>OZ024875.1:47838394-49038394 GCA_964017185.1 Rugalucina vietnamica
TGGCCCATTGGTATTGGCTTTGCGTTCTCTGCGCTTCCTTTCAGCTTCAAAGATTTTTTTTTTTTTTTTTTTTTTTTTTTTTTTTTTTTTTTTTTTTAACAATTTTAAAACACAATAAGGATACGTTGTGTAATTACACACTTTAAACGATAAGTGGTAGTGTCAGGTCCAAAACCCGCTGTAAAATTGTCAACACTTTTGATACGATCGGCGCGCGCTATTAATTTTGTTGCCTCCATTAAATTGTTTGAATGATGATTCTTTACACTTACTACAAATAAAACAATCATTAATAATGTAGTGGGTTATTTTAGAACAAAAATGCATAAGATTAGTGGCATATCTCATAAAGTTAAGCAAACCCTTGTTGTTATTAAAAGGCTTAAGATATCTTTAAGGCAAATTGATGATTTAGATGTGATATACACAATGGGAAATAAAACTCATAAAAGTTGTGTTTCGTTGTACATTATGGAAACATGCCCATGCAATATAAAGAGATTTTTGAAGGAGCAAATGATTAAAAAAACAAAAACAAAAACAAAAAAAAAAAAACACATTTTTATATTTTTGTTATTTGTGCTCAAAACATAGACTGTAGGTACACGTTATTGACTCTCAGATTGCACAATACAAAATATGAGATAATAGACACTGCTCATGGACAAAAAGACAATAATAAGTAAAGATACGTGCACAGTTTAGCGGGGACACCGCATTTGATACTAAATAATTACTGGAACCGATTTACAGCTGTAAACATGCGTAAAACAATAGCTACAAAATCACTTTAATTTCTTCAAAAGATTAGTGTTATTAGTTGATAGTAGGCTTGAAAATTTTAAAGAGTTACAATGATTCCAATAATATCTGGGTATAAACAATCGCCTTTGAGTTGTAAAAAAAGTCACATTCTAACAGTACGTGATATTCGTCTCCTAGTGCACGATCTATGTTTTGGGGCAAAAATAAGAAAATTTGTATACCCCTGCATACCCCAGTTTTACAATACCAAAGTGGGGTTTAAGGGGTATTTATTTGATGGACATGTTTTCCTGATGATCCTATATTCCAAAACTAGATTACAGATTACTAGATTTATTTGTGCTGCCCGATCCAAAACTCTGATGAAAAGAAGTTCCAGATGCGGTTTAACCTATGGTCATATTCCATAAATCCATTGGACTTTTCTTTTTATGGACATAGGTAAAAACCGTTTGGCTCCTGATGTGTTGAAAATTTCATTTTATATTAAAATGATACAATATAATAGATAAAGATTATAATTTGATACAAACACAAACAACTAATTAGATATGAAAAATGAGTGTATAAGCGCAGGGAGAAACTTGTATTCTTGTCCCACATACGTGAAAGAAGCAGCTTCTAAAGGACCGGTCTTGGAATATGGAAGTTCAGTTTGGGACCCTTACACTCATGGCCTCCAGAAAGAACTGGAAAAGGTCCAAAATCGTGCTGCAGGGTTTGTGACTGGAAATCATGTTTTTGAAACTGGGAGCTTGACTGGTATCTTAGGTCAACTCTTAATAAAAGGGGGAAGGATAACTTAAACTTATACTGCTATACAAAGGTCTGAGGTATAAAGCCAGAATACCTACAGATGACCTTATCCCGAAGAATAGGCGTTGTAGAATTCAACACTCTTGGGCATTTCAGATATCCTCGGCTAGCGGAGAAGCGTGCAAACGTAGTTTCTTTCCATAGACTATCAGGGATTAGAATGACCTCCCTGATTCTCTGATCTTCTCTGCTGAAATGTCTGATGACTGTGGGTCCAAGTTCGCATCTCTTGTGAGGGCCAGGTACTGATTTCCCTGCTGGCGCACCCCGTGTGAGGTATTGTCAATTTGGTGTATCTCCAGTAAACCATTCAGATTCAGATTCAGGTGAAATTGGCTCATAAGGTACAGTTTAAAGTGCTTCAACGGTATGTTCTTAATAGTGGTTGGGACCAGGCTTGGGTAATGCATTAAACTAATGCCAGTACATTAACAATGCATTAGCTATTTCTCAACTAATGCTAATGACAATGCTGATATTAATTTTGGCATTAGAACAATGCTTGTTCTAATGTATTACTTTTGCAAATTTTGCTAATGCATTAGCACTACGACATACATTGGGTATTAGCTACAAAACTGTTTTCTATGATTTATATACTTTGTCTTAAGGCATTACAAATTAGGATCATGTTTACACACTATTCCAAAGGTGTGATAAATTGTCATTTTAAAACATTATTAGTTGAGAAGTTGGCTATACCTAGCAGTATTGTGTGTGTTACAAACAATATCACCTTATAATCTGAAGTTATCTGTGTCCTTTTATGAAGATTGTTTGTTAGGTGAATATATCCATTGAGACATGCTATTAAAAAGCACCACTTCACAATTATAGAATTTAAGATTATCATTACAGTACAGTCATACGCTTTATAATAACTGCTCTCAAAGCCATGTACAAAACAGTAAAACTCTGCATAAGGTATAAATCGTCATTTTCTCAGTTTTTCTCTTCGTATATCGGTTTAAAGCAGGGCGACCCAAGTTCCCCATTATTGTTTATGCTGTTTGTAAATGACATTATCAATAATATCAACACAGATCTAAATGGTATATTTACTATTAACGAACTGGAATTGTTTCTGATCCTCTTTGCTGACGACCAAGTTGTCTCTGCAAAATCTCCCCAATCACTACAATCTATGCTAAACGATATAGAAAATTATTGTGAAACGTGGCGACTGAAAATTAATACCTCGAAAACTACAATTATGATCTTTGAGAAAGGTAGGCGAACCAGTTATGATTTTTACATTTATAACACGGTAATAGACGTAGTTGACTCGTTCAAATACTTAGGTATAAGTCTCTTCAAAAACGGAAATTGGTATCGCAGTCAAAAAACGATAGCACAACACGCATCCTACGCTTTATACAACCTATTCACGGTCTTTAATGATATAGAATTACCGGCAGCTCAAAAATGCAAGTTATTCGATTCACTCGTGGGATCAATCCTTAATTTTGGTGCTGAAATTTGGGGAATGCATCCAGCTTCCGATATCGAAATGATACAAATAAGTTCCTAAGACGCTTATTAGGCGTAAAAAAATCAACAAACCTGTCTGCGTTGTATGGGGAAACCGGTCGTGTTTCGAAAAATCATCATGATCAAGTATTGGGTCAAGATTGTTTCACAAGATGATTCGTCATTGTTAAAGCAAATATATTTTATGTTAAGGGAAGATGCTTATGCTAATAGAAATTACAGTGGTAAGAACTGGGCTTATAACATTAAGTCCATTTTGCAGGAACATGGTTTTGGCTATGTCTGGAATGGCCAGTTGAACTCTGAAATCCCTTTTACTGCTATACGACAAGGAATTTTCGATATGTATCACCAAAAATGGTATTCTGACATAAACAATTTAAACCGACTTCAGGCATACTGCTTATTCAAACATAATTTAACTGATATAACAGATAATAAATACAAAATAGCACTAGCTCGTTTTAGAACATCATCTCACAGTCTCATGATTGAGAAAGGACGATATGACGATTCCCCTCGACAACAAAGGCTTTGTAAATCTTGTAACATGAACCAAATTGAAAACGAATACCATTTTTTGCTTGTTTGTCCGTATCACCGTGATTTGAGATCCAAATATTTGAAACCATATTTTTGCCATTGGCCGACGTTAAACAAATTCGAAGTTCTGCTTTCATCAACATCAAAGAAAGTGATCAGTAATTTAGCTAAGTATATATATTTTGCAAATAGAAATAGAGTGTTATGAGTGGCTGTTCTATTTTTCCGTAACACGATTTGTGTACCATATTCATATAAAAAATAAATGTCAAATTTTACATATTTGAAAATATACACCTATCATGATCTTTTCATGTACAAGTATTCAAAGTAACAAAAGCTGTTAAACTTTCATTATGCTCTTCTGTAAATGTGTTAAATGTTTGTTTTCACTGTATTTGCATACTTCATTTGGCTATAAACATTGTATTATGTTTATGCTAATAAACTTCTTTGTATCTTTGTATCTTTGAATAATATGTTTAAGTGTGGAAACTAGGATGAAGCTGAACAGTGATAGATTTATAATCTGATAATCATTTCTTTATCTTATATTAAGTTGATCATCTTTTAAATTATCATTATTGCGTCAAGTAACTTTGATGTACCAGAATCGGCAATGTATGACAGTTGATTAAATGTTCAATGAAAATATATTATACAACCCATCATTGCACTGGTTCAGTTCCCTATCGCAAAATAACCTGAAAACTAATGCCAATGCATTATTTTGTCAAATAATGCTAATACCAATGCATTGTTTTTATAAACTAGCTGATGCCAATGCTAATACCAGTGCTCTAAATCAGTCTTAATGCTAATGAGCTAACTAATGCCGCCCAAGCCTAATTGGGACCAAAATTGAAAGGACCCGTAGGTGCACAGACGTACAGACAATTTGAAACAAATACACCCTTCATGACTTCGAAAACGGGAACATGAATAAAAGTTGGATGGCTTATATGGGATCTATATTTCAGGTTTCAGCATTTAAAATTTTATATAATTTGATGGATACTCTTTGCATGAAAACAAACTGAAAAATTGAGGATTTTATCAAAATAAATTGTCAAGAAAAACATTCTTCACAAAATATAAGTTTATATCATGACTATAATCTAAGTGGTAATGCATTTTGATGGGAATTTTATCTTCTCAAATATATTATGAATTTTAGATATGTAGTACCCGTAATTTATGTATTTTATTAAAAAATGATTTATTGGTGGCGTGTTGCGCGACAACTTAAACTGGTTAAAACAGAATTACAGTTGCACAGCCGCAGAGGTGGCTATAGGCTTTAGATTTCGGAGCATTGCAAGAGTGAAAACGGTTGATTGATTGATTGATTATAGAACCATGTATAAAATTGAATAATCGAATAAGAATCTTTGCAAAAATTGCATGCAAGTGATAGAATGGGGTAGTTTGTTTTCTAAATCCTCACCCTGTGACATTCAGGTTTTCTTGATTGCAGTGTGAAAATACACATCAGGAAAACATGTCCATAAAATGTATACCCCCTTAAACCCTACCCTTATACAGAAAAACTGGGATTTCCAAAAACCGAGGTGGGAAAAAACCAAACTAACAATCAGGCACTTATACCATGAAACATATTGTAAGCCGAATGAGCAGCTATTTTCCCAATAGGTGGCCACTCAGTTACCTTAACTTAACTAAAACTATGAAAACACACATGAAAACACACATAAGGCGCCAACAGCACAAAAAAAAAATTAAACACCAAGACATAAAACAAAAAGAACCACAACAGAAGTATCGCCTTGGAACGATCAGTAACACAAAAGTTACTGGCGGGCTTAAACCGGTTTTACAGGCGCCTAACCTCTACCTCAGCTTCTGCAGTGGTTCATAACATTTAGTTAGTTCTTCGGTCCTCGTGGTGAATCTCTAACTAGTCAATGAATCATCAAGAACAAACAAATAAATCATGATAAACATCCTGATGAATCAAAAAACCAGGACTCACAGATTGAGTAAGCTGCCCGACGATGGAGATCCCTGGGCGCCGAATAACATACTAACTCCGGAGCAAAAGAAAAACACCAGTTGGACCCCGGTGGACCAAGCAACAGACAAGAAGCTCCGGCCCCAACCAACTAAAATGAATAGCTTTACGTCGGGGCCATCATAGAGTCTGACGCCCGACCCACCGGCGTGCAATTAAAGAAGGCAGCATAGTTATCAACCATGATTGGGTTAAAAACTAAGCATGCAGACTGTCGCATAACATTCAAGATATAACCTATACGTCTGTAACGTGTTATGATTTTTCTGAACTGAAAAGAAAAATCATTAATTCCTATAAGTTTCTTAAATTTGAAAACCAAGTCACCATAAAATTCAGGTTCCGAAAGGCCCTCACTTAAAAGCGTCTTTAACCCAACATTATATTTGGAAATCAATTCATAGTGTCTACGATAAAATTTAGAAAATGTTTTTTGAAGTTTATGATACCGATAGCCCTGTTGAAGAAGTTTTGCCGTTAAAAAGGTACAAGTAGGCAAAGATCAGGAAAAGGCGCAATCAGAAAAAGATTCCCACTCCAAAAACCGAGGTGGGAAAAAACCAAACTAACAATCAGGTACTTATACCATGAAACATATCGTAAGCCGAATGAGCAGCTATTTTCCCAATAGGTGGCCACTCAGTTACCTTAACTTAACTAAAAATATGAAAACATACATAAGGCGCCAACAGCACAAAAAATGTTATACACCAAGACATAAAACAAAAAGAACCACCACAGAAGTATCGACTTGGAACGATCAGTAACACAAAGTTACTGGCGGGCTTAAACCGGTTTTACATGGCCATAACCTCACCCTCAACATTTATTTCGAGCGTTGAAGTCTGTAACATGATTGCAGACTCTAGCAAACCTAATAAGTTGCGAAATGTATACACCATAAGCACAGTATGTTAACTTATTACGTAATCAATGTACAACAATCGGATGTCGATCGTGTGTAAACAATGATTACACATATTCGTGTATATCTAGTTGTCGTTTGTTACACGTTTGTCAAAGCGTTTCGCACCTGGAAATTAAACATTATGCTTGATTGGCGTCTGGAGAATCAGCCCAGGTAAAGTTGACGTCTCTTTCACATTTTTGAATCTTAAAACAGCATAAAATTGTAAAACTCGTTCCAAAGACATTGTTTAACAGACAGAACTTGCGATAAAACAGACCCGCTTTGTGAGAACAGTGTGTTTTTCCAAAGATGTATGGTTTAAATGTAATCCATAAATACCCTATTTCATCAATGTTTAATTGATACGGTTGTGGTATCTTACATAATAGGGAAAACTTCCGACAAATAGACGGCCTGCTGTATTTTCGAGTGTCCCATTTTCCGTTATTCCTAATGGAAAGAGTGTACCATTACATGATGAGTCGATGTACCATTTTCAGTGATGAAAAATTCTTTTAGCTGCAGTAGATGCGTTTAGATCAAAGTATTTTACAATAAATAAATTTGTCTTTGGTCTCTACCGTGCAGTTTTCAAAACTTTATGCTGACCACAGATATCAGTTT
Organism: Rugalucina vietnamica; assembly: GCA_964017185.1. Lineage (NCBI taxonomy): Eukaryota > Metazoa > Mollusca > Bivalvia > Lucinida > Lucinidae > Rugalucina > Rugalucina vietnamica. The sequence goes on from OZ024875.1 coordinate 47,845,576, forward strand.
ATTGATTCACGGAATTAATATACAGAAAAAAAATCACTAAATTGCTGTTTTAGCTCACTTGAGGTGAAAGATAAAACGCTAGGTTAAAGAATCAGACTCTTTTCGGCATCCCCGAGTGCGCTCGTCCGTCCAGGTGTCAACATTTTCAAACATGGATAAACACATTTTTCACGCTTGTTGAAATAACCTGTTTATTTTCGGCTTATACAATGTAGCAGTGTCAAAGGTACTTCAGTCACGGCCGTGGTGCCGCTTATAAAATTGCAGTTCTAAGCGAAGAACTGTATATGTCGTCTGTACTGACTATGAGAATGCGTAACCGGGGCAATGATATGCGATTAAAATTAGTGGACAATACTACTATTAAAATAACATTGACCAACGTGTTTTTGTCAGCATATCATGTGTAGTCTGCTCTGTGTGGAAAGCCCCTGCAGGGTTTCTCAAGCAAAGCAAATATATTTGTGCTGTTTGCACATTCTGTGCGTTTTTGTGTTTTTGGTTAAGTTTGGTTAATGAGTGGCCACCTACTGGGCAAATAGCTGTTCACTCTGCGTATGATATGTTTTCTTAGTATAGGTACCTGATTGATTATTCAAGTCTTTTGCAACATCGGTTTTTGGATTGGGAATTCCTTTCTGATTGCGCCATTTCCTGATCATTGCCTACTTTTACATTTTTCTAGCCTTCATCTGTGGCTGTACAGACTGATGTTGGACCTGCTCAGAATGATAGAAAACCGAGTTTCATACGGCATGGATGAATTACAATGATTACTTCATACCATATAAATGGTGTCGTAAATTTCGTTTTGTGCAGAGATAAGCAAATTAGTATTAATTAAATGTGCTGTAAATATCATTCGACGTTTCTCATAATCTGCAGTTAGCACCGCATTATACATGCACAATATCCTTTCTATACAATTCTCACTTACAATTATATATAAAGATTATTTGTTTGAGGTGAATACTAAATATGTTTCATCGAGTAGAATTTTCACGATTGCGCAGCACAATTGAAAAACGATCGAGGTTGTCAACACACAAGATGAAATAGTTTTGCTATTTGCTGAAATAAAAGTACTTTTGTATATTTGAAACAATAATGGCCTGTACAATACCTATAACACGGATAGACGGTGAAAATGCAAAATCAAAAATCAATTATATTTTGTAACCAAATAATGACAATGTTACGTTTTCACGCAGGCAACCCACCATCCTAATCATGTCTCATATAAAAGTTTATTGCCTTTGGCTAACATGTCTCAAGAATACCCATTTGTAAAACTGTTGACAGCCGCACGGATTCCCTGGCGCACGGATTCCCTAGCGCACGGACGGGAACCCCCTATAAGCTCACCTTGTGAACCTTCGGTTCACTTTCGATAAGCCGGGATGAACCGTGACAGAACCGTAGCGCTACCGTGGCAAACTGGGGTAAAGGCCTGTTTACACATTCACGATTTTTAGCTACGGTGGCAATACGAGTCGCCACGATTTGTAAAATCGTCGTGTACCGTGGTGGATCGTAGTAGAACCGTGGTAAAGTTTTTTAAACTGTTTAAAACATTCGTGGCGTATCGTGGCGAATCGTGGTGGTTATTGTGCGTTGCCTAATTCGTAGCGCAACCGTAGCGGAATCGTGCTTATCCGTACTGACACCGTAGCTTTATTCGCGGCTAATCGTGAGAGATCGTGCCAATCGTGGAGCTCCGAAGCAAAAACCGTGGAATCTTTGACTTCACAAACTCTCACGATTCACCACGAATTGTGTACGGCATCCATGGTTTCGCTACAAAACTCCACGATTGGCCATGACGGCTACCGCCGCGAATCGTAATTATACCGTATCGAACCGTACAAGCACTGTGATTATTCGTTGTGCCACCGTGGTTAATCCTCATTCACCGTAGCGTTGCCGTCATGAATCGTCATTGATTCGTAGCGATACCTTACAGACACCGTACTAATATCGTGGACATTCTTACTGGAATCGTAGTGACATTGAATATTTCCACTTTTCGCCACGATTCACCCCGATCCATCCCGATTTTTCTCACCAAAAGAAATCGGGGTGAATCGGGGTGAATCGTGGTGAATGGTACAGAAAATCGTGAATGTGTAAACCGGGCTTACCGGGGAGCCTTCACGATTTTATTTAATATTTAATGCAACCGGGGCGAACTAGGAGGGATGTCAAAAAACGGACAACAGCGGGGATACACCGGAACAAACCGTGATACCCAGGGCTCGACCGTCATAATCCGGCATAAACCTTCAGTAATCGCAACAACTACGGGTTATTCAGGCAAAATCCAGGGTTTCACCGGAAACGGGGTTTCACCGGAACACCATCGGCGGAACTGGTGCAAACTGTCTTTAATAGTTCTGTCACACATTCACGTATCAGCGGCCTATCGATCGCGTGTCTATGAGATTTTCGATACGACGAGGTCTGAGCCGTATTTTGTTCGAGCGACGTATGTTGCACGTACGTCTGACGTTCTTACTACGTTCCCGCGTCGTATCAGTGACGTATCAGTATTCCTATGAAATTTCACTTTCGTATGTACGGCGCATCAAGGCGAATGTTCTACTTACGTATGCCGTATATATGGCGTATAAAATGTACGCGGGACGTATCTGCGACGTATGTACTACGTTCCATTCCTATCTGCGGTGTATCTGTTCTGTACCAATTGCTTTTTAATACCTAGGCGAAAACAAACGGTTGTGTTCACTTTCTTCAGGCAATTCGTCGCACATTACAGAGGTGGAAGATGCCACCGGCAAAATCTACATAATCTAGATGAACACCGAAGAAAAAAAACGAGGTGGGGGGGGGGGGGAATCTCCAAGCTCCCCATCCTGGGCGATATCTGCACACTTACTTGATATTGCACACGAAAAATTCTTTTTATGAAACATTGCCAAATTCTTGACTTGAGGGTCATCGTGCAAAACTGTAAAGTTGGGACGTCAACCCTAATGACGTCATCTTCATCTAACGTCGCGTGGAAAATGACGTCATACCGGACCAAAACGTCAGATGAAATTTGTCACTTTCAGATTCAATTTTAAACAATTTAAGCCGAAAAAAGAAAATGTCAGCAATATTGATTCAATTGCAAAATGTGCAAAAATGATATCACTTATGGATATTATCGCGACCTTCGTGTAGATATTTATTTTTTTTTACGCTAACTCTCAACAAAATATCAAATATGAGAAGCAGATATTTATATCGCAAGCTCGCGTCCTTCGATATCCCAAATCGGGACAATATTCACCGACATGAGTGCAATAACTCATTTATATTATCTCATTGTTTCCTAGAATGCTTTTGTTTGTTGGAACTGATGTCAGTCAACAGCAAAAGTCATGTCGGGACGTTGCCTCCATTTTATGAGACTTTAACCCAAAATGAGGATGTGATGATATCCAACACGTACTTAAAATATAACCACCCAAGTTAGCCACAAAGGCTTATAATATGCATGGATGGTTTGACTTTAACCACTTTTCCTGGGCAGGCTCAAACCAAAATAGTTTAACAGTAATCAGATGGTCTTCTTAGAAAGAGTTTATAAATAGGTCATATATAATATTTTCCAAATCATACCTTTACTCAGGTTTGGTTTAACATAAAATGAAAATCTTATTTTAATGGTCAACGAAACTCGTGCATGTATGAAGAAAGTAACGAAAGAGTGCGTAAAAGTTGTAGTGGCTACCAAAGTTATTATTAGTGGTTCAGTAAGTAGTATCAGACATAGTGACCGAAATAACGGGTACATAAACTGCAATAAAAGGATGCATTTACTGCAAGAACGGATGCATTAACTGCAGGAAATGGTACATTACTGCATCATATAAAATCATTAAGTCGTACACCTTGCAGTCAAAAAATGGGAAAACTTTAGGTTTGTAGTGGGTGTCTTTTAGAATCAATTTAGAACCTTTTCTCGGAGGAATCTGATAGAATCCTTTGAACAACATCTAGATAACTAAAATACCTATTTCATTCACTAGTATAAAGATAGATATATGGCCTTTTACGTTTAAAAACTCGACATGTAAGCGATCAGTCGGCCACGAGACGTTTGCCTGGGCAGTGAGTATATCATTGAACAAAAGAATTAAAACACAAAAACATACGAAAATACTTCTAACTTACCCTATTCAGGCGACCGTAGCTAAACCATATTATGTCACACAGTTTTTCCGAGATGAAACCTCAAATTATAAAGATTTCCATAAACATGTAACAAACGAATATGTGTAATCATTGTTTACACACGATCGACATCCGATTGTTGTACATTGATTACGTAATAAGTTAACATACTGTGATAAGAAGCACGGCGAGGAACGTCACCATCCAAAAAAGGAAAATTTACTATATCAAAATCAAAATCTCTGTATGTAACCGTAATGGGAGAATCAAATTGCTCATCAATTTTGATATTATATTCAAAGCATATTGATAAAGGGTTTAGTAATCCAAAATATATTCAAGTCTCTGCAGCATCCCTTATAAATCATAAGTTTAATAAGCAATTACCAAACTCCTGTTGCTAATACAATCTTAAAATGTCTTATTTATGCAGAATTTATGATTGTGAAAAATACATTTTTTTAATAAATTATAAAGTAGCAAAATAGAGTAGAGATATAATTGATATCATATTAGATGTTGATTTATTCGTTGTAAAATGCCTTTCGATTTAAGAGGAAATTTGCTAAGTTGCACTAACATGCATCGGTTCTCAGTTAAACTGTATGCATTCATGGTCATGTTCTTTGGTCATGCGTACAAAAGAAATGTTTTGTAACTCGCCATTTCATATACCTTGGTCTGCAAATCGTCGACACCCCAACTAACCATTTTGTTGTAAGTTCTGCTGTTGTACGTAAATGAGATACAGAATTAAGTCTGATGACGGAATGGTTGTTTAGATTCTAGTATTTACTTAGAATTGTATACTTAGAAAGGAGAAAATAATGAACAGACAGACACAGTATGAGATATCAAAGCTGATAATCACAGAAATAGCCTTGCCCAAGGCTTAGAAATAAAGAAAAACGCCTTTCGTAATTTTCATTTTTTAAATCTCTGCAGCTAGTCTAGTCTATAGATGGGGCTCGATAAACTCAGCCAAGACGATTGAAGAAAAATTCATTGATAGACTAGCTTAGAGACTCGAGAAATTTCAATATAGAGAAAATAATAAAAATGAAAACAATAATCATATGACATTAATATGTTTTACAGACTAGTAGCTAGTCTATCACAGAAACTAACATTTACAAACCAAATATTTTGTATCTATCAGATATTCTTGCATAGGTATCTATATGCATAACTTTTAAAGGGCCGTATTTGGAGACTTTTATTTGCGTTAATCTAAACATTTTATTTAGCATCATGCGCGGATCCAGAGGGGGGGACCGGGGGTCCGGACCCCCCCCCCCCCTGGAATTTGAAAATTTTACATAAAAAAGGTAATTTCGGGATTTTTTTAGGGGTTGGACCCCCCTCGTCTGTGACCAAAAATTACCATTTTTGTTGGACCCCCTCTCATGAAAATTTCTGGATCCGCGCATGAGCATAAAGCAAGCCTCTTTATGGCCCCGACGTAAAGCTATTCATTTTAGTTGGTTGGGGCCGGAGCTTCCTGTCTGTTGCTTGGCCCACCGTGGTTCAACTGGTGTTCTTCTTTTGCTCCGGGTTTCAGTAAGTTATTAATTAATCGTCGGGCAGCTTACTGAACCTATTGAGTTCTCGTCTTTGATTCATCAGGATGGCTGTTTGTCCTTGATGATTCATTGACTAGTTAGAGATTCACCGAACAACTAACTAAATTTTGTGAACCACTGCAGAAGATGAGGGCGAGGTTAGGCGCCTGTCAAACCGGTTGAAGCCGGTTTTATTACTGATCGTTCCAAGGCGACACTTCTGTTTTGGTTCCAATGGTCTTATGTTTTGGAGTCGAATTATTGTGCTGTTTGAACCTTATGTGCATTTTCATACTTTTATTTAAGTTCGGGTAACTGAGTGGCCGCCTAATGGGAAAAGGCGGCTCACTCGGCTTACGATATGTTTTCTAAGTATAAGTACCTAATGGTCAATTAAGTTTTTCCCATCTCTGTTTTTAGATTATGAATTTCTTTCTGATTGCGCCTTTTCCTGATCACTGCCTACTCGTACCTTTCTATTCGTCATTTATCATTTCTTAAGCAGTAATATACATGTCTCTCAGTAAATGTCTCCGCTACATGTGTTTTGCTTGTGGTTTATTTTGTGGTTTGATGTGCGGTTTCGTGGCTTGTATTGGTCTGTAATTGTCGGATCCTTTTGTCAATAAAAATGCCATCAAGCTATCGCCTTCCACAATATATGAGCCGCCTCGTGGGAAAACCAACAATCTGCATATGCGAAAACAAAGACGCAGATCAGCTTCGCGGTAACCGCGAAGCTGATCAGCGCCTTTGTTTTCGCTACTCGGATAGTACAGTTCCTCTTCTACTTAAATCCAAAATTTCAAGATTCTAGCTCTTTTCTGTAACTGTACAGGTCGGTTTGTGTCGGACCTGTTCAAAAACCACATTGTTGGTTTTCCCACGAGGCGGCTCATATCATCTAGGCACATCAGCATAATGTCCGTGAAATATATACCCCATCATACACCAATTTTATACAGCAAAACTGGGGTATGCAGGGGTAAACCTATTTTTAGCTCGACTGCACGAAATGCATAGATCTGTTGTAGTCCCCCGGTCGTGCGCATGCACGTTCCCGTACGCATGCGCGTCATACTTGCGGTATAGTTTTCTAGAAGTACATATATTGACAACCACTTGTCAGAAAGCATTCATACTTGGACTATAGATACCATGTAGGATTAGCTTTCATTCCATGGCATCGGGCCCCTGGGTCCAGGTCAGGGGGTGGGACTGGAGGTTAAAATCTTAGACACCTTCAAAAATGGCTTTTCTGTGGTATAGTTTTCTATAAGTCCATAAGTACCCTGCAGGGTTGGCTTTCATTCCATGGCATCGGATCCCTGGGTCCATGCTAGAGGGGGTGGAGCTAGAGGTTAAATCTAGAACATCATTAATAATAGCTTTTCTGTGGTATAGTATTCTAGAAGTCTATATATTGAGAACCTTTTATCAGAGGGCATTCATACTTGGACCATAGGTACCCTGTAGGGTTGAGTTTCATTTCATGGCATCTGATCCCGTGATGGGGCTAGAGGTTAAAAACTAGAACACTGTAAAAATGGACAACAACTTATCATAAAGCATACATACTCCATGCACTGGTTCCATGACATCGGACCACTGGGACGGAGTCGGGGTAGGGGGGGGGGGGGACTAGAGGTCAAATTCTAGAACTCACTGAAATATTTTTATTTTTATTTCTAGATAGAAACAACTTAGGAAGATGGTTACACATTCATCTTTTAAGTTTGTGACACTGACTTACGCGTATGTATCATGACGTTAAGGGTGGTTTGACCTAATTTCTTTGGTCGAGTCATTTTGCGTTACATTTTGACACTCAGTTAGTATATTTTCGTACTTCAGATTATGAGTGAGTATGACCAGACCGTTGACCCCAATATACTTATAGGTCACTGTGACCTAATTTCATGGTTCAGTGATTTTGCCTTGTATCTCAGCATGAACATACTTCTTTCACACTATGACTGTGTATGACAAGACCTCTGACCCTAAAGTAGTCCTAGACCATTGTGACCTTATTTCACGGTTCAGTGATTTTGCCTTGTATCTCGGCACTCAGTAGGTATATGAAAATACTTTATGTTTTAGTAATTTTGCCTCACAGCATCAAGGCAAAAACGTGTATGAGAATAATGCTTTTGGTTACAGGTCGAGTTTGGCCTTATGTTTGACAAAGGTCAGAAGCAGTCGAGCGCGCTGTCCTGCGACAGCTCTTGTTTCTTATTTTTGCTCCAAAACACAGATTGTGGGTACTCGTTAAAACCGCCACAATCAATGTTTTGAATAAAACTTTTAAAAATATCAATTTCAAAATTTGTCTGGAAAAATTTCCATTAAAAAAAAAAAAAAAAAAAAAAAAAAAAAAAAAAAGCTCTGTATATTGCATAGGCAAGTTTTCATAATTAATGATCTCAACTGAAAAGTGGTCGAGTGTCAATATCTTTAATTGACCAGCTAAAACTGGTTCAGATCATGCAGTCATCTGGATGTCAAATGGTGTTCAACACCTTAGTAATTGGTACTTTTTTGTAGCTTACAACCTGATTGTATACGGACCGGGTTCAAGAAGTATTAATTATTTTTATTAGATACAATAACATGGAGATGAAAAACAATTTCAAAACACAGTAAGGATACGTCGTGTAATTATACACTTAAAACGATAAGAGCCGCATCGTGAGAAAACCGGATTTTTGCCTATGCGAAAATAAAGGCGCAGATCAGCTTCGCAGTAACTGCGAAGCTGATCAGCGCCTTTGTTTTCGCTACTCGGATAGTACAATTCCTCTTCTACTTAAATCCGAAATTTTAAGCTTCTAGCTCTTTTCTGAGCTTGTACAGGCCGGTTTGTGTCGGACCTGGTCGGAAACCCCGAAGACCGGTTTTCTCGCGTCGCGGCTCATAAGTGGTGGTGTCAGGTCGGTGAGGCGGTACGAACGTGTTACCATAATCAATGTTTTGAGAAATATTAAAATAACAATTTTTTTCCTATGAAATTTTCATCATTTTTGAAGGTGCAAAAATCGTTGTATTGCATGGCTTTGCTTTCGTATATAATGCCCGTACAGGCCACCGAAAAGTGGTCGAGTGTCAATATCTTTAATAGAGTTCAAACCATGCAGTCATCTGGATGTCAAATGGTGTTCAACACCGGTCGTACTTATGAATGGGTACTACCTGATGCGGGTTCAATAAGTATAAATGAGCCGCATCGTGAGAAAACCGGATTTTTGCCTAGGCGAAAACAAAGGCGCAGATCAGCTTCGCGGTAACCGCGAAGCTGATCAGCGCCTTTGTTTTCGCTACACGGATAGTACAATTTCTCTTCTTCTTAAATCCAAAATTTCAAGCTTCTAGCTCTTTTCTGAGCTTGTACAGGCCGGTTTGTGTCGGACCTGGTCGGAAACCCCGAAGACCAGTTTTCTTGCGTCGCGGCTCAAATTATTTTGAGTAGATACAGTAACATGGAGGTGAAATAACAATTTCAAAACACGATAAGGAAACGTCGTGTAATTATACACTTAAAACGATTAAGTGGTGGTGTCAGGTCCAAAATACGATGTAAAATTGTCAACACTTTTGAAACGTTCCGCGACGCGCGCTATTAATTTTCTGTTTGTTTTTATCATGCCTTGTAACGGTGCTGCCTCCATGACAATTCTTTACACTATATCTATCATGTTGCGTTTGCCATCCTCATGCATGTGCACTAAACAAAAATGCAACATTATAAGTTTCAGTCCGACTTACATAGCCAACACTCTCAAAGGGGAGCGCGGTGGCATAGTGGTAGAGCATCGGGCCCCGCATCGAGAGGTCCTGGGTTGGTCATGATCCCACTGGCGTCACCATGTTGTGTCTTTGAGCAAGACACATTAACTCCCCAGAGCTCCGTCCCGATGTAACTGAAAAATTGTTGAGTGTGACGTAAAACCTCAATATATAAACAAAAAAACTGCAACATTCTCAAATAAAATATTTGCATATATGTACCCGTTACATCAACCATCGTATGAAAGTCCAATCTATAATGCACTAGTCATTTATAAACACGGCCCCCATCCCCGGGGGAGGGCGGGGGATAGCCGAGGAAATGAGCGGGCCTTTGACTAAAGTTTTGCCTCAGCAGTGCGGGGAAAATACCCGGGGTTTGCTTTATATAGGCAAAAAGGGCTGTGAAATGAAACAATAGCAGACTGCGGGTGGAAAACAGCAGTAGTTTTACTAACGAGCAGCCCCCGCAGGGTGGGGGTTTTAGCGGGGATTTGCTGGACCAAAAGTCAAAGTCCCCGCTATTCTCCGAGGCTGACTAGTGCATAACAATGTCAAGTAATCGACAAACGTTTAAGAATCATGTTGACGCGTCTTCTTAAGATTTTACTGAAATTGGCAAACATTGAAGAAGACTTACTATATGTGCAATTTGTGTGCTAACATTACGTTTTCTTGCGCCAAATAAAAGTTTATGTCAGCACCCAGTTCGATACTTTACGATATATCAAACATATTGATAACGGATCGGGTAATTTAGAACAGATTTCATATACTTAGTAGCATACCTCATAAATTTACAGTAAGTTAAGCACTTAGCAAACTCATGCTGTTATTCAAAGGCTCAAAATATCTTTAAGGCAGATTTATGATAGTGTTGTTTATATATTTAGAAGTTGTATACAAAAAGAGAACTAATGCTTATCAAATAAGATGCTGATATATTGTCTGAACTAGTATGAAGCTGATACTTCAGACGTCAGCGCTAAATAATTCGCACTAACTTGTACAGTTGTTAACGTGTTGCGTACTGAGTGACTCGAGATTCAAGATTCTCGTGTTTATTTAGACGACCAATTATTGAAATTTTACAGAAATTGGTTAAATATCGAACAGTCAAACACAATCCTGTAACAGAACTCAAAATGCGTTTAGATATTTGTTCTGTTTCATGGCAAAAACATATTTTAATGATCCTTATATAATATATAATCATCCTTTTTACTATATCAGCCAGCACATGCATATGTAGTCTGTGCTCATACGCTAAGACAATATGGTAGTATGGTAGCTCTTGTTTGAAGGCCCATTGGCTTGATATCAGAGTAGGTATTAATGCCTATATAAAATCTGCTCGGGAGTAGGCTCGTTTGTGTTTGAAATAACCAAATGAACTATTTGTTAAAAGACAAGAATTGAAATTACCCTTCAGAGATTAAATAAACTTGATGAACTGAAGAAAAAAAGACGATTATTAGGTGCTAAACCAGTTTCCCCCTTATATTGTTATGTGTAGTGAGAAACCTTGCCTGAGCTTGTAAGAAGATAGGCACGGCACATCCGTGGCAGTATTATAAATAAGGGCACGATTTAATGAAAAATGCCACCTAGGTGAATGTGGTATTCCATGGCGGTTCTATTGTCATTTCTCTTCATGTTTTGGTTGTTTTCTGTTTATTCTGTCTGCCTGGCTGAAGTACTCGTCACTTACATATTTGGTTGTTGCTAGCTGGGTGGATACCTTGTTGCCTTAGAGCTAGTCTTCTTGCTCTTCGTGTATGCCGTAGCATTTTTTGTTTTGTACCGTACGTCCTTTCCCGCCTGTTGTCTGGATTGGGACTTTAAAATTTGAGCCGCATCATGAGAAAACCGGATTTTTGCCTAGGCGAAAACAAAGGCGCAGATCAGCTTCGCCATATGGGCTCCGTACGATTTCCACTTTAAGTTTACAGACATCCGATCTGCGTGCAGGTCTGCGAAAGCCAGGCCAAGAAAACTGACGATGGCCGTATGAATTGTTAACATATACCGTGACAAATGTCGTAGCCCACGATCACATACGATGTCGGAAAATTGAAGATCGAAAAATCGTACGATGATCAGTGCAGATGTAACCTAGGCATTAGTTATGTCCTTTTTCTCGTACGATTGTGTTCTTGTCCTATGAAAATGTTCTTGCGAGGCACACGAACATGGACAATGAAATATGAGCCACCTCATGAGAAAACCAACAATCTGCATACGCGAAACCAAAGGCGCAGATCAGCTTCACAGTAACTGCGAAGCTGTCTCTTCTTTGTATATGCGAAATTTCCAGTCTCTAACCATCTAGGCCGGGTTGTGTCAGACCATTTCGAAAACCACATCGTTGGTTTTCCCACGAAAAGGCTAATATATAATTCCAAAGGGGTCAATGTGGGGGAAAGTGTAAAGAGCCGTATGGAGCCATCGGCTCAGGTGAGCTAAAAAATAAAATAAAAACAAAATTAGTTTTATAAAGTATGAAATAAACTAAAATAAAAACAAAATAAGTTTTATTAAGTATAGAGGTTACACATTTCGACGTTGTGGGATTTGAACGCACGCTTGTCAATCACATTTGGATAAATTATTTGCGTCTTTAACCACTCGGCCATGTCATTTAGGCCTCTTTGTATTATAGAAAGATTATATAATCTATGAAAATATACAATTTCAAGGGAAAGCACTCAGTTTTTCAGCTTCTAGAATAAGTCCATAGAAAATGCTTCCTACGATAATTGTCTCAAATATAAATACATTTTAGAATATTAATATAAATTCAGATTTTACAAGCAGCAAATACGCATCTCTAATATCTACAACAGCCTAGTTTCATTATAAAGAAAATGAATTTTATTATACCTTTTTACAGTAATATTTGGTTTATTCCATGCGCGGATCCAGAGGGGGGGACCGGGGGTCCGGGGGTCCGGACCCCCCCCCCTGGAATTTGGAAATTTTACGTAAAAAAGGTAATTTCGGGATTTTTGGGGGCGTTGGACCCCCCCTCGTCTGTGACCAAAATTACCATTTTCGTTGGACCCCCTCTCGTGAAAATTTCTGGATCCGCGCATGTATTCTTAACCTTTGCCGCGAAGTAGCGTTTAACTTGGTTTTATACCAGTTACTTTGCCTCCTTCGGCGTAATCCTGTAAGTGATATCCGTGCCAATGATTTAAATCCCAGGCCTGCGTATCGCTATTGCACAACAGCAAAGTGCTGGAGAAGGTTCTGGTTCAGCACAATGTTGAACGACATTCCGCTCGGGCTTAGACTGGGCGAAGAGCGTCGGTGCTATGCCTTCGCTTCAACTAAGCGGTTTCCTCGGTGAGGGTCCGCACATCTGGGTTTGGGGTCAGGGCCTTGGGGAAAGGAAAGGGTGTGTCGAGTATTATGGGTGGGGATAGGTAAGTGGTTCTGTCCGGGCTTCTCAGTGGGATGGGGCTTGTGGGATAGGTAAGGGTTGGGTCAGAGCTTGTGGTTGGGGATAGGTTATGGGATGGGTCAGGCTTGGGGGTTGTGTCGGGGTTGTGGGTGGGAATAGGTAAGTTCAGGTAAGGCGTCGGGGTATTGTTATTTGATTGAGTGTTGCTAACTAACTTGGAATTCCCCATCTTGAGATTGACAGTATCAATGCACAAGGATATAATGATTAATTCACTACTAACATGTTCATGACATCTTTTAAAACTAAGCTATGAAACGTCTTTGTGAACATTGTACAATGCGCCTTTAAATATTTCTGCATCTTCTATAGGTAAATGACGTTGACCGTGACGCTTGAACTCACGTGATGAAGTTTTGTAAACACCTAGATTGGTTTTGTCAAATTTTTCAAACATGTTAGCCTTAAGGCCAATTTAGACGATATATTGGCTGTGCATATGTGGAAAACGTACCATCTAAATTGAGATATGCACTTGTGCTAAACATATGGAATAGAACATGTTCTATTCTTATGTTTTTATCACACGTTTTCAGTGGCAAATCAGCAGAGAGTTCAATGGGGTTTATTGCTTTTATAACCTCGGCAATAACAAGTAATGCAATAACATTGATATACGAGCTATCACTTGTCTATCCGCATACATGAAAACCAAAACTACCATCCACACCTTTTTCAGTTGTAATTCTCTGTATTTTGAAATTTTTAGTGATTTGAGTATTGTATATGAGGATTCACTTATTTGTGTTTTGTACACATAAACACAGTATCTTATTTCACCTTTATTTACTCGGGTGGTTATTTTTGAAGCACATTTATGAGTGCCATTATATCTTAATGTCGGACAAAAGCCCCAAAAAATGGAGGCCATACATAAACACAGATGTTGACTGGGGCGTAAAGCCTCAATTCAAACAAACAAATAGAAAGTGTCAGGTGCACAACACCCTGAGTTTTAAGGATATGTGCTCGGTCCTGATTGCAGCAGAACATTTATATCATTTAAATACCGAGCGAGCGAAGACAAACTTTATTTGACCGCACAAAGGGTTAGAGAAACATCCACAAAACTTTTAAGAATGCACAAGTTTGTGAATACGCGTACGATTTGCTGTATTTGTTGAATCCCGCGTACCAGCTCTCTGCGTCCCGAATACCGATAAGAAGGGTCTGAATCCCGCGTACTATTTGGGGGGTTACACCCTCCATAATCATTTCTTTATTTTCTAAGCAAGGCGATATTGTATTGTATTGTATTGTATTGTATTGTATTGTATTGTATTGTATTGTATGTATTGTATTGAACTGAACTGAACTGTACTGTACTGTACTGTACTGTACTGTACTGTACTGTACTGTACTGCACTGCACTGCACTGCACTGCACTGCACTGCACTGCACTGCACTGTACTGTACTGTACTGTACTGTACTGTACTGTACTGTACTGTACTGCACTGCACTGCACTGCAAGTTGCACTGCACTGCATTGTACTGTGATGTGCTGTACTGTACTGTAGTGTACTGTACTGGACTGAACTGTACTGTACTGTACAGTTCTGTACTGTACAGTACTGTACTGTACTGTACTGTACTGTACTGTACTGTACTGTACTGTACTGTACTGTACTGTACTGTACTGTACTGTACTGTACTGTGTTGTGCTGTACTGTACTGTACTGTACTGTACTGTACTGTACTGTACTGTACTGTACTGTATATAAATTCTGCCTTTGTAGACGCCACAAGTCATCCCAGCATCTTAAATCACAATAGTCCAGTTAATAAGATGTTACACATGGCAGTTCTGTTGGCGCTCGCAATAGTTCGCTTCAGTGCTATAGTGTTCTAACTGACATTTTAACTGGTGAAAATTGAGATACATTTTTGAAAAGAGGGACCAATGTTATATCTGTAGACCAATTCAATTTTTTTGGTCGAATCATCCTTTTAGCAAGATATTAGCAATATTAGTGTCACGAAGATACAAAAATGTGGTAAAATGTTATCTGTCGAGTGGTATTAAGTGTTGATCATTTTATATCACTTATCTATGGTCACTTATCTTTATCCAACGCACGCACATTGTTTCGCTGATTGCTGGCCATTATAATTCGCATTGGACTGTTCAAGAAAGCTTTTGTGCGATGTTAGAGTACAGTGACCCAGACATCGACGAAATGCCATCCAGAGTTTGCTCTACAGCTCGGCTTTTTTGCCGATGATTGCCTGTTCTATATAGTGAGCCGCCACATGGGAAAACCAACAATCTGCCTAGGCGAAAACAAAGGCGCAGATAAGCTTCGCGGTAACCGCGAAGCTGATCAGCGCCTTTGTTTTCGCTACTCGGATAGTACAATTTCTCTTCTACTTAAATCCGAAATTTCAAGCTTCTAGCTCTTTTCTGTGCTTGTACAGGCCGGTTTGTGTCGGACCTGTTCGGAAACCACATTGTTGGTTTTCCCACGAGGCGGCTCATAGTGATATCAAGCACTGAAGACGCAGAGTCATTACAAGAAGAAGGAATGGGAAAGTGACTGGCAGATGTCTTTTAACCCAAACATGTGTGAACACAGTGATATCGCCATTGGACAGTACTTAAAGATTACGACGTAAAAATCCCAGTGTTGAATTTGCTTTTTCACAATGTTAGTAATATGAGTTTTCCACTGTAAGTCATTTGATATTGTAATTCCTAGGTATGGAGATGAGTTAAATGCTTCCTGGAGAATTTCACCGTCTAATTGATAGAACCTTGATGATTTTTTGGCGGATAGATAAGATATAACATTTTTTGGCATTAAAACGCATGCCCCACTTGGCAGCCCATTTTTCAAGTTCATTCAAGTCATTTTGCAATATTAAATGGTCATTTTGGTTTTTTATCTGTCTGTAGAGTAAACACTCGTCTGCGAAAAGTCGAACTTGAGACTTAACTGTATAGGTGTATATTTGTATCCTCAAGTGTCCATGTATATTCTGACTGTTTCTTTCCATATTGTGTTCTACCATTTTAATTTTTGTAGGATGAATCTTTAAGTGATACTGCTGAGAGGTGCACCGTTTAAGGCAGAATTTTAAACAACATGCAGTGCGCATTTTAGGCACACTTCTTGGCACGAAAACTACGCAAATAGATCCATGAACTGTAAGATAATGGGCGTAGACAAAATGTCATATGATAATATTTACATTTGTGAGTCTACTTTTTTGCTAAATGTATTAATTTCGGTTTTGGGTATGAACTATATTTTATAGATATGCATTGTTGAAGACCGACCAAATAAATGTCACTAAAGTAACTGATGGTACCCTACCATGAGCACCCGACTACCCAGTCGTCCATGCTCCAACTTGGGTCACCCATCCAGCCACTAACCAAGCTCAACGTTGCTTAACTTGCAACAATATCCAGACACACTACGCGTCGCTGTAAAAGCTAGCTCATACAGCAAGGCTGTATATGTGTCTGATATACCTGTGGCACCCAAGCCACTACACTACTCCCTCCTTTTTCCCTAAGGAGCAAAGCATATCCTCGCATGAGCTCGTCAATTACCTCGTCGCCAGTAAAGTAACTGATGGTACCCTACCATGAGCACCCGACTACCCAGTCGTCCATGCTCCAACTTGGGTCACCCATCCAGCCACTAACCAAGCTCAACGTTGCTTAACTTGCAACAATATCCAGACACACTACGCGTCGCTGTAAAAGCTAGCTCATACAGCAAGGCTGTATATGTGTCTGATATACCTGTGGCACCCCAGCCACTACATCACTGTCATTTGGTTGAAATATTGCCTAGATAAAGCATGGAGTGAACGTTTTTTGCATTTGAAGTTTTAGCTTTCGAAAAGGTTTTCGACCTTTCAGTACTACTTTTTTTTGAGTATTTCAGTATATCCATAGTAAAATTCAAAAGCCATATCCAACAGCAACTTTATCAACATCCACATCTTGCTGATTGACAAGAAAGTTGTTGTCAATTAAGCTAAAGTTTTGAGATGACAACCAGACTGGGGCCCGGGATAAAACGCAGTAGTTTTACGCAGCAATATATAATATATAGGAAAACGCAGCACATGGGGATATATAGTGTAACGCAGCTATTGGAGATATAGGTATAAAACGCAGTGACATATTGCAGCTAGTATAAAACAATAGTGAGGCCATGCAGGTATGTTTCCCGAATGAGTTTGGGAATACTGGGTGTGTCTGGGACAACTCGCTATAAAATAAAAAGAAATCCCAAATCAGGTTGATGTCTTGTTTATTTAGAACTACACTTGTTGACGGCTATGCATAAAGTGAGTTCAAAAATCATTTTTGACAAAGACGCGCAACCTGAGTTTGGAAGTCACATGACCCTTAGTTGACCTATCAAATTACTTGTTACATATATCGCTAAGCTTCGTTTTCATGGTAACCAATCAAAATGGAAAGGTAGATGACAAATTGCCGAACTTAATACGATTAAAAATGTTTGTACAAGAATAACAAAAAGACTCTTAGCGGGTGATAAACAATCGACTTAGTAATTAGCCCTTTTGTGAGCATTGCGTCAATTATCCTTGATAAGTTTTAACCAAGCTGCTTAAATTGATAGCGCTATAACACTTGTATCTAATCTTTGCATTCTTTTGCACAATCTAACAAAAACGCTGTCTCTGGGCAATGTTAACTTAATAGAAAAAAGCGAAAAGTGCCAAAAACTAATTTCCCATAGAAATTGACTTCTTTGTTCGGAGCTTATGTGAATAAGCAAATATACATGGATGTTGCGTAAACTGCCAAAAGGCAAACATAGGTTTTGTAAAATAATTAAATACAAAAAAATCTGTTTATTTGGTTGATTTGCAGTTTTACGTCCCCTCAACAAATTTCATTCATGTTCGGACCTGCTTCCTGGCTATTCTCCAGTTCTTTATTAAGATACAAAAATGAAGCAAAATTGTAAATTTTGCTGCGTGACAATTACCCCCCGGTCAACCAGACATTGTTCCTACAATGTTGAAAAAAAATGAGTCGTACATGTTTGTAAATTTTGCTGCGTGACATATGAATAAATTGAGTGATTACTTGGTGTAGTTTGGTAATGTTCATACAAAGCATATCTATTAGGTACATGCCTATTAAAAACTTGGACATTTATCCCGGGACATTTATCCTTCTGGTGTTCAACATATATCACCAAATGCTAGTGAGCGTTGGAAAAATTAAGAAAAAAAGAAAAGCAAATGAATGAATGAATGAATGAATCAGGCCAACCTTAAAAATATTCATGTTTCCCCTTTCCCGACCCTATTTTTCAGGTAAGGGTCGGTCGGTCGGAAAAATATATTTTTTTTTTGTGATTTTTCAAATTTCATACCATCGAGTGTTTTTAGTAAATAAACCTGGTATAAGGCTGTTTGCATCCAGGAATATGTGTGTCTTAAGACCTTTATTAAGGGAACTGAGTGGCCAACTTTTGGGAAATAAAACTCATCTAATGAAAATTTTCAGTTCAAAATTTTTGATATTTTTCTTAGTTTTGTTAAAACATAGATTATGGGAGTGTGTGTGTGTGTGTGTGTGTGTGGGGGGGGGTTACATGTTAGAACCACGCTGGGGGTAAACCAGTTTTGTTTTATGAAAGTGGGGTTTAAGGGGTATACATTTCACAGACATGTTATGTAAGGTTAAAAAAGCAGACTTTTTTGCCGGTATACGGTTATCCTGGGATGCTTATTACAAAATAAAAGTTGTATATTATTCCCCCTGATGAAATAATGTCATTTGGCATCTCACCAGTAAACTATTCAGATATACAAACCTTTCAGGGATTGGGTGAACATCACCATGGACAGCCCGCTCCTGTATATTATGGTGATTGCCATCGAGATACCATATAGCCCAACTTATCACAGCAAAATATGTTTTTAATGTCATCTTGGGCCATGGATTTCGGGAAATAACAGCTTGCACTGTTTAGCATCTCACATATTTTGTTGTGGAGTTTATCTTTATTGGTAACTATGTTTATTAAATGTGCCTTTTGAGTCAATATTCCAGAGGACATCATTATCCTGAAAGGGTCAATAGTGGCCTTTTGCTGTTCATCATCAACATTGTCTTTAGTAAATATAGTGTATGTGATGTACTTCAGTTGTTTATTAAATTCAACAGCTGTGTCTGTGTGCTCAATTGAAAAAGTGTCTGCTGCATTATCTGAACTAAGCTCAACTTAAACACCCTGAGCATCAAGAGCTTTATTGATGCTAGGCAAAAGTTCGGCAGTTCGATGTCATCACCGATCACCTCATTACAAATATCTTCAAGTGTTAATTTTCTCTGAACCGTCCGATTTTCTAGGACACAAGGGTTTTGTAGGATGAAGCATCTTTACATTTACTCCTGACAGTAATGCACAAGATCTTGTCAGCCATAGTCAGATAGTTTGGCACGAAATAAAAATCACAAAAATGACTTTTTAACCACCACTCGGCCATATTGGATGGTAGACGCTTGACTTCAATGCGAAATCACGCTTAATAGGTTTCCAAGCGTCTGAAAAACAAGATCGAAATCGCGGATCTAGCTACTATGTTTACGGGCTAGAAAATCTACTAAAACCCGGTACTTTTTGGCGGATCTAATGTTTTCGATTTCGGGCAAAAAAAAATAATTCTAAATGGAAAATTGAAATAAAATTTTTTCGGTCGGGGCTTTTTTTCACGGTCGGTCGGGAAAGGGGAAACAAAACTAATTTTATTTTTGGCCTCATGTCCTGTGCAGTTAAACTAAATAGCACAAAAGACTCCTTTTCATCGTACCCTAAAATAAGAAATTGACTTGCGTTTCTAGAAAAGAATTTTATATAGCGAAAAGGAGTTTGTATTGCAATATTTGTGTTAATGCTTTTCATTTCAAGAGAATGTGTTAACAAATTTAGTTAGTAGATTGAGTATTTAGATCTGCCAAAGTGGCGCTTAAGCGTATTATTTATCAAATATTTCTTCCTTCCAATACTTCTTGACCTCCGAGGAGGACTTCAGAAGGATATGAGGTAGCTGATACACATTTAGTTATTTACATGTGTGCAATACGCATGTATGGGTGGGGAGACGGGGTGCGCGAGGGCGCAACATAGTCGCCAGTCTGACGGAGACAAACGCTGTTGCATTATTTTTTGCTATGTTTTCTTTTTTCTTTCGAATACATTGATTAAAAACGAAAATTACTCTTCTCAAGTTCTGCAGTCCTAGCTTACAATTTCCCTGTTAGAATTTTCTGCACAGAATGAGAGTGTGGGATTCAGATTTTACGCAAAAATTTTACTAAAAGAAACAATGTACAAAATTATGATCTTCAGAAGTCTTAAAAACTTGAAGTGCAGATGTGATGGAAGGCAAGAGGGCATTTATTTTATGAAGTTTGGCTCTTTCTTTCTGATCATAATATTGATATGTGGCGTGCAATATTCTAGAGATAGGCAATGTCTAATAAAAACTACAAAGTGTCAAGCACGTGGTGAAATATGGAAATTTGTCGTTTTTATTTCTTGCTCTACGAATTCTATAGGTGTATATCATTAAATGGAGAGAATGAAGAAAGCAACAATTTTGTGTATTGAGAATCGTTTGTATATTAAGGTCATGTGACTGAGCAATAAAAGGTGTGAAAACGCGAGTCAGGTTACCGTGCAGTAATCGAATTATCAGTCACATGTCTGTTTGCACGGTGTTAAAACAATCGGCTACTGTTCAATTGTTGAATTAATCTCTATTAGCGTGTGTCATTAATTAGATTATCAAATATTTAAAATAAGTGAATTAAGGGTGGCCCAATTGGTTAGCTCCAATCTTCCTTGGGGCCCTTTTAACAAGATAAGATATTTACAACATACCGCAAAATACTTCTGATCTCAAAAAGGAAACAAGCATGCATGGTGTTACAATTTCTTTTTTTTTTTTTTTTTTTTTTTTTTGTTTCCGTGCAACATGTTTTTACAACGAACATGTTTGCGCAATGTTAATATTTGGCCGTGTCTTTATATACATTACTTATTCCTTGTGCATATCAAAGAACAAGTATAAGCGTTTTCTTGCGATCTGTTAGGACTATTTTCACTGTATGACCACGTTTAAACCCACGGCAATACCCACAGACCGAAAAGACTCAGGCAGCTCGGTCAACGTGAGCTCAGTAGGTAGAGTGTCCGCTCCGAGATCGGGAGGTACCGGGTTCGATCCCGGGCGGCGACATACCAAAGTCGTTAACAATGGTACTAGTTGCTCCCCGCTTGGCACTCGGATTTTTGGGGTAGGGCTAGGACTGGGCGCTCCGGTGTCAGTAGAATGTGACTGGAGGTGGTATCAGGTAAAGTGTCTGGGATCTGATACCACTATAAAAAGCACTATAAAAGTGAGCATTGAGCTCCTTGTCACAACCAGACACCGTCGTGATATGACAGATAATGTTGAAAGCGACGTTAAACCCGAACAAACAAACATAAACAGTGCTTTAAATCGTTTCAAATCCCATTTTAATCGGGCATGGCTGATAAATTTTTAAAATTGTGATTTACGGTTTATAAGGTTTATCTCCAGTATATGCAATCGCTTATCAAGGATTTGTCAGCTGACAATGTATGCAAAAGTGAGTGAACAAAGTGCAGAAAAAATGTTATAAGAAAGTGTGTCTGCGTACCTTCTGGTTAACTGAAAAGATACCAACCGCTCAAGTTATTGTTGAAGAGGTAAAGAAAAGCGATGCAAAATTTATGTTACTTTAACAGTTAACCATGTATGCATTTGCTTCGGCGAATAACATATCTTCGAGAGAAAAAATCTTTATGAAATTGCCTCATCATTTGTGACCCTTTTGCACTGCCGGCCAAGAAAAAGTAAAGATTAACTGTATGGTCTGTATGTCCGTGTTATTACTTCAATCCCATGTACATTATTCGCATTTGCTCACATTGGCCACTGTAAAATGCATTCTGTCCTCATAATGTTACTCATAAAAATCACCGCCCACAAAACCTCGCATCATAAAAGTAAGCAATTGACACACTTCTGCAATCAGAACAAAACCCATGACCAGTCTGTACAAACTATCACAAATCTGTAACATGTATTGTATATACTACATTTAAAAAAATTGTATAATTTTATCACTAGATCTATAAACGTAATTGACAGACACGAACTATAAACTTTTCAGTCATACCTGTTATCAATTATGTAAGGCAATATCAATTTCAGGGCTAAAATACACATTTTTTTTATATTTTCATCAAATTCATACATGTTATTCAAAGAAATTCAAGTCGCAGATTATATCTATTATAATATTATATAGCTGCAATAAACTTCTGCGTTTAATACTCTTTCTTCAATAAGCTGCGTAACCTTCTTTTTCTTTGCAGCTGCGTTTTCCTATATAACTATTACAGCTGCGTAAAACTACTGCGTTTTATACCCACCCCCAGACTGGCGCAGTTGATAGCGCATCAGACTTTTGGCCGAATGGTCACTGGTTCGATCCTCATCAGGGGCATTGTCTGTTGTTGCCTTGAGCAAGTCGCATTTCTACAGCTCAATATATATTAATCATATGTTCTTAGTCTCAATAAAAAGCTCTACAGAACTTATGTTGATTGTTAATATATGAGCGGCCTCGTGTAAAAACCAACGTTGTGGTTTCCAACCAGGTCCGACACAAACCGGACTGCATAGTAACAGAAGACAGCTAGAACTTGCAGGATTCCCATTTACCCTCTATTGAGGGTTTTTTACTCCCAAAATTTGTCATGTACACCCAAAATTTGCAAACCTGTTTATATGAGCCTATACATAGGGGGTATAAAACTAAGAAAATTAAGCCAGTGTACCCTCAATTTCAAAATTTAGTGGGAACCCTGAGAAGCATGAAATTTTGTATTTAGGAAATAGAGGGATTGTACTATCAGTGTAGCGAAAACAAAGGCGCTGATCAGCTTCACGTTCACCGCAAAGCTGATCTGCGCCTTTGTTTTCGCATACTCAAATTGTTGGTTTTCCCATAAGGCGGCTCATATGTATGCAACTTTAAATAAAGATTATTATTATTATTAGACTGAGCTATATTCTGCTCTTTAGATGACAACTATCTAGTGACTCGAAAAAAGGCTGTAGTCATTTATAGAAAGTTTATGGGCAACATTAATCTAATAATCAGAATTAAAATAGTTTACTGGTGAAACGTCAACAAAATGGACATTACCAAATACCAAACCATATCAATGTTTATAGAACATCTACTCATGAGGAGACTCATGAGCATTGAGGAGACTCCAGGAATTTACCTTTTGTCTAAAATCCACCTCTTTTAAAATCTCTTTGAAACGATTCAAGAATTTTACTATACATTACAAAAACTTGCCCATGCAATATACAGAGATTTCTGAAATTGTGAAAAATGAAAAATTTCAGTAGAAAACTATTGATATTTTTCTTATTTTTGCTCAAAACATAGATTGTGGGTACACAACGAGTAACCACAATCTATGTTTTGGAGCAAAAATAAGAAAAATAGGTATACCCCTGCATACCCCAGTTTTGCTATATAAAAGTGGGGTGTTAGGGGGTATTCATTGCACAGACATGTTTTCCTGATGATATTTTTGTTCATTTTCAAATTTGTCCCTGAAAAGAAAAAAGTCTCCCTGATGCAACTTTCAAAATATCACATTTATGGGACATGCCAGGTCAGAACCCAGTATTTATTTTCACTTCAGCTCTGCACTAATTTCTAAACATTTCTTGCATAGTATTCCATGATGAAACCCTTTTACCAGTTTTGTTTAGGATTTAAAGAGAAAGCTTAAGCTGTTTAAAATTTTAGGAAAATCATGATGTGTGCAGTGTCTATATAGTATGTATATTCTTTTACAGATCAAGGTATATAGAACATCAACTTATTCCCAATGCCTATCATGAGTAGCCAGGTGTACAATGTTCCAGGAATATCCCTGGACTTACGCACAGAAGAGACAGTTCACCAAATTGTGGATTCTTTAGCATACCTCGACCAAGTGGCTAATGATGTGTTTTCTAGAATTCACAATAAAGTGTCCGAAAACCAAGGGAGATTGCAGAAAATAAACGAAAGAGTGAATCTGACACAAGCTAAAGTAGATGCAATTAAGGGAAGAAATAAAGCTACCAAAGTGTTTGCGTCAGCAAAATACCCTGCCCCAGACAGTATAGAGGTTTATCCGACAGTTTTTAAACACGAGTCAGACATTCATAATGTGAAAAGACCCAATTACAGAGTTGCAACAAAACACCGAGTTGTGGATGATGAAGTACTCAGAGAAAAGCTACAGTACTACAGTGTAAAAGGTAGAAATACATCGCAAAACTGAAAAGTCTGTATTTATAATATGTAAAGTTTTTGATCCAACATTTAGGCCTCTAGCCATCTGTTATTACTGTAAGTACAGCCTGTATTTTTCCTGACATTTTGAAAATTCAGAGGTCCATTCAATACTCATTTAGTAATGTTATAACTTTGTTTGTAATTGTAAAGCTCCATTCTGTACTAAGTAATACCAGTATTTCACCAGTTTTGCCAAGGGTTGCTTTAATGTTGATTTTATCATAACTTTTTTTTTTAATTTGATGTTCAGTATTTTTTGCTGTAGTTGAACAAAACTATGATCTCTAAATTCTTTCAGGAGATAGAAAGAAGAAATCTGATGGAACCAAAGAAGAAGGGCTTGGAGGTCTGCCTAAAACTATACCTTCTGTCAGCTCACTGCTGTTGTTTAATACCTCGGAAAACCCGTAAGTGGAGCGCTACAGAAATGCATAATATTGTCACAATTTGAGCCGCGACACAAGAAAACTGGTCTTAGGGCTTCCGACCGGGTCTGACATAAACCAGCCTGTACAGTCACAGAAGAAAGATGGATGCTTGAAATTTTGGCTATATGTAGAAGAAAAATTGCTCTATCCGTGTAGTGAAAACAAAGGCGCTGATTAGCTTTGCAGTTAATACAAAACTGATCTGCGCCTTTGTTTTTGCATGTAAAAAAAATTGCAATTCTTATGGCGTGGCTCATTTGATACACCCTTCTGCTTGGTTTGGGTTAAAAAATCTGGAAATAAGTGTTGTCAAGGCAGCATGCATAGCCAAGTGGTTAGTACACTCGCCTGTCACCTGTCATATGTTAGTGGCAGCCCATCCAAGGTTGCTAGTTTACTCCCATGTTCTCTAGTTTCGTCTGCATCTGTACTTCTATAATGTGTTAATAAGGACTGTGAGCTTTCTGTGTAATTGAAGTAAAACTAATGTTTAAACTAAGGCAGCAGCCAAAACGGGATAAATACTTACTGTACGTTCGGTAATTTTCGTGTGACTTTTATTTGGTGATTATTCTTTTTCCGAATTATTAGCGATTTCTTAAATTCGCAGATGAGTACTCTTGCAGTCTATAAAGCTTATATTACCTCTTTATTAGCGCAAATTTTTAATTCACGAGACAACAAAGTCTCGAATATTAGCAAAAATTAAGTTCACGCGAACATTTCAGAATTTATGATAAGTACATGTATTTTGATCAGCATTTTGTTGCACCACCTGCCGGTACATGTACTGGATAGTTAAGTCCTGTTCTATGACACAAAAAGTGTTTGACCATGTATTTCAGATATAAGAAGTATGTTATGCTAGATCCCCTGGGTGTCATCACCAAGACAAGAACAGCCCTAGAAGACGAGGAGGCGGCCCTCGCCGAGGCACCAACAACAATCAAAACCAACGAGGAGTTACAGAGGCTGCAGGCCGAGAATTACTTCTATATTCCACAGATTGAGGCAGTGCCCGAGATAGCTGTGCCAGACTGTCTACCTAATCTACTAGGTAAATGAGCCACCTCGTGGGAAAACAAACAATGTGGCTTGCGAACGATTTCAACACAAACCAAGCTATACAAGCACAGAAGATGGCTAGAAGCTTGAAATTTTAGATTTAGAAAGTAGAGGAATTATACTATCCGAGTAGCGAAAACAAAGGCGCTGATCAGCTTCGAGGTTACCGCGAAGCTGATCTGCGTCTTTGTTTTCACATATGCAGAGTGTTGGTTTTCCCATGCGGCGGCTCAAATATGGTGAACAAAATTATTTTGCTGCCCTTTCAGAGAGGCTAAGATAAGCAATGAGTAGTTTGTTAGTTACAGTCAAACAAATGGACAATAAAAGCAGGTTAATGCCACCAAAAAGCTTAGCCAGAAACAGTAAGATTTATTATTGTACATGTACCAACATAGCAGTAAAGGAGAACAAAAACAAAAAGAAGCTAAGTAGCATAGTTTTATCAGTGATAGGTCTTTGTCAATTGCTTCTACCTTTTAAATCAGTCTTCTGACATCCTCCCCTCATGACATGTCTCTATCTGTTTTCAGGTGTGGCAGATGATGTGATGTACCAAGCTGATCAGGGACCCTCTATAGCTCCCTCTGTCTTTGGTGGCAGCGGCAACATGCCAGAACTTCCCTCTGTTGTTCCAGAACCCCCTGCTGGAGCCCCTGATTTGGCCCCTCCCCCTCCCTTAGAAGCCCCACCCCCACCACCAACTGCCCCTCCCCCACCTACAGCCCCTCCTCCCCCTGCTGGTGCCCCACCACCACCCCCGCCTCCTCCACCACCACCACCTGGGCCAGATACAGACGGACCCCCCGGGGCTCCCCCCGGCGCACCTCCCCCACCCCCGCCTGAAGCCCCTGCTGCAGTGTCGGACAGCGGACGCTCGGGACTCATGGATGCCATCAGAAAAGCCGGTGGAACTAAAGGGGCTGGATTGAAGAAAGCTAAAGAAAGAAAGGAAGAAACAAAGAAAAAGATAAAAGAAGAAAAAAGCACAGGGGGAGGTGGGGGTGGGGATCTGATGGGTGATTTGTTTGCTAAGTTGTCAATGAGAAGGAAAGGGATATCTGGGACTAAACAAGGGGGTGATGGGGGCGGTGGGGATAAGTCTGAGAGCTCGGGAGGAGGGAATACCATGGATAAGATCAGTTCTATGATTCCCCCACCCCCTAAACCTCACGCGGACAGTGTGGGGCCAGGGGATGATGATGACTGGGAATAGATTTGCCATAAGAACTTAATGAGCTGCATTGTCAGAAAGTCTGACTTTGGGATTTCTGACCATGGCTGACACAAATCGGATAGCACAGTTAATTGTACTTGCTATAGGTTTAAAATTTCTGGTATAGGAAAAGGGTGTTTCCAATATCTATGTATTAAAAATAATGGCACTGATCAGTGGCACAGTAATGATTTATTCCTGTTTTCACATGTTCAAAAGCCAGCTTTTCTCATGATATGGCTGAAATGATATTGTCATCAAGAACATATTGAGCTGTGACAACCGGTCTTTGGGGTTTCCGATCAGGTCTGACAC
Source organism: Rugalucina vietnamica (assembly GCA_964017185.1). NCBI lineage: Eukaryota > Metazoa > Mollusca > Bivalvia > Lucinida > Lucinidae > Rugalucina > Rugalucina vietnamica. The sequence continues at coordinate 47,872,998 of OZ024875.1, forward strand.
AAACTGGCCTGTTTACAGTCTCAGAAACAGGATAGAAGCTTGAAATGTTGGATTAAAGTAGAAGAGGAATTGTACTATCGGTGTAGTGAAAACAAAGGCGGTGATCAGCTTCGCATAGGCAAATATCTTGTTTTCTCATGATGCAGCTCATTTATACCTAAGGTTTTAATGGATTGTATCATTAAGATAGACAAAGTCACTCCACTCAAAAGTAAAAATGAGATGGAGGTTATTGTCTCATCCAAATTCAACATGGGAGGACACTGGCCAAGTGTGAACGTTCAGTACAGCTTTATGGAGTAAGAGGACTTGGGTTTGAAACCTACCTTGTGTGTAGTGTCCTTGAGCAAGAAACTTAAAAAAACTCACCAGGGTGCTGGTTAAAGCCCAGTCCAGACATGACAGAAACATCATTGACAGGGAAGTTAAGGAGAGTGTAACACCCTTAAAAGGTGGTGGTCTAGGAGCTGTGTGATCTGGGCTAACACTGTTGCCTCTACCACCTTTCAGTTTGAAAATTTGGAGGAAAAATAGGAATGTTTACAACAAAAGAACAAAATATGTATTGTTTGCTTTGCTAACAAGATAACTTATATTATTTATTCAGAATTTCAAAAGTGCTTTTACAATACTCATGCTATTTAATCTGTGAAGTGCAATATCTATCATTCATCATTTTGAATTATGAAATAGACTGTCAGAGAAATTTATTATTGAAAGGGATTGTAAATTTTGTAATGTTGAATTTTTACATGTATGTTAAGGATCCTGGGATGTGACAGATTTAGGCTGTATTTTAGAAGTTTTGGACCAGACTTTTTTCATGCTCGACAATTGTTGGCATTTTAAGTTTTTAACATTTATAAGCAGGATAAATAACAGGCTTTGAAGATCTTGACCTGATAAAAATGTGGGGTATTTCAGTATTCAATTGCAGTTTATATTTTAGTCTCAGCCTAGTTGAGCATCAAAAAGAGTTTCTTGATGACCAAAGTTTGCCATTCGCCCCGACGCGAGAAAACCGGTCTTCAGGATTTCCGACCAGATCTGACACAAACCAGCCTGTACAGTCAAAGAAGAAGGCTAGAAACTTCAAATTTTGGATTTAAGAAGACTAATTTTACTATGGGTGTAGCAAAAACAAAGGCGCTGATCAGCTTCGCAATTAAAGTAAAGCTGATCTGCAACTTTGTTTTTGCCTATGCGAAAAATCCGGTTTTCTCATGATGCGGTTCAACTGATTAGACTGTGAGATCAAACCACAACTGACACACTTCTTTCATCCTTGCTTGACCCACATACTAGTATTAAAAGTGTAGGTACTGAATTTTTGTCAAATATAGGATATGAATTGTTTTCCTTGCTCATAATCGTATGAGCCGCGTGATGAGAAAACCAGATTTTTGCCTATCCAGCAGATCAGCTGTGCAGTAAATGTATAGCTGATCTGCACCTTTGTTTTCGCTACACAGACAGTATGTTTCCTCTTCTTCATAAATTCAAAATTTCAAGCTTGTAGCCTTTTTCTGAGACTATACAGGCGGGTTTGTGCCAGACCTGGTGGGAAACCCAGAAGCCTGGTTTTTTCGCGTAGCAGCTCATATGTTCCTTGTTCAACAAGGTTAAACAGCCATGTTAATTATGACTGATACATTGTGTCTCAAGAATCCCTGGAGTCAGTGGATTTGCTTTCATCAGCAAAGGGTAATTAAGTTAAAAAAAAATTCAAATGAAGTTTCAAAATGATTGAAATTTGATAATCATTTTGCATCTTATGTTATGATTTTAGCTTTGAAGATGTAATTAAAATAAATTATTAAAATGATCTAAAACCTCTGAAATTTTAGCTGCTTAATCACAAGCCTCAAGATGAATGTCTAAACACATGGATCCACACCCACAAATACAAAATTTATTGATTGATGCCATATGTTTTGAATGACTTGATTTGAAAATGTATGTCCAAATAAATTGTTCATGTTTAATTTCTTGTAGTCTTGTTTCGAGTTGAGCCTGGTCATGAGAAAAATTGCTTTTGCCTAATATCATCAAGATAACATCATATACATTTGAGCCACCTACTGAGAAAACCAATAATGTGGTTTCCGAACAGGTCCGACAAAAACTGGTCTGTACCATCACAGAAACTGACTAGAAGCTTGAAATTCTGGATTTAGAAAGTAGAGGAATTGTACTGTCCATGTGGCAAAAACAAAGGTGCTGTCAACAATTTTTAAGTCATTGTGGACAGGTCATCCACTTTCTTCAAACTACTCTGGGGCTTGTTCAAGAACACACAATGGCAGTAGATTTGAACTCTAAACTTGTTTTTCAGTCGGGTGCCCTATTACTGAGCTACTATACCAGATGAATAAAGTTAGGGATCAAACATTTACCTTACAATTTCTACATGTCAAACTGCTAGTAAAATAAAACATTTCTATCATCAAGGTAATTCATTTTGTAATCTTTGTAAACTTTAGTTGTTGCCTTCAACAAGACAAGGCTTTAAGTCAGACTACCCTTAAAATGAAAGAGGTAAGAAATTCCCATAGAGAATTGATAGTGCACATAGGCGTACCGCCCTATGCACACAGTACGCATGTGCCTAATGTAAAAAGTTAAAAGTAGCTAAAATTATGGTGTTTTTGTCATTTTTAGATACAAATTAAGCTTTTTTTGCCCTTGGTACGAAATTCTCTGTTTACGACCTTGTTGCGTAAAGTAAGTTTGCTCGTGCAAACTAAATGATTATCGTTTAAACTAAAAGAAATTTCCAATCTATGTTTGCTGGCTTACCTTAGAAAGGATTTATCTTGAAGACTACCGGTAATGTGCAATTTCACAAAGTTTTCATGAATTGGCAAAATTGAAATTTTTGTGGAATCAGTTCTTATGGAATTTTTATCACTGATTCTAATGGTTGTGTGGTTTAAAGAACAGCTGCGCTTAAGTCAGATGATGCATAATTTCAAAATTGGTGGCATTTAACAGTGCAATAAAATATTTATCCACCATATAATCAAAACTTAATTGTCAATTGGCCCAAAAATGAGTCCTCAAAAGTTTGATCCTTATAACTTTTTTGACCAATATATCTTAGAAAGGCTCTGTGTCACCCTTATACAAATTCATAGAAGTTCATTCACAATGTATTTTATTATAGGCTTCTGAGTTTATTAGAAAATTAAAGTGTAACATTAAGATGTTAGAATAAGGGCCCAAAGAATCTCCGTCTGATATCAATATATGAGCCACCTCGTGGAAAAACCAACAATGTGGTTTCCGAACAGGTCCGACACAAACCGGCCTGTACAAGCACAGAAAAGAGCTAGAAGCATGAAATTTAGGATTTAAGTAAAAGAGGAATTGTACTATCCGAGTAGCGCAAACAAAGGTGCTGATCAGCTTCGCGGTTACCGCGAAGCTGATCTGCGTCTTTGTTTTTCGCCTATGCAGATTGTTGGTTTTCCCATGAGGCGGCTCATATACCATTGATGTTAAACTCAAACTTTAGAGACCTTCATTAGTATGTCTGCTGCAAACATGCATTCTGTGTAAATGTTGGTGAAATAAATGAAACTTGAAATTAAAATTTATTGTCCAAAATAATATTTCTAGAAAAATAAATAAATGAATAGAAAATATGTCAAGTTCCTGTGTAATGTTGATAAACACATAGCTTACACACACAATATGTTGATTATTTGTATTATGTGCCGACAATTATTAATCCACAATCAAATCATTGTCATCCCTCGTTGAAACCTTGTTTAAGGCATATGGCACGGTTTGTCAAAGAACTGGATTTATCCAGGGTACTCTAGTTTTCTTCACCATAAAAGATAAAGAAAATCGAAAATGAGAAAACTAACAATTTTGGTTTCCGACTAGGTCCGACACAAACCAGGCTGTACAGTCACAGCATAAAGCTAGAAGCTTGAAACTTTAGATATAAGTAGAAATGGAATAGTGCTATCCATGTGGCGAAAAAAAAAGGCGCTGATCAGTGGTTACCGCAAAGCTGATCTGCGTCTTTGTTTTCGCTTATGCAAATTGTTGATTTTCTCATGTGAAGGCTCAATTAATACCAACATCCACATTTTCAAGAATGTGTAAATAATTTCTGTGTAATTAAGTTAAATAAAAATTGTAAATATAACAACATTACTCCTTCAATTGAGCAGAAATAAAGTGGCCCACACGGTTGAGAAATCCTGAATCAAACTCCACTTTATATTGCATACAAAGGTATTGCACAGTGTGGGCATATCAATTTTAGAGCTTCGTTTATATATCCTGTATCGCTTCGTGCCTATGGAAGGTGTTCAGGAGGTCATAGCAGATGAAGTGTTGGAACTTGCATCCAAAAAGGCGGGATTGGATAAGGGCCAAATACAGTATGAGGTATGCTTGAGGATACAGAACTTGTTTCATGTACTAAGGGAGCTTAAAATGTCTAGAACAGGGACACAATATGGGAGGAGACGGTTTTGAACCCAAAACTTAGATGCTCTGCCACTGAGGGGCCACATTCCCTTAACTGTGGATATTGAAAATATATCCATTATAAAGGATTTCAGATAAGATTGGGCTGGTTCAACTGAGCGTCCCCGTAAAATAAGGATATTATTTCAGTTCAACCCCATTATAATGCACCATGCTATCATTCTGTTTTCATTTTAACACAGCCATGTCATGCCTTCCAAAATGATTCTTTTGCTAAGCTTGTATAACCTCGTAACATACATGTAGATTCCTGCACAGTCTGTTTCTATGGAACCCAAAGATAGCAGTACAATAAGGTTAACAATATATATACTAATTTATCTGAAGCTAATAAGTACTCTTGATGGTGAAACCAATCTAATTTAGTAGTACCCACACCCCATTATCTACTTCAGTTAAAAAAAAATTATCAACTATTTCCTATTTTATTTGTTTGTATTGTTTATTTCTAGTTGGTTTAAATTTCACTAGTTTGGCATATCTCTTGAGCAGTCTCTTCCAGTAACAAGATACATCCTCCATTCTCAAGTGGTCCCATATAAACTGGCGTCCTCTGAAAATATATATATACATTTTATAATTTCTACAGGATTTATATTCGAGTAAAGGCTTAACAAGCCAGTCAATTTTTCAGTCATGTCAGAAAGGTGACATCCCTTCCTGGGTATTTAACCAGTAAAGGTACTATGAGATGGAAAAGGTCTTGCTCTGTGTTAAACCTGCGAGGAAACACAATACACCTTGACCTCTTTATAACACGGAACATGATTTTGGATATAACACGGATCAGTGTTGGATCCCAAATGGTCATTTGAGACAAATCCTTTTGCTACATATCTATACATTTTACTCTCATTATATCACGGATTGGATAGCTAACACGGAAATTGGCTTGGACCCCAACAATAGTGTTATAAAGAGGTTGAGGTGTAGGTAGTTTTACTCACTAAAGAAATCACAATTTTGGCAGTCACATTTATAAATTCAGATTTTTAAGTGTCAGTCCTCGCTCCATTCAATGACCCTGTCCATTGTGTTGGTTTTAATCAGTGAGGAAAAATATCCTACCTTTCTGCTATCTGTTTTACAACAGCATCATTGTCTTTTGCAAATTGTAACAGCTCCCTGAAATACACCATCATGAAAACATGTCCGTGTAATGTATACCCCCTTGAACCCCACTTTTATGTAGCAAAACTGGGGTATGCAGGGGTATACCTATTTTACTTATTTTTGCTCCAAAACATAGATTGTGGGTACTCATTAGAACGTTCTAATGTGTACCCACAATTTATGTTTTGAGCAAAAATAAGAAAAATATCAAGATTTTTCAGCTGACAATTTTTCAATTCTAAAGCTCAAAAAATCTATTTATATTGCATGGGCAAGTTTTCGTAATGCATTACGAAAGCACATCCTGTATGCAATATGCAGTGATATTTACAGCTGCAAATTCTAAAATGTACATTAAAATGAAAATTTTGGTACAAAAGAGACGATTTCTTGTGGCACAAAACAATCCATTGTTTATTTACATTTTTACCGATATCTCTGTTAATGATATACTGCGGGTATAGGTAAAACTGTAAATAAGCAAAAAATTGTTTGTGACAAAATACCGTGCCTGGCCTGTAGTTTTATAAGTTTTAATCAAAACAAAGATTGTGGGTACACATTAGAAACTACAAGTACCCATAATCTATGTTTTGGAAAAAAAGAATGTATACTTCATCTTTACTATATAAAAGTGGGACGTAAAGGGGTATTTATTATGCAGACATGTTTGCATGATGAGAGACCAAGAAATGAGAAAACCCGCTCTTCACATATTATGCAAAACAAAGAATTAGCATCACCTGTGTAAGAAATAGCTGTTTTTCTATAAAGTGAGAAATGTTGTAGGAAAACCTTTCCACTGAGTTTCTGCTATAATCTTGACATTACATTATAAAGAAAATTGGCAGACTTGGAATTTCAACCAGAAAGCAGTGGGGTGATACTTATTTTGATCCAAATGCAATGGTGCTGATCAACACTTGTTTTTCACAGCAAAACATGTTTAATTAACTCAGTTACGCCTGGCATCCTTTTCATGGGATATAGACAAAAAGCATAACTCCAGATTTGACACAGCAGAAGGCGGCATCCCATCTGGGGCTATTCTGTTGGCGTAAAGAAATTTCGATGAAAAATACAGTAAAATTTCAAAATCACTCCTGATGCCCTTAAAAAGAGAGTGGACTCATCCAAATGATAATTATGGGCAAATCCATTCGTCATAAATGGGTTAATATGACTCAGTACTTACTTGACCTCATTAAGTCCCCTAGATACTGGAATATAGTGGACCCAAGGTCTCATTGCAGGGTAGAAAAATTCTAACCAGTCATCGCCAACATGGAACACTACAGAATGGCACAGGAATAAATGCTTGAACCGGAAACTGGCTGCTACACCTCGGAAGTTGAACAAATATCTGGAAAGAGAAGAGGTTTTGTTGCAGTGGTTTTATGCCCCAGTCAACAAGTTTTCAATCATTTTGGGACTGAGTCGCTGCTTCAAGGACATTAACAAGTTAGTCCTAAGTAGAGTTATTGCACCTTGCATAGGAAAGAACCTTGCACTTGTTGGTTAACCACCCCACCCCCCATCTCTTGGTATCGAGTCCTATGCAGTATCACTAGGCCATTAAGCATATGACATATATGGGTAAAGTAGTCTGCTATTTAGCACAAGCTAACATGCGCCCTCTTTTAAATAAATAAATGCACTGTTTTCTTTATCAGAACCTCCAAACTGAAATAGCTATGAGCCATATGAGCTGTGTCATGAGAAAACCGGATTTTCACCTATGCGAAAACAAAGGCGCAGATCAGCTTCGTAGTAACTGTGAAGCTGTTCAGAGCCTTTGTTTTCGCTACACGGATAGTACTATTCCTCTACTTTCTAAGTCTAGCCATCTTCTGTGCTTGTACAGCTCGGTTTGTGTCGGACCTGAAGACCGGTTTTCTTGCGTCACGGCTCATATGGCGATATATAGATATGCAGGATGAGGCAAATGTTCAGAATGTGGTTCAAATCAAAAACTATTAAAAAATTCTGGTTAGGTTACCATTTTTCTGTTTACCATGAAACTTACTTATAATTGCAGTGATCTTCTAACTTTATTTCTGATGCAGGGTCTTTTCCTAAGGTGTCCTGGAATAAACAATGAAAGCCTAAGGATATTTTTTTTTTATGTCCCTTTCAAGATTATTCAGTTCATATCAGACTTGCCAATCAGTGGGGCGAAAACAAGAGGACCCGACACACCCACAAGCAGAACTTGGCCTAATGGTTAATAAACTGGTTGTCAGACTTCTGACCAGGTTTGGTGTAAACCTTGTTTTTTGTGCCTGGATGGTTGGTCTCCCTCAACTCTCAACTTAACTTTTATTAGTCTCCAGGTGAAAAACATGATGAGCATAAAAAGAAACAAAATAGGCATATGACTCTTTAATGTCATGTTTGTCTTTTTTACACACACAAAATAGTTATAGCCTACTAAGCCTAGGTGTTTTCTTTTCGAAAATTACTATTACATGTTCGTTAGGAATCCTCAAAAGAGCCAAAATTGAAAACATTGATTTTTTGATAAAAAATATTATTGTATGAAAAATGCATGAAAAGTATTATAAATCATACCCATTTTCTATCAAGGTAGTACACCAATCACATTTGGTTATCAAAAATAGTGATCAAGAATTGAATGACTTGTAATAGTTTACCCTAGTTCAATCATTAAACAGAAACTGCTATCTGCATATGCTCGAAACAAAAGCATAATCTTGTAACTTTTATCATAATATAATAAACATCACTAAGACTTAAATCATACCAAAGCATGTCTACCTACAGCTTTTGATCTCCAGGCCTGGTTTTTAGTATATTCTGCATCAACCAGATCTGGTTCCTTCCTGGACAGTCGTATCAACGGATCTCTTTCATCTGAGGTTCGGGATCCACGGAAAAATCCTTTATTTAATTTCTTGTCCCAAGGCCACTTCTTTGCTGCCCTGAAAATAAGTTGTATATTAAACATGTGACCTCTGAGTTATATAGGTAGAAAGCCTTGTGGTTTTGTAAGGTCCAACACAAAAAGGTTGTACAACTTCAGACTATTAGAGAGTTGAAATTTTGGATTTAAAAAGTAGATCATAGTATTGCACTTTCAAGTAAAACAAAGTGCTGATGAAAAGCTTTGCAAAAAACGTGAGACTCTTCACATGCTAAGTATACACTGTCGATTCTGTTTTTATATTTCAGTATGCAAGGGGGAAGCTTTTGGTTATGACTGTATGGTTTGACAAAACGAGTGTCTAACCAGTCCCCTAAGGAGTAAATGTGTCTTGCTCAAGGACATTACACTGTGACCCCAATGGGGATCTCAGGACCTCTCGATTCAGAGATTGATGCCTACCACTAGGACACAGCAGATTTACAAATGTGACCTTTCATTTAATCCAGTCTTACTGTGGTATTATTTCTCTCTGTTCATCCCACCTCCCTAGGCCTGTTGGGTATATAGGCCAGACAGCAGGTCCTCCCTCCCAGAACGTCCAGGCAGGGTACATTATATCCCAGTTCTCTGATGGCTGAAAATGAGAAAACCATTACAAAAACATGCCCATGCAATATCAAGATTTTTCATAAGTTGTAGAAATTGAATTTTTTTTTATCTTACTTTTGTTCAAAACATAGACTGTGGGTGCACGTTAGAACCCCCTCAGCGAGGCGGTTCTAACGAGTACCCACAATCTATGTTTTGAAGCAAAAGTAAGAAAAATAGGTATAGCCCTGCATACCCCAGGTTTGCTATATAACAGTGGGGTATAAGGGGGTATATATTATACGGACATGTTGTCATGATGAAAGCTTCATTATCTCACTCTCCATCCTCTAAACTTGAAAATACTGTATTCATTCTATTTAGCCCACATGCTCCAATAAGCCCACATCCTGGTCATTTCGAAATAATCAATGCATAAGTGCACACTGCATGGCTAGTATAAAAGGTATCATAAGCCCATATTGTGACCTTAATATTTCGGTGTTTTAAAACTAGAATAAAATGAGCCGCATCATGAGAAAACCAAATTTTTACCTATGCAAAAACAAAGGTGCAGATCAGCTACACTGATAGTACAATTCCTGTCCTTCCTTTAGCCAAAATTTCAAGATTCTAGCTTTCTCCTGTGGATGTATATAGACCGGTTTGTGTTGGACCTGGTCAGAAACCCCAAAAGACCAGTTTTCTCACGACGGGGCTCAAATGATCTAAGGTGGTGCCATTCAAATTTTGGAAATCTTTATTAATTAAAGCTTTTACTGCTGTATATACACTTTGGATGCTATAGTTTATGCTGTGCAAATATGTTATCAGCTTTATCAGCATGAAAGTAAAACAGTATTATGACTGAAGATCCTGATCTATATATGAGCCGTCTCATGAGAAAGCAAACAACATATTTTTCGAACAGGTCTAACACAAACCGGCCTGCACAAGCACAGAAGATGGCTAGAGACTGGAAATTTTGGATTTAGAAAGTAGATGAATTGTACTATCCATGTAGCGAAAACAAAGGTTTAGAAAGTAGATGAATTGTACTATCCATGTAGCGAAAACAAAGGTGCTGATCAGCTTCGTGGTTACCACGAAGCTGATCTGCGTCTTTGTTTCCGCATATGCAGATTGTTGGTTTTCTCAAGAGGTGGCTCATATTTTACTTACAACTTTACTGAATGAGAACACAGGAAGAGGTGGTCTGAATTTTGGTGACTGGGGCCAATCTCTGGTGTTCAGTATAAACTCCATATCAGGAAGCTTGGAGATTATTTCTAGGACAAAATGTTCCACTCCACTGCATCTGTAAATCAAATCAGAAAGTAACAATGTGAGCAATTGCAATATCATTCAGAGTAATATGAGCCGCAATGCGAGAAAAACAGTCTTCAGGGTTTTCGACCAGATCTGAAACAAACCAGCCTGTACAGCTACAGAAGATGGCTAGAAGCTGGAAATTTAGGATATAGGAAGAATAGGACTTGTACTATCCGTGTAGCGAAAACAAAGGTGCTGATCAGCTGTGCAGTTACTGCACAGCTGATCGTAACTGCACAGCTGATCTGTGCCTTTGTTTTCAAATAGGCAAAAATCCGGTTTTCTCATGACCTGTCTCATATGAAACTTATTTAAAACAATACAGCCCAGATTTATTTCTGTAATATATAATTACTGATCCACTCAGTTTTCCATTGTCAATACCAAATTTGAAAAGAATTTAATTGAAGGTCTTGCAGTATTCTGCTTTGTTACCCGTTAAGTCAGAATTAGCTTCAGTTATGTTTAAGGCTTATATTTAGTTGTAACTTACCTTGCAGGAAACATGCAATCATCTTCTCTGTACAATTTATGGTTAATTATTTGATAATGGGTTCCTAGATTTTTGGCCTCTTTGAATTTCTCAGCAGTTATCCCCCCTTCCTTCTTCCAAACTTCTAGGTCAGAGTCTATCACACTGAAATTAAAACCAAAATACCAAATGAGCTGTGTCATGAGAAAACCAGATTTTTGCCTAAGAGAAAACAAACGCACAGATCAGCTGTGCAGTAACTGCACAGACGAACAGAGCCTTTGTTTTCGCTACTCGGATAGTACAATCCCTCTCCTACTTGTACCAAAATTTCAAGATCCTAGCTTTCTTTTGTAGCTGCATAGGCCGATTTGTGTGAGACCTGGTCATGCTGGTGGGAAACCCCGAAGACCGGTTTTCTCATGTCGTGGCTCAAATAATAAGCATCTACATGAAACATGGCTTTGCATGTATAGATATGAAGAAGACAGACAGATGAACTGAGAACTTGTTTGTTTATTTGTTTGAATTGATGCTTTTACGTCCCAGTCAACAGCTATGGTCATGTCGGGACATTGCCTCTATTTTATGGGACTTTTACCCAAAATTAGGGTGTCATGACATCCAAAAAGTGCTTAAAAGATAACCACCCAAGTAAACCACAAAGGCTTATATGTGTGCTTAAAAGATAACCACCCAAGTAAGCCACAAAGGCTTATATGTGTGGATGGCATGACTTGAAACCACTTTTCCTGGGCAGGCTAAGAGCTGTGCAGTTAATCAGTAATCAGATGGCCAGTTAGTACCATAGAAGCTATGCCTGGAGGCACAAGCAGCCCATCCATTTCTTTAGGCCCCAATGGGCAGGGGCTCAATCTGTGAATTAGCTGCACATCTGATCTGTATGTTAGAATATCACTATTTTTGTTTGACAATGTTCACAGCAAAAATAGTGAGTTTCTCATTTAAATTATAGTTATTTTTTCTGTAAAGCTATTATTTTCTCACCTCGAATGACAAGAACAATCATCTTGTTTGCAGTCTGTGTATTCAGCCACAGCCTTGTCTATCAAATCCAGGTACTTCTTCCATCTCAAATTATTGTCTAAAATAAAATACTGGTTCACAATTTTAAAGCAAATCATGTGGATCTATGTGATATTTGTTGTAAAGTAAAGCCTTTCTTCAAATGAGCACTGTTACTTCATTTTTTACTTTCCTTGCAGTGCAGGGAGAAATTACATTAGGATCATTATCCCAGAGACATTTTTAACAGGTAAAGAGTTCTCTAGTTTGTCTACTGGGGTACGGCTTGGGATGGGGCTTGTAGCAGGGCAATCAAGACTGAAAATTCATAATTCCTGCCGCTATGCACTATGGTTGGGGGACGGCTGAGGGGAAATGGCAGGCGCTTTTGCCGTTTACTAGCCTCCTTCAACTTGTTGAAGATTTATGTGAAGGTCCAGAATTGTGTAAGTTCTATTCTAATTAATTCATCAGGCTGCTTCATATCTTTGCTATAGCAATAAGCACTAGCACTGGAAATAAAACTTTTGAATCAAACCTAGCATTTTGAAAAGCTGATACTTGTACAATAGCAGTGTCAGCACGTCAGCATTTAGATGAAGAATTAGGTAGAATCACCTTTAGCATATTTGTTTTCCTTGTTTGTTTTGCCTTCTTGACAGTCACTGTCATGTTCAGGGTCGCATGTTTCTTTTGCATAAATAACTAGAAACAAAATTGAAGTTAGCAAAATTTCTACTTTCATTTTCGCAGGAGGGACTATTGCACCTCCTAAATGGAGAGCTCCGATTCTCTGGGACCGGTTAGTTTGATTTGTTTTATCAATTATTTTCAGTAAAATAAATAAATTAGCAGAAAAAAGGTGTTTCAGACATACAGTTCTTTTAATCATTCAACATTTATAAGCAGGTAAAACAACAGTAATTTTAAAAGACATCATAAACACAATAAACCAAAGAACACTGAAGGATCCCTTTTATTTATAGCAACAGCCAATGGCAGAGAAGCAGGTGCTCTAAGTCAATTAAGGCTGCTAATTGCCAATTAAGAGGGTCTGTCAGAGGATGCAAATGATGGAGTATGGCCACAGGAGATGGTAAGAATAGAATATGTAATTTTATATGGAATTAACCACCTCATTTGTCTGATATCCCTATTTTAAAATGTAGAGGTCTACATTTTAGATGGGAAAATATTCTGACAGGCCAATACAATTTGGGATGTACAAGTCATATACAGTATGGGCGCCACAGTATGCTATAGAAAACATTCAGAGACTTCAAATTTTGTATTTTACAAAGGGGGTGGGGTGATTCTATTTTAGCCGCGTCATAAGATAACCAGATTGTGGCCTAAGCGAAAGCAAAAGATCAGCTGTGCAGTAAATTGCGCAGCTGATCAGCAGCCTTGTTTTCGCTACAAAGGATAGTACCATTGCTCTTCTTCTTAGGTCCGAAATTTCAAGCTTCTAGCCATCTTCTTTGGCTGCACAGGCTGGTTTGCGTTTTCCCTGGTTGGAAACCCCGAAAACCTGTTTACTTGCATCACGGCTCATTTTTTCTTTATACAGCAAAGACAAAATGTGATGAATAGCAGTTGCCCTAATTTTTTACAGGCAATTTGAACCAGATAAGCATATTGTTTAAAATGTGTTTCTATGCATGTTTTAAATACCCTGTACAAGACTTGGCAATCCATATTTTGTGTAAAATGTTTTGACAGAAAGCTCTGAAGAGTATGACAGACAACTTCAACAACTGATGTTGGACTCTTTGCCAAACATCTTGGTAGAAGTGGTTGAGAGAAGACCAACAGACCCTATAGAATTTATGGCTCATGAGCTTTACAGATACAGGGCAAGTATTAATCTTATTAAGGAAAAGATTAAAGATCAATCAAGTTAACCAACTTATTGCATACTCTAAATACATAACCATGTAATGGATTTAAGCCCAAACATGACAGTCTTACTGGGCTCAGGTTTACTTGAGCTGCGACACGAGAATACCGGTCTTCATGGTTTCAAACTAGGTCTGACACAAACCGGTCTGTGCAGCAACAGAAAATGGCTAGAAGTTTGCAATTTCGGATTTAGGAAGAAGAGGAAGCATACTATCCATGCAGTGAAAACAAAGGCGCTGATCAGCTGTGCAGATACTACTTTCGCATTGGCAAAAATCTGGTTTTCTCATGATGGGGCTCTCTTGATAGTACTCAGCCTGTAACAAGAATATTCATGAAAGTAAGAAGCATACATATAAAGTAGTTATAAACTGAGGTATTTGATGGTTTGTTTGTATTATTGTTTTACATCCATTACCTTCCAGGGTAGAGAACCTCCTGCCGTAACTGTTTCTTCAAATACTCAAAGAAATGCTCAAGCTCACAATATACCACTACTGAATACAGGGACACAAATTAGTAGAAATAAAACTGCTGTTGAAAAAATGAATCGAGGGTTCAGCATAGTTCAGGCAAATGAGGATTTTGATGATGCTGTACATGATTTGGAATGTGAAGTGCCAGAAGTGACAGGAAGAATGCTTCATGTTGATATTCTGGAGATTTTCAATTGTATTGGAGATTTATTTGATGATGATGATGCCGTTTCCTGATAAAAGCATTCATGTATACTATTTTGGAAAGTAAACATTGCCAATCACTTAATTACTACAAAATGCAGAAAAGTGTGGCAAACCAGGTGGTCAGAAAACAAAAGCAGTCCTACTGGGAAGTGGCATATCCAGTTAAAAATTCAAACATCAAAGAGACTAAGTTTGATGATTGACATGTCCTTAAAACATAACAGTAATTGTAGTATTTGATCTTACCATAAACACTGTCAAAGGAAGTATTGATTTTTTAGGGAGGAATCTTCATAAAATAGGTAAAAAAATACTGAATTCTATTGTGAAAATTATTTTGTTGATGATAATGATGATTGTGAATGTGGTTGCAATGATACATGTAATGGTGATGATAATAATGGTCTAGTTCAGTTCCATATACTAGTTTCCTCTAAACTATCAATTGTTTCTTTGAAAGTATTTACGGTAACAGTATGGGCAAGCTCAAAGACTACCTTTACTGTTATTCAAAGGACCTGTCAATCTCAGTAGCTTTGGCTCTCTTTCCTGTCCAGGTGTTTTGCTACACACTTCTGCATTTTGTAGTAAGTGAAAAGCCTCAATCATGGGTTTTATTGAAAAGATATGACACAAACTGGACGGTACAGCCACTTAACTCATGACAAGATCTGAAACAAACTGGATGGTACAGCCACTTAACCCATATAAGCCTGGCATCCTTTTTATAGGGACATAGGGAAACAGAATAGTCCCAGATGTGACACCGCAGAACGCGGCGTCCCATCTGGGGCTATTCTGTATGCTTAGAGAAAATTCATTGAAAAATGGAATGAAAATTCAAAATCACTCCTGATGTCCCTCAAAATGAAAGTGGACTCAGCCAAGTCCATTCGTCAAATATTGGTTAAGCTTTTGTTTCTCTTGATACTTCTTTGGTTTGTACAATTTATTCCTAAATATTTTGGGTACACTGCTGAAGTTGAGATGGTCAGTTATAACATTTCAGTAGCGGGCTTACATAAGTAATGTTCAAAAGCACTCATTGCATATATGAGCCATGTCATGGGGAAAACTGGATTTTTGACTGTGCGAAACCAAAGGCGCAGATCAGCTTCGCAGAACTGCGAAGCTGATCAGCGCCTTTGTTTTCACTTCAGGGATAGTACCATTCCCCTTCTTCCTAAATCCATAATTTCAAGCATCTAGCCATCTTCTGTAGCTGCACAGACAGGTTTGCGTCAGACAAGTTAGGAAACCCAGAAGACCGGTTTTCTCACATCGCGGCTCATATCATGACAACTGCACCACACATCAACAGGATGCACTGCTAGATAAATGCTTAGTTACATACTCATAGTTTTTGTTACCCCCATAATGGATTTTACATATACAGGATTTCTTTCATATTTTTTATATCAATCTGTAATTTAATACACGATTATAACATGACATTATTGTCTTTCCCATTGAACCTGATGGAAATGTCACCGTTTGCTTTACAATTCACTGTAAACAAAATTATGCGCATGAGGTGGCATATTTGTGATGTCGTACATAAACATTCATGTACGCCGAGAACGAGTCCACTGGAAAACTTTGTAAAAAGTAAACATATATTTATTAGTTGTGTTGGAATTGAAATAATTTTACTTTATGATGAATTATCTTTGATTAACTTGTGATGTTGTTGGGAAGATGTGGATGATGCGATATTTAATTCACTCCGGCTGTACCGTTATGAATTAATACATCACAATTTGCCCTACAACATCCCACGTTAATCACGAAAAATCACGGTAAAGTAAAATTATTTCTAAATTCAATCAAGTATTATATTCAATACAGTTTGGATGTGTTTTATTTAATGTCTTTCATTGCTTCATTACAGATATTATAGATCTATATTTTTAATGTTTTTATATTAAAGTTTTGTAACAAAGCACTTTTCACATTTTTCCAAGACCAATATTGAGTTGACACTTGAGTTCCCAGTCAACAATTTTTCAGTCACAGTCGAATGGCACCACCCCATCCAATGTCTGAACAAGTACTAAAGTACATGTTGCATAAGGTCTCTCATTTACAGTAACAATTAACACACCTATAGTGTCATATTTTTGGCATAGGTACAAAAACTAAAAGAAAACAATTACCAGAGGACCAATGGTCCTGTAAACGCTCACCTGAGATCTGCTGCATATACCAATAAACATGTTTGAATATTATGGTATTTAACCCCAGTGCAGGGGCAGATTTCCCTTCAAATGATGTTTTAATAGTTTTCCCCATTCAAATGCATGGGCAACACATGTTGACCTTGCCATAAACTGGGTCAAGGTCATCACAGGGTCATGATTTATATACACATTGGAGTACTTTAGCCATCGATGCTTCATGCCAAGTTTCTTTGAAATCAATCTATTGGTTTAAGAGAAGAAGATTTTTGAAGGGTTTTTGCCATATATGGGCATGGTGGCCATCTTGGTCATGTGACAAATTATTAATATACACATTGGTTCCCCCATCCTATGGATGCTTCACATAAAATTTGGCTTTAATTGGCCAAGCAGTTTCAGAGGAGAAGATTTTTGAATATTATGTTAAGTTACATGTATATTGCCCCGGGGTGGGGCCATTTAAGCCCTTGGGTACAACTTTTTTCAGAATCATTAATATTCAGTCCTACTAACCATTTCCTGCAAGATTTTCACCTCAAATGACTTTTTAAAAGTTCTCCCCATTCAAATGCATAGGCCACCTATGTTGACCTTGTCGTAAAATAGGTCAAGGTCACCACAGGGTCATGATTTATATATACATTGTAGTACTTTAGCCATCAATGCTTCATGCCAAGTTTCTTTGAAATCAGTCCACCAGTTTCGGAGAAGAAGATTTTTGAAGGGTTTTTACCATATGGGCATGGCGGCCATCTTGGTCATGTGACCTAGATTATTTATATACACATTGATTCCCCCATTCTATAGATGCTTCACATAAAATTTGGCTTTGTTTCGCCAAGCGTTTTCAGAGGAGAAGATGTTTGAATATTATGGTAATATACATGTTTGTTATATGACTGAAGGAATTCTTGTCTCCTGATTGGCTCATTTAGTATTAATAAATCCTTATATTTCTCTGAAACCAGACCAAACTGATGAAAACCAGATCAAACCAGTTCCTGGAGGTTAATTATTTTGACAGGTTTTCTATATTAACCTCCAAAATCTATATTACGCTCCTGAGTACCCAAAAATAGTACCAGCATGAAATCAACATGGGCTTCATGAAATTGACATGATTTGATGTATGTGTTTAAAACCTGTCAGTTAGCTATAAATAGCTATGAACTCATTTCAGTTCATGAAATCTACATGCTTTGCAGTAGCACACTAATACAGGTAAACAAAGCACTAGATAATGAGGTGTATTTGGTGATAATTAAGGGATAATTTTGTTTATTTTTCATAAGAACCTATGTTGTTGGTACCCATAAGAATTGCCTCATCATGGTGATTCTTAGGAGTACCATGAAGATATGTTTTATTAAGAACTAACAAAATTATCTTCCAAGCATAATCAATTGTTCCGCATTGTCTAGCCTTCTTTAACATCTGATTTGATTTGTTTATTTGTTATAAGATAAACATTAAAACACTTGAAAAGTCATATAACAAAACAGTTATTGACTTCAATTTCGGTAGATATAAGGATTTATCTACCCTCAAAAGTGATATTCACCTCAGCCTCCGGCCTCGGTGAATATCACTTTTTCAGGTAGATAAATCCTTATATCTACCTCATTGAAGTCAATAATTGTATAATATTGCCCCGGGGTAGGGGCACATGAGCCCCTCGGGTCCATTTTTTTTCAGAATCATTAATATTCAGTCCCACTGCCCATTTCCTGCAAGACTTTCACTTTAAATGACATTTTAAAAGTTTTCCCCATTCAAATGCATTAGCGACCTATGTTGACCTTGCCGTAAAATAGGTCAAGGTCACCACAGGGTCATGATTTATATACACATTGTAGTGCTTGAGCCATCGATGCTTCATGTCAAGTTTCATTGAAATCAGTCCAACGGTTCTGGAGAAGATTTTTGAAGGGTTTTTACCATATATGGGCATGGCGGCCATCTTGGTCATGTGACCTGGATTTCTTATATACACATTGGTTCCCCCTTCCTATAGATGCTTCATATAAAATTTGGCTTTGATTGGCCAAGTGGTTTCAGAGAAGAAGATCTTTGAAAATGGTGGACGACGGACGGACGGACGGACGCCGGAGCATGGGTATACTATAAGCTCATCTGTGAGCCTTCGGCTCAGGTGAGTTAAAAATGCACAACACTCATTTACGGATAGAAATATGAAATAGGGGTCCAATTCACTGGATTTGACAAACAATACAGGTAGCTGATTGCTATTAGTCAACAGTGATTTATGCTTACAGAGTTTGACATTTTTATTTTCTCCATGCTTGAATAGATGGACTAGCCAATCATGTTATTGTCCCAGGTCTATATTTCCGCCACCTTCAGCCATACACACCTACCCTCCAGATTCCTCAGACTTATAGTTGAGAAATATTAAACACCGAATAAACCTAATTTGCATATTATTTGCTCATTAATTTGCAAACGGGCAGTTTATTCCATTGAGGGGAGGCCAATAAAATATTAAAGTTGCAATCTACACAGTAACCTATTTGGCAAGCTATACTAACAATTAGAATACTGTACTTTTAAAGCTGGACTTTAAAAGACAAGAACAATGTTGTATTTAAGCTAACTTTTAACATTTAATGTCTCTTATATACAATGTACAAGCATAACATCAAATGTGTTTATATATTACATGAGACACGTCATGAATTTTTGCCTGTGCGGAACCAAAGATGCAGATCAGCAGTGAAGTAACTGGCAGTAACTGCACAGCTGATCAGCACCTTTGTTTTCTCTACACAGACAGTACAATCCCTATTCTTCTTAAATCTGATATTTCATACTCCCAGCCTTCTGTGACTGTACTGGCCAGTTTGTGTCGGACCTGGTCAGAAACCTCGAAGACCAGTTTTCTTGAGTTGCAGCTCACATTATAGCAGCACCCAGTCAAACACACAATGACAGTCCTTTATTGCAACGTCCTGTTGACAAACATCACATATCAAATCAAACACTATTTCCACACAATTACCCATGCATTTTCAAATAATTCACATCATGATTCAATGTTTTAAGTACAAAAAATAAACAAATCACCTAAAGTCACAAGTAAACTTGGCCCCGAAGTTGTAAAACTTTTTTCATGCTCAGCTGAGCATGAAATTTGAACAGCACATAAATACTGAAATAGCTAAACATAGTTTAAATTTCAGGTCTAGATCACCAAACTTGGTAATTTATTCTGCTAATAAACATCTATGAGCAGATTAAGTTTTAGTCTCAGCTGAGTTGAGCATGAGAAAAGTTTAATAATCTCAAGGCATGGTTTTCTACAAGACAGATGGAATGCATTGAACTCACAGTCATTCATGGCAGAATACATCATGCTATTTCATCTACCTCACATGATTCAATGTTTTAAACTTCAAAACATTAAATGAATGGTATTGTATGAAGACCTATATCTTTATATTTCTACTCAAAAAGGACCAAACTTTTAAGTTTTTTTTGTTGTAAACATGCAATATAAGTATACCTCAAAAACAACCTTAATAAATCAAGGGTTTTTGAGGCTGCTATACTATTACTAACTGCATTTTGACTTGAAATAAAATAATATCTACAATTAGATATAAACAAATAAACATGCACACATAGAATTCAAAATAGCACTTTCACATCTATACAGCACATCTTACAGACCTACATGTATATTCTATGATTTTTTTCTAGGTTTCCAACCATGTATGATACAAACCAAGAAAAGAATTACATGTATCAGCTAAACTTTTGCCAAGACAGCTCTTTAATACTTTATCAACTAAAATTTACAAATTAAATTTGTTTGTATGATTCTTTAGATCCCAGTCAAATATTTCACACTCATATTCCAAATAGAGCCTTTATATCCTGGGTAAGTAATCCATACTTTGGGGGCTTATTGTGTCCTATTCAATGACACAACTTGGCGCTTGTGAGATGTACATGTCAAACCTCTTGAGCCAACCCTCTCTCATGCTCATTGTGCACCCCAGGAGATTAATGAAATGTTCCCTTCATGCAGTTTACTTGTAAACAGGTGCTTGTATGTTTGATTGCAAGTACACGTACCTTAATTTTCTTGTGATTCGAGGAGAAATATCTTTGCATATTGGTTTCAGTCTAACAGAAACCAGAGGACATTTGGTCCTGTAAATGCTCACCTGAGATCTGGGATACATACCAATAAACTTGTTCGACTATTGTGGTCATATACATGTATAAAGCCAAGGGCAGGGTCAGAATGACCCTGAAGTTAGCTTCGTTTTCAAAATCATAACTATTCTGTCATTCTGCCGTTTTTCCCTTCAAAGACATTTTAACCAGTTTTCTGCATATGTGACCTAAGTTGATCTTGCTGTAAAATCTGCCAAGGTCATCACAGGGTCATGATTTATACACATATTGTTAAACTCTAGTCCTAATTGCTACATGTCAAGTTTCGTTGCTATAGAATCAGCAGTTCCAGAGAAGAAGATTTTTGAAGGCAACCTATGTTGACCTTGTAGGTCAAGTTCATCACAGGGTCATAATTTATTAATTCTTTGTAGTACATTGAGCTCAGATGCTACATGCCATGTTCTGTTGAAATCAGTCCAGCGGTTCAGAAGATTTTTGAAGGTTCATTACCAAATATGGGCATGGCGGCCATCTTGGTCATGTGACCTGGATTATTTATAGTCACATTGGTTCCCCATTCCTTTAGATGCTTTATGTAAAATTTTGCTTTGATTGGCCAAGGGGTTTCAGAGATCTTTGAAAATGGTGGACAACGACGACGGACGCTGAACGTCGCAAACGGACAAACCCCGGGTGCCTACCTATCCTATAAGCTCACCTGTGAGACTTCAGCTCAGGTGAGCTAAAAAGCTACATAACAGATAAACATCAATTGTTTAGGATACCCAAAGTCAGAAGGAAAAGTATGGAGCTTGTATACTTTACAAATCACAGACCACCATTGTTTTTATGAAAACATTTTTCAATAAATACACATTACAAACATACATACTCATACATCATACATATAATATGTTTAAATATCGAGATCATAAATAGTTTAAGAATGTTTTTAGAGTCTATCAAGTAAGAAATGGCATTGTCCTTTATCATTATGCATAATAGTATATAATGCTGAAGCTATGTCTGTAAATGCTTGGCTTGAAGCTATGTTAGTATATGTGTATTCAGCATTGTCAACAGAATTGTATATAGGTGTTAGAATCAGAACTTACTACAGAAAATAACTTGAGCCATGGAAATGAAAAAAAAAACTACATGTTATATTTCCTGAAGGTTCATTAAATTTTCTTATAAAACTAAGCTCACTTAAGCTACTGCTCCTAGGTCTACACTGTTGATTTAGGTCCATACCTAGAGTCAAAAGAAATTACAAAAAGTTGCAAGTGCTGTTAAGCTTTGGTGAACAGCACAACAGTCGATAACATTTTGAGTCAGCATCCAATTTTGTTAAAGTGCAAATAGCAGAAATATCTGTGATGACTAATTGAGATTCTTGTCCTGAGTTATTACTGAGTTTATCAGACTATGGTATCTTTACATAGGGTCTAATTTGTCAATGATTTTCATCGTTCCCTTATAATAAAGCACAATGTAAAAGCTTTAAAACAAACTATAGTAATACAGGAATGAAAATTCTGGAACAAACTCCCATGATAAATTTACCAACTAAATCACTATTTTAACCAGGAATGAAACTGGATTCTTGTCTATGCGAAAGTAAGGCAGCAGAATAGCTACTACAGAAAAATAGCTGATTAGTGTCTTTGTTTTCACTACACAGAAAGTACAATCCCTCTTCTACTTAAATCTGAAATTTCAAGTTTCTAGCCTGCTTCTGTGACTGTACAGACTAGTTTGTGTCTGATGGTGATGTGGATGTTCATATATCTTGTGCTAGAAAAAAGCATCACATCACACAAGCCTACCTCTCCTTACATCATTTTCTCAAACCATCCAGGCCTCAAGCCTATAAAACTACTGACCATCTAAAGACTTGTTTCAAAACTTCCAAGAAAATGGAACTTATAAACATTCAAATGCTTCCAAAAAATCTATAAACCATTCTCTATCAATGGTAAACTAATGAGAAAATTTACCAAAAACCTATCAAAAACTAAGGAATACTAACTTTACCTATAATGTTCATTCCTGATATCCATTTGTTTGTGTTCAAAATATGCATGAAAATGAAAAAGATTTAAGTGTGTATTTATATGGAAAACTGGCTTTCGCTAAACATGAACATTGAGAATGCTGGTCCGTAGCTGTAATGATGTGGAGTTCATGATCATTTTGATGGCCGTGGTCGGAAAATTGCACAACTGTCCATAAATATCACAAACAACTGTTTCTGTCAGTATAATCTTTTCTCATACCTGCAAATACAAAATTAAATTAAAACAATGTTTTCTGAGGAAAACTATGTCCCCCCAACCGTTTAGTAATTGAAGTGTAGTTACCTTGTGATATGAAGTTTTTCTAGGGAAGACACCATGTAAGGTGTGATAGTTTAAACTTGTTTTGGACCCTGTCTAAAATTGGGTCACAATCACCAAATTCTTATAAACTCTGAACCTCCTCACAACAATGCTTCTGAGCAAGTTTGGTCAAAATCCATCAATTAGTTTACAAGATATCGTATCGGAAAAACTAATTTCAACAGTTTTTATGGACCCGTGACCTTGGAAATTAGGTCAAGGTCATCAAAATCTAATCAACTTTGAGCCTCCTCCAAACAATGCTTCTGTGCAAGTTTGGTCAAAATCCATCAACTGGTTTACAAGATATTGCAGTGAAAAGACTAATTTCAACATTTTTTTATGGACTCATGACCTTGAAAATTAGGTCAAGGTCACCGAAATCTAATCAACTCTGAGCCTTCTCGCAACAATGCTTCTGTGCAAGTTTGGTCAAAATCCATCAATTGGTTTACAAGTTATCGAGTTGGAAAGATTAATTTCAACATTTTTTATGGACTCGTGACCTTGAAAATTAGGTCAAGATCACCAAAATCTAATCAACTCTGAGCCTCCTCCCAACAATGCTTCTGTGCAAGTTTGGTCAAAATCTGTCAATTGATTTACAAGATACTGCGTTGGAAAGACTAATTTCAACATTTTTTATGGACTTGTGACCTTGAAAATTAGGTCAAGGTCACCAAAATCTAGCCGACTCTGCGCCTTCTCGCAACAATGCTTCTGTACAAGTTTGGTCAAAATCCATCCATTCGTTTACAAGTTATCGCGTTGGAAAGACTAATTTTAACATTTTTTATGGACTCGTGACCTTGATTATTAGGTCAAGGTCACCAAAATATAATCAACTCTGAGCCTCCTCCCAACAATGCTTCTGTGCAAGTTTGGTCAAAATCCATCGATTGGTTTACAAGATACTGCATTGGAAAGACTAATTTCAACATTTTTTATGGACTCGTGACCTTGAAAATTAGATCAAGGTCACCAAAATCTAATCAACTCTGAGCCTTCTTGCAACAATGCTTCTGTGCAAGTTTGGTCAAAATCCATCTATTGGTTTTCAAGATATTGAGTTGGAAAGACTAATTTCAACAGTTTTTATGGACTCGTGACCTTGAAAATTCTGTCAAGGTCACCAAAATCTAATCAACTCTGAGCCTCCTCCCAACAATGCTTCTGTGCAAGTTTGGTCAAAAACCATCATTTGGTTCACAAGATATTGCATTGGATAGACTAATTTCAACAGTTTTTATGGACTCGTGACCTTGAAAATTAGGTCAAGGTCACCAAAATCTAATCAACTCTGAGCCTCCTCCCAACAATGCTTTTGTGCAAGTTTGGTCAAAGTCCATCCATTAGTTTACAAGATATCGTATCGGAAAAACTAATTTCAACAGTTTTATAGACTCGTGACCTTCAGAATTAGGTCAAGGTCATCAAAATCTAACCAACTCTGAGCCTTCTCCCAACAATGCTTCTGTGCAAGTTTGGTCAAAATCCATCAATTGGTTTATAAGATATTGCGTTGGAAAGACTAATTTCAACATTTTTTATGGACTCGTGACCTTGAAAATTAGGTCAAGGTCACCAAAATCTAATCAACTCTGAGCCTTCTCGCAACAATGCTTCTGTGCAAGTTTAGTCAAAATCCATCAATCGGTTTACAAGATATTGCATTGGAAAGACTAATTTCAACATTCTTTATGGACTTGTGACCTTGAAAATTAGGTCAAGGTCACCAAAATCTTATCAACTCTGAGCCTCCTCCCAACAATGCTTCTGTGCAAGTTTGGTCAAAATCCATCAATTGGTTTTCAAGATATTGAGTTGGAAAGACTAATTTCAACAGTTTTTATGGACTCATGACCTTGAAAATTAGGTCAAGGTCACCAAAATCTAATCAACTCTGAGCCTCCTCCCAACAATGCTCTTGTGCAAGTTTGCTCAAAATCCATTCATTTGTTCAGAAGATATCGCGTCAGAAAACCTAATTTGATCAGTTTTCATGGGCTGGTGACCTTGAAAATGAGGTCAAGGTCACCAAAATCTAATCAACTCTTTCCCCCCTCCCAACCATGTATCTATGCAAGTTTGGTCAAAATCCATCCACTGGTTCAAAAGATATCGCGTAAGAAAGAAGCTACGCGGACGCCGACGCGGACGCCGACGCCGACGCCGACGGGAACCGCACCAAAAACAATATGTCCCCCACCTTCGGTTGGGGGGACATAATTACATTTAGAATGACAATAATTCTCATTAATCTGTTTGAAGCAAACTGTCCTAAATTTCTATCATAAGAGAGGTTGGGGTACACAAAAACAAGTAACCATAAATGTTTGCCTCAGCCCAAAAGTGAGTCTTTTCATGGAAAACAAACCAACAACTCTGTGATTCTTACTATCCAACCTATGGAATAAATAGAAAGTTCTGCGTCATAAGCAAGTCAACAATTTGCATATGCGAAAACAAATAAGCAGATCAGCTTCGCGGTAATCACAAAGCTGATTAGCGCCTTTGTTTTCGCTACTCAGAAAGTACAATCCCTCTTCTTCTTAAATCCAAATTTTCAAGCTTCTAGCCTTTTTCTGTGACAGTACAGACCAGTTTGTGTCTGACCTATTCAAAAACCACATAGTTGGTTTTCTCATGAGGCGGCCCTAATGGAGATGTACTACAGTAAGAGGTGGCTAGATT
Organism: Rugalucina vietnamica; assembly: GCA_964017185.1. Taxonomy (NCBI): domain Eukaryota; kingdom Metazoa; phylum Mollusca; class Bivalvia; order Lucinida; family Lucinidae; genus Rugalucina; species Rugalucina vietnamica. The sequence goes on from OZ024875.1 coordinate 47,898,911, forward strand.
GTTGAACCATTTGAGCCTGTGCATGAGAAAACCAACAATTTGGGTTTCCGACCGGGTCTGATACAAACCAGGCTGTACAGACACAGAATAAAGTTAGAAGCTTGAAACTTTGTATATAAGTTAGACGAGGAATTGTACTATCCGTGTGGCGAAAACAAAGGCGCTGATCAGCTGTGCAGTTACTGCACAGCTGATCTGCGTCTTTGTTTTCGCATATGCAAATTGTTGGTTTTCTCATGCGAAGGCTCATTTGTTAACACTGAAAACTGCAGAAAACAAATGAGCAACAACGCTAGAAAACCGATTTTGGGGGTTACTGACCAGGTGCGACACAAATTGGCCTGTACAATCACAGAAGCAGGCTAGAGGCTTGAAATATTGGCTATAATTAGAAGAGGAATTGTACAATCCGAGTAGTGAAAACAAAGGCGCTGATCAGCTGTGCAGTTAATGCAGAGCTGATCTGCGCCTTTGTTTATGCATATGCAAAAATCCTGTTTTCTCATACCAGTATATATGGTGAAATAATTATCAACCTAAAAACTTCTATTAATGAAATTCTAGGCAAAAAGCCTTGATAAAGAAAGTGTTTCTAGAGACAGATTGTGACACTTGAGCCGCGACACCAGAAAACTGATCTTCAGGTTTCCTACCGACTCAAACTGGTCTGTGCTGTCACAGAAGAATGCTAGAGGCTTGAAATGCCAGATTAAACAAGAAGAGGGATTGTACTGTCTGTGAAGCAAAAAACAAAGGCGAAGCAAAGCTGATTTGCGGATCTCTCGTGATGTGGCTCACTTGATTTTGGAAGTCTATCAGACTTTGTATAGCATTGACAGCTATTTGAACAAATTATTACATTATAACCAGTGATAAATTTTAGGATTATAGTTTAGCAATTGTTGTTATAATATCAGTTTAAAGAAGGAAAACACGTCAAATATTAACCAGAGGACCAATGGTCCTGTAAACGCTCACCTGAGATCTGCTACATATGCAAATAAACATGTTTGAATATTATGGTATTTAGCCCCAGTGCAGGGGCAGATGAAGCCCTTGGGCCATTTGTTTTCAGAATAATCAATATTCTGTCCATTTGCCAATTTCTATTTTATTTATTCCCTTCAAATGACATGTTAACAGTTTTCCCCATTCTAATGCATTGGCAACCTTTGTTGACCTTGTCGTCAAATAGGTCAAGGTCTCCAAAGGGTCATGATTTATATACACATTGTAGTACTTTAGCCATCCATGCCTTATGCCAAGTTTCTTTGAAATCGGTCCACCGGTTCCGGAGAAGAAGATTTTTGAAGGGTTTTTACCATATATGGGAATGGCGGCCATCTTGGTCACGTGACCTGGATTATCTATATACACATTGGTTACCCCATCCTATAGATGCTTCACATTAAATTTGGCTTTGATTGGCCACGTGGTTTCATAGGAGAAGATGTTTGAATATTTTGGAAATATACATGCATTTTGCCCCAGGGTGGGGGCATATGAGCTCCTTGAGAATCATTAATATTCAGTCTTACTGTGATTTTCCTGCAAGACTTTCACTTTAAATGACATTTCAAAAGTTTTCCCCATTCAAATGCATTGGCGACCTATGTTGACCTTGCCGTAAAATAGGTCAAGGTCATCCTTAGGTCATTATTTATATACACATTGTGGACCTTGAGTCACTAGTGCTACATGCCAAGTATCAAGATCCTAGGCCTTTGGGTTCTGGAGAAGAAGATTTTTATAAGGTTTTTACCATATATGGGCATGGCGGCCATCTTGGTCATGTGACCTGGATTATTTATATACACATTGATTCCCCCTTCCTATAGATGCTTCATATAAAATTTGGCTTTGATTGGCCAAGCGGTTTCAGAGGAGAAGATGTTTGAATATTATGGAGATATACATGTATATTGCCCCGGGGTGGGGGCATATGAGCCCCTGGGTCCAATTTTTTTTTCAGAATCATAAATATTCAGTCCTTATGCCCATTTCCTGCAAGACAATCACTTTAAATGACATTTTAAAAGTTTTCCCCATTCAAATGCATTGGTGACCTATGTTGACCTTGCTGAAAATAGGTCAAGGTCATCCTAAGGTCATTATTTATATACACATTGTGGACCTTGAGTAACTTATGCTACATGCCAAGATTCAAGATCCTAGGCCTTTGGGTTCTGGAGAAGAAGATTTTTAAAGGATTTTACCATATATGGGCATGGCGGCAATCTTGGTCATGTGACCTGGATTATTTATATACACATTGGTTCCCCCTTCCTATAGATGCTTCATATAAAAATTGGCTTTGATTGGCCAAGCGTTTCAGAGGAGAAGATGTTTGAATATTATGGAGATATACATGTATTATTGCCCCAGGGTGGGGGCATATGAGCCCCTGGGGTCCAATTTTTTTCAGAATCATAAATATTCAGTCCTTATGCCCATTTCCTGCAAGACAATCACTTTAAATGACATTTTAAAAGTTTTCCCCATTCAAATGCATTGGTGACCTATGTTGACCTTGCCGTAAAATAGGTCAAGGTCATCCTAAGGTCATTATTTATATACACATTGTAGACCTTGAGTCACTTATGCTACATGCCAAGTTTCAAGATCCTAGGCCTTTGGGTTCTGGAGAAGAAGATTTTTAAAGGATTTTACCATATATGGGCATGGCGGCCATCTTGGTCATGTGACCTGAATTATTTATATACACATTGGTTCCCCCTTCCTATAGATGCTTCACATAAAATTTGGCTTTGATTGGCCAAGCGGTTTCAGAGGAGAAGATCTTTGAAAATGGTGGACGACGACGACGACGGACGACGGACGACGGACGACGGACGGACGCCGGATCATGGCCATCCTATAAGCTCACCTGTGAGCCTTCGGCTCAGGTGAGCTAATAAAACACAGCATTAACCAGTTGCTGTCATATAAATCATACATATAAAAATTGATAAGGAACTTATTTTAGTGAAACACAAACATGTATTCAGAAATGGTGTGACTATTGTAAATGTTATAATAATTCAAATACTAGATAAATATAGCCAGAATTGTTTTCATTTCATAATAAGTAAATTAGCCATAGGAAGTCAAAGATTAAGTAATTAATGTCTAAAAACTTGCCTCTGATAATGGTTTTTCGCAGAAAATGTTTGTATTGGGGACGACGGTAAAAATATTTTCATGTCAAAATCTTGATCTTAGTTTGTCCTAATAGGACCTGCAAAAAAATTTGAAAATCAGTGAACAAATAAAGTTTTTATGACCAAAATGAATTTTGCATAGGGATTTTGCATTGGCAAGGGAGATAATCGATGATCGTGAAAATGCATATTTTTCGAGAATTTTTACCTGATCATGAAGATTTTGTCTCAGGTATGTCATTTGTGTCAATTTAAAATAATTTTGAGTAATCATGATTAAATAGATAGAATTTAAAATTTTTGCGGGAAATTATTTACCTCCCTTCCATGAGATTTTTGTACAGGAAATCCCTATTCAAAAATGTTTTTGACCAGAACTTTTTTATTTGTCAACCGATTTTCAAAATTTTTGCTGCACATTTTGCGACAAACTAGATGCTTAATTGTGCCAAGAAAATATTTCTTTTACATTTGAACAATTGTAAAATATCTGCGAAAAACCATTATCACACACTACAAAACAGACTTTAAGTTGCCTCCCTTTGTGAAAATGGCTATTTTTAAAACATTTTCCATTAATATTATAACATTTACTGTATCTACCAAATTTTTCCAGGGTTCCCTAAAATGGAAGGGGGCAGGTGTTGACAAACTACTTTTCATTGAGCACAAATATCAGGCCCATTCGAATTAGCATTCATTCTCATGCTTGGGTCAAAAACAGGGTTCAAGACAAAGATTTAATTCAATGCATGTGTAAATAAGAGCTGTCGCAGGACAGCGTAGCTCGCCTGCCTTGTGCTTTGCCACTAAATCTATTAAATCTATGACCAAAGACATTGACCTCAATGTCACTCAGGTGGGTCGTGATACTTCAGACCAATATCTACCAACATGCTAAGTTCAACTTGATCCATCTACATATTTGATATAGACTTATCTGTTATAAGATATATAAAATCTAAGTCTGTGACCTTGACCACAGGTGAGTCAAGATGCTACAGCATAATAAAAGAATATTAAAACAGTGTTTTCTGAGGAAAACTATGTCCCCCCAACCGTTTAGTAATTGAAGTTTAGTTACCTTGTGATATGAAGTTTAACTATGCAAGCCAGCATGACCATCTTGTTCTGTATGGTATGGTAGTATAAACTTGTTTTGGACTCTGTCTATGGGCAACACCCATAACTAGTTTGGCTTTCAATTTTTAAAGAGCATTTAATTCATTCTCATCCAGTATTATATATGTCATTTCATGATAGCTGTAATAGCATGGTATAACTCCGCTTTTTTGATACGGTACATTTCTGATATAAATATGGTCTATCAATGTACTTCTACGAGTTGTGGGTTTGGAAATGACTTGTGAAAAGCTTTCTTGAAGAGACAATATCTTGGATTTTAGGAGGTCAACATTAAAATCACCAAGTAAAAACTTGTCGCATTGTTCATTGTTGAAAAAGGACTATTTTTGGAGTTTTATGGCCATTTCAGGCATAAAACATGCTTACCTTTTGTTGTTTTAGTGGGGCACTCCCCAGGGGAGAGAGTGCTCTAATTTTATATACAGTTCAACCTCATTATAACGCACCTCACTATAGTGCGGTTTTCAATATAACATGGCCATGTCATGGCTCCAAAAATTAATTATTTTGTTATATATCTTTTGTGAATAACCTCATTATAACGCGGTTCACTTATAACACGGTCTGTTTCCATGGACCCCAAAGATAGCGTTATAATGAGGTTGACCTTTATATATATATATATATATATATATATATATATATATATATATATATATATATATATATATATATATATATATATATATTTTGAATTTATGTTTGTGGGGGGGGGGGGGGAATCAGTATTTTGGGGGGGGGATGGGGTATGGAGTTTTTTGTAGGTAATTTTTGGGGGTCCCACAAATATTTATTTTCCTGGTATTTTAGAATCCACTGTCATACTGTCATTTTAGAATCCACTGTTATTTTTTTTTTTTTTTTTTGGGGGGGGGGGGGTACAGAGTAGATGCTGGGGCTTAGCCTATGTATTAGCAAAATGTCAAGAGTACCCTCCCTGGGGGATACTCATATATATCAAACTGGTATGTATGTGCATCCCTGCGCTTAAAAATGGAGGTTATTCAGTGATGATCAGACGATAAATTGGGTGCTTACAGACTTGAAGGCACTGAAAAAATACTGAAATTTATGTTTTTCATCCTTTTTTCAGAATCAGAATAGTTTACTGGTGAAATGCCAAAATGACAATACCTCACAGGGGGTAGGGGTGCTTATCTGACATTTCAGCATAGGAAAACAATGATTCAGGGAGGTTATCCCAGTCCCCAACAATGCTTCTGTGCAAGTTTGGTCAAAATCCATCAATTGCTTTACAAGATATTGCGTTGGAAATACTAATTTCAACAGTTTTTACAGACTCACAACCTTGAAAATTAGGTCAAGGTCACCAAAATCTAATCAACTCTGAGCCTTCTTGCAACAATGTTTCTGTGCAAGTTTGGTCAAAATCCATTAATTGGTTTACAAGATATTGCGTTGGAAAGACTAATTTCAACATTTTTTTATGGACTCGTGACCTTGAAAATTAGGTCAAGGTCACCAAAATCTAAACAACTCTGAACCTCCTCACAACAATGCTTCTGCGCAAGTTTGGTCAAAGTCCATCAATTGGTTTACAAGATATTGCGTCTGCAATACTAATTTCAACAGTTTTTATGGAATTGTCACCTTGGAAACTATGTCAAGGTCACCATAATCTTATCAACTCTGAGCCTCCTCCCAACAATGCTTCTGTGTAAGTTTGGTCAAAGTCCATCGATTAGTTTACAAGATATCCTGTCAGAAAGACTAATTTCAACAGTTTTTGACTAGTGACCTTGAAAATTAGGTCATGGTCACCAAAATCTTATCAACTCTGAGCCTCCTCCCAACAATGCTTCTGTGCAAGTTTGGTCAAAATCCATCAACTAGTTTACAAGATATCGTATCGGAAAAACTAATTTCAACAGTTTTATGGACTCGTGACCTTCAGAATTAGGTCAAGGTCATCAAAATCTAATCAACTCTGAACCTCCTCCCAACAATGCTTCTGTGCAAGTTTGGTCAAAAACCATCAATTGGTTTACAAGATATTGCGTTGGAAATACTAATTTCAACAGTTTTTATGGACTTGTGACCTTGAAAATTAGGTCAAGGTCACCAAAATCTAATCAACTCTGAGCCTCCTCCCACCAATGCTTTTGTGCAAGTTTGGTCAAAGTCCATCAATTAGTTTACAAGATATCATATCGGAAAAACTAATTTCAACAGTTTTATGGACTCATGACCTTCAGAATTAGGTCAAGGTCATCAAAATCTAACCAACTCTGAGCCTTCTCCCAACAATGCTTCTGTGCAAGTTTGGTCAAAATCCATCAATTGGTTTATAAGATATTGCGTTGGAAAGACTAATTTCAACATTTTTTATGGACTCGTGACCTTGAAAATTAGGTCAAGGTCACCAAAATCTAATCAACTCTGAGCCTTCTCGCAAAAATGCTTCTGTGCAACTTTAGTCAAAATCCATCAATCGGTTTACAAGATATTGCGTTGGAAAGACTAATTTCAACATTCTTTATGGACTTGTGACCTTGAAAATTAGGTCAAGGTCACCAAAATCTTATCAACTCTGAGCCTCCTCCCAACAATGCTTCTGTGCAAGTTTGGTCAAAATCCATCAATTGGTTTTCAAGATATTGAGTTGGAAAGACTAATTTCAACAGTTTTTATGGACTCGTGACCTTGAAAATTAGGTCAAGGTCACCAAAATCTAATCAACTCTGAGCCTCCTCCAAACAATGCTCTTGTGCAAGTTTGCTCAAAATCCATTCATTTGTTCAGAAGATATCGCGTCGGAAAACCTAATTTGATCAGTTTTCATGGGCTGGTGACCTTGAAAATGAGGTCAAGGTCACCAAAATCTAATCAACTCTTTCCCCCCTCCCAACCATGTATCTATGCAAGTTTGGTCAAAATCCATCCACTGGTTCAAAAGATATCGCGTAAGAAAGAAGCTACGCGGACGCGGACGCGGACGCGGACGCGGACGCCGACGCCGACGCCGACGGGAACCGCACCAAAAACAATATGTCCCCCACCTTCGGTTGGGGGGACATAAATATCTAACAGCAAAGTATCGGCTAGATTCCATCTGCTCCAGCAATATACAGTTCAAAACACTTTAAGCAAAAGCTTTAACATAAAATTTCAAAGTCTGTGACCTTGAACTCAAGGTCACCCAGATGGGTCATGATGGTATAGCATAAAACTTCAGACCAATATCTACCAACATGCAAAGCATCAACTTGATCCATCTACATATCCAAGAGATATAGACTTATAAAAACTTTAACCAAAACCTCTAACACAAAATTTCTAAGACCGTAACCTTGACCTCAAGGTCACCCAGGTGGGTCATGATGGTACAGCATAAAACTTTAGACCAATATCTACCAAGATGCCAAGTATCAACTTGATCCATCAACAACTTTAAGAGATATAGACTTATAAAAACCTTAACCAAAAAATTTAACACAAAATTTCTCTAAGTCCGTGACCTTGACCTCAGGGTCACCCAGGTGGGTCATGATGGTACAGCATAAAACTTTAGACCAATATCTACCAAGATGCCAAGTATCAACTTGATCCATCAACAACTTTAAGAGATATAGACTTATAAAAACCTTAACCAAAAAATTTAACACAAAATTTCTCTAAGTCCGTGACCTTGACCTCAGGGTCACCCAGGTGAGTCATGATGGTACAGCATAAAATGTCAGACCAATATCTACCAACATACAAAGTATCAACTTGATCCATCAACAAATTCAAGAGATATAAACTTATAAAAACTTTAACCAAAAACTTTAACACAAAATTTCTAAGTCCGTGACCTTGACCTCAAGGTCACCCAGGTGGGTCATGATGGTACAGCATAAAACTTCAGACCAATAACTACCAGCATGCAAAGTATCAACTTGATCCATCCACAACTTCAAGAGATATAGACTCATAAAAACTTTAACCAAAAACTTTAACATTTTGAGCAACGCCGACGCCGACGCCGACGCTAACGCCGACGCCGACGCCGACGCTGGGGTGACTGCAATAGCTCTTCCTGTACTTTCGTACAGGCGAGCTAAAAATCAAGGTGAGGGTGATAATTTGGCAATTTATTATGTTCTCTACAATATATTTTGTGCATGACAACACTTGGCCAAAAATATGTTTAAACAACACAGGACTTTTGACATGATTTTTGCCATTAAGGTTTCAAAGAACACTTGTATAATTGAAACATGAAAAAAAATGTTCTCATAGCTATTAAAGCACTAGGCTACTTTCAATGAAGCAAGCAAACCAAACCTAAAATGCATCAGAGCCTGAATGCCTTGCACTGTTTGTTTTGTTTCACAGCCACAGTCAACAATGTGCTAATGTTGAGATGTTGCAATTATTCCTTGGCAAGCAACCCAATACCATAAGAAAACATTAATTACCTTAACAAATGACAATACAGTTAAACTTGTATGCATTTCAACAAGTTTTTTTTTTATTTCTGATGTAATCATGGCTCAATGCCAGAGTGGACAATTTTTAAATCATGAAAGAGCAGCCACTGCTTCCTAGGTGTTAAACCAGGGCCTGAGGTTATAAAACTTTTTTCATGCTCAGCTCAGCTAAGCTTGAAATTTCAATTCCTCAAAAATAATGAAATAGTCCAAATGTATTGAAACTGAAGGTTTAGAACTCCAAAGCATGTAATTTATCCTGCTAATAAATGTTAAAATGCCAACAAATGTTGGCATTTTAACATTTATGAGCAGGATAAATTTTAGTCTCAGCTGAGCTGAGAATGAAAAAAGCTTTATAACCTTGGCGCCAATACTATAGGGAGCTTAAAAGTGTCTTGTCGAAGATCACTACACAGTGGAGATAAGTATCCAACCCAAGGACCTCTCCCTCAAGATTCTTGTACTCTATCACTAAGCCACCTCTCTCCCCTCTGATGGACTGAGTGAAGATGGAGGTTAAATGATGAAGTCTGTCAGTCACTTCAATATCAAACATGGTAAAAGCACACAGTACATACCGCATTTAAAACCTGATCACTCTAAACAGAAATAGGTGAATTTTAGATTTCAACTTCATTAACCAATATTTGACGAATGGATTCTCCCATCGTTATCATTTGGCTGAGTCCACTTTCATTTTTAGGGGTGTTGGGATTTTTTTTTTTTTACCTCATTTTTCCATGAAATTTCTCTGTGCAAACAGAATAGCCCCAGATGGGACGTCGCATTTTGCAGCGTCACATCTGGGGCTATACTGTTTGCCTATGTCCCACAGGCTTATATGAGTTAAATTTTTTATTTTGAGGTTCAATGCTCCAGTAAATATTTTTTCAATTAAGTTGGAACCAGACCATCATTCCTGTGCATTAAACAGTGCTTTAATGGTGACTTAGCGCTAGAGGAAATTGGACAATAGCCTCTCGCTTTGCAGTCTAATGCTCTAACTACTAGGCTACCAGGCTCAACAAAATCAATAAAACTTTTGTAATATACTGCTAAAGATTTGGCTATAGAACTGCCAGTACTGTCAGTAACAGTGGTTGTCTATAAGGGTCGCCTATATAAAAAGAATGCACATGTAATTTTTTCACCGAAAGATGTTTTATTTAATGATATGAACACCAAATGAAGCACTCACCAGGTTTTGGTGTTTATCAGTGAAAAAAAATATGATCTAACACTGAAAACTATGAATTTCCTGTATCTTCTACCCTGTTAGCCTGTATTGGCAACAAGGAGGCTCCTATGTATTCTTTAATTCATATTTGAAGTTAAAAGAAAATGGTCAACAGTACTTTTATGCTTTATTCAAAAGTTTATTGGAAAATACATAAATATTAACTTACGAGTGAAGATTATGAACTCCACCCTCTATCTGCGCTGATGTTGTTCTCCGCTCAAACTTCAACTCACCAGAATACATCATAGATCTACAGCAATGAAACGAAGTAACATTATGAATTTATGATCGTTTTTTATTTGTAAGTTTGCAATTTTCCAAGTCAAGTTCGGAGAATGCCACAGCTTCCTCGCCTGTGTGCTAGGAGGGAGTAAACCACACAATGGTCGTACGTATACTAGAACCTCTGTAGCAATGTCATGGACACAATATGATAAAATCTTGAATGGGTTATACCCTTCAAGACATCTCACCACCTTTATCATTTAGCTTTGTCTCACATAGGATTTTTTTTTTCATTCAAGGTTACATCCCTTTCAATATCATTTTATTTGTATCAAGAAAAGCCAATCCGTAGTTGGGGAGAAAGCAGGAATGCCCATAAACTAGAAAATGTGTTTATGAAACACTATGCCCCCAACTGGTAAGTCACTTTCAAGATGTAAAAATGTCCAAAAAATGACTAAGTTCAATGTAAAAATGTCCAAAAAATGACTAAGTTCAAATTGTAAAAAAGTGACAAAAATTAATCTGAGGAGTATATCCCAACCACATGCATATCTTCAAAGCATGGTCACAATGTCTGCAAAGTTTCAAAACTATCGGTATTAAATTGTAGGAGGAATTGTGAAAAAAATGACAAAAAAATAATCCAAGGATTATATCCAAACCACATGCAGACCATATCTTCAGACCATGCCCATAACACATGTAAAGTTTTAAATGAATTGGCATGAAACTGTAGGAGGAGTTGCGCACACAAGGTACCCACTGCCCATTCACTTTCATTGTGAAAATGCCCTAAAAAATGGCTAAGTTCAAATTGCGAAAAAAGTGACAAAAATTAATCTGAGGATTATATCCAAACCACATGCATATCTTCTGCCCTAAAAAATGGCTAAGTTCAAATTGCGAAAAAAGTGACAAAAATTAATCTGAGGATTATATCCAAACCACATGCATATCTTCAAAGCATGGTCACAACATCTGTAAAGTTTCAAGAGAATCAGAATAAAACTGTGGGAGGAGTTGTGCACACAAGGTACCCACTGCCCATTCACTTTCATTGTCAAAATGCCAGAAAAATGGCTAAGTTCAAATTGCGAAAAAAATGATAAAAATAAGTCTGCCCATAACACATGTAAAGTTTTAAATGAATTGGCATGAAACTGTAGGAGGAGTTGCGCACACAAGGTACCCACTGCCCATTCACTTTCATTGTGAAAATGCCCTAAAAAATGGCTAAGTTCAAATTGCGAAAAAAGTGACAAAAATTAATCTGAGGATTATATCCAAACCACATGCATATCTTCTGCCCTAAAAAATGGCTAAGTTCAAATTGCGAAAAAAGTGACAAAAATTAATCTGAGGATTATATCCAAAACCACATGCATATCTTCAAAGCATGGTCAATAAATCTGTAAAGTTTCAAGAGAATCGGAATAAAACTGTAGGAGGAGTTGCACACACAAGGCAGCCACTATCTATTCACTTTATCAAGAATTAAAAAGGGAAATAACTCTCACAGAATGGGCCCCTAGCCCCTTGAATTTACCTGAAAGAAAAAATATTGGTCCTCTTAATTTTCATATACAAACTATATACCAAATTTCAAGATCCTAGCTCTAACGGCTCCTGACCGAGTGCTCATGCATCACAGATGGACAGACAGACAGACTCACTGCATAGACAGACCCAAACCAATATGCCCCCTCAACTTCTTCCGAAGTTGGGGGCATAAAAATCACCTGTCACACACCCTATAAAACCACAGCTTTCTTTGAAAATATGACATATTCTCGCCGCCTTATATACAATGACATTAAGGTTAAACATATTTTATTGCCTTTTCGATACATATATATGTACAGCAATGGGGTCGGGCCACAAGTTCTCTCAACATTAGTTACGGCCCTTCCCCTACAATGACATTTATCACTGGGGTATATCAAATGTACTCCCTGTGCTGCTGTCTGAGTCATTTGTAGTCCCATTTGATTTACCCTTATATTCACTTACCTGAGATTTGAGAGACTTTTGGCCCCTATATCCTGGCAACCATGTTGGACCCCAGCAATGAGATAGGGGGCAAACTTGTGTATTGACCCCTTATCAACTATTGAGCCAGACACTCCCTGGGCCACCTTGAGTTTATCACTTTCACTGAAATTATACAGTTAGGAATAGCAAATCTAGGCCCAGTTGTTCAAAACTTATTTAGCTTAACATAATCGTTAATACCTAAACTCATTAAGTAAATGCCAACTAAATAAGCAAATACACTATTATTTTTTGTTGATAAAATGTGAGCATCCTTTGCAATGCAAAGGATTCTCACATTTTATCAACAGTGTATCTGTAAAGTGCATTTGTAATAGTTATGTTTGAAACTTTAGCAAATTGTTAACTAACGATGTCGTTAACTTTGAACAACTTGGTCCTGCTAGCAAGTTACCTGAAATATCTACTCTGACTTGCTCTATTTTTCTCCATGGCATCCAATGAGCCCATCCCCCTGTACTTCTTCAGCCTGACCCCGTCGGCAAAGAAATACTCTCCTGGGGCCTCGGACGTCCCAGCCAACATGGAACCCATCATCACTGAAAGCAGCAAAGATTTTGATTTAGTAAGGACTTCATATCCAAGTCAACAATTTTTCAGTCATGGAAGGACAAAGCCAACTGCACAGCTGATCACGTCTTTGTTTTCGCTATACAGAAAGCACAATAATCCCTGTTCTTCTTAAATCCAAAATATCGAGATACTAGCCAACTTCAGTGACTGTATAGGTTGGTTTGTGTCAGACCTGGACAGAAATCTAAATTGTTGGTTTTCTTTACCGAAATTGTTGGTTTTCTTTTTTTGTTTTTCGCTTCACAGAAAGTACAATCCCTGTTCTTCTTAAATCCGAAATTTCAAGATTCTAGCCAGCTTTTGTGACTGTATAAGTCGATATGTGTCAGACATGGTCGGAAACCTAAATTGTTAGTTTTCTTTACCCTAATTGTTGGTTTTCTTTTTTTTGTTTTTAGCTATACAGTAAGTACAATCCCTGTTCTTCTTAAATCCGAAATTTCAAGATTCTAGCCAGCTTTTGTGACTGTATAAGTCGGTTTGTGTCAGACATGGTCGGAAACCTAAATTGTTGGTTTCTTTTACCCAAATTGTTGGTTTTCTCTTTTTGTTTTAAGCTATACAGAAAGTATATCCCTGTTCTTCTTAAATCTGAAAGTTCGAGATTCTAGCCAGCTTCTTTGACTGTATAGGTCGATTTGTTTTAGACATGGTCAGAAACCTGAATTGTTGGTTTTCTTTACCCTAATTGTTGGTTTTCTTTTTTTGTTTTTAGCTATACATTAAGTGCAATCCCTGTTCTTCTTAAATCCGCAACTTCGAGATTCTTGCCAGCTTCTGTCACTATAGGTTGGTTTGTGTCAGACCTGGCCATAAACCCAAATTGTTGGTTTTCTCATGCAAAGGCTCAAACATCTCTCACAATAAATAAATTACTATGTTGTGGATACCTACTGTGACTTAAACTGGCTAAACCAATGATCATTACCTTACTGGCTGATAAATGAACAGCTGATTCTCATTGATCAATACAAGTATAAGCACTAATGAAGGACTGAAAAATATCCTTTAATTAATACTGTTTCCATTCTTTTCAATTATCTAGGTAATTCAATCTAATTGAGCAAAGTCACAAAGTGCTTTTCTATCAAATGGTTTACCTGCGTATAATCCTCGCAAGAAGGTGCTGCAGTATATATAGAAAATGTTAAATGCTCAAAAGTTCTTATGAAACCGACAACCTGACAGCCCGTTTTAGAACTTGAAATTACCCACCAGTAGATGCTCCTAATGACATGGCCTTTATAATATGTCCTAGCGTCGAGATACCACCATCTGCTATTACTGGTACACCAAATCTTCTCGCATACTCGGCTACTTTGTATACTGCTGTGGCTTGTGGTCGCCCAACAGCCATAACTGTAAAAGAAAACGAACAGATTTACTACCAGGTAGAAACACATTAAATGAACCAAACAACAAATGGAATAATGCTTTAAAGGGAGCTCAATTTCTTCTGCATGTTATTCGAGCAAATACAGTCTAAACTGCCGATCCGGTCACCTCTATTCAGCGTGACCCTGCAGTCAGCGGTCAGTTCCGGGTCCCCCCGAACGATTTCTAACGCAAATGCACCTTTATTCAGCACGCACCTCTCAAACGCGGTCAACGGTCAGCAAAAATTGTCCCAAATCGCTAAATTTTCACTTTAAGCGGCCATGTTTTTTTTTTTTTGTTGCGGTCAGTTTTGTTTGTTTCTGAAAGTGTAAGCCGTTTACGCTGTGCGGCGACCAAAATAATGGTTTCGGGTAAAACGATCACCCGAAATTGGAGGAAATTTTTGATTTTTTACCTAGTCGATGAATGGAGCACGGCGTGCGGTTACCGGTTTCATTCAAAAAAAATTGTTGTAAAAGCAGTAACCAGCAAAGGCCTATGACTGTATCCCGGCGTTAAACGCTGATTGCCTTTGAAATTAGAGGATAAAGAGAACCATACCAGCTGGGATTTTTTCGGCGACATAAAAAGAAGTTTTGGATCGTTTGAAGCATTATTGCTCTTCACTGACCGCATAATTAGCCAGGTGAGGTTAATTGCCAATCAGCACATGTTTGTTTTACTATCGTTAAAGGTGCAAAAATTCGATAGTGTCATCGTAAAGGTGAGAAAAGTCGATTGAATAAGGTGACAATGATCAAAGCATTGTCAACAAATTGGCCATGCTTACCGATAATCCTAATAATTGTGTCTCGTTAATTGCTGTCACGTGTTTCAGCATGTGTGCGCGTGTGTGTTTGTGTGTGTGATTAACCAAGTTGTCCAATGAGGCTCTGATCTGGTAGTTTATTGAAATGTGTTTGGGAAAAAGGTGTGGCTTCCTTTGTTTTCATTCAAATTGCTTTAAAAAATAAAACAAGAAAATAAAAAAAAAAAAAAAAGAAAAAAAGAAAAAGAAAAAAGAAAATCTGTCATGGTAGCCATATAAGCCATCTGATGAGTACCCTTGGCCGGGACGAAACAGAATCTTGAAAACTTTGACTAAATCGACCCTCTATTCAGCAAGCACCTGTCTTAAGCAAGCGATTTTGCAATTTCCCTTGGCCGCTTGCTTAAGACAGGTTAGACTGTACTACTTTTGATCTGCCCCAAGAGGTTGACATATGTTTTTAGCTTGTTTGATATTGTTAATAATCAGTCATTTAGCATTAATATATTATTCAAGAAACAGTTTTTCATTAATTAGTGACCTTTCTTCCATCAGTTCACTGATAAATTGCCTTGTTTTCATGAAATATTGGGCTGAATGTGGGAACAAGTCTCCGATGAGGATAAATACACCTGTAATTAAGAAATGACCTACCTTCTTGTGTAATACATATGGAGCCACTACCCATCCCTACTCTGAGACCATCTACTCCGGCATCTATGAGATTCTTTGCTTGAGCTGCTGTCACAACTGGAAAATGTAGGGAATAAAATGAGCCTGCCTTCAGGGTTTCCGACTGGGTCTGACACAAATCAGCCTGTGCAGCTAGCTGATCTTCATTTTTGTTTTCACATGATAGGTAAAAATCCGGTTTTCTCATGAGGCGGCTCAAATCATATAATTTCCATTTTGTGTCATCAAAAAGTTTCTTTTTGTTCAGTCAATTTGAGCGCAACAGTATAATCAGGATCTGCTGTGTCACTTCTTAATTTGGAGATATCGCCAAGAGATAGAACCTTGCCATTTGAATTTTAGAGCATTCCTTTACCAGAGACTTTAGAGAAAAATTTGGTGAAATCGGCACTTCATGATACCTTCTTGATATATACAGCTTACCCTGTATACCTAACGGCAAGTTTGCAAAAGTAGGTATGCTTTGTGATATCCTCACACTCCATGCTATGATTCAACTCTAATGTAATGGCTGATCTGGAGTACTGTTAGACATAACAGAAACATATTCCCCTAGTCATCGTCAAGTGATTCTTGACAACTCGTATAACATTACTGCCTTACCATTTCCTCCAATAAGTTGTACTTCTGGATGAGCTTTCTTTAAGGATTTGATCATATCTATTTGGTAAATGGAATTGCCTTGTGAAGAATCCTGAAGTGAATTGGAAACAACATTTTGGGTTATATGTCCCACTCAACGACTATGTTCAGATTGGAAACGGGACATTGGTTTTAAATCTCATCTAAATAACTGGTAAAGCAAGGACCAAAACTAGTGCCCCAGGTCCTGAGGTTATAAAACTTTTTTCATGCTCAACTCTGCTGAGCATAAAATTGAAACTGGTCTTAAATTGAATGTATAGAACTCCCATGCCTGTAATTTATCCTGCTCATAAATGTTGAACACATTTATTAGCAGAATAAATTTTAGTCTCAGCTGAACTCAGCAGAAAAAAGTTTTATAACCTCGGGACCAGGTTTACAAGGCAAGTGGCTTAACCATTATCACACCAAGGCTTCTCAAAATGCACAATGCATTCTTAGTTACAAGGGATGTATCAGCAAACATATCAGCGTTTCAGATACTTGTAAAATTTTATTCTCTTTTCCAAGAATAGTAACCTTGTGGCATTGCCTCCATTTTATGGAACTTCTATCCAACATTGTGATGATATGGCATGTGAAATGTGCTACACAATACAACACCCAACGTAAACAACTAAGGCTCGTATATAAAGCAGCTTTGAATTAACAACTTTTCCTGGGCAGACTCAAAACATTGGTTTACCAGTAATCAGGTGGTCAGTTATAAGCTTTGCATGCAAGCACAAACAGCCCATCTATTTCTCACATCCCCAAATGGAACAATTTGAAATCATACATTTTTATGCAAATAGCTGAAACTTGAAATTTGACAAAAAACAGAGGATTCTCTCCCTTGCTTAATACTTACGAGCACCAAGAAATCAACACCTGCTGTCACTAACTGCTCTACCCGTGATTTGTCTGTTAACTGTGTACTCACAGCTGCACCAACTAGTAACTGTTTTCTGTGGAAGAAATAAATTTACCTTGTAAAACTGAGTTTGTTATATATGAAAATGCTTTATATTCACGATCAAAAGCTAAGGTCATGTCAGTTGGCCAGTTATCCTAGCCAAATGATTGACAGACGGAAGCCAGAGATTGGGCATATTTTATGCTCAAATCCTTTGTCTATAATCTCTTCTTTGAAACAAAGTCTACTTATATAATACAAAGATTCCCAATGCTTTGTTGGCTTCTACTGGTGGTTTAGTCCATGGTCAACAGCTAAGGTAATGTCAGGACAGTCAGTTATCCTAGTTGCACTGTTTTAATGTTTGAATGGGCAAGCCTCATGGTGGCCGGTTACCAGCATTTATTGCACTTACCTTTACCACACCAACAGACAAGTGCTCTTCTTCAATCAGTGGCTATAGAAATTTTCGTAAGGCCAAATCTTCATGAAAGAATGTGCAAGATTTGAGGACTGATTCAGATCTACTTCATTATGAATTGGACATGGTACCTCTTGAGCTATTTCGCCCAGTTTTACTGAAAAACTCATTACGAAAACATGCCCATGCAATATACAGAGATTTTTATAGTTGTAAAAAATGAAAATTTTCTGTAGAAAAAATTGGATATTTTTCTTATTTTTGCTCAAAACATAGATTGTGGGTACACGTTAGAACCGCCTCGCCGAGGTGGTTCTAACAAGTACCCACAATCTATGTTTTGGAGCAAAAATAAGAAAAATAGGTCTACCCCTGCATACCCCAGTTTTGCTATACAAAAGTGGGGTTCAAGGGGGTACATATTACACATACATGTTTTCATGATGTGACTTACTTTTCATCTTTAGATGCTAGTGGATATTCTCTGTTTTTCTTTGTGTCTGTTCTAGCTATCAGTGCTACTAGCTCTTGGCTATCATTCACTATGGGTAACTTTCCTATGGAAAACAGAAATTAATTGACATATAAGACACTTGAACCACACAAGTCTGATCAAATAAACGATCATTCTAAATTTTTAACAGCAAAATGATATTTTCCATTAATATAGAATCACGCCATCTATTTCCATGTTCTTTTGACTCTCAGGGGTACAGTCCAGAAATCAATTGAAATTTTGGTCTGCCAGTTCTCCATTTTATGCTGTGAGAAATTACCCAAACAAATTTGCAAATTATTCTCCTTTTCTGTATTAAAAGTTGTTTTTTTTTTTTAAGATTATTTTTTTTTGCGGTAGTGTTTGTAGTACGATTGGACCTCTTTAAAACATGGTTCGTTACACCACGGTTTTAGGCCCCGGTATAACACGGCTCATTAGTGGACCCCAAAGGATTATTTTAGAATAATTTTGCTATATTTCTATACATTTTACTCTTGTTAAAACACGAAATGAATAGCTAACATTTGCTTGGACCCCAACACAATAGTGTTATAAAGAGGCCCCAACAATAGTGTTATAAAGATCAGAAATTTTTCAATAAAACAACTGTCAGATAGCATACACACTTTTGGTAGAAAATTTTACCTTTTTTGCTTTTCTGTAAAATAAGATTGGCCTCTTTTAGAGTGACTCCGGAATGTGCTACCACTAACTGTTCAAACGGCGTCATCACCTGTAGAATGGATTAAGATATAGGGGACAATGATAATCTTCAACACCTCTGTTCACAACACAATTTATAAGCAATTGTTGTAACTTTAAATTCTGTAGTCCGCTCCTGACTTTAGACTTTTGTGAGGGCCACATGGAAGATTAGAATGTACTAAATGTGTTTACCCTCATTAAATAAAATCAATTTTTATTATCATTTTATTAAACTTCATACCTTCATACCATTCTGTTGAAGTGGTGTAAGCCCAACTGGGCTTGTCAACTTAATGGCAGAAATTAACTTGCTAAGAATGAGCAAATGGAGAGAAGATTTATGCTTATGATAACATTTTAGGCCCAGGGGGTTGTCTGCCCCTGCCCTGGGGCTATATACATATATATGACCAGTAAATCTACTTTATGCTTCCGGTCGGCATTAGTATATCTGTTTCACTCAAAACTTTTTCCTCTTCATACTATTTAAATTGGGTTTTGAATCACGTACATGCTTATGCTTTATACTATACATTATGTTGTTTTTTTTTCTTCTTGTTCTTGTTGTTTCTTCAGTTGCCAAATGAAACCGATATAACAATTCTGATATCTATTGTTTTTTGTTTGTGCGTGTAGTTTTTTTTTTTTTTTTTTTTTTTTTTTTTTTTATTTGCCCAATAAACCTTTTTTTTTTTTTTTTTTTTTTTTTTTTGTATACTTAGTGAATTGCTACAACCTTGTCTGGTCCCTCACCTCAGATATAGGCGTGTGGAATTCTTCTGATGGTAGAAAATCAATATCTCGCTGTGTAACCAGTCCAACCAGTTTCTCACCCATGTGACCTTTGGCCGTGACCGGTATTCCGGAGAACCCGTACAGTTTCTTGGCGTCCATGACATCTTTAACTGTGTTCTCAGGGGCCATAACCACGGGATCCACAATGAAACCTTGCTCATATTTCTGAAAAAAAAAAAAAGAGTAAAATTTACAGTAATTATGAGAAAGATGGATGTTTGATTTTGTGTTTTAAGTTTCAATCAACAGTCATGGTCAAATAGAGATAAGGCCTCTGATTAAAGCCTCATCCAAAAGACTTGAGAATCTTGGAATCGAACCCACAACCTCTTGTAAGTGGCTTAGAAGGCTTCATATTTTGAGAAGGTATATCCTCATTCATTCAAGCAACAATGTTGGGCTGTTAAAAGCAGATTTAGCAATCCATTTTAGTATATAACTAAAACTTTTATTCAGCAAAACATTTGATAGTATTTTCACATTGCATAAGGATCCTTATATTTTTCCACTTAAGTAACTGTTTTTCAAATTGGTTTAATGCATTTAAAATTCAAACAAAACATCAAACATCAAAACATCATGAGAAAAACGAATTTTTTTGCATATGCGACAATAAAGGCGCAGATCACCTGTGCAGTAACTGCATAGCTGACCAGTGTCTTTGTTTTCGCTACTCCAATAGTACAATTCCTCTTCTACTTGTAGCTAAAATTTCAAGCCTCTAGCCTGCCTCTGTGACTGTACAGGCCAATTTGTGTCGCGCCTGGGCAGAAGCCCCAAAGACCGCGGCCAAAATGAGGTTCAATGGAGATAATCATGATACGAAATTAAGTCTTTTCAGGTTCTTATTACCAACAAGTTGGTTGTCAAGAAGGATTTCAGAAGTGGACAAAGAAAGTTAAAAAACACAGAGAATTACTTGGCACCGCTAGATCAGTGATTACCGACATTTAAAGCTACACAAATGATGTTTAAAGCTACAGCAATATTAATTTACCATTTCAAGCACAAAATCATCATAGTGAAGTTTAGATTTTCACACACCAAATACAGCTTTTTCAACTTCAACAAGATGTTAACAGAGATATGAGCAGCCACATGGGAAAACCAACAATCGGCATATGCAGATCAGCTTCGCAGTAACTGCGAAGCTGATCAGCGCCTTTGTTTTCGCTACGCGGATAGTACAAATCCTCTACTTTATAAATCCAAAATTTCAAGCTTCTAGCCTGCTTCTGTGCTTGTACAGGTCGGCTTGTGTCCGACCTGTTCGGAAACCACATTGTTGGTTTTCCCACGAGGCAGCTCATATAAAGTGAAACTTTTCAGACATCAACTATCACTTTCTCAGCTTCTACAGCAGCAAGTCAATAGAGACTAAAGATGCATTACTCGGTTTCTAGAAATAGAGTGAAATCTTACAGATGCCATTAAGATTGCAGAAAAGGTGGAGAAAACCTCTTTAACTTAATGGAACTTCCATCTTCTAACAATCAGATAAGCCAAACATAGCCTAGCCTGGCTTAGATAATTTTCTCACCATATTAGTCTCTTCATCTCTATAAGTAATGAGGCTGTATTGCATTTAGGCTAGTCACAATATCTTATTTTTTAGGGAGCGAGGTAGCCTAGTGGTAGAGCATCAGACTCCGAATCGAGAGGTCCTGGTTTCCATCCCCACAAGGGTCACCGTGTTGTGTCCTTGAGAAGTTGAGCAAGACACATTAACTCCCTAAAGTACTGGTTAATACCCCGGAAGCGGAGGCTATGCCCCGACATGACTGAAAAATTGTTCAATGGGATGTTAAACCTCAATAAAAAAAAAAATCTTATTTGGGCCATGTAAGAAACTGATAAGATGACCACCTGATTACTGATTAACTGCTTAGAAGGTCTAAGCCTGTACAGGAAAAGTATTTAACCCATATTTGACGAATGGATTTTCCGATCATTATCAAATGGGCGAGTCCACTTTCATTTTGAGGGGTGTTAGGAGTGATTTTTATTTTTCATCTCATTTTTCGATAAAATTTCTCCAAGCAAACAGAATAGCCTCAAATGGGACGCCGCAAGAATGCGGCGTCACATCTGGGGCTATGTTGTTTGCCTTTGTTCCATAAAAGGGACGCCAGGCTTAAATGAGTTAAATCCACTTTTCTTGGGCAGGCTCAGACCGTCTTAAGTGGTTAACCAGTAATAAGACTGCCAGTTATTTGGTAATACCCCTAGACCTTTTCATAACACTGTTCATAACAACACTGTTTTGGAAATAACACTGATCATTGTTGGAATCAATCTGAACTATTTTTTCTATAATGTCTAAACATTTTACTCTCGTTATAACACAGATTGGATAGCTCATACGGAAATTGGTATGGAGCCCCTCAATAGTGTTATACAGAGGTTGAGGTGTATTTTAGCATTTCCTGGAGGCAAAAACAACCCCACTACTTCTCACAGCCCAAATGAGCAAGAGTCCATAGTGATAAAAATTTAAGCCTGGCATCTTTTTTGTGGGACATAGGCAAACAGCATAGCCCCAGATGTGAGGCCGCAGAACGCGGCCTCCCATCTGGGGCTATTCTGTTTGCTTGGAGGAATTTCATCGAAAAATGAGATAAAAATAAAAAATCACCCCTTACACCCCTAAACACCCCTAAAGATGAAAGTGGAGTACCCCAAATGATAATGATGGGAAAATCCATGCGTTATTATGCATTAATTGTTCATGTTTTCATTTCTGGGACTTTTTTTCTAGTCGATATTTTCTAAGAATTTGTCAAGCATCTCATATTTTCTTGTCATTTTGTCTTAAGCACTCTCTTATGCAACATCTTCTACGAGGGTATATTAAGTCTGGTTGCCATGGCAATAACAACTTGATGATCCTTGTACAGAAAACAATAGCATTGACAAAATCTCTTTATGAGCTGCATCAGGAGAAAAACAGCCTTTTCTTCAGGCTACCAACCAGGCCCCGAGGTTATAAAACTTTTTTCATGCTCAACTCAGCTGAGACTAAAATTTATCCTGCTCACAAATGTTAAAATGCCAACAACATTTATGGGCAGGATAAATTTCTAGTCTTTGAGTTTTGAATCTGAATTATCCACCAATTTTGACTATTTCAACATTTATGTGCAGTTGAAATTTCATGCTCAACTGAGCTGAGCATGAAAAAAGTTTTATAACCTTGAGGCCTAGTCCAGCACAAACTTAGCACGAAAAGATAATTATGGCTAGATAATTGAAATTTTAGATGAAACATAGAAAAGTTGTACAATCTATGTAGCAAAAATAAAGGTACTCATCAGCTGCATGATTACTGTACAGCTGACCTGCAGCTCTATTTTCACATAAATGCTAAAAGTAGAATTTCTAATGAAATTGCTAAAAGTATTTCTAATGAAATTGCTAAAAATGTTGTGACCCAAGAATAAAAGCATCAGAAATAAAGACTTTGCAGCTTCGAAAAGTCAGTTGCATATTACTGGTCTTTATTACTCTAAAAATATTTTTATTCCATAATTATGGTCTAAATGAGGCCATTCAAAAGAATGTACATGTACATGTCTAAGACCCATCCAAACATGCATAAACATTTCTCATGAGCTGGCTCAATTAATCAAGCCGTATAATCATGCCAGCATAGTAAAACCAATCGTAATAAAATCCAGTAGTGATCACGGTGGTTAATTAATCAAGGGATTACAACAAAGCTTCGGTTATATGCTGGAATAGCTTCTGCCTATGCGAAAACAAAGACGCAGATCAGCTGTGCAGTAACTGTGAAGCCGATCTGCGCCTTTGTTTTCGCTAAACGGATAGTACAATTTCTCTTCTTCTTAAATCCGAAATTTCAAGCTTCTAGCCTGCTTCTGTGACTGTACAGGCCGGTTTGTGTCAGACCTGGTCGGAAACCCCGAAGACCGATTTTCTCGCGTCTCAGCTCAAATTCCAATATACACTTAAAGGCAGCAAGTGGATCAGATAGGAATCTGATAAATAAGCCTGTGCATGACAAAACAAACAATTTGGGTTTCCGACCAGGTCCGACACAAACCAGCCTGTACAGTCACAGAAGAAACCCAGAATCTTGAAAATTTGGGAATAAGTAGAGGAGGAAATGTACTATCTGTGTAGCGAAAACAAAGACGCTGATCAGCTTCGCGGTTACCGCGAAGCTGATCTGCGTCTTTGTTTTCGCCCATGCAAATTGTTGGTTTTCTCACGCACAGGCTCAAATGTAATGCCTTGGCAGTTTCAACCAGTTATTTGTTTGATTATTTGTTTGAATTGAAACTTAAAGTCCCAGTCAACAGCTATGGTCATGCCGGGACGTTGCCTACAATTTTATGGGACTTCTACACAAAATGAGAATGTCATGACATCCAACAAGAGCTTCAAAAAGAAACATACAACCAAGCCACAAATGCTTACAGGTATATGTATGGATGATTTGTCCTCCAACACTTTTCCTGGGCAGGCTCGGACTACAGCGGTTTACCAGTAATCAGATAGTCAGTTGGCTAAACTCAGACAAAAGGACTGGAATGGAGAGGCAGTCTCACTCAACAGCTATGGTCTTATCGATACCCCATACAAAAGTCTGGAGAAGGCTTCGCTTCAGCTTACGAATCCAGAGGCAGATTTAGAGGGGGTTCAGAGGGTTCACTCAAACCCCCATCTGGGACCATATTCTTTCAGTTTTATGGAGAAATTGAAAAACCAGAGGACCAATGGTCCTGTAAACGCTCACCTGAGTCTGCTGCATATACCAATAAACATGTTTGAATATTATGGTATTTAACCCCAGTGCAGGGGCAGATGAAGCCCTTGGGCCGTTTTCTTTTTTCAGAATAATCAATATTCTGTCCATTTGCCAATTTCTTGCTGGCTTTTCCCTTCAAATGACATTTTAACAGTTTTCCCATTCAAATGCATGGGCAATCCATGTTGACCTTGCCATAAACTTGGTCAAGGTCATCACAGGGTAATGATTTATATATACATTGTAGTACTATAGCAATGGATGCTTCACGCCAAGTTTCATTGAAGTCAATCTATTGGTTTCAGAGAAGAAGATATTTGAAGGGTTTTTACCATATATGGGCATGGCGGTCATCTTGGTCATGTGACCTAGATTATTAATATATACATTGGTTCCGCCATCCTATAGATGCTTCACATAAAATTTGGCTTCAATTGGCCAAGTGGTTTTAGAGGAGAAGATGTTTGAATATTATGGTAATATACATGTATATTGCCTCCGGGTATGGGCATATGAGCCCTTAGGTCCATTTTTTTTTTCAGAATCATTAATATTTAGTCCTACGACCCATTTCCTGCAAGATTTTCACCTCAAATGACTTTTTAAAAGTTTTCCCAATTTCAATGCATTGGCGACCTATGTTGACCTTGTCTTAAAATAGGTCAAGGTCACCACAGGGTCATAATTTATATACACATTGTAGTACTTCAGCAATTGGTGCTTCATGCCAAGTTTCTTTGAAATCGGTCCACCAGATTCGGAGAAGAAGATTTTTGAAGGGTTTTTACCTTATATGGGCATGGCAGCCATCTTGGTCCTGTGAACTAGATAATTTATATATACATTAATTCCCCCATTCCATAGATGCTTCACATAAAATTTGGCTTTGATTCGCCAAGCGGTTTCAGAGGAGAAGATGTTTGAATATTATGGTAATATACATGTATATTGCCCCGGGGTGGGGGCACATGAGCCCCTGGGGTCCAATTTTTTTCAGAATCATTAATATTCAGTCCTACTGCCCATTTCCTGCAAGACTTTCACTTTAAATGACATTTTAAAAGTTTTCCCTATTCAAATGCATTGGCGACCTATGTTGACCTTGCCATAAAAAAGGTCAAGGTCATCACAGGGTCATGATTTATATATACATTGTAGTACTTGAGCCATTGATGCTTCATGCCAAGTTTCTTTGAAATCGATCCACCGGTTCTGGAGAAGAAGATTTTTGAAGGGTTTTTACCATATATGGGCATTGCGGCCATCTTGGTCATGTGACCTGGATTATTTATATATACATTGATTACCCCTTCCTATTGATGTTTCACATAAAATTTGGCTTTGATTGGCCAAGCGGTTTCAGAGGAGATGATGTTTGAATATTATGGTAATATACATGTATATTGCCCTGGGGTGGGGGCATATGAGCCCCTGGGGTCCAATTTTTTTCAGAATCATTAATACTCAGTCCTACTGCCCATTTTCTGCAAGACTTTCACTTTAAATGACATTTTAAAAGTTTTCCCCATTCAAATGCATTGGCGACCTATGTTGACCTTGCCGTAAAATAGGTCAAGGTCATCACAGGGTCATGATTTATATATACATTGTAGTGCTTGAGCCATCAATGCTTCATGCCAAGTTTCGTTGAAATCAGTCCACCGGTTCTGGAGAAGAAGATTTTTGAAGGGTTTTTACCATATATGGGCATGGCGGCCATCTTGGTCATGTGACCTGGATTTCTTATATATACATTGGTTCCCCCTTCCTATAGATGCTTCATATAAAATTTGGCTTTGGTTGGCCAAGCGGTTTCAGAGAAGAAGATCTTTGAAATTGTGGACGGACGGACGGACGGACGGACAGTAGATGCTTCACATAAAATTTGGCTTCAATTGGCCAAGTGGTTTTAGAGGAGAAGATGTTTGAATATTATGGTAATATACATGTATATTGCCTCCGGGTATGGGCATATGAGCCCTTAGGTCCATTTTTTTTTTTTTTCAGAATCATTAATATTTAGTCCTACTACCCATTTCCTGCAAGATTTTCACCTCAAATGACTTTTTAAAAGTTTTCCCAATTCCAATGCATTGGCGACCTATGTTGACCTTGTCTTAAAATAGGTCAAGGTCACCACAGGGTCATAATTTATATACACATTGTAGTACTTCAGCCATTGGTGCTTCATGCCAAGTTTCTTTGAAATCGGTCCACCAGATTCGGAGAAGAAGATTTTTGAAGGGTTTTTACCTTATATGGGCATGGCAGCCATCTTGGTCCTGTGAACTAGATAATTTATATATACATTAATTCCCCCATTCCATAGATGCTTCACATAAAATTTGGCTTTGATTCGCCAAGCGGTTTCAGAGGAGAAGATGTTTGAATATTATGGTAATATACATGTATATTGCCCCGGGGTGGGGGCACATGAGCCCCTGGGGTCCATTTTTTTTCAGAATCATTAATATTCAGTCCTACTGCCCATTTCCTGCAAGACTTTCACTTTAAATGACATTTTAAAAGTTTTCCCTATTCAAATGCATTGGCGACCAATGTTGACCTTGCCGTAAAAAAGGTCAAGGTCATCACAGGTTCATGATTTATATACACATTGTAGTACTTGAGCCATTGATGCTTCATGCCAAGTTTCTTTGAAATCGATCCACCGGTTCTGGAGAAGAAGATTTTTGAAGGGTTTTTACCATATATGGGCATTGCGGCCATCTTGGTCATGTGACCTGGATAATTTATATATACATTGATTACCCCTTCCTATTGATGCTTCACATAAAATTTGGCTTTGATTGGCCAAGCGGTTTCAGAGGAGATGATGTTTGAATATTATGGTAATATACATGTATATTGCCCTGGGGTGGGGGCATATGAGCCCCTGGGGTCCAATTTTTTTCAGAATCATTAATACTCAGTCCCACTGCCCATTTTCTGCAAGACTTTCACTTTAAATGACATTTTAAAAGTTTTCCCCATTCAAATGCATTGGCGACCTATGTTGACCTTGCCGTAAAATAGGTCAAGGTCATCACAGGGTCATGATTTATATATACATTGTAGTGCTTGAGCCATCAATGCTTCATGTCAAGTTTCGTTGAAATCAGTCCACCGGTTCTGGAGAAGAAGATTTTTGAAGGGTTTTTACCATATATGGGCATGGCGGCCATCTTGGTCATTTGACCTGGATTTCTTATATACACATTGGTTCACCCTTCCTATAGATGCTTCATATAAAATTTGGCTTTGGTTGGCCAAGCGGTTTCAGAGAAGAAGATCTTTGAAATTGTGGACGGACGGACGACGGACGGACGGACGCCGGATCATGGCCATCCTATAAGCTCACCTTGTGAGCCTAACGGCTCAGGTGAGCTAAAAATCAGGTAAAACGCAGGAAAAGAACCCCCCTTGATGGGGTTGAACACCCTTCCAGATATCCTGGTTTACAAGGCAGGTTGCTTAATCCCTATTTCATAGGATCTTCTGTTAGGCATCATTGAATTTTGTAATATTTTCTCTTCAATTGTGAAAATGTTATAGCATTGCGACATTCATTAAAACCAGAGGACCAATGGTCCTGTAAACGCTCACCTGAGATCAGCTGCATATACCAATAAACATGTTTCAATATTATGGTATTTAACTCCAGTGCAGGGGCAGATAAGCCCTTGGGCCATTTTCTTTTTTCAGAATCTTCAATATTCTGTCCATTTGCCAATTTCCTGTTGGCTTTTTCCTTCAAATGACATTTTAACAGTTTTCCCAATTCAGATGCACAGGCAACCCATGTTGACCTTGCCATAAACTTGGTCAAGGTCATCACAGGGTCATGATTTATATATACATTTGAGTACTTTAGCCATCGATGCCTCACGCCAAGTTTCCTTGAAATCAGTCTATTGGTTTCAGAGAAGATGATTTTTGATGGGTTTTTACCATATATGGGCATGGCGGCCATCTTGGACATGTGACCTAGATTATTTATATACACATTGATTCTCCCATTCTATAGATGCTTCACTTAAAATTTGGCTTTGTTTGGCCAAGCGGTTTCAGAGGAGAAGACGTTTGAATATTATGGAAATATACATGTATATTGCCCCGGGGTGGGGGCACATGAGCCCCTGGGGTCCAATTTTTTTCAGAATCATTAATATCCAGTCCTACTGCCCATTTCCTGCAAGACTTTCACTTTAAATGACATTTTAAAAGTTTTCCCCATTCAAATGCATTGGTGACCTACGTTGACCTTCCCGTAAAATAGGTCAAGGTCATCACAGGGTCATGATTTATATATACATTGTAGTGCTTGAGCCATCGATGCTTCGTGCCAAGTTTCGTTGAAATCGGTCAACCGGTTCTGGAGAAGAAGATTTTTGAACGGTTTTTACCATATATGGGCATGGCGGCCATCTTGGTCATGTGACCTGGATTTTTTATATACATATTTGTTACCCCTTCCTATTGATGCTTCACATAAAATTTCGCTTTGATTGGCCAAGCGGTTTCAGAGGAGAAGATGTTTGAATATTATGGAGATATACATGTATATTGCCCCGGGGTGGGGGCGGATGAGCCCCTGGTGCCCAATTTTTTTCAGAATCATTAATATTCAGTCCTACTGCTCATTTTCTGCAAGATTTTTCCTTTAAATGACAATTTAACAATTTTTGCCATTCAAATGCATTCGCGACCTATGTTGACCTTGCCGTAAAATAGGTCAAGGTCATCATAGGGTCATGATTTATATACACATTGTAGTGCTTGAGCCATTAATGCTTCATGCCAAGTTTGGTTGAAATCGGTCCAGTGGTTCCGGAGAAGAAGATTTTTGAAGGGTTTTTACCATATATGGGCATGGCGGCCATCTTGGTCATGTGACCTGGATTATTTATATACACATTGGTTCCCCCTTCCCATAGATGCTTCATGTAAAATTTTGCTTTGATTGGCCAAGCGGTTTCAGAGGAGAAGATCTTTGAAAAGTGTGGACGACGGACGGACGGACGACGGACGACGGACGACGGACGGACGGACGACGGAGCATGGGTATACTATAAGCTCACCTTGTGAGCCTGACGGCTCAGGTGAGCTAACAACCCAGTCAATATCTATGCTTAGGTCTTGTTTTTGGTTTGGTTCTAGTATAACATCCCAGTCAACCATTTTTCTGCCATATCAAACACAGCCACCTCTTTCTGGATGTCAAACATTAACTGAGCCGCAACGAGAGAAAAACGGTCTTCAGGGGTTTCAACCAGGTTCAACAACAAGAACTCCTAGGAGGTCGATATCGCACCTGCATCGGGCAAAATAACTAAAAACATGAAATATAGGTCCAGAGCACCAGGTTAAGGTGTGTTCTGAAAGGGTATGTGAAGGACATTTACTATGCAAGCTTTCACACTCGCAGCTATCACTGATGCAGAAAAAAACGAACTTCGACAAAAATATATAACAAAGTCAATGGACCGTAAAATATAGGTCAAGGTCAGCAGATCAAGGTGCATGATTGAAGGGTATGTCAAGGACAGTTACTATGCAAGGTTTCACACTTGCAGCTATCTCTGATGCAGAGAAAACCAAACTTTGACGTAAAAATTTACAAAGTCAATGGACCGTGAAATATAGGTCAAGGTCAGCGGGTCAAGGTGCGTGCTTGAAGGGTATGTCAAGGACAATTACTATGCAAGGTTTCACGCTCACAGCTATTACTGATGCAGAGAAAAGCAAACTTCGACGTAAAAATTAACAAAGTCAGTGGACCGTGAAATATAGGTCAAGGTCAGCGGGTCAAGGTGCGTGCTTGAAGGGTATGTCAAGGACAATTACTATGCAAGGTTTCATGCTCTCAGCTATTACTGATGCAGAGAAAACCAAACTTCGACATAAAAATTAACAAAGTCAATGGACCGTGAAATATAGGTCAAGGTCAGCGGGTCAAGGTGCGTGCTTGCAGGGTATGTCAAGGACAATTACTAAGCAAGGTTTCAGACTCGCAGCTATCACTTATGTCGAGAAAACCAAACTTCGACGTAAAAATTTTCAAAGTCAGTGGACCGTGAAATATAGGTCAAGGGTACTGGGTCAAGGTGCGTGCTTGAACGGTATGTCAAGGACAATTAATATGCAAGGTTTCAGACTCGCAGCTATCACTGATGTCGAGAAAACTGAACTTCGACGTAAATGTTGACGAACGGACGAACGAACGAACGGACGGACGGAAATTTGAACTCCTATATCGCACCCTGCTATAAGCAGGTGCGATAAAAACTGCCTGTGCAGCTACAGAAGATGGTTGAAATTTTGGATTTAAGAAGAAGAGGAATTGCACTATCCGTGTAGACAAAACACCAGAGGACCATTGGTCCTGAGAACGCTCACCTGAAGCCTGATCTTGGAGTATTAAGTCATAATGAAATGACCTTGACCTTGAATACTCACACACCTTTATTGACTTCATAAGTTGTCTGCATCTGCAAAGTTTCAGGTCTCAGGCTGCAATAGTTTCCAAACCCAGTGATTTCTGAGAAAACCACAATTTTAATTTTGATATTTAAATGACCTTGGGCCAAGGTCAAGTCATGACCTTGGCCTTCATTAATTACTTACCTTCATTGACTCCATTAGTTGTCTGCATCTAGCAACTGTCAGGTCTCAGGCTGCAACAGCTGTTTTCGCCTTTTCCCATGTGAAAGCCTATGTTTCCAAAATTGACCTTGCCGTAAAATAGGTCAAGGTCATCATAGGGTCATCATTTCAACAAACTATGATGGGCTGGAGTCCCAAATGCTACATACCAAGTTTCATGAAAATTGGCCTGCCGGTTCTGGAGAAGAAGATTTTTGAAAGGTTTTTACCATATATGGGCGTGGTGGCCATCTTGGTCATGTGACCTGGATTTCGCGATCAAACTTTCGTCTCCCCTACCCATGGATGCTCCACATAAAATTTCACTTTGATTTGCCAAGCAGTTTCAGAGAAGAAGATCTTTGAAAAGTGTGTATGGACAACAGACTGGCCAAGGTCAAGAGATGACCTTGACCTATATTAATCACATACCTTCATCTACTCCATTAGTTGTTTGCATCTACCACTTTTCAGGCCTCAGGCTGCAATAGTTTTTAAAAAATCCATAGTTTTCACTTCTTCCTATGTAAAAGCCTATGTTTCCAAATTTGACCTTGCCGTAAAATAATTCAAGGTCATCCAGGGGTCATCATTTTATCAAACTATGATGGGCTGAGGTCCCCGATGCTACATACAAAGTTTCGTGGAAATCGGCCCACCAGTTCTGGAGAAGAAGATTTTTGAGTAGTTTTAACCATATATGGGCGTGGCGGCCATCTTGGTCATGTGACCTGGATTTCGCGATCAAACTTTCGTCTCCCCTACCCATGGATGCTCCACATAAAATTTCACTTTGATTGGCCGCGCAGTTTCAGAGAAGAAGATCTTTGAAAAGTGTGTATGGACAACAGACTGGCCAAGGTCAAGAGATGACCTTAACCTATATTAATCACATACCTTCATCTACTCCATTAGTTGTTTGCATCTACCACTTTTCAGGCCTCAGGCTGCAACAGTTTTCAAAAAATTCCATAGTTTTCACTTTTTCCTATGTAAAAGCCTATGTTTCCAAATTTGACCTCGCCATAAAATAGGTCAAGGTCATCCAAGGGTCATCATTTTATCAAACTATGATGGGCTGAGGTCGTTGATGCTACATACCAAGTTTCGTGGAAATCGGCCCACCGGTTCTGGAAAAGAAGATTTTTGAGTGGTTTTTACCATACATGGGCGTGGCGGCCATCTTGGTCATGTGACCTGGATTTCGCGACCAAACTTTCGTCTCCCCTACCCATGGATGCTCCACATAAAATTTCACTTTGATTGGCCGCGCAGTTTCAGAGAAGAAGATCTTTGTAAAGTGTGTATGGACAACAGACTGGCCAAGGTCAAGAGATGACCTTGACCTATATTAGTCACATACCTTCATCTACTCCATAAGTTGTTTGCATCTACCACTTTTCAGGCCTCAGGCTGCAATAGTTTTAAAAAAATCCATAGTTTTCACTTTTTCCTATGTAAAAGCCTATGTTTCCAAATTTGACCTTGCCGTAAAATAGGTCAAGGTCATCCAAGGGTCATCATTTTATCAAACTATGATGGGCTGAGGTCCTTGATGCAACATACCAAGTTTCGTGGAAATCGGCCCACGGGTTCTGGAGAAGATTTTTGAGTGGTTTTTACCATATATGGGCGTGGCGGCCATCTTGGTCATGTGACCTGGATTTCGCGATCAAACTTTCGTATCCCCTTCCCATGGATGCTCCACATAAAATTTCACTTTGATTGGCCAAGCAGTTTCAGAGAAGAAGATCTTTGAAAAGTGTGTATGGACGACAGACTGGCCAAGGTCAAGAGATGACCTTGACCTATATTAATCACATACCTTCATCTACTCCATAAGTTGTTTGCATCTACCACTTTTCAGGCCTCAGGCTGCAATAGTTTTCCAAAAATCCATAGTTTTCACTTTTTCCCATGTAAAAGCCTATGTTTCCAAATTTGACCTTGCCGTAAAATAATTCAAGGTCATCCAGGGGTCATCATTTTATCAAACTATGATGGGCTGACATCCCCGATGCTACATACCAAGTTTCGTGGAAATCGGCCCACCGGTTCTGGAGAAGAAGATTTTTGAGTGGTTTTTACCATATATGGGCGTGGCGGCCATCTTGGTCATGTGACCTGGATTTCGCGATCAAACTTGAAATGCCACTACCCAAGGAGGCTCCACATAAAATTTCAACTAGATTGGCCAAGCGGTTTCAGAGAAGAAGATCTTTGAAATTGTGGACGACGACGGACGACGGACGACGGACGGACGCCGGATCATGGCTATCCTATTAGCTCACCTTGTGAGCCTTCGGCTCAGGTGAGCTAAAAAGTGCTGATCAGCTTTGCAGTTACTGCAAAGCTGATCTGCGCCTTTGTTTTTGCATACGCTAAATCCGGTTTTCTCATGACGCGACTCAACTAAGGGAAGCTTAAAGTGACTTGCTCAAGGACACTAGCAGTCTCCATATTTGGTGTAAAGGCCTGTGTCTGTGAAAACTAAGGACAGCATGATTAAAGCACTAGACAAGAAATTAATGAACCTTTAAGAATTGATTTAACGATTTAACAGACAATGATGCCATACAAGTCTTATCATCTTTGATGGTGTAAATTAAAGAACCATCTCCAGACAGTTTGAAGTCGACACAACATCATGAACAAATCAACAATAGATTCTGTCGAGGTCAAGTGTTTTTCAGTAAGTTTGAGTCATGTCATGACAAATGTTGTTTAAAAGATATTATAAGTGACCTGGGCCCAGTTGTTCAAAATTAATGATGTCGTTAGTTAACGATTTGTTAAAACTTCAAATGGCAATATGACAAATTCACTTTTATTTTTTGTTGAAACCAGAGGACCAATGGTCCTGTAAACGCTCACCTGAGATCTGCTGCATATACCAATAAACATGTTTGAATATTATGGTATTTAACTCCAGTGCAGGGGCAGATAAAGCCCTGGGGCCATTTTCGTTTTTCAGAATCTTCAATATTCCGTCCATTTGCCAATTTCCTGCTGGCTTTTCCCTTCAAATGACATTTTAACAGTTTTCCCAAATCAAATGCAAAGGCAACCCATGTTGACCTTGCCATATTATATAAACTTGGTCCAGGTCATCACAGGGTCATGATTTATATATACATTGGAGTACTTTAGCCATCAATGCTTCATACCAAGTTTCTTTGAAATCAATCTATCAGAGAAGAAGATTTTTGATGGGTTTTTACCATATATGGGCATGGCGGCCATCTTGATCATGTGACCTAAATTATTAATATACACATTGGTTCCCCCATCCTATGGATCCCCCATCCTATGGATGCTTCACATAAAATTTGGCTTTAATTGGCCAAGCGGTTTCAGAGAAGAATATGTTTGAATATTTTGGTAATATACATGTATACTGCCCGGGGTGTGGCCATATAAGCCCTTGGGTCCAACTTTTTTTAGAATCATTAATATTCAGTCCTACTACCCATTTCCTGCAAGATTTTAACCTCAAATGACTTTTTAAATTTTTTCCCAATTCAAATGCATAGGCGACCTATGTTGACCTTGTCATAAAATAGGTCAAGGTCACCACAGGGTAATGATTTATATATACATTGTAGTACTTTAGCCATTGATGCTTCATGCGAAATTTCTTTGTAATCGGTCAACCAGTTCCAGAGTAGAAGATTTTATAAGGTTTTTTACCATATATGGGCATGGCGGCCATTTTGGTCACGTGACCTAGATTATTTATATATACATTGATTCCCCCATTTTATAGATGCTTCACATAAAATTTGGCCTTCATTTACTAAGCGGTTTCAGAGGAGAAGACATTTGAATATTATGGAGATATACATGTATACCGCCCCGGGGTGGGGGCACATGAGCCCTTGGGGTCCAATTTTTTTCAGAATCATTAATTTTCAGTCCTACTACCCATTTCCTGCAAGATTTTCACCTCAAATGACTTTTTAAAAGTTTTCCCCATTCAAATGCATTGCTGACCTATGTTGACCTTGCCGTAAAATAGGTCAAGGTCATCACAGGGTCATGATTTATATATACATTGTAGTGCTTGAGCCATTGATGCTTCATGCCAAGTTTCATTGAAATCGGTCCACCGGTTCTGATAAGAAGATTTTTGAAGGGTTTTTACCATATATGGGCATGGCGGCCATCTTGGTCATGTGACCTGGATTATTTATATATACATTGGTTCCCCCTTCCCATAGATGCTTCATGTAAAATTTGGCTTTGATTGGCCAAGCGGTTTCAGAGAAGAAGATGTTTGAATATTATGATAATATACATGTATATTGCCCCGGGGTGGGGGCGGATGAGCCCCTGGTGCCCAATTTTTTTCAGAATCATTAATATTCAGTCCTACTGCTCATTTTCTGCAAGATTTTTCCTTTAAATGACAATTTAACAATTTTTCCCATTCAAATGCAAAGGCGACCTATGTTGACCTTGCCGTAAAATAGGTCAAGGTCACCGCAAGGTCATGATTTATATACACATTGTAGTACTTGAGTCATCGATGCTTCATGCCAAGTTTGGTTGAAATCGGTCCAGTGGTTCCAGAGAAGAAGATTTTTGAAGGGTTTTTACCATATATGGGCATGGCGGCCATCTTGGTCATGTGACCTGGATTATTTATATACACATTGGTTCCCCCTTCCCATAGATGCTTCATGTAAAATTTGGCTTTGATTGGCCAAGCTGTTTCAGAGAAGAAGATCTTTGAAAATGGTGGACGACGGACGGACGGACGGACGACGGACGGACGGACGGACGACGGACGACGGAGCATGGGTATACTATAAGCTCACCTTGTGAGCCTGACGGCTCAGGTGAGCTAAAAAGTGTGAGAATCCTTTGCATTGCACAAGGAATTTTCACATTTTTCCACCAAAAAATAAGTGCATTTGCTTATGTAGTCGTCATTTACTTAACAAGTTCAGGCCTTAACAAAAACGTTAAGCTAACAAAGTTTTGAACAACTGGGCCCAGAGATTGGTTTGTTTGCTATAATCAAGTCAGGATGAACACATGTCACAACATGACAGGCACTGGTGATGATTGGGGACAGAATTTCCTCTTGGTTGTAATGTCATCACGAAAACATGTCCATGCAATATACAGAGATTTTTAAAGTTGTAAAAAATGAATTTTTTGGTAGAAAAAAAAAGATATTTTTCTTATTTTTGCTCAAAACATAGATTGTGGGTACACATTAGAACCGCCTCGCCGAGGCGGTTCTAATGAGTACTCACAATCTATGTTTTGGAGCAAAAATAAGAAAAATAGGCATACCCCTGCATACCCCAGTTTTGCTATATAAAAGTGGGGTTCAAGGGGGTATACATTACACGGAGAAGTCCACTGTGCACCAGGGAAACTTGTCTTCAGACTGCACACCAAATCATTGTCAACGTTGATTCAAATCATATATAATGAAAATTGAATTTAATATGAATGACGATCTGAAAATACTTCTTTTTCAATTGTACAAATGTGTCGTTTTTGTCCCTCACAGTTCAAATTTTGTCCCACAGCATTTGACTCATATTCAAAGGGCAGTGAACATGTAAGCTGCTTTCAAGCAGAAAACCTATTGAAATTCACTGAACTGAATTATACAGAATTGACTGACAGTTTTGAGACAGGTTGAAAAGTTTTCTGGGATATACTTTGGTAGCTTTGACAGAAAAAAAAAATCCGGCTGCCAAACAATGGGACAAGACTGTCCCATGGGTATAAAGAATGCATAATGACATGGTATGTCTGAAACTTTAAACCTCTAAACCTTTCAGCTGAATCAATTAAAAACATTGTTCTTGCGTAAGAGAATTGGACTGCTTTATCCCAAAGGTTGCCTTTGTTTGTTTTTTCTGCATAGTGCAATCAGCCATTTAAAATATCCAGTTTAAAACAAGATGGTTTGTATTTGGCATTGATGGGACATTTGAAGGTGGACAGTCCCTCAGTGTGGCTCATTATAGGTATCGCTCTTACCTTGACTTTTCTAACTTCATTGGCCTGGAATTCTGGTGTACAGTTATGGTGAATCACACCCACCCCTCCACACAGCTGAAATGGAAAAATAATACCTTGCTGCCAAGAGGTTTTCTTTCATGTTTGTCTATTTTGATTCTCATTTACTTGTGAACACTTACATATCAAGGAAAATGCTCATAAAAAATATTGCTTGTCCCACTACAAAGTTGTTGATGAGAAAATGTACCACCATTTTTATGAAAAACAATCAAGTGATTTTAAGTCCTATTGAAAATACTTCATATTTTATAAATATGGTCATTTGTACTATTAACATGGCGGTTCATGGAGGCTGCCACTTTGTTTCACTAGTCACGCAACGAAAACTGAAAATTACTGATTTAGTTTAACTTTCTTATAACTTGGTTGACTCTCAAAAAGTTTGTTTCAACTGCTTAGCTACGAGGATGATCCAATAATGATTGAGACTTTTTGGATTATTCCTATGTAAATAAACATGGCTTATTGTGAATATCTTGTTAACATCGCTCAATGTCTTGTGCACACGATACACTGGTTAAAATTTACACGTAGACAACTACCTTCTGTTGCTTAGCAACGAGAGAATGCGAGTCAAATGTACTTGGCCACGTGGTACCTATGCATATAAAATGGGTTGCCATGGCAACTGGTGATAAAAATTCCAATCATGGCACACTGTTATTTATAGAGTTTATAAGTACCTTTATGCACTGCAAATATCATTAACAAACAGCTGATAATTCAAGTAGGCAGAGCATTTTTGCGAAAAAAGTTGGGTTTTAGTTGCGAAGAAATCAATGTTTTTGGGGGTAGGGTTGAGAAATATCTTATAACCTGAGTATACATGACACAATAAATTGATTTTAACCTAGGACTGATCAATTATGGGATAAATATTGCAATTGAACTTCAAAAGGGACACTTGGCCCTTTTGTTTTATGTTGCCTAGCAACCATAGAATTTGGAAAATGCTATAAGCCAGAATTCATAGAGGAAAATGGTTGCTAGGCAACCATGTCTCGAGCACTAGAGCAACATCCGAATTGACCAAAGCAAACTATTTCAGAGATGAATATTAACACAGGCAATACTCAATTATTATAAGATATCGTTTTTAAAATTTGTGACATAGCTAGATTTATATAGACTAAGTTTGTTCGAATAGGCAAATGGTGGCCATAGATACTGAACGAGTGGTTCTTAAATAACCATAGCAACCAAAGTTGATGAGCAAATTTGACAAAACACGCTCCATAGAGAGATCAGATGTGTATCTAGTGAACAAAAGTAGTTAACTTGAGTCAGTCAATGAGGTTTATAAAACAAGAGAAAAGTCTCAATCATTATTGGATCATCCTCGTACCACATGAAAACTTTCATAAACAGCATATTTATGAGTTTGTCATCAGGCTTTGAGCCGAGGGGTCCCTGGTTCGATCCCCGTCCAAGGGGTCGCTTGTTGTGGTCTTGAGCAAGTCACATTTCCACAACTCAATGATATAGTGAACATATGTTCCTAAATAGTCGCAATAAAAGGTCTAGTACTCTACAGAGCTTATGTTGATTGTTGAAATATGAAGCAACTTTTAATCAAGATTATTATTATTAAATCATTTGTGCAGATATTGTTTTTCAATATTACTTACAGCCATAGCTATAGCCATGTTCGATTCTGTGACAGTGTCCATGGGAGAGGATACCAGTGATTTACAATATTACTTACAGCCATAGCTATAGCCATGTTAGACTTTGTGACAGTGTCCATGGGAGAGGATATTACTTACAGCCATAGCTATAGCCATGTTCGACTCTGTGACAGTGTCCATGGGAGAGGATATTACTTACAGCCATAGCTATAGCCATGTTCGACTCTGTGACAGTGTCCATGGGAGAGGATATTACTTACAGCCATAGCTATAGCCATGTTCGACTCGGTGACAGTGTCCATGGGAGAGGATATTACTTACAGCCATAGCTATAGCCATGTTCGACTCTGTGACAGTGTCCATGGGAGAGGATATTACTTACAGCCATAGCTATAGCCATGTTCGACTCTGTGACAGTGTCCATGGGAGAGGATATTATTTACAGCCATAGCTATAGCCATGTTCGACTCGGTGACAGTGTCCATGGGAGAGGATATTACTTACAGCCATACCTATAGCCATGTTCGGCTCTGTGACAGTGTCCATGGGAGAGGATATTACTTACAGCCATAGCAATAGCCATGTTCGACTCTGTGACAGTGTCCATGGGAGAGGATACCAGTGATTTACAACATTACTTACAGCCATAACTATAGCCATGTTCGACCCTGTGTTAGTGTCCATGGGAGAGGATACCAGTGATTTACAATATTACTTACAGCCATAGCTATAGCCATGTTCGACTCTGTGACAGTGTCCATGGGAGAGGATACCAGTGGGGATTTCAGGGAAAGTTTCCGGGTTAATGCTGATGTCAGATCCTGGAAGACAAAAAAATCATCAATCATACTGAATAAAAAAAGATAAAACACACTTGTATCTTATTGATCTGGTCCGCTATTGGATACCTTTCCAGCCTTTTTGCTCACCTAACCAAGGGTACAAATTGGTCTTTAAGGTTGTGTTTTAAAACCAAAATTTGCCAAAAATATCAAGGATTATGTACCTTTAGCTGAAGCAAAAATAACAAACTAAAATATATGCAAAGCTTTTATGAAAAATGTTTATCTTGTCTCCATAATATTTTGTTTTCAATTCAGTAAGATATCAGCAAACAATACCAAGTAATTCACCTTGTACAAATGAAAACTGGTGAAAACTAGTTTGTTTTGCTTTTAATTAGGGATGTCAACGAATATTCGAATGTTCGAATATTCGCATTTCGTACGGATATTCGAATGCGATTTCTGGATTTGAATATTCGCATAACTTTCTAACCTGCAATATTGTCTTGTATCAGTTTAAAGGAGGACTGAAATTTAAGGCCAAAGGTCGAAAAATAATATGACCAGTAATCCTGCTTTTCTGTAGAGTAATTCAAGATGGTCAACATTTTGACACACTTGCAAATTGAGATTGCTCAATTAACAGTTTGACACTTTGTTGATTCAATTTTCTTGATTCAAGTTGAGAAGAAAGCATTGCTTGCTTTCAATAAATGAGCCTTTCCGGATAGAAATCGACCTTATGACATACGACGTTGAACGTGAGAAAATGACGTCGAGAACGCGACGTTACGTCAGAGCAATTTTGCGCGCTAATTGTTCGTCGTCTGCCACAAATACGTCCCGACGTTTCTGGCTTTATTTAAGCTATGTATTCGCCGATTTGCGTAATGTTGCATTTATTTGGAAGTTTAGGAACTCTGCTACAATATTGTCAATGGATTTAGCGTTTCCATTGCCGTATTTGACTTCTCCCACGGTTAAATGAACACCTAATTGCGTTAATTGCTTTTGTCTTTATTAATTGAAATAAACATTGTCTCGTTTTTTTTTTTTGGGGGGGGGGAGGCCCTGCAGATATTAATGCATAGAAACCCATGTTTGATACCTATATTGAAGAGAGAGGAGAGAGAGAAAATACAAAATGATTTTAATTAGGGGTGGCAATCGGGATACTTATCGAAAAAAATGTGAGTATATATACCTGTCTTTGATAAAAATTAAAATAATTATGCTTGTGAATTTACATTTCTCTCTTAAACGTTATTTCTTCAAAAGTTATAAAAAGTGTACCTTTAGTGCGTGTAATTTCTATACCATAATACTGAATTTATTTTCAAAAAACATATAAACGAGTGGAATTTAGTAAATCTATCCCGATTTTGTCAAAATAAAGAATTAATGACTATATTTGATGAATTATTTCCCTTGAAAAAAAAACAAAAAAAAAAATAACTTGTAGGGGAGATTGGGGATGAATAGGCCAGGGATCAATATTTCAATGTTTGGTGTTTTTACGACCGATTTAACAGTTTTCGTCGTCTTCGATTTAATGTTTCGTCCAAAAGGCTAGCCAGGATCATGATCGAAGCCACAACTTGGTTTCCAAAGCAAGTGGCTCATCTCAGTTTTATTTCTATTATCGTTACGAATTTACCTGCCTTTCTGGCACACGCCAGGATCAGCCGGTGAAGGCTGATCCGTGGTGGCAGTTTAGTTAGTGTCAACTTTATTCTGATGGTTACGCAAATTCATGATCTCGAGATACCCAAATCTCACCATATTAAGGTTATTGGTGACAGCCTATTGGGTCGCATTTTTTGCGAAAATCGAACCTCGCAAAAGTACAAGCATTGGCAGAAACGTTTAACCATTATGTTACGCTCATAGAGAACACAGTTGATATCATGTCGGAAATCAATGTCCGTTTTCATAAGCATGTTTCAGACATATCACCAGACCTTTGCCAGTTGGGAAGGAAGACTACAGCTATGACTTAAGAAATATTTTAGAATGTATGTGACAAAATCATGTTTTAAATCGGCTGCTTAACTTCCGAAGCACTACCCGGTGGTAACTCATAAGAAAGTACATGTAGATGGTTCAGGGGACATCCGATGATTCTTTTGGGGGATTCAAAATCTCCTAAAACTACAAATAATTCTTATTGCGTGCGTCTTAATCTGCCGAACGGACTGTCATGCAACAACACGCTAAAATGCAACCCAGCTCGAAAACTTGTTCTCAGTTTCATCAAATATTATTATTAAAATCATCATTAAAAGCCTGAATTAGAAATTCCTAATCCTCGTGATGAAACGAACTTGGAACATTTTTGCTATTTTTCGGAGAGAAAATAAAATTTGACGCATGCAAACTTAAAAAATACTGGGTACCAAATTTATCGCATGATTGCATAGGCGGCACAATTAATTCACGTGCTGCACGTCGTTGCACGACATTTCCAAGTTTCAGATAATTTTAATACATCTAGCTGCAAAAGAGGAATACACGCTTTTTTTTTTTTTTTTTTTTTTTTTTTTTTTTGTCTGCGCTTCAAGACTGGGTAAGCGGTTGTATAAGTCCAAGTTGTTTTGGATTTGTATGGAGAGTTCCGTTTTTCTAGTAACTATGGGTCCATATGGCATCTCGAATAATGAAAGACATGTACACCCAATAGACGGACACACCAAGTGTTTATATGCTGCGAAGTTTGCTTTGGAACTTTGGAATGGAAAATAAGCGATACAGAAAAAGGACCATCAATAAGGACCATCAACTTGCCAGGTTGTTGACATATCGGCAAGGTGCAATAAGAGTGAGCGGTACAAACTCTAGGTAAATGGCTTGTGTGGGTCAATGGGACGGATTCTTTTGTCTCTATTTTTCACCATGCGTGGCATTGGGAAGTTTCGCCACTTATAATTCACGGCATGTGAAGAACGCTGAGTTATGTGTATGCTGTAGTCGGTTTGAATGATGCTGAGTGACCCATCCCAGTCCTTCGTTGAAAGGCGGCATGGCCACGGTCGACGTCTTCGAGGGCACTCGGATGTCATCCTTTCCGCTGGTCTCTCAGTAGATCGAATAG
Organism: Rugalucina vietnamica; assembly: GCA_964017185.1. Taxonomy (NCBI): domain Eukaryota; kingdom Metazoa; phylum Mollusca; class Bivalvia; order Lucinida; family Lucinidae; genus Rugalucina; species Rugalucina vietnamica. Next base: position 47,941,514 of record OZ024875.1, read on the forward strand.
CTTATCCGCTCTCCGTTTCACTTCTTGTACTCGGTCCACTAATTATTCACGGAACACCGACGGGAACATCAGCTGATCGTAAGAAGTTATCTTAACTCGGAAATGAGACTTTTTATCCAGGGGACTTAAGGGACTCGTTTAACCCGACGTTTTCAGAGGAGTAATATTTTGGTGATTTTTATTGACATGTAAATAAAAAGCAGAAATTTTGCTGAAATTAAACTCCGCGGTTCGATGAATTTGAATATTTTTTTAAACAATGTTTTGCAATGTGTTCTGTGTGTTCAAACGTTACAAATTAACGCGACGTTACAACGCAACGTCATTAAAGAGTGTCTTTACGTTGACACCTCCTTGTTTCAAACCCCCATAAAATCTTTAATAATTACGTTAGAAAGGTAAGATAAATTGCAAAATGCTCATTAAGTATTCTACTTTCTTGATATATCAAAAACTGAAAATCGATTTTTAATGTCATAAGGTCGATTTCTATCCGGAAAGGCTCAAATGTTAGTCCTACAATTTTAGCTGTGTCATGTGAAAACTTATGATGACTGGATAGATTGACAACTCAATCCTTTAGGAACAGACCGTTCACAAAGTACATGTAGGGCACACCATTACAATAGACCCTAACCATTCTTGGTGGCGGATATCAACGACATGCATGCAGAACTTAATCTTGGCTTGATGATAATTGTGTGTAATTGCTTTCTCAGACAGAACATCAGAGATTCGTCATTATTAAACACCTCCAGATTGTCTAGTTTTCTGTGCAAAATTTGTTGATTTTCATACATGGCGCCATTGGTATAGCCCAGATACGATACCATGCATATACATGTACCTAATATTTTCAATACATGTACCACCAAGTAAGTCATCGTAATGGGTCTATTGGGCATAGATGTGTATATCTTCGAATATTCGAATATATTCGAATATCCTATGCGAATATTCGAATACCAATTGGCAATTTCGGCATTCTTTGACATCCCTACTTTTAATGCAGAAAAACAAACAGGAAGCCAATCAGAATACAGTATTTGCTTTGACATCTTAGGTAACAACCAAAAGACAAAAACTCAAATAGCTTCAATGTTCAGAATGCAAAATTAAACTCACCACTTCCTCTGCCGAAAAGTCGATAAACCCTGGCAATATAAGGAAATCACTGAAAAGAAAAGACAAAATTTTCGAAGAATTTTACTACACACATTCTAAAACTATTACAGGTTTTGCTAATTTTGCTTTGGTGCAATTACTTCTCAGGGCTTTTTCTCTATACAAAACTGGGTCCGGTTTCCGGTACCAAATTTTTTCCCAATTGGCTGAAAAAATTCCCAATTGACGTGGAACATTCCCAATTAGCAGAAAAATCCCAATTTAAAAGGTAAACTTTCCCAATTTTGTTAAAAAATGCACTATTTTTTCCCAAAATTGTCATATTTTTTCCCAAAATCACATTTTTTTTTCCCAATTTCATCGGTACTAAAAATTTCCCCAAAAGGTCAGAAAAAGCCCTGCTTCTTAAAGATGTCCAAGAAAAGAGTTAACAGTGCATGTCTGACAGTCTGAGAGCCCCAATTAGACTTCTTCATTTTTAACAGCCTGTTCTTAGGGAAAGATTGAATTTCAAATATTGAATATATTAACTTTGCATATTATAACCTAATTTCCGTATTAAGGAAATCAACTCGTTGAATGCAGTCTATTACGTAGAGGTGAGGATGACAGTATTTTGCCCTGTAACAGGTTGAATGTGTGGCTAGGGAGTTCAGCTGGCAAAGTGCTCGCATGGTAAGTGAGAGGCACTGAGATCGAGTCCCTGTTGGGCCATTTTCTTTTTTCTGTCATTGACATTTGGTGGCCAGTTTGGGGGTGTGCTCCAAATGCAAGTAGCAAAGGGCCTGTCACATCAGTTCCGGCATGGTTCCGAGCATGGGAAAAATGTAATGGGTCAACCATATGGAGTGGTAGCTCAGCGGGCAGAGGGCTCGCATGGTAAGCAAGAGGCCCTGATTTCAGGTCCTGGTTAGGACAAGTTCTTTTTCCATCTGTGGCATTTGGTGGCTCAGTATGGGTCCATGATTGGGCTGCGAGCAGCGAAGGGTTCTGAGCAGATTCAAGGACTACTTTACTTTAACTTTATCTGTTTGGGGACACAAGTTTTTCAACTTTTTTCTTTATATACTGGCATACTCCTTCGCAGGCCTTCAAGATAGGTGTGCGCTGTCAGTGCTGAAATAAAAGTTGAGTAAATGAGATAAAAGTCCAAGATGAGATAGTTAGGTGAGCAAAGATGAGAGGAACCTTAAAAGTAGGTGATAAGAGAGTTAAAAACAAGTTAAAAGCATTATGTCAGGATCTATGCCCTGGACTGGTGCAGCTTACCAACTGCTTCCTTGAACCCATCAAGGGTCGGCAAGCACACCACCCACTCTGGGAGAACATTCCACTGGACAATTGCCAGGGGATAATAGGAACACCTGTAGTAGTCTGCTGAGGTGCAGAGTCCACACTGTGAACTTGGCGAACAGCCATTGAGTGACAACACCAGGATGCACAGACGCTGGGCTGGACACACACAGGCACAGGAACTGCCACAAGTCCATAGATGACAAGGCAGAACAGACAGTCGCACACAAGCCCACTCCCGCCGGAGCCCCCCCCCCCCAACCACCACCACCTTAATACCTGCTATCCTCCCCATGCTTTCCACCACCTCCCGCCATATCCACCCTCCCTCCAGATTTCTCAGACTCATCGGTATGAAATATCAAACACTGCAAAATCATAAATCTATTTTGCATATTATTTTGCTGATTAAATTGTAAAGGGGACAACTTCTGATGCCGTTTATTCTGTAGAGGAGAGGATGGGACATTGCCTACAGTAGGTCATGCGAGTTCATGTGTTTAACTTATATATATCCACTCTTGGTTGAGTACCCAGGGCCAGGGATTTTACGGAAAAACTGTCTACTGGTCTTTCTTTTTTCTTTCTTTAAATACTGTCATATGCCTTCGCAGGCATTCTAGACATGTATGCGCTTAGATCAGCTGGCTTACCTGCACTCCGATACACTTCGTGACCTCGCTTCTCTCAGGTGACAGCTTAGCATTAGCTGCCTTTAAACTATGGTCGAATAGATTATGGATTTCGTAAGAAGCTTATAGCTGCTTTATTTGGTGATACTTGTTAGAAAGTTTGTTATTTTTTGTTAGAAAATGCATAAATCTTTTAGTAAACATCGGGTTAGCCTGCAGAATTTCAATAAATTTGCGAAAAGCAATCAATTTTCTATGTTGTGTCCCATATTTTACAGTAGTCTCCCGTTATCTATTTATAGATGTATGTGATATTTTCCACAGAAAATACAAAGTATTTTATGAATCTGCTTACTTTTACAACTGGAATATTTATGAATTAAGTCCTATCAGTCAGAAAAGATATAACATAACATAATTTTCAATTTCTTTGGAGTCTTCGATGATTTTGCATTTTCGACCAAGGGTTCAATAGAGGTCATTTCCGTCGTTATGGAGTGGTCTAACGGAATACCGATGGAAATATTCCATCTAGTATGCGCTGTCAGTGCTGAAATAAAAGTTGATTAGATGTGATAGTGAGGCAAGGACCCTTTAACAAGATACAGGGTCCTTTCAGAGAGGTGAGCAATGATGAGAGGTAAAAAGTAGGTGAGAAGAGGGTCAAGATGAATTTGTCTAGTCGGTTCTTAAAGGGTAAATATCTAATAAAGTAGGGAAAATGTAACAGATGGAATTGTGTGGCTTGGTAGCTCAGCTGAGTAAACTGTTTGGATTCAAAGGAGTGCCAGGAACCACGTTTTTCTTGGAATCTTTGTTTACTGACTCACTTGTAAGTTAATCCGTCGCCGTTCGAGAATAACTGAGCTCCTGTCAAACCATCATCTGGCACATACCCGGCTCCACCAGTTATCAAGTAATCTGCCATACTGTAAGGAAATAATACAACGCTGAAATTTACTTAGCTGTCAGTTTTCACATGTGTTTACACTTTCGATATGGCGGGAAATAGCCTCGTTTTGAAAACTTACAAGTCTCACTAGTTACCGAAAATTATAGGTCCTCGAGGTCGTCTCGGCCCAGAACCCATCAACATGTTTGTTATATAGTCGATCAATTTCTGATCATCATTTCAGGTGTGGGGTGGGTGACTAAATGTGAATTTAGCGAAGTGGAGAGAAACATTCGGGACTGGCCATTAAAAACATTTGCAAGAAGCTAAACAGAGGCATACTAAAACGTATACCTCTGGACCCCCTAAATACTCAGATCCGAGCTAAATAAAAGCACTGTCTTTGATGAGACCACTGATTGAAGAAGGAAGACTATTCCATAAACGGATATTCATAGGGAAAAAGAATTCTTCGGAGCATCACTATATGCCATATAGTGACAGAGTACCCAAGAGATAGTCACATGTCAGTTTTAAGTCCGAGGTTCTCGTGGCTATTGAAAGGTTTATACCAACAAAAATGACCAAGACAAAATATAGCTTACCATGGATCGATCATTCGATCAAACGTCTTATTAGGAAACGAGAAAAACTGTTCTTCCGTGCTCGAAAGTCAAGCAGTCCTGACATTAAGAACCATTACAAACGGTTCAGAGCACATGTACAGAAAGCCATAAGAGATGCATATTGGAAACATATTTCCAATATCTTCTCCTTTGAAACTGATGACAATGATCCCGATTGCCCGAGAAAAAATGAAAAATGTAAAAGGTTTTGGTCATTTGTTAAGTCCCTCAAAAAAGACGCGTCATGCAGGGATCACTTCACTAAGAGAAAACGGAATTTTAAAAACCGACACTGTTGATAAGGCAAACATCTGCAATAAACAATTTCAGTCTGCATTTACATGTGAGACTGACTCTGAAATTCCCTCCAAAGGCACAAGCCCTTTTACCCCTATGGGTGAAATCACAGTTGACCCTAAAGGGGTCCTCAAACTGCTGAATGGGCTAAATGTTCACAAGGCACCTGGGCCAGATGGCCTGAGTGCTAGGGTATTAAAAAATGCTCCCATCTTGGCCTTTATTTACAATGAGTCGCTTGCTCAGGGAACTGTACTTGATGATTGGCGACAGGCAAACGTGGCCCCAATGTATAAGAAAGGTGAGAAATATGACGCAGCTAATTACAGACCGGTGTCGCTAACTTGCATATGCTGCAAAACCTTAGAGCATATTATAGTCAGCAACATAAATAAGCATCTTTCCCTTGAAAATATTCTTGCTGACTGTCAGCATGGTTTCCGTAGTCAGAGGTCTTGCGAGACCCAGCTGGTTCAGTACTTTCACGACATGGTTAGTAACCTGGATCGAGCTCAAAACCGGGGTCACAGACAAACGGATGTGATCATCATGGATTTTGCAAAGGCCTTTGACAAGGTGCCACATCAGAGATTACTATACAAACTGCACTACTGCGGGATTAGAGGATCTACTCACAAGTGGATCGCTTCATGGCTCTCTGAGCGCTATCAAAAAGTGGTGTTAGATGGTCAAGCCTCAGATCCAGTCCCGGTCTTATCTGGAGTCCCGCAAGGATCGGTCTTGAGACCGGTCCTTTTCTTGATATTTATAAACGACCTTCCGGACAATATCTGGTCATCTGTTCGTCTCTTTGCAGACGATTGTGTTTTGTATAGGAACATTAATTCACTAACTGATTGCCAGATTCTACAAGAAGACCTGAATAGCCTTGCACAATGGGAGACCGATTGGCAAATGAAATTCAACGTTGCCAAATGTCACTCAATTAGGGTGACCCGGCCGGCACCTCCCTAGCAATCAAATACATTTCAACTACTCTCTACATCAGCAAACTCTGGAACAGGTTCGATCCGCCAAATACCTTGGACTCACTATCAATGACGACTTAGAATGGGGCCAACATATTTCTGAAATTTCTTGTAAAGCAACTATAAGACATTGGGTTTTCTTCGGCGCAATTTGGCTCTTGCACCTCGGCACACAAAGGAGGTTGCATACAAAACATTGGTTCGTCCTCAGCTTGAGTATGCAGCTCCTATTTGTCATCCCTATAATGAAACTGAGACAAAAACAGTTGGAGAAAGTGCAGAAGACAGCAGCCAGGTGGACCTGCAGGCGATGGCATAACTAGAGTAGTGTTGACGATATGTTGACGAACTTGAGTGGCCATCCCTGGAGGACCGCAGGGTGAAGTCCTCCTTAACTTTCTTTTACACGGACAGTGTCTCTTGATAAAGACAGATATCTGACCCCAGCACCCAACTTAAGAAGTACCAGGGCATCTCATGATTCACAACACACAAGATATATGGCCTATAGTGATGCTCTGAAGAATCCTTTTTTCCCCGAGGACTATCCCTTTATGGAATAGTTTTCCCTCTTCAGTGTTCTCATCAAAGACTGCTGAAGAATTTAAGGCTCTCATTTAGATCAGGGGTTCAGAGGTATACGTTTTAGTATGCCTCTGTTTAGCTTCTTGTAAATATTTTTAATGGCCCATCCCGAATGTTCTCCCCATCTTGCTAAATTCAAAATTTAGCATCCACCCAACACCTGAGATGATGATCAGAAATTGATCGACTCAGTATATGAAGATAGATAGATAGATAGATAGATAGTGTGCCCACGTGAATCTTGTAAAAGAAAGTTACGGAGGACTGCGGTCGTCCAGGGATGGCCACACGAGTTCACCCAGCATATCGACGACGCTATATTTGTTCCTCCATCGCCTGCAGGTCCATCTGGCTGCTGTCCGCTGTACTTTCTTCACCATTTCTGTCTCAGAGTCACTATAGGGATGCCAAATAGGAGCTGCATACTGGAGCTGATGACGAGCCAATGTTTTGTATGCAGCTTCCTTTGTATGCCGAGGTGCAAGAGCCGAATTACGCCAAAAAAAAACCTAATGTCTTTATTAAACCTTTCTCCCATGCCATCTGATTTAGGGTAATATGACGTGGTTCGCGTTTGGCCAATTTCGAAATTTCGAAGAAGGCGCACATACATGAATCTGCGAAAAGGGAACTTTTGGATTTAGAAATTAGATAAATGGAACTATCAAAGGCGTTGATCAGCTTCGCAGTTACTACGAAGCTGGGATCTGCGCTTTTGTTTTTCGCATATGCAAAATTTTGGTTTTCTCATGACACGGCTCATAGTTAATGCGAAGCTGATCTGCAACTTTGTTTTCGCATAAGGAAAATGACGCGACTCAAATCATGAATTTGAAAACACTTTTAAAAGGACGATGGCATTTATTAAATTATTTTAACGAACTCGTCCATCGCTGAAAAAATATATGCCGCACACATTTTAATATAAGCGATCATGAGAAATCATCCGTTGAAAGTGATAACACAAGTATGTATACTGACGTCAATAAAAAACCCTCATCGAAAATGTTGCATAACTTGGCCAATGGATATACACTATGAACGAAATTTGCATTTTCTTCATTTTTACATTCTCTCTCATGGTATAGCATAAAAAGAATTCGGTTAAGATGCGCACTTTTCTCAAAATTTGCTTGGGTGCACCATTTTTACAAATGCAACCTGACGTCATTATACAGACGTTTCTGACGTGAAAATTCTTGAAAGCCATGCAAAGTCATTTTACAAACTTAGGAACATCAAAATTTTGAAACGTAACATTACTGGACTACTTGAAGTTAAAATACTGAAAACAACATAAGGACTTTTCACAAGAAAAGAAACATACGGAACGAAAAAGTGATACCGTTCGGTTTCTGGCGTTCGAAGCGACTTCATTGTCCGATACTATCGTTCGCTTCCGCATAAGATTCCCTGTATCGATTTTTATTAACGTAGCTCTTTCGCCGACGCTTCTGTAGCAAAATCTTTTTGACGTCGACGTCTCTTATGCTTACGAATTCTGATGATGAAACATTTCAGAAACGATGCCGTTTTATTTGGAAGCACACCTTGATTTAATTTTCATAACGTAGTCGCATTATTTCAAATGAATAGCCAAGAATGGAGCAATGGTATTCTGACGCTTATTTCCCTAGACGTCAAATGCAAGCTATCTGTAAGGACGTTCGTTTCACAGCGAAAGGCGGGAGAACTAACAATAGAAACTATTCTTTGTCAAATAGCCATGCAAGGATAGTCTTTGAAAACTTTTTGTCCATTTTGACGGTGATTACCATTTAGGCATTGCTCATTAGTTGCAGTGACGTCAATAACGCTAGAGAACGAAATTCGGTTTTCAAAAATGTGTTTCAGCAACATATGGTCACGTATGGATATCCCACTCTATGACTTATGTGTTGGTATTGTAAAGGAGACTTTCAGTAAACGAAAGAAGCGATGCCTGATAGACCGGTTCATGAACAGAATAGGGATTTGGCGAGGGGTGTATGTTTTCAACAGCATGCCATTTTTCAAGCAGCTGTCTGAATAACTCCATTTTAGCATTTTCGAATGCGTAAAAGGTTAGCAAAATATATACTCATCAAAAGAAGTTTTGCACCAGTTAATATTTTTCTCATTTTAAAATAATGTCTAGTACAGATATTTTTCAAAGAAACTTTTAAAACTTAATACCATCTTAAAGTTCTGGACTTCCTGAATAACAACTCAATATTTTTTCTTAAAAAGATTAAATAAAAATGTGCAAAAATGCATGTTTTTGAAAACACCAAAATTTGGGATGCATTAAAAAGCCCACATCTTTATTTCTGGGCTTCCAACCCCGAATTCGTTTCAAATCCTCATTCGAGATACTGAAAGCAATCATTTAAAGCAAAAAACTAAAAATTGAATTTTTTTTGACAAAAACACTATTTTTGACCAAAAATAACGATTTTTGAGATTTTGTTTAATTGTAAGATAATGCTTAATTACTCATCTCTCCAATACAATGGGTTGTTTTTCTTTCAAACACAGCATGCAGCACCCATTAATATTTAACTGGAGGTACTGGTTTTCAAACCATCCAAATTCAGAATTTTTAAAAAGCTGCATATCAAAAAATTACTCATGCAGCATCTTTGACATGAGATTACCTTTAACAGAAATAACACAGGCGGCGGGTTTTGGTGTCAAAACATCTCATAGTGATCCAAAATTGAAATGAATTTCGAATTTACTCATTTTTATGCCCCCAACTTTGAAAAAGTTGGAAGGGCATATTGCTTTCGGCTTGTCTGTCTGTGTGTGTGTGTGTCTGTCTGTGTGTGTGTGTGTGTGTTAACTTTTGAATGGTGAATGCTAGGGTTTTGAAATTTCATATGCACATTCCTCATGAAAAAATAGTTGACCCGTATTTTTTTTCATGTCCGAGTTACGCCCCTTTTCTGAGTTATGTCCCTTTGAAAACAAAATTTGAAAATCTTGTGTGCAAGATATCTCAAAAAGTATTTAAGCTAGAGCCTTCATATTTGGTACACTTGTTGGGGCTGAGGAGTAGATGACCTGATTAACTTTTGAGAACTTTCCGTCAATTTTTTACAAAAATACGGAATTTTGAAATTTTGATTGATTTTTCCACTTTTCGGTGAAATTTGAAACTTTTGAACGGTGAATGCTAGGGTTTTGAAATTTCATATACGTATTCCTCATGATAAAATAGTTGACCCGTATTTTTTTGTATGGCCATTTTATGCCCCTTTTTTGAGTTATGTCCCTTTGAAAACAAAATTTGAAAATCTTGTGTACAAGATATCTCAAAATGCATTAAAGCTAGAGCCTTCATATTTAGTACACTTGTTGGGGCTGAGAAGTAGATGACCTGATTAACTTTTGAGAACTTTCTGTCAAATTTTTACAAAAATACGGAATTTTGAAATTTTGATTGATTTTTCCACTTTTCGGTGAAATTTGAAACTTTTATACGGTGAATGCTAGGGTTTTGAAATTTCATATACACATTCCTCATGCTAAAATAGTTGACCCGTATTTTTTTGTATGGCCAAATTATGCCCCTTTTTTGAGTTATGTCCCTTTGAAAACAAAATTTGAAAATCTTGTGTGCAAGATATCTCAAAAAGTATTGAAGCTAGAGCCTTCATATTTGGTACACTTGTTGGGGCTGAGAAGAAGATGACCTGATTAACTTTTGAGAAGTTTCCGTCAAATTTTTACAAAAATACAGAATTTTGAAATTTTGATTGATTTTTCCACTTTTCGGTGAAATTTGAAACCTTTGAACGGTGAATGATAGGGTTTTGAAATTTCATATACAGATTCCTCTTAGAAAAATAGTTGGCCTGTATTTTTTTCATGTACGTGTTATGCCCCTTTTTGGAATAATGTCCCTTTGAAAACAAATTTTGAAAATCTTGTGTGCAAGATATCTCAAAACGTATTTGAGCTAGCTAGCTAGAGCCTTCATATTTGGTATGCTGGTTGGGGCTGAGAAGAAGATCACCTGATTAACTTTTGAGGACTCTCTGTCAAATTTTGACAAAATTACTCCATTTTTAAATTTTTACTTCATTTCTAACTCGCCTGCAAAAAAGCTTACATTCTGTTTCTGGATCGAGGTCAAAACAGATGCAACCGACAGCTTCGTCAGGAAATTAAATTTGACTGCATTCGAATTAAATAAATAAATCATACAAACTGCCAGTTTAGGGACAAGCATACAGTTGGGGGCATAGTGTTTTACAAACACGCATTTCTAGTTTCCAATATTTTTCATTTTTTCTCAAAAATTGCAATTTTGTCAAAAAATGATTTTTTACTAAAATTTGAGATTTTTTAAATTGTTTTTAGGCTTAATCATTAGCTTTGGAGCTCTTGTGTGTAAATTTGGAAACAAAAATGTGTTCTTAATGCTGTGACATTTTTTGCGGAATTTTTTCGTTTTTCCAATTTTCAGCATTTACAGAAAATGGGAATTTTCAATTTTTCCTAAAATCGTTTCCGCAACGATTTTTGGTCTTATCACACACATTATCAAACTCTTTTAGACTGTGCAAACTCAAAAAGCTAGGTTTTAAATTTGTTTGTTAAAATGTCACTTAAAATATGAAAACATCTAAATGGTGCAAAACTTCTTTTGATGAGTATATGATCAATAATTAAATTTGTTAATCTTGGCAGTATGGCGTGTCAAAGTTGACCGAGGCGTTTTTTTGTTGACGTCAGTATATAAAGTTCGCACCCACACCATTATAATTATCTAAATGAATTATTCAGTGAACTTGATACGCGATTAGGTATTTTGAATCAATCTATTTTATTTATAATTCACCCGTTTCATAAAAATCAACCTTTTTAACCGAGAATTACATTTGAAGGCATAGCCTGTTCATAGGCATTGTATGTAGACATCCGTGACGATATGCTTCGTCTATTCCTGGTCAAAAGAAACTTGACGAATGGATTCTCCCATCATTATCAATTGGTTGAGTCCACTTTCATTTTTAGGGGTCTTACATCAGGAAAACATGTCCGTGTAATGTATACCCCCTTGAGCCCCACTTTTATCTAGCAAAAATCGGGTATGCAGGGGTATACCTATTTTTCTTATTTTTGCTCCAAAACATAGATTGTGGGTACTCGTAGAGGCGGTTCTAACGTGTACCCACAATCTAGGTCCTATGTTTTGAGCAAAAATAAGAAAAATATCAAACTTTTTCAGATGAAAAATTTCAATTTTTAAAGCTAAAAAAATCTGTTTATTGCCTAGGCAAGTTTTCGTTATGGGAGTGATTTTTTTTTTTTTTTTTTTTTTCGATGAAATTTCTCTGTGCAAACAGAATAGCCCCAGGTGGGACGCCGCGTTCTGCGGCATCACATCTGGCGCTATGCTGTTTGCCTATGTTCCAGAAAAGGGACAGCAGGCTTATATTAACACGAGGCACGCCAATCTTTTAAAAAGAGTAAAATCATGATAAAATAAAAAGTAATGTTAATAAACTACCTGCTGGCTTCCGTAAATCCAAGCTGCTGTAATCTCTCTGAACACCTTTTTCCAACTGACATAAACCCGACAGCCGGTGAGGGCCTACTCGTCATTGTAGCGGACATATGTAAGATCGGGCATTTCTCGGAAGGCCTCTCGTATGTATGCTTAGAAAATGCTGAGCTGGTCCTATTTTAAGAATGTGCGCATACCTACAATAATATTTATGTATACAGAACACTAGTCACCCATTTCGCTTAATGTCAAGTATACTGTACAAGATAATTCATGTCACTGCTTCGTTAATGTATGAATTCAATCTCGTGAAACGTGATAATCAGATCACAAGATGGAATGCATTCGAAACATCTCCGTATGGGAGCTACCCCAGATTTGCACCTTACATATGGGGATGATCAAGAAAAAAAAGGTATAAAAGTATCAATTTTTAATATTAATCCATAAAATCATATATTGTGGGTAATTATTAGAATCGAATTGATGGGATGACAAGAACAAATGAGCCGCCTCGTGGGAAAACCAACAATGTGGTTTCCGAACCGGTCCGACACAAACCGGGGTTTACAGTCACAGAAGCAGGCTAGAGACTGGAAATTTTGGATTTAGAAAGAAGAGGAATTGTACTATCCGAGTAGCGAAAACAAAGGCGCTGATCAGCTTCGCGGTTACCGCGAAGCTGATCTGCGTCTTTGTTTTCGCAAATGCAGATTGTTGGTTTTCCCATGGGGCGGCTCAAATACTAGTATTTACTGAGAACAAGTGTAATTAATGCAAAAAGTGCAGTCTAAATCAGCTTTATTATGCATTTTGTGCAAACGGAGATGTTTCCGTAACGGGTTATGTTTTGTGCTTAAGCAATCACATGCTACACTGTGTACGTTAAGCTGCAGTTTTCCATGAATCTTTCTCATTCCAGAAAGAAGACCTTGGAAGAAAGTTAGAAGCTTGAAATTTCGGATTTAAAATCAGAGGGATTTTACAAAGAAGCGAAAGCAAATGTGCTGACAGCTGATCTGCACCTTTGTTTTCGCACATGCAGATTGTTGGTTTTCTGATACTGCGTAGCACATATTCACGACAATTGTATGGAAATCACAGAGATATTTCAGCACTGACCGTAAAGACCAATTGAGCCGCTGCATGTGAAAACCAACAATCTGCGTAGGCGAAAACAAAGGTGCAGATCAGCTTCGCAGTAACTGCAAAGCTGATCAGCGCCTTTGTTTTCACCAGACTGATAGTACAATTCCTCTACTTTTCTAAATCCAGAATTTCCAGCCTCTAGCCAGCTTTTGTGACTGTACAGCCCGGTTTGTGTCGGACCTGGTCGGAACCCAAATTGTAATAGGTTTCTCACGCACAGGCTCAATTAGCGCTTTGTTTTCTTCCCGATCAAATATCCATAAATGAAAGAGTGAATCGTTTCTTTTTTAGCCTCGTTTACAATCTTGGCCGTGCACTTTGCTTACATTTTGCAAATAATAAATATCAAAGCTATATACCATATAAACACATAAAGTGCAACATGTCATGCGAAAAGTATCTGAATAATTTGATGTAAACTTGTAATTTGAACAGCTTTTTATTAGTTAAATTTTAACATTTGAAAAACCTGACTGACTACCTTAGCATGAAGGTTTAAAAGATGCTAATAAAATACCAGGTTTATTTTGAATTTTACGTGAACCGTATAATGTGAGAACCAAAGATGGGGGTGAACTATGTATACAAATCAGCCTGGTCATATTAAAGGACAGCGATCTCCTTTAATTGCCCCGCCATATTAGAAAACATGTTCGCAGTTTTCGACCAGAGCTTACACACAGTCTAGAGACTAAGTGCCCCAGCCACAATTGCATAAATCAACTCAGCTTGAAACAATTACAATTTTTCAAGAACAGAAAGATAATGCTATTAGATAGCCATACACCCTTGCATAGAAAAGTTCTAGGTGTGAAAACAGTTTATCAACTGAAACACTACAAGCTGCATTTGACATAAAACAAGTCCTTTGGAATATAAAAGTGTATAAAATGAACTCCACATGCATGAAAGTCTTTTTACACTGACATATTCTATAATACTTTGCAAAAGGGAAAACTTGTTGAACTGAACATACATGATGATTGTGACTTATAACCCAGTAGTGACAGGAACAGTGGCTGAACCAGAAAGCCTTCAAGATTACCCCAGAATATTTTGACAATATCTTTTCTATTGAGATTTACGGGCACAAATCTGTGCTCGGAAAAGGATCTAGTCCTAAGACTGCACAGTCAAACCAACGGGCTAACAAGAGGCAAAGCATGTCAACGAATCGCTGCACGTTTTTAATACATAAACTAAACGCATGCTTAAACCCATGTCACTGACATCAAGGCTGTTAAGTTCAAATCATCGATTTGATCGGGTGTTTAAACGTGACAAATAACGAGCAATTATGCTGTCGCCTAGGTAACTGTTTATGCATTAATATATAGAACTGCGAGATGTTCTTTTTGACCGGTGTTTACCAAAAAGGCACCCATTAAAAGAAGTAATTTTCATTAAACTCGATGCAGTGCATATTACAAAACAAAAACAGATTCCGAACTAAACTTGCATACTCACTTGGTATTTTATGTACTACCGAAATTCCGATATCTTCTTGCGCATATGTCACATAACTCTCTATTGATCAGCGAAAATATGGAAGATTCCGTCTTTTATTTTAACTCGATGGATTCTCGGCATCATGGTAATATGCTCATGCAATTTTGACACCCCGAATTACAATTGGCTGTAATAAACTGGGATTACTGGAGATGAGGTGGTCAAGTAATACTACTCAGCATAATAAAACTGGGAATTAAATGCTGGTATACATTATTTCCATTCCTTTGAAACATGTCGATAGCTGTCCTTTTAAGATCCATAAATTACGCTTTTCTATGAGAAGCAACATATAACCATAATTTTTGTTCTGAAAATAGCCATTTTACAGGCATTACATCACAAAAGAATCGCATATATACATACATGTATTACCGTAATAATTTGATTCCTATGCTAACCGATGTCCTCTACTATGGCTAAGAATCAATATAGCTACATTTAAGGAAGTAACAGACATATTTGACCTAGGCATTGGCAATTAAAACGCCATGTGCAGTGTCATTGGAAATTGGACACAGTGTTGTGGGTTGATTGACAATTGGAGATAAAGGATAATTCTGTATAAACCTGATTAAACAAAATGTTCTTAAAGTTATCTACACGGAAAGCACAAATAAAAATAAAAGGGATGTACGCACACTGACATAGTCATATACATCAGTCTCATCAGGAAAACATGTCCGTGAAATGTATACCCCCTTAAACCCCACTTTTATATAGAAAAACTGGGGTATGCGGGGTTATACCTATTTTTCTTATTTTTGCTCCAAAACATAGATTGTGGGTACTCGTTAGAACCGCCTCGCCGAGGCGGTTCTAACGTGTACCCACAATCTATGTTTTGAGCAAAAATAAGAAAAATCTAAAAAAATTTCCAGTGAAATTTTTCATTTTTTACAACCAAAAAATTTTCTGTATATTGCATGGGCGTGTTTTCGTAATGTATAAAAACTAGGATTTCGTTGTGTACCCACAATGTAGACAGCCAATGATACTGGTCACAAAATAAATAAATGCCAAGCCTATATAGTTTAATAACTCTTTAACAGACGAATGTCATTTGTTCAAAAGTATATAATAAATATTTCTACATTCTCATTACGAAAACACGCACATGCAATATGCGGAGATTTCTTAAGTTGTAAATTTTTTTGATATTTTTCTTATTTTTGCTCAAAATTAACATAGATTGTGAGTACCCACAATCTATGTTTTGGAGTAAAAATAAGAAATATAGGTATACCCCTCCATACCCCAGTTTTACGATATAAAATTGGGGTATAAGGGGGTATGCATTACACGGACATGTTTTCCTGATGTTCTTTGTATCGATCTCTCCCTCTGGCTTCCTGGTTCATTAACAACTTCCAGACATATATTGTCATACCAAGAATTATCCATTTATCGGAATCACAGGGTTAACGATCATCTGACACATCACTAAAACACGCCTGTGCAAAGTAGCCCCTCTCACCCCACCCACCCCGAAAAAAAAGTACAGCGATATTTTCCTGGTTTAGAATGAAAAAGTGAAAAAAGAGATTTCGCTTCTGATTGCACAAGTCCTGATCATTGCTTATTTTACCTTTTCATTTCATTCTTTTTCTTCTTCAAAACAGTGATTATGGGCACGCGTTGTTGTACACGTTAGAACCGGCCCGGGGAACCGGCCCCGTAAAATCACCATAATTTTCTTTACTTGACATTTTGCCCTCCGTGCGTGCTATTCAACTTTTTGTTTCAAGTTTTGTGATCTATTGTGCAATCCCTTCTTTCCCGCATGGTGTCTGGTTTGGGATTTTATATTAAATTGAGCCGCCACCATCTGCATATGCAAAAACAAAGACGCAGATCAGCTTCGCAGTAACTGCGAAGCTGATCATCGCCTTTGTTTTCGCTACACGGATAATACAATTCCTCTTCTTCTTGATCCAAAATTCCCGGCTTCTAACCTTCTATGATTGTACAGCCCGGTTTATATCGGACCTGGTCGGAACCCAAACTGTTGGTTTTCTCGTGCACAGGCTCATTTAATTGTTTCAAGTCCTGCACATGCTATTCCGGTATTTCAATGTTACTTTGTAATGCCCTGGTAATGGTGAAAAATGCATCTATTGAACCTAACCTTTACTCTATAAGACCTCGCTCCACTTCCATGTCTAAGTGTAAGTAGGAGATTTGTGTTGGGGATCTCACAAGGTATCGCAACCGGTAGCAACTATAGAAATCTCACCATAATTCAACAAGGATCAGTTTCAATTTGATGGCATTTGTAATACAATTTTATGCTCGACTTAGTAGATCCCTCGCTTTATTATATGTTCAAACTGTTACTTGCCTATTTATTGTTTTAGTTCCTCACCTGACACGGCATATTGCTCATCTGTGAACGACGCAATAACGTCAGCCTCCTAGCCTGAAATGTCAAAGGTTTGGGGCCCCGTCACGGCCTGATACGGCATATTGCTCATCCGTAAACGCAATAACGTCAGCCTCTTAGCCTGCAATGACAGAGGTTTGGGGCCCCGTCACGGCCTAATACGGCATATTGCTCATCCGTAAACGCAATAACGTCAGCCTCTTAGCCTGAAATTTCAGAGGTTTGGGGCCCCGTAAACTCGATTCAAGCTCTCCAGTTTCTTTACTGACGGTTCTTCGATTTATCCGTTTGTTTACTTTATTTTAGGTGTTTGTTCGGGCTACATCTTAAGCTTTGTGTTTGATTGGTGCTAGCCGAACGACTACCTTGCGTGGCGGCAAGAGCTAGTCATCTTGCTCTTCATAGGTCATAATCTATGCAGTATCTTCTTATTAATTTCTTTCCCACCTGGAGTCTGGTTTGGATTTCTAAATTCATGTAAACCATTTCTTGGTCGATTCGATCCCCACTGGCGGCACCGTGTTGTGACCTTGAGCAAGGCACATTACCTCTCCAGAGTACTGATTAATACCCTCAAAGCAATGGCTCCATCCCAACATGACTGAAAAATTGTTGACTGGGATGTTAAACCTCAAAACAAAAAACAAATTCTGGTCTTTCTATCTTTACGTTTCGTGTTTTAAAGAAAACAATGAAGCCGTGATATTATTTAATTTAATGTATAGTTTCACGTTTATATACGACATATTAACGTGCAAAATCATAGTGACACAACAAGAAGAGACTATAATAATGCCCATGTATAATGTACATAATAGTTTATTAAGACTTTAAGGCAATAATACAAAAAAAAAACCTATAGAAAACTTACCGTTAACGACATTCAAAAATCCTTCGGACGTCTATGAACGTCACCATCGTTAACGCATTGATTGCAGCCGACTATTGAGTGGCCGCCTATTTGGAAATAGCTGTTCCACTCGGCTTACGATGATTTTTCTTAGTATAAGTACCTAATTTAGTTGTTTCCCATCTCGGTTTTTGGAGTGGGCCTTTTCATAACAGTACGATTGGTCGATGACAATGTGTTGAAATAAATACCATTCTTTTGTGTATAGACCAAATACAACATTCATGTTTAAAAAAACGTTCATTGGACATTGCATGTTCATTGGACTAATTTGATGTATTTTGGAAAGAACTTGAATAGGAGTAATTCACAACTATGACATACACCCAGCCACAGCAGCAGCAACAACAACAACAGCAACAACAACAAAAACAAAAATAAAATGACACAAACAGCAGCAACAACAACAAAACAAACAACAAAAATGGCAACAACAAAACAAACAACAACAACAAAAATGACAACAACAACAACGACAGCAACAAAAATGACACAACAGCAGCAGCTGCAACAACAAAAAAAAACAACAACATCCCAAACTTCAAGGACACCTACATTTTAGTCAAAAGATACTTTATGCACAGTTGTGAGCACAGATCTACCTAAAGTGAGCCGCATCGTGAGAAAACCGGCTTTTAGCCTATGCGAAAACAAAGGCGCAGATCAGCTTCGCGGTAACCGCGAAGCTGATCAGCGCCTTTGTTTTCGCTACACGGATAGTACATTTCCTCTTCTTCTTATATCCGAAATTTCAAGCTTCTAGCCTGCTTCTGAGACTGTACAGCCCGGTTTGTGTCGGACCTGGTCGGAAACCCCGAAGACCGGTTTTCTCGCGTCGCGGCTCAAGTAATACCATGTGAGGTTTAACCATGATGTACCCTTTGGTAAACAATTCAACATAATATTTGCAAACTCTAGAATCTATCTTGGTCTTACGTGAAATTATTACAAACCCAATATCATACCATGTGGAATCCATATTTCATGTGATATAATGATATTGACTAGATAATGCTTCTATGATTATCAAATGCCATGCAAACACATTCAAAGATTTGGTGGTTGGTAAAACAAGAAACATCTAACCTAGATGACACTTGTCATTGAAGAAACAAATGAACATTGGAGGGATTTAAGATAGAATGTTTAGCCACTTACATATTATGTTCATGTAAATTGCAACCATGCAAGTACCAGTTTAGCAATTCATTTGCTCCAAACACCTCAAAATCGGTTGTCAAAGAGGAGACAGTGACATTCCACAACATTCATAAAGGTGCAATTTAGATAAAGAAAAAATGTGTTCATTTTTTCTAAATGGCTATGACTTCAGTCTGTATCAGTATTTTCAAACATTCAATGAATTGTTTGACAAGAAAAGCAACCATCTGTCGATTCTATCATTCTATGACCAATCAGAGATGCTTAGTCGATGATGTACATTTCAAGGTTGGTAAAAATATTTCCCGTAAATGTCCATTTCACTTCTTTGACGACAACTGAGATGTTGGAAACACATGATCACACATGGACATGCCATGCAAAATACAGAGATTTTCAGTAGAAAATTTTTGATATTTTTCTTATTTTTGCTAAAAACATAGATTGCTGGAACACGTTAGAACCGCCACACCGAGGCGGAGTACCCACAATCTATGTTTTTGAGCAAAAATAAGAAAAATAATTATACCACTGCATACCCCAGTTTTTCTATATAAAAGTGGGGTATAAGGGGGGGGGGTTTATTTCACGGACATGTTTTCCTGATGTAAACTGCCACTTGTAGTTGTAAAATAGTTAGCAAAACTTATTATATAGACTGAAAAAGCTAGAGGATGATGGTGAATAGGATAAGTCGCAATAGAATTTCCTAAAACGGAAACAAATACTGTCAGCCATTCAGGAAACCAAACATAGTTGATCCTAAATGATCAACATAAACTGCGTTTTCACTTTTTTCTTATCTTTATCATCTCCAAACTACGCCACTCGTTAGAAAACATAGTGATATCACACATTTTTAGAGTGATCCCTTATTTGTCACATTATTATTTGATAATAATTGGGTTTCATGTTGGTAGTGTTTCTAGAAGCTCTTTGGTAGCCGAGTTTTCTGTTTTCATTTGGCATATCTTTTCGGGTGTGGTCTTGATTAAAGCACCATTCACACCTATAAAACCAAGAACAGTATTGCGTCTACGTGAAATTTTCAGAGCCAACCGTCTCGTCATTGTTTATTAAGTTTACTAAATATCATAGAAATATGCCCACAAAACACTTCAGGTGAAAAAAAAAAAAAAAAAAAAAAAAAAAAAAAAAAAAATGGGCCAGATTTCATCTTGGCTATAATGATAATTGGCTTTTGTTTTAAAGCATTCATGAATTTAACTTTCTCGTAGATGCCTAATTTGTAAAAACATAATAATAATAATAATATTTGACAGTTGTCAGCATTTTCCCGATTTTCGAAACTGACCCTTGAATTCTTTGCGCGTCATGACGAAACCATTAATCTGCTTGTGTGGAAAACAAAGGCGCAGATCAACTGTGTGGCGGCCCCCGTGGCCGAGTGGTTAAGAGCGCTGATATTTCATTACCGTACTTAACCATTCGATCATCTCACCGCTGTGACTCGTGTGGGTTCGAGATCCGCTCTGGTCACATGTGAGACAAGCCAAGTTCTGCTTGCGAGTGTGTCAGGTGGTTTTTCTCGGGGTTCTCCCGTTTTTGCCCCACCTACTGATTGGCCTGTCTCATATGAGCTGAAATAATCTTGAAAGGGGCGTTAAACTGAATAAAAAAAAAGTAACTTCACAGCTGATCGGTGCCTTTGTTTTCGTTACACAGATAATACTATCCCTCTTCTTCATGAATTCTGAATTTCAAGCTTCCAACTATTTTCGGTGGCTGCACAACCATGGTTTAAGCCGGACCTGGTCGGTAAACCAAATTGTTGGTTTTCTCATGCTCAAATGTGAGCCGCATCGTGAGAAAACCGGATTTTTGCCTATGCGAAAACAAAGGCGCAGATCAGCTTCGCGGTAACCGCGAAGCTGATCAGCGCCTTTGTTTTCGCTACACGGATAGTACATTTCCTCTTCTTCTTATATCCGAAATTTCAAGCTTCTAGCCTGCTCCTGAGACTGTACAGCCCGGTTTGTGTCGGACCTGGTCGGAAACCCCGGTTTTCTCGCGTCGCGGCTCATGTGTTGTTGCTCACCGTTTATATTCATATTGTTCTGCTGGCTCTTGAAGCAAAGGTAGGATCCTAAAATAGACATAAAGAAACTGACGAAATCATTCTTACAGAATCATTAGGGTATAAAAATTCCATGTTGAGCAGAAATAATCAGGGTCCGACTTAATGGTTATCTTCATGAGCAACTAACTTAAGCTGAGAGTGCAATAAAATAACCATACTTTTAAAGACAATGAAAATATTTTAACATTTTTAGGCCGCTGTTGTTGCAGCAGAATTTTTTATGACTTTTATCTGTTGTATGCCAAATGTCAATTTTACTCTCTCTCTCTCTCTCTCTCTCTCTCTCTCTCTCTCTGTGTGTGTGTGTGTGTGTGTGTGTGTGTGTGTGTGTGTGTGTGTGTGTGTGTTGATACTGTTAATGCCTCCTGCCTTATTTGTGATGAAAAAAATAAATTATTGTAACTGTTATCCTTTACCATAGGATCATAGGATAGTTAAAATTCACTTTCAACTGAGTAATTGAGCATAAACAATCCATCACGAAAACATGTCCGTGAAATGTATACCCCCTTAAACCCCACTTTTATATAACAAAACTGGGGTATGCGGGTGTACACCTATTTTTCTTATTTTTGCTCCAAAACATAGATTGTGGGTACTCGTTAGAACCGCCTCGCGGAGGCGGTTCTAACGTGTACCCACAACCTATGTTTTGAGCAAAAATAAGAAAAATATCAAAATTTTCTTCTGAAAATTTTCATTAATGTCTGTATATTGCATGGGCGTGTTTTCGTAATGATTTATTTATACGCATTGGATTCAAGACTCACTCTTTCTAGCTTCGACCACCACAACTGTAACTCCTATTAGAGCTACAGCAATACTTGCTAGAATAACCACCAGCGGCAACAGTGTCCCACTGGACTCTTCATCTGCAACTGAAAGACATAATAACTTAAACACTAGGGGCCAGTTGTTCAAAACTTCGTTGGCTTAACGTCATTGGTAAATAAATATCTTATCTTATCTTATCTTATCTTATCTTATCTTATCTTATCTTATCTTATCTTATCTTATCTTATCTTATCTTATCTTATCTTATCTTATCTTATCTTATCTTACCTTATCTTATCTTATCTTATCTTATCGTTAAGATTTCAAGTTGACAGTCTGTCATTTTTGTATGACATTTTTGTATTGTTTGCATGGCATTTAAAAAAAATAAGAGTGTATTTGTAATATTCATGTTTGAAATTTTAACGAATCGTTAACTAACGATATCGTTAATTTGAGATAACTGGGCCCAGATTTTCTATCTGCAGCTCCAATACATATTTGTTGGTATTTTAAGAACATTTTATTTTGCTTTCTAAAATGTACCATTGGCCTGAAGAATCAAACGGTTATGAGAACTGTATTAGTAAATGGAACGAAAGCCGAATGAGTCTCAGTGATACAGACTAAGTGAAAACATTGCAAAACATCTAAAACGTATGGGTACACTGTTTTGAACCTTTTCCGTATCTCAAATAAGCCCTCCCCGCCCCGCCCCCCAGCGGACACATGACGTCGATCTGACGTCATTCTGACATCATGTGCCTGCTGGGCCATGTTTAGTCTTAAGCGAGCCTGACGTTGCTGAGTCTCGGCCCACATTTAACATACCAAGTTTTTCTGTATGGTTTTCAGCGTTGTTGACGCCACACAAACGTGCATCAATCTGTTTCGTGATAGTACTACACACATGATCGGCAGCCATTTCGTCAGCAGGGTCAAAACTACACCAAAACGACACCTATAAGAAAATGGCACAAACTTGCAACATGAACATCTACGTCATATAAAATCCTCGAGAGTAATTGTCATTGCTTAAATGTCAAGTGTTGCTGGTTTTTAGATTACCACTTTATCACAGAAAGATAGGTCAATACTATTGAGAATAGAAAGTAGCTAACGAACAGAAAAAACAACAACTAATTTTCGTGGCGATTTATATAATTCTTGCATTGTCTTTTGTCGTCTCCATGTGACCTGTATTTTCCCATTTACATGTATACCTGTTGACTTAACGGAACACGGAACCAAAAGTAACCTCTGACACGACATGCTTACAAAATGGGATTATAGCGCATAATTTTAAAACTTAACTTCATTTTCCATATAATATGAGAGATAACACGTGTAAGGCAACATTCCGTTGAAATATCAAGCCCCATTCAAGTGATAAGTTGATTGCATTTATATTGCATTTAGGCAAAACCAAATTGTATTTAGTCTTGCATAGTAATGTTGCAGTTACACATTATAATACCAGAGGACCAATGGTCCTTTAAACGCTCACCTGAGACCCGAGATATATACCAATAAACTTGTTTGACTAGAATGGTAATATACATGTATATAACCCCAGGGCAGGGTCAGAGCAACCTCTGGAGTCAATTTCTTTTTTAAATCATAAAGATTCAGTCCATTTGCCAATTTACTGCAATTTTGCCCTTCAAATGACATTGTAACAATTTTCCCCATTCAAATGCGTGGGCAACCTAAGTTGACCTTGCCGTAAAAAAGGTCAAGGTCATCCCAGGGTCATGATTTATATAAACTTTGTAGAGCCTCATTGCCTGATGCTTCATGTCAAGTTTCAAAATCATAGGCCTTCTGGTTCTGGAGAAGAAGATTTCTAAAGGCTTTTGCTATTTATAGCCATTGCGGCCATCTTGGTCATGTGACCTTGATCATTTATATAAACTTTCATTCACTCTTCCTAAGAATGCTCCACATAAAGTTTGGCTTTGATTGACCAAGAGGTTTCAGAGAAGAAGACGTTTGAATATTATGGTCATACACATGTACATAGCCCCGGGGCAGGGGCAGACAACCCTCTGGGCCCAAAATATTTTCATAAACATAAATCTTCTGTCCATTTGCTCATTCTTAGCAAGTTTTTTGCCATTAAATGACATTTCCCTATTTTTCCCATTCCAATGCATGGGCGGCCTAAGTTGACCTTGCTGTAAAAAAGGTCAAGGTCATCCCAGGGTCAAGGTCAAACTTTGTAGAGCTCCATTGCCTGATGCTTCATGCCAAGTTTCAAAATCATAGGCCTTCTGGTTCTTGAAAATAAGATTTTTATAGTTTTTTTTTTCTATTTATAGCCATGGCGGCCATCTTAATCATGTGACCTTGACCATTTATATAAACTTTCTTTCCCCCTTCCCATGGATGCTCCTGTGACGAATATCTGTATTAAAACCATAGTTTCTGCTAAAGCATCTTCAAAAGCTCGTAGTTTGATATTCGTCGAGTAAAATTGTTCAACATAATTCATCCCCCCCCCCCCATTGAATTTGTCATACACGGTGATTAAATAGGAAACGTTTTACACCCGATTTACCCACATAGTAATTTTGTATAGACTAGTCCGTTGTAATGGAACAATCCAAAAGTGCACGTGCCGGAACGGGTATAAAAGGCGAGAGCAAGACGTTTGCGGTTTAGTTTGTGCTTGAGCCACGAAGAGGTAACATTGGAGGTTTACCTTTAGAGTAACAAGTACCGGACTTTGGGCCGAAATAGTAACAAACTATCTTCCCGGGTTCTCTGAGTGTAGCGTAGCTGTATGGAGAGGGCAAGATAGTAGTCTACTATTAGTGCTCGGGTCGGTTACTGTGTTACTCTTGATCTGCAGCTCTAGGTTTGTAGAGAGCTGGAAGACAGATATCGTAGGGACTAAGCAGTTCAGGTACTTTGGGCCATGTCAGTAGCAGACTTTATCCCGGGTTCTTTGTGAAGCCTCGCTTTACCGAGAGGGATATTGAGACGTCTGATTACTATTACTAGCGCTCGGGTAGCTGACTGTGGTGTCCAGGTGTGGCGTTAAGTTGTGTTGGTAGTAGTTGAAAGTCGATTGTGTGTGCGTTGTGTCGGCAAGGAGCTGGGACTGAGTTGCCCGTTGTTTATTAATGTATGTTTAATCGTTATTCAAATACGATATGAACGATGCAGATGAACCATACCAGGACCTAGGGCGAGGGTTGGGATCCCATAAAACCGGTTTAAGCCCCCTAGTAATTGTATTACTAACCGTTCCAAGGCGGTGCTCCTGGTACGGCTCATACTTATCGGACCTGAAGCAGGTCATTTTCACATATTCTGTATAAGCGTTAGATGCTATATGATGACCTACCCGTTCGTCAGGTCAATCAAGTTATTTGATTATCGTATAAAGCTTTGGCAGCCACGTACTGTAGTGGCTAGAGCCAATGTTAGTAGTAGTGACCGCTCGGAGTTACTTCTCTCTTTGAGATTTAGTTACATTTTGGTGGCAGCTGGCGGATGGTTTTATCCGTTGCCAGTTACCAAATTAGAGCATGCTTTTCCACCGACGGGGTTTCTGTGGCTTTGTTCGGCCATTCGTTACATTTGGTGGCAGCGGTGGGATAATGACAACTGCCAGACCGGAGTTGCCTTACCCATGTAGTCCCCAGACCAAGACTCGGGGCGTGTATTCTCGGAGGGGGAAGTAATGTAACGGGATAGTCTTCCTTTGTAGAATACGTTGGTGCAACGTATTAGCGGCATATTAGCGGGTAGTAATATGCAAATTAGAAACTCGAAACTTTGTGATTAGAGTAAGTGTTAGGTATATAGCGCAGTAAACCACCCTTGGTGGATGAGCATGCTTTTCCACCGACGGGGTTTCTGTGGCTTGTTTCGGCTGCACGTTACATTTGGTGGCAGCGGTGGGATAATGACAACTGCCAGACCGGAGTTGCCTTACTCATGCAGTAATTAATAGGTAGGATTTCAGATAAAATCAGCATTATCTGGACCTTATGTATTATGTTTCAGATGATATACGTTGGATACTGGAGGTAAGAACAGAATTACCTCGACACAAAGCTAGTGTTGAATTGATTAAGTATAGCATGCTAGGAATGGCATATTATGGTGACAGATGGGACATGCCCATCTGAACGCCTAATTAGATCTGAAGATTAAATTATCCTAATCTGCGAACAGCATTGACTTTATTTTCAAGTCATGTTGAACAATATTCAATTATATTAAAGCGAAATTCGGGACGAATTTTCCCTAAGGAGGGGATAATGTGATGAATATCTGTATTAAAACCATAGTTTCTGCTAAAGCATCTTCAAAAGCTCGTAGTTTGATATTCGTCGAGTAAAATTGTTCAACATAATTCATTCCCCCCCCCCCCCCCCCATTGAATTTGTCATACACGGTGATTAAATAGGAAACGTTTTACACCCGATTTACCCACATAGTAATTTTGTATAGACTAGTCCGTTGTAATGGAACAATCCAAAAGTGCACGTGCCGGAACGGGTATAAAAGGCGAGAGCAAGACGTTGTGCTTGAGCCACGAAGAGGTAACATTGGAGGTTTACCTTTAGGTTAACAAGTAACGGACTTTGGGCCGAAATAGTAACAAACTATCTTCCCGGGTTCTCTGAGTGTAGCGTAGCTGTACGGAGAGGGCAAGATAGTAGTCTACTATTAGTGCTCGGGTTGGTTACTGTGTTACTCTTGATCTGCAGCTCTAGGTTTGTAGAGAGCTGGAAGACAGATATCGTAGGGACTAAGCAGTTCAGGTACTTTGGGCCATGTCAATAGCAGACTTTATCCCGGGTTCTTTGTGAAGCCTCGCTTTACCGAGAGGGATATTGAGACGTCTGATTACTATTACCAGCGCTCGGGTAGCTGACTGTGGTGTCCAGGTGTGGCGTTAAGTTGTGTTGGTAGTAGTTGAAAGTCGATTGTGTGTGCGTTGTGTCGGCAAGGAGCTGGGACTGAGTTGCCCGTTGTTTATTAATGTATGTTTAATCGTTATTCAAATACGATATGAACGATGCAGATGAACCATACCAGGACCTAGGGCGAGGGTTGGGATCCCATAAAACCGGTTTAAGCCCCCTAGTAATTGTATTACTAACCGTTCCAAGGCGGTGCTCCTGGTACGGCTCATACTTATCGGACCTGAGGCAGGTCATTTTCACATATTCTGTATAAGCGTTAGATGCTATATGATGACCTACCCGTTCGTCAGGTCAATCAAGTTATTTGATTATCGTATAAAGCTTTGGCAGCCACGTACTGTAGTGGCTAGAGCCAATGTTAGTAGTAGTGACCGCTCGGAGTTACTTCTCTCTTTGAGATTTAGTTACATTTTGGTGGCAGCTGGCGGATGGTTTTATCCGTTGCCAGTTACCAAATTAGAGCATGCTTTTCCACCGACGGGGTTTCTGTGGCTTAGCTCGGCTGCACGTTACACTCCATATGAAGTTTGGCTTTGATTGGCCAAGCGGTTTCAGGGGAGAAGATGTTTCATTATTATGGAAATATACATGTATATAGCCCCGGGGCAGGGGCAGACAACCCCCAAGGGGCTAAAATTTTCCATTAACATTAATCTTCTGTCCCGTTGCCTATTCCCAGTAAGTTTTACCCATTAAATAGCATTTTACCATTTTTTCCCATTCAAATGCATTGTCGGCCTAACTTGACCTTGCCGTAAAATAGGTCAAGGTCATCCTAGGGTCATGATTTATATAAACTATGATGGGCCCGCGTCCCCAATGCTACATACCAAGTTTCGTGGAAATCGGCCCACTGGTTCTGGAGAAGAAGATTTTTAAAGGTTTTTGCTATTTATAGCCATGGCGGCCATCTTGGTCATGTGACCTGGACTATTTATATTAACTTTCGTTTCCCCCTTCCTAAGGATGCTCCACATGAAGTTTGGCTTTGACTGGCCAAGCGGTTTCAGAGATCTTTGAAATGATGGACGACGGACGACGACGGACGACGGAGGACGACGGACGGACGCCGGAGCATGGGTATACTATAAGCTCACCTGTGAGCCTTCGGCTCAGGTGAGCTGACAAGATCTTACCTCCAAACTATAGATAGCAGGCCATTCGAAATTAATTACACTAGCAACCACCCTGTCAGTGTGAAGCTGCATTAAATACAACAATAATTACCAGTTAGTTTCAAAATAAAATAAGTGCATTTTTATAAGTGTCACTGAAGTACAGAAAATAGTGTTCATTTTGATATTGCTTAAACTACCCCCTAAAACTATACTATAAGACTTAAGTTTAGCAATTTTTTCATTCATCATTATTTTCAAAATCAAATGTTTGAAAACTTTAAATACGCTTTTAATATGTCAAGTGATGCTTAAATTCATGTTTCGAGACGAGTTTGTGTGCTTTTCTCACGTCCACGAGTTGCTACGTTACGTTTAAAAAAGCATGCAAATCACGTGCCCAGCATTCCACGTGCATCACATGTCATCAATTTTTGCTTGTTTGATTTGTAAAAGTGTCATAACGAATAAACCGGAATGACATTTGAAAAATTCCGTGAGGGGACGCAGTCATGGCCTGACGTTAAACCAGCGTAACATGAAGATCAATATAATTAGTGCAGACATGAAGAAAAAGGAAGCCAGTTGGAACTTCTAAGCTTACTAGAGTACGATACAGTCTCTAGAACCATATTCCATCAGCTGATAGCATCAAAAACCGGCATCATGACGCCAGGCAAAGTAAGGCTATCGTGATATAGGGCAATACCATTTTGACGTCATAGTGACGTAATCGATTTTAAGGCAACCTTCGAACATCAGGTTTGATAATTTGCGGCATGGAAAGATGGATTTGTATTGGAACAGCTGACAGGAAACAACCTGCGTGGTGCGAACACCGTGAATATTGCCGTTACGTTTTTGGTCCTGTAAACGTTCAACGTAAACGTGCAAGACTAGACTTGACATCACATCAAACCTTATAGGCCTACTAAGCGAATGTTTTCTCGTGAAAGCGAAATCGCACGTCATTTCAGCAAATAAACACATATGGGTTCACCTCGGGAGAAAGACCAGGGAACAAAATGACGCCAGTTACGTCATACACCGGGGGCGTTACCTCGTACCATAGTGGAATCAAATCTCTACGATCATGGTACTGTACTCTTTTTGAGCACAAGAAGATGTTAAAATGACTGTTTTTTGGAATAAAAGTTTAACTTTTCATATGCCAAGAAACAATGTGAATTTTGAGGTGACACCCCTGTAAACTTAGACGTAGCGTAATTGCGTCCGGAGAAGATGGATTTCCGATGAAAAGTGAAAATTGTGGTTCCTTAAAGATTAAAGATTGATGGGTTGAAGTGTTTAGTTCAGTTCATCTTTATACCAATTTGCAATTTCGAAATCAAATAAAAATTGCTAAACTTAAGTCTTAAAGTATAGTTTCAGTCTGATAATCATTTCAGTCTCGTTATACAATGTATATTTTGTTTTCCAGATAGAAAGCATTTTTTTTTTCAGTACAAGCATAACATCCATGGGGTACCAAGTCTCATGGAATAATACGTACATGGATGCTACAAGAATTATGCCGCCGCATGGGAAAACCAACAATCTGCATTGGCGAAATCAAAGGCGCAGATCAGCTTCGCAATCAGCGCCTTTGATAGTACAATCCCTCTTCTTCTTAAATCCGAAATTTCAAGCTTCTAGTCTAGTCTGCTTCTGTGACCTAGCATGCCGGTTTGTGTCTGACCTGGTCGGAACCCAAATTATTGGTTTTCTCACGCACAGGCTCAATTATAGACTGAATGCGTTAAGCAATAGATAACTACCCTATTAACAGGAATTAATTTTCCTTCGTGCACAAGATTTCTGTTATTCTGTTCCTTCACCTCGTAAGTCCACGAAGAAAAACTTTCTTTCTTCGCTGATATAAGCCATTTACAAGAATCGTGTGCGAGCAGCTTCACATCATCGCTGTATACGCGCCTACGACAGCAGGCTGAAGGAAGATTATAGTATGGATTGCATAAT
Organism: Rugalucina vietnamica; assembly: GCA_964017185.1. Lineage (NCBI taxonomy): Eukaryota > Metazoa > Mollusca > Bivalvia > Lucinida > Lucinidae > Rugalucina > Rugalucina vietnamica. The sequence goes on from OZ024875.1 coordinate 47,971,478, forward strand.
AAATTTCATTTTTAATTCGATCTAAATTCGTGCAGTGATTGTACATTTCTAAATATTCGATAAACAGACAAAAACTGATGAAATGGTTTTGCTCAATTTTCTTTCTTTGTTCTTTGAAAACCACGTACAATGTTGAAAAGTAACTTTGACCCATATTGGCCAGCAGCTACTATTTGCGGGATTTGGTCCGTTAAAAATGTTTCACCCACCCCCAATATTTCATTTTACAGACCGTCTAAGACGGTAATACTGTAGTGAAGTGTTACGTATTGGTAGACTCATGGCATATGATTCAAAAGCCGTCTACCTTAATTAATAGCTTATAATTTAAATCTATTGATGCTCCTTTAAAATTTGAGCTGCCTCGTGGGAAAACCAACAATGTGGTTTCCGACCAGGTCCGACACAAACCGACCTGTACAGTCACAGAAAAGAGATAGAAGCTTGAAATTTCAGATTTAAGAAGAAGAGGAAGTGTACTATCCGTGCCGCGGTTACCGCGAAGCTGGTCTGCGCCTTTGTTTTCGCATATGCAAATTGTTGGTTTTCTCATGAGGCGGCTCAAAATTATGGTTTGGCGATGATAAAAGGTTGATTCATTCTAGTTGTAGAAGAAATACTTACAAGCATTTATATTGTGTGCCATAAACACGGGATCAGTGAAGTCGAAACAGGTTTTTCTTTTGCATTTTTTCTTTTCATTGCCAGGCACCCTTATGGTTGTCTGTAGAACGGCTTTCATCGTCCCTGTTGGAACTTGAATACAGTCAAACACAAGGTCGTAGGATCCCTGGAACTATCACAACGAAAACATGCCCATGCAATATACAGAATTTTTTGGTTGTGAAAAAATCTAAAATTTTATTAGATTTTTTTTTATATATTTTTCTTATTTTTTGCTCAAAATATAGGTTGTGGGTACACCGAGGCGGTTCTAACGAGTACCAACAATCTATGTTTTGGATCAAAAATAAGAAAAATAGGAATACGCCTGCAAACCCCAGTTTTACTTTATAAAAGTGGGGTTTAAGGAGGTATACATTTCATGGACATGTTTTTCTGGTGCAATGCCGCACAACTTGGACACGGCTAGATACCGCTTTAGAGCTTTATCATTTACTTATAGCACTGTCATATTTCGTGTGTATCAAAGTTACTCAAAACCAAATGACCTGATAAATTTCAACTCTTTACGCTACCCCGGTTTCGTTATCAACTTGACACATCACATTCTGGCTTGAAAGTAGACTTCAATTTTAATATTTTTGGCAAAAAAAAAAAAAAAAAAAACACACACACAATACTTACCTGTATCCCATTGTCTCTAGGTATCATATCCACAGAAATACATCTTGTATTCTCCGTGTTTATTGTATAACCATCATGGGGCTTTTTTAGTTCCAATACTAACAAATACCTTAGAACACCTTTTACTGACTCTACAATTAAAATACGACATATTTCATTATAAGAGCCACAAAGTGGGAAATTTAATTTATTTATTTATTTATTTATTTATTTATTTATTTATTTATTTATTTATTTATTTATTTATTTATTTATTGTGAAATGGGTTTGAGTCAACTCTTCAATTATCTTTTGCGAAACAAATAAATGCATTTTTTTTCTCTCAACTTTCTAGATATACAAATTGAAAATTATATACTCAGCGTCAATGAAAAGTTACCACCAATAAAATTTTGATATTTCGAAACATACAAAATTTCTTTCAAAAATTGTAGTTTCATTTATGACTCTGGTCAACAGCAAATTGATTTAGAGACATTCAAGAGTTCCACTAGCCTTGGAACTGTGTACCACGTGCAATTTGTGGTTTTCGAAATTTTTGAGGACTAGAAAGCCATGTTTTGACAAGTCGTCATGTCTTCACATGCCTCTAACATCTTCAGTGAAACACCACAAAATTGGTTTCAATTGCGCCATCGACTGCCGAAATAGAGGACCTTACTTTTAGGTAGTACCCAAATTTTGCATTTCTCCATACATTTCAGTGGAAGCTTCTACCATTTGCCACGGACTGCGTATAATCTTTTCGGCTGTGATGAGCACCATTTTCAATAGCAATAATGGATGGCATTCTATGCCATGAAAATGAATGCTGAAGTATCGGCAGTTGTCTTTACAGAATGAGCTAATAATGTCGTGTGTGAACTGACGCTGAGTATATGAGGTTGTACATGTACAGTCTGAGCCGCCTCATGGGAAAACCAACAATCTGCATAGGCGAAAACAAAGGCGCAGATCAGCTTCGCGGTAACCGCGAAGCTGATCAGCTCCTTTGTTTTCGATACTCGGATAGTACAATTCCTCCTCTACTTAACTCCAAAATTTCAAGCTTCTAGCCTGCTTCTGTAGCTGTACAGGCCGGTTTATGTCGGACCTGGTCGAAAACCACATTGTTGGTTTTCCCACGAGGCGGCTCAGTCTGATTGTTCTCGTGTGACAAAATGCTTAACATGTCCAACTCGACACTTGAATAATGGGGAGAAATAAAATAGCAATATAGCAACATTATTATGCAAACATAAAACATAACACCAAATCTATTATTGTAAGAAGTTTGTTTATCAGGTACAAATATTTGCCGCAATAATGTAAAAAGTTATTTTGCTTAATTAAAATGAGAAATCAGAATTAGGCTTTTTTTTTTTTTTTTTTTTTTTTTTTTTTTTTTTTTTGATTCAGTTTAACGTCCCTTTCAAGATTATTTCAGCTCATATGAGACGTGTCAATCAGTAGGTGGGGCGAAAACAGGAGAACCCCGAGAAAAACCACCTGACACACCCGCAAGCAGAACTTGGCTTGTCTCACGTGTGGCCAGAGCGAGGCTCGAACTCAACACCAGACACAACGGTGAGATGATCGAATTACGAAAACTTGTCCATGCAATAAACAGAGAATTTTTTAGCTTTAAAAATTGAAAATTTTCAGCTGAAAAATTATGATATTTTTCTTATTTTTGCTCAAAACATAGATTGTGGGTACACGTTAGAACCGCCTCGGCGAGGCGGTTCTAACGAGTACCCACAATCTATGTTTTGGAGCAAAAATAAGAAAAATAGGTATACCCCTGCATACCCAAGTTTTGCTATGTAAAAGTGGGGTTCAAGGGGGTATACATTACACGGACATGTTTTCCTGATGGAATGGTTAAGTGCGATAATGAAATACCAGCGCTCTTAACCACTCGGCCACGGGGGCCGCCCGAATAAGGCTTTTAACTGATTGCAATACTCTTGGTAACTTACTCCAAGATACTTTAATATCTTGCAGTTTAGGATCAATGGTCCTCTCTAGTCTTACTGATATGACGTTCCTTCCGTCCTCCATCGTGTATGTTGGTACATCCTCGTAAAGGCCTTTACACTGTGTAGGATGGGCTAAAATAACGTAAATTGCAAGACATTATGGTAAACAGCCACGCCTTTTGACGACGTATTTTATTTAGCTTTCTTGGGAGAAGTAAGTTCATATGCATATATAATTTACGTAATTACAAATACAAGTACATTTAATCAGCATAAAACATATACATTGTTGGTAGGCTACAGCCGCGGTGGTGTAATGGACAGCGTATTCGCTTAGCAATCAAGAGGTTGCGGGTTCGAAACCCCCGGCTGGCACATATGCCTGTCATGTTGGTGACAAAAGTTCACCCTGACGTAACAAAAGCAAACCGCCCATAGGGTGTAACATAAACACACTATGTAATTACCTTCTGTTTCGGTCACTAAGGTCTGTTCGGGATGTGTATCTTCGCCTTTGTACGCTAGTAGTTTGATGAGACTCCGTTGCCGATACCGGGCAGCAACATTTGAGCCGCCTCGTGGGAAAACAAACAATGTGGTTTCCGACCAGGTCCGACACAAACCGGCCTGAACAGTCACAGAAGCAGGCTAGAAGCTTGAAATTTCGGATTTAGGAAGGAGAGGAAGTGTTATATCTGAGTAGCGAAAACAAAGGCGCTGATCAGCTTTGCAGCTGCGAAGCTGATCTGCGCCTTTGTTTTCGCCTAAGCAGATTGATGGTTTTCCCATGGGGCGGCTCATTTTTTTTTTTTTTTTTTCATGTTGACCGGTCCCGAGGTTATAAAACTTTTTTCATGCTAAATTCAGCTGAGCATGAAATTTAAATGGCTCATAATTTTTGAATATGATATAATAAATAATCAAATTTATTCTGAAATTTTCAGAGTAAGAATACCAAATCCTATAATTTATCCTGCTCATGAATGCTAAAATGCCAACAATTGTTGGAATTTCAATATTTATGAGCAGCATACTACGTACTTTAGTCTCAGCTGACCTGAGCATGAATAAAACGTTTTATAACCTCGGGGCCATGAATTACAGTTCCGTTTCCAGTTGTATTCAATATATACGTGATACTCTATTTTACAAGGGTACCCCTTATTACCTGCTCCGAGATCTTTCATCTGCACTGTAAATACACCTTGTAGCTGGTCTTCATTCTGAAATTTCAACGTAGCTGGTCTCACTGCGCTAAAGATCGCGTAAATATGATTGTGAGAGAACGTATGTTTGTCCGAATGTATAGTGTGGACATTTATGGTATTAATTTTCGTCGTTTAGACCTTTAATGCAATCATCAGGAAAACATGTCCGTGCAAAGTATACTCCCTCAAACCCCACTTTTATATAGTAAAACTGGGGTATGCAGGGGTATACCTATTTTTCTTATTTTTTCTCTAAAACATAGATTGTGGGTACTCGTTAGAACCGCCTCGGCGAGGCGGTTCTAGCGAGTACCCACAATCTATGTTTTGAGCAAAAATAAGAAAAATATCAAATTTTTTCCGATGAAATTTTCAATTTTTACAGCTGAAAAAAATCTCTGTATATTGCATGGGCAAGTTTTCGTAATGTAATTTTCGTCGTTTAGACCTTTAATGCAATTCCTGTCAGTTCTATAACATAGTACGATGACGGGGCAAAAAGCTCCGTGGACTTTGTCCATAAAAACAAAATTACCATTGCGATTCTTTCTCAGTATTTTAATTCCATACTCATTTTTTCTAAATTTATGTGGTTTCACAAAACCCCAGGGACCATTGTTCTTAATGATATTATATTTCGTCACTAGTATATTATTATGAATATTGATGGAGAAAGCTTTCAATTAATGTGAATTATGACAGCATGAATTATGACTGAATTATCATAATATACAAATTAAATTTCCCGTGCAGAACTGCAAAGTGCAACACACAAAGGAGCTTTGAATAAGATGCATGTGTGCATTTGTATTGTTGTAGGATAAGCATTAATCTTTTCATTTCAGCAAGTCACATCTTAATTTATATCACATTTGAGCCGCGACGCGAGAAAACCGGTCTTCGGGGTTTACGACCAGGTCTGACACAAACCAACCTGTACAATCACAGAAGCAGGCTAGAAGCTTGAAATTTCGGATTAATTAAGAAGAAGAGAAATTGTACTATCCGTGTAGCGAAAACAAAGGCGCTGATCAGCTTCGCAGTTACTGCGAAGCTGATCTGCGCCTTTGTTTTCGCATAGGCAAAATTCCGGTTTTCTCACGATGCGGCTCCTTTCATTATGTCTGTAGGCATCAGGGTAACATTTCCGTGTAATATTTACCCCCTTATACCCAATGTTTATATAGCTAAACTGGAATATTACAGGGGTGTACCTATTTTTTCTTATTTTTGCTCCAAAAGATAGATTGTGGGTATTCGTTAAAACCGCAAAAATATTAAAAATATCACCTTTTTTTCCCAAAATATCAACATTTTTCCAATGAAAATTTCTATTTTTACATTTTGCATGAGTGTGTTTTCGTAATGGTTTATGTGTTATCATATCCATCTGTATGGATATGACTCTATCAGCGCTCAATAGGAGAGGCTATTTTTGCATTTGGATATATCTGATTGCAGTCAAAACACAAAGTCAGATTTTCAGAGACGGTGTCGTCTTTTTGACAGTACACATCAGCAAGACATATAACACTTTTTTTTTTTTTTTTTTTTTTTTTTTGAAAATTAAGAAAACGAGAAACCATGCCATGTCATAGAAACCTTCCTGGCTGTGATTGTAGAAACAAATTACATCCATATATAGTCATATAAGTAGAGAATAAAAGCGCTGCAAGCATGCATGATACCCCGCCAAGCATGCACAGAATATCTTTGTCAATAAATTCTCAAGATAAAGAGCAGAATGAAGGACCATAACTCTGTACGTATTTGATAACATTTACCCACCACTACTTCCTTACATAAACGTTTATACAAAGTTTGAAGACAATTGGTAGATAAATGCACAAAACAGAGGCAGGAAACGAAATTTTAACATAAATCAAGGGCCACAATTCTGTACTTATTTGATGAAACTCCTTCACGATACAAGCTCCAATACAAAGTTTGAAGAAACCTGGTCGATAAATGCTCAAGATAGAGGTAGGAAACGAAATTTTAACGTAAATCATGGACCATAACTCTGTACTTATTGACGAAACTTACCCATCTTCAATCCAAGCCCCAGACCACTCCTTACTGATATGAACTAATATACAAAGTTTGGAGAAAATTGGTCAATAAATACTCAAGATAGAGCCCTGAAACGAAATTTTAACGTAAGTCAAGGGCCATAACTCTGTACTTATTTGACGAAATTTACCCATTTCCAATCCTAAACCATTCCTTCCTAATATGAACGCCTGTACAAAGTTTGAAGAAAATCGGTCAATAAATGTTCAAGATAGAGACCGGAAACAAAATTTTAAAGTAAATCAAGGGCCATAAATCTTTACTTATTCAAGACGAAATTTACCCATCTTCGATCCAAAACCACTCCTTCCTAATATGAACACATATACATAGTTTGAAGAAAATTGGTCAATAAGTGCTCAAGATAGAGCCCGGAAACGAAGCACTGACGGACGGACAGACAGGCGGACGGACGGACACTCGAACGCATTTATGGAGGGTATAACATAATACCCCATACTTTTTCAAGTGGTGGGGTATAAAAAAGAACAAAAGCAATATTTTATTATAAATTTTTATCTTATTAAAGTTTCAAACCTTAAGCGTATAATTCCACTTGCAGTCTTCCTTCAGTTGCAAAGCTTCGTTGCCATGGTGAAGTAGGAGCAGGAGACTAATGAACACCGTTGTCTTCATATCTGCATCATTGCTTGTCTTTATCATACAATCTGTGAAAAATTGTGCTTCTTTAACATTACGAAAACTTGCCCATGCAATATACAGAGAATTTTTTCTGTTGCAAAAAATGAAAATTTCATCAGAAAAAAAAATGATATTTTTCTTATTTTTGCTCAAAACATAGATTGTGGGAACACGTTAGAACCGCCTCGGCGAGGCGGTTCTAACGAGTACCCACAATCTATGTTTTGGAGCAAAAATAAGAAAAATAGGTATACCCCTGCATACCCCAGCTATGCTATATAAAAGTGGGGTATGAGGGGGTATTTATTGCACGGGCATGTTTTTCTGATGATCATGGGCTAATCGGTTAACTTTAACCACAGCTGTGGACATAAGCATGCAAACTCATAATTGAGCCGCCGCATGGGAGAACCAACGATTTGCATAGGCGAAAACAAAGGCGCAGATCAGCTTCGCGGTAACCGCGAAGCTGATCAGCGCCTTTGTTTTCGCTACTCGGATAGTACAATTCCTCTACTTTCTAAATCCGAAATTTCCAGCCTCTAACCATTTTCTGTGACTGTACAGCCTGGTTTGTGTCGGACCTGGTCGGAACACAAATTGTTGGTTTTCTCACGCACAGGCTCAATTGTCATCTTAAAGTGCGTTTCCTAGGGTCTAATAATGTTTTTTTGAATATATCTTACAACTGTTCAAATGTAGATGAAATACCCAGCAGGCACATGACGTCATTATGACGTCAGATCGACGTAGATGCGACGCCATGCCGTCGCATCGACGTCTATCTGACGTCATTATGACGTCATGTGCCCGCTGGGTAGTTTCTTGGCAGCATCTTGTTTGTCGCAAAATGTGCAGCAAAAATTTTGAAAGTCGGTAGACCAATAAAAATGGTCTTTGGATAGGCATTTCCTGCACAAAAATCTCATAAAAGGGCGGTGAATATTTTGCCGCAAAAAAAATTAAATTCTCGGTATGTTGTAATGGTTGCTCAAAATCATTACAAAATGACACCAATGACATACCTGAGACGAAATCTTCATGATCAAGTAAAAATTTCCGAAAACTATGCGTTTTCATCGATTATCTCCCTTGCCAATGCAAAATCCCCATTCAAAATTCATTTTAGTCATAAAAACTTTATCTGTTCACCGACTTTCAAACTTTTTGCATGTCCTATTAGGACAATTTAAAATTAAGATTTTGACATGAAAATAATTTTCCTATCGTCCCACATACAGAAATTTTCTTCGAAAAACCATTATCAGAGGCAAGTGTTTAGGCTTTAGGTTCGTTGCCCACACGAAGCTTGACTCGTTACATCCTACTGTAGTCCATAACTTAACATTTACCTGTTTGGCCGTGGTGATTCACTGACTGTATTCACTATGAGAACAGAACAACAAACTAAATGTTTTTAGCCACTGCAGAAGCTGAAGCCAAGTTTCAGTCACCGTAAAACAGGTGCCTCCGAGGATTAATTTTATATCACTGACCGTTCCTTTGCGATACTTCTGTTGTAATCATCTTTGTTTCTTGCTTAGTGTCTGTTTCAGTAGTGTCTCAAACTTATGTATATATAAATGTATTTTTAAAAGATTTTTACAAATTCATTTTTAAATTTTATCGCTGACACTACATGTATGAATTGATTTCTATAGCTGTAGAGCATCGGACTCTGATTCGAGAGGTCCTGAGTTCGATCTCCACTTACGGCAGCGTGTTGTGTACTTCAGCAAGGCACATTAACTTCCCAAAATACTGCTTAAAACCCTGCAATCGGTGGCTCCGTCCCCATGGGAGGATCCAGAGGGGGGGGGGGGCAGGGGGTCCAGACACCCCCTTCCCCTGGAATTGCCAGATTATTAATTTTTGCCATGTTGAAATTTTCCGTCAGACCCCATCTGGGAATTTGGACCTTCCCCCCCTCCCCCTGAGAAAATTTTCTGGATCCGCGCATGGTCCCAACATGGCTGAAAAATTGTTGACTGAGACGTTAAACTTCAATACAAACATACAAAATTATACTTTTTGGGAAAGAGCTGCTCACTTAGATGACCGATTGTTCTCTTTGGACCAGCACTTATTTATTATTATTATTATTATTATTATTATTTCCACATCGGTTTTGGGCAGGAATCGTCGGCTCTGTGTTCGCTTGTTTGCTACGTCTTACTCATCATACTATGACATTTGGGATAAGTGTTGAAATATGATACAGTTGTTAAAATTGAATTGAAAAATCGGTTCATATATTGTATTGTATACACTGTATAAAACTGCATTATAAAAACCAAACTGTCAAAAATGAAGTTCAGACATTAGAAGTAAAAGCTAATTCGCTGTGAAAGAGTCTCGCATATGAAACAATATTTAAGTTCGTTCGCTTAGTAATATCCACAATCAACATCTTTTGTGAGTCTATGCGTAAGAAAACCAAAATTTGGGTTCCGACCAGGTACAGTCACAGAAGATGGATAGATGGATAGAGGCTGGATTTTTTTTATATTTTTTAGAAAGTAGAGGAATTGTACTATCCGTGTAGCGAAAAAAAATGCGCTGATCAGCTTCGCAGTTACTGCGAATCTATTGTATTAGATCTGAAACCAAGTTATATAGACACATCGTTGGAATTCCGATGTGTACAAATTGAGCAAATTGAGCCCCATATAGCTGATTTGTTTTTATACTGCTACGAAACACATTTCAATGATTCTCTTAACCATGGCAAAACGTACCGAAGCCCCATTTTAGATCTACATCTTTTGCTGCAAATGGATTTGTTTCATCTAAAATGTATGATAAGCGTGATGACTGATTTTGATACAGTAAGTTTTCCGTGCGTGGATGGTGACGTCTTATGGTGTATACATTTCACAGCTTATGTTTGCTAGAGTCTGCAATCATATTACGGACTTAACGCGCGAAATAAATGCTTGAAAGCCAGGCTTCTCAAAAACTTCGAAAAAGAATTGATTTCCAAATTTAATGTTGGGTAAAAGAACATTTACGTGAGGGCCTTTCGGAACAAGAATGTTTTGATGGCTTGGTTTACAAATTTAAGAAACTTATAGGAAGGAATGATTTTTCAAATATTCATGATACGTTACAAACGTATAGGATAAAACTAAAATGTGATGCAACAGTTTGCATGTTTAGATTATAAACCAGTCATGGTAAATAACTGTCATTCCTTCTTTAATTAATTGCATGCTGGTGGGTCGGGCGTCAGACTGTATGACTTAAAACAATTCGTTATATTTAGTTATGACCAGAATTTCTTTCTTGGCCCACCGGGGTTAAACTGGTATATTTCTTTTGCTCCAGATTTTCAGCAATTTTGTTTGGCTTTTCAGGGATAGCCATCGCCAGGCAGTGTATTGTATCTGTGAGTCCTCGTTTTTGATTCATCTTGGTGGTTATCATAACTTATTCGTTTTTACATGATGATTCATTGACTAGTAAGAGATTCACCCCTAGGACCAAACAACTAACTAACTAGCTCAGTAAGTAAAGTAAGTAAAGTAAGTAAGTAATTAAGTAAGTAAGTAACATTCACCACGAGGACCAAACAAGTAAGTAAGTAGGTAAGTAAGTAAGTAAGTAAGTAAGCAAGCCAGCCAGCCAGCCAGCCAGCAAGCAAGCCAGCAAGCAAGCAAGCAAGCGAGTGAGTAAGTAAGTAAGTAAGTAAGTAAGTAAGTAAGTAAGTAAGTAAGTAAGTAAGTAAGCAAGCAAGCAAGTAAAAAGGGTGAACCGATTGGTAAGAACCAATCTTCCTTGGGGCCTTCTAAAACTAGTTAACATATATACAACAACATTACATAATGGGTGAAAACAATATTAAGTTAGATAATTACGAAGAGACACCAATCATATTAGCATTTTACAAACAAAGATCATAGACTTAACAAAATACATACATTTTAACAGATGAATGAATGCATAAAAATGTTATTAACTGGCGGTGGAGGCGCCTGTAAAACTAGTTTAAGCCCCCCTCCCCCCCCCCCCCCCCACCCCTCCAATATTGTATATTACTGATCGTTCCAAGACAATACTCCTGTAGTGGTTTTTACTGTTTTGGCGATGAATTTTGTGCTTGTGCTGTTTGCACCTTATGTATGTTTTCATATTTTAGTTTAATTTTGGTAACTGAGTGACCGCCTATTGGAAAAATAGCTGCTCACCCGGCTTACAATACGTTTTCTTAGTACAAGTACTTGATTGGATTGTAAATTTAGTTTTTTCACACCTCGGTTTTTGGAGTAGGAATTTCTTTCTGATTGCACCATTTCCTGATCATTGCCTACTTTTCCATTTCTTTTTTACAAACGTATAGGATATAGTTGTTAACTTAATTGCACGCCGGTGGATCGAGCGTCAGACTCTATGATGACCCCGACTTAAAGCAATTCATTTTAGTTGGTTGGGACCAGAACTTGGCACATCGCGTTTTCAACTGGTGTTTTTCTTTGGCTCCAGAGTTTTAGTGATGTCAGGGATCTCCAATCGCCGGGCAGTTTATTGTATTTGTGTGTCCTCGTCTCTGATTCATCATGATGTTTAGCATAATTCATTTGTTCTTCCTTGATGATTCGTTGACTAGTTAAAGGTTCACCACGAGAACCGAACACTTATACTAAATGTGAACCTCTGCAGAAGCTGGGGAGGAGATTAGGCGCCTGTAAAATCGATTAAAGTATTTTTTGTTTGTTTGTTTGTTTGTTTGTGTTGATGCTTAACGTCCCAGTCAACAATTTTTCAGTCATGTCGGGACGGAGCCAACGCCTCCTGGGTTTAAACAGTACTGAAGGGAGTTAATGTGTCTTACTCAAGGACACAACACGGTGACGCTTGTGGGGATCGAACCCAGGACCTCTCAAGTGGCCGCCTATGGAAAATAGCTGCTAACTCGACTTACGATTATGATTTCTTTTGTATAAATACCTGATTGTCAGTGTAGTTTTTTCCCACCTCGGTTTTTGGAGCGGGAATTTCTTTCTGATCGTGCCATTTCCTGATCAGGGCTTTCTTTTACCTTTTTACTTATTTCGCATTTGAATTTTGGCTTTGATTATTTCAGTTCCTGGTATTTACTTATTTTTACAATTCCAAAATTGTGACGTTTAAACCTGGTAAGCAAAGCTTATTCAATCATCATTCTTATTTTCATATTGGGTGGGGGACTGGATAGGGTAGTGGATAACGCACTCGCTCGTCACCTCTGCGGTCCAGGTTCAAATCCGTATATTTACATTTTTATTGTAATTGCCCTAGATGAAAGTATCTTTCTTGATGTTCTTCATTTCCCAATGAAAAACATTATGTCACGTGATCTAGTGGCCACGCCTGTGGGCGGAGCGAGGTCAAAACCCATCCAGTAACGTTGTTTGTTTACTCTTGTTGTCGTGACGTTGGTCGCGTATCGCCATGACGTTAGGCGCGAAAATTTGACGTTTTGGCTGTTCCAAAATTACGTTAAGTCGGATTTAAAGTCAAATACCATGAAAATGAACGGGGATATGCGCAATTAAAAATCTGATACTTGATTGATAATATAAAATGTAAATATAAGTATTGAAATTCAGATTCTAGCTTTCACTGGATGATGAAAAACATTAGTGCAATATACATTCTAATTCGACAGGTCATCTCGAAGAACAGATTTATTTTTAGCATGGAGATAAGTTTTCAAAATCTGACTTCGTGCAGAGGAAGAGAAAAAAGATGTACTTCATGACCATACAAAATATTTGTTTTTTAATTGAACAGCTGCTGTGTAGTTCGTGACGATACGACGGAACTGGATTAGATTCGAAACCGGATAATTTACTGTACTTCTGACGTTTCCATTCACTTGACGTCATTAAATGTGCCTCACTTCAGAAATTCAAATGCCTATAACTCCGTTATTTACGGACGAAAACATAAAGTGTGGGTATTCATTTTCTTAGTAAGAACGTTAGGAACAATGTGGTACCAAAATTATTTGTGTTTTCAAAAATTTTTGGTTTTTGCATTTTCACCGCCTGCTTTGTGAATAGGAAAATGCCCGTGTATTGTATAAAATAAAAAGAAAATTTACTTTTTATCGGTAAATACCAAATATATTTCATCTCGTGACTTGAAAACATCTAAATTTTCACTCGTGATACGCACTCGTGAAAATTTTGATGTTTTCAACTCACTCGATGAAATATATTTGGTATTCACCTTAAAAAAGTAAATATCCTCTATTTATTTACCCTATATTTTTGTAATATTGAAACAATGTGAAAAAAATTCACATACATGTCTTTGCCCCTTTGTCGTCAAATACAGATGAGATAAAACGAGTTTATTATTCAAGTTGTTGTCTTTTGTCGGTTTTACATAACCTGTAATGATGTGGTAGGTTCATATGAAAACATGCCCATGCAATATACAGAGAATTTTTGTAGCATTAAAAATAATAAAAAAAAAATCATTGGAAAAAAAATGATATTTTTCATATGTTTGCTCAAAACATTGATTGTGGGTACACGTTAGAAACGCCTCGGCGAGGCGGTTCTAACGAGTACCCACAATCTATATTTAGGATCAAAACTAAGAAAATAGGCATGCACTTGTAAATCCCAGTTTTGTAATATTAAAGTGGGATATAAGGGGGAATACTTTTCATGGGCATGTTTTCCAGATGACAAATTAAAACATTTTTAAACTAACACGCGATCGACTTTGTAAACCACCATTTGTAACTTCAAGTACAGGCAGTTTCTTAGTGTCAATTTTGTGTAGTGTTGCTTGCTAGTTTTCCTTATACATACAGATAATATAAGATTTAGGTTACCACCCTTCGGGAAAGAGTTGTTCTCTCGTTAGCTATCGAGTTATTATTAATCGTCTAAAACACCAATTGAATACTATTTTATGCCAGCTTTTATTGAACTTTAACGTAGGGGGGGGGGGGGGTTCATTTGTGTTTTTTATTATCACCGGAAAACAGATACGGCGTCTGGCATCGATTTAATCGTAAAACTCGGATTTATAATAAATATATCTACCCTTGATAAAATAGAGGTCAGTATTCATATTTCTGTTCAAAGCAAAAATACTAGAAAGAGTTAAATATAATGTTAAAATTGCAGTTTGTAAAAAAAATGATGTGTACTTACCAAACCGTATGGGAGCCTGTTTATCCTCTCTCCTTTATTAATCGATTAACAAGGATTATGAAAGTTGTTCTGCGCCATGAGAAAACTTTTTTTTTTTACCAATCGAACAAATGTCATAGCCCCAGAAAAAAAGCTTATGGCGTAACTTTGTGATTTATAAAATAAACTGATTGTTCTAACAATGTTTCACGTTTTTGAATATACAAAATAGGTCGTCCCGTGACAAAGTTCAGTTAAAAAGTACAACAAAATAACTAATAATCAGACACCAATTGATGGGCTTTAAAATGTGGCAAGGAACAAAGCCAGGATATTCTTTCATTCTCGCATGCCTGGCTGCTTTTAAATGCGATGTTTTCGAACGCGGTTAAAATGATGTTGACAAGTTTCAAGTTTCATCCACAACTTGAGCTGGTTTATTATGAAAATTGGTTTTAAAACATTAATTGAAAAGTCAATGAAGCAATTGCTTAGGGCTAAATGGAGTTTGCTTGTATGCCAAACGCGAAACTTTCAGCAATCGAAAAACGCTCAAAACAATGTTCACAAGCACTACTGGATAGCTATTGACGATTGCAGGATGCTGGAAATTTAGGATACACGAAATATAATGTACCTGAGATGAATTGTACTTTCTTCTTTCTATTTTTTAGAATATGATAGGTTGTCTGTATTTTATTGTTACTTTGTATTTTTCTTTTTCAATAATATGTACAGCTTTTATGCCACATCAGTAATCTTCAGTGATTTTTCATCATCGCACGTTTCTGTGAAGAGTGCGGCCATGTAAATATACATGGCCGTGCACACTCTTTACAGAAACGTGCGATGATGACATTGATCTGCTTGTCCGCAGTACAACAAGTTCCATTTAAAACATCGCTGATTCAAGCCTTTTAATTATTGAGAAGTTGTTTACACAGCAAATCTTCTCTTTCTCTATTTCGAAGTGTTTGGCACGCAAACATTTGCACTATTTGGGGAGAGATAAAACACACTAAAATAATATCTCAACATTAATTTTGATCCTAATTAAGACCACAATGATTCGGTAACTAAAATACGCTTGGACAAACTGTGAAATGACATGGGTGTGATCTGGTTTAATCTATATTACTGACTGTTCCATTGCAGTCCCTCGACTGATGTTCTATTACTTAAAGAACGTAAACTGTGTGTTCTTTTTTGCGTTTGTACCCAGCAGACATTTGACGTCAGTTGGACGTCAGATAGACGTCAGACTCCGACGTCATAATGACGTTGGACTTAGGTTGATTTTGAAAGTTTGTTTGACGTCAAAAACAGACGTCATTCTGACGTCAAAAACAGACGTCGTTGTGACGTCAGAAAAACAACGTTGGTTTGATGTCTCAAATGTGACGTCATAATGACGTTGGGGTTAGGTTGATTTTGAAAGTTTGTTTGACGTCAAAAACAGACGTCAATCTGACGTGCTAAAACCGATATCGTGAATGTTTGTTCGCAGTTTAGTTAACATTCTGAAATCCTGAAGTGGATTCAGTAGTGCGGTGATGCACTATTGTTATTCCCTTTCACTCCTTTGATAGAGTTAGTCGGGATATACAAAATGTTTAAGATGTTAAGTCACTTTGATGTTGGTATATCTTATTCATGTCAAATTTTATTGTTATATGGTGCTAAAACAAATAAGACATTAGTGTAAATAATAAGACTATTGTGAACAATCAATAATTTAAAATGGTGAAATAAGTATTAAAGTATACAAATTTCATTTTCGTCTTAATAGAAGGTTTAATAATTTAGTGAAAGACTTTATTTTGATTAACAAATAATTATTTTTTTTCTAAATTAATTAAGCATGGTGATTTCCGATACGAGACCTAGATATGGCTTTTTTAAAAGTGGCTATGTTCAAATTATTATTTGAATTTGATGTTGTTACTTTTGCGCAAGAAATTATGTCAGTTCAAGGGCAGCTAACTCTGTCGACATATGACGTTAGACTTACGTTTGAATCCGGCGTCATTTCGACGTCATATCAATACGTCCACTGACGTCAGGACTGGACGTCAGGTGGACGTTGGTTATTGGTTGTATGACGTCGTGACCAAAATACAACCAATATCCGACGTCAAGTTGACGTCAGATGCCTGCTGGGGACGTGTTTTTCATAATGTCGACAGAGTTAGCTGCCCTTAAACTGACATAATTTCTTACATATATTATGTATTATCATATGACGTCGCTGTTTTCCAGTGGATAACGTCATGTCATAAAAAACGTATGACCACACGTGTAATAACACTTTTGCGGGAATACGTAACGTCATAGACGACGTCCGTAACAACAATGTAAATTTTCATTGAAAATATGTCCACTTCGAAGGCGATAAAATCCTATTTTAGAAGTCATATGATAAAACGAATCTTACACTCGTGGTCATTTCATATGAAATTTATTAAACTCGCTGAAGGCTCGTTTAATAAATTTCATATGAAATGACCACTCGTGTAACATCCTCTATATAATATCAAATTCAAATAATAATTTCAACCTTGCCACTTAAAAGTCATAACTGAGTCTCGTATGGGAAATCCCATATTTCGCCCGCATGCTTAATTAATGTAGAAAAAAATGATTATCTATTAATCAAAATAAAGTCTTTCACTAAATTATCAAACTTTCAATTAAGATGAAAATAAAATTTGTATATTTTAATATTTATTTCACCATTGTTCAGAATAATCTTATTTCTCACACTAATGTCTTATTGGTTTTAGCACCATAAAGCAATAAAATTTTGCTTAAATAAGATGTACCAACATCAGGCTGAATTAATATCTTGAACATTTTGTATGTTCCGAAAAACTCTATCAAAGGAGTGAAAGGGACTATCAAAAGTGCATCACTGCTCTTCTGAATCCACTGTTATTCAAAAATGCGAAAAAATATACACCTTAAACTATTTATATGACATGAATTCAAATGTCGTTTTTAGGACGTCAGATTGACGTCAGCTTTCAGACGTTAAACCGACGTTGGCTTTAGCACGTCAGATTGACGTCTAGTTTTGACAACAAACAAACTTTCAAAATCAACCTAACTCCAACGTTATTATGACGTTGGAGTCTGACGTCAATCTGACGTCCAACGGACGTCAAATGTCTGCTGGAAGTAACATAGAAAAAAAAGAAAGAAAGAAAGCAAAAGAAACACACGAAACGAATGATCTGATTTTTACCCAAAGTGAAGTTTCATTAATTTGCACACCACACATGGTCAGAAGTATGAAAAACACAAGGTCTAAATCACGTCTTGATTACGACGTCTAACTGACGAACTAGTTTGACGTCAAAACAACGTCCAATCCAGACGTCCAAAAGACGTCAGGAAATGACGTCTGATAGACGTTGGAAATTGGTTATATGACGTCGCGACCAAAATATAACCAATATCTGACGTCAAACAGACGTCAGGTGCCTGCTGGGTAGGATGGAACTTTGGTTCTGATTGCTCCAGTTCCATGATCATTGCATACTTTTATCTTTGTGTAGTGCCAATGCTTCTTTGTTGCGGCGAAATGGCGATATGGCAACGATAAAGCAAGAAGCATTAATGTTTGCGAAGTATATACTTTCCTTTTCAAAGAACCATAATCTGAATCCATAGTTTATATGAAAGAGAAATGTAGAGAAATGAGAATATACATGTACGCCATGATATAATTTAATCCGGATGGGCTAATCTAAAGGATCTGGCCAACAATGGTTCAGATAGATCCCAGTATGCCTTAAGTAATGCCTTTGTTGATTCAAATGTCTCTTTACACAATATCTGTTCCATTCGTTCCTGAAAATAAGACACAGCACTGAATAATGCACAACAACCAACGGGTGTTAGTTTGGTCTTGCAGGGTTTGATATTAGGACACCTTGTGATTTATCTACACGTTGTCTGCTTAGTATGCCCCTTTTTCTGTTGTGTTAGTCATCCTTGTTTTTAGATAGAAAAAGCTAGTCGTCTTGCTCGTTTTTTTTTTCAGAGATGATCACAACATATTTAATTTGCAATACCATGCCTCTAAACACACGTCTTAATAATGTGACACATGGAAGGTTTACCCGTTGTAGATTTGTTATTCCATTATGCACTGGTAGACGTATTTTGTCAAAAAGTGGATACATTAAAGTGTAAGAATTGTACCAATACACCAAAGATACTTTATACTTTACAGTGAAAACCAATGTATATCAAAACTTGATAAAATTGATATTTTCATTGATATAAAATTTCACTGATATAAATCTCAATGATATCAAAAGTCACTAGTGACAGATATCAGCCTATATCGTCACTGTAGATTTTGGATTACTTCTGACGTTTCCATTTACTTGGTCAGACGTCATTAAATGAGTCTCACTTCAGAAATTCAAACGCCTATAACTCCGTTATTTAAGAACGAAACCATAAAGTGTGGGTATTCATTTTCTTAGTTAGAATGAAAGGAACAATGTGGTACCAAAATTATTTGTGTTTTCAAAAATTTTTGGTTTTTGCATTTTCACCGTCTGCCTTGTGAATCGGAAAATGCCCGTGTATTGTATAAAATAAAAAGAAAAATTGCTTTTTTCGGTGAATACCAAATATATATTTCATCTCGTGAATTGATTTTTGGTTTTTGCATTTTCACCGTCTGCCTTCTGAATTGGAAAATACCAGTGTATTGTATAAAATAAAAAGAAAATTTGCTTTTTTTTTCGGTGAATACCAAATATATATTTCATCTCGTGAGTTGATTTTTGGTTTTTGCATTTTCACCGTCTACCTTGTGAATTGGAAAATGCCCGTGTAATGTATAAAATAAAATGAAAATTTGCATTTTTTCGGTAAATACCAAATATATATTTCATCTCGTGAGTTGAAAACATAAAAATTTTCACTCGTGCTGCGCACTCGTGAAAATTCTGATGTTTTCAACTCACTCGATGAAATATATTTGGAATTCACCTCAAAGAAGCAAATATCCTCTATTTATATATGAATTATTAATGTCGAGAGAAATGTTTGTAACATACAAACACGCGCGTTTAACCTCGTTATAACGATGGCGTCAATGATACAAATGAGCCGTGACGCGAGAAAACCGGTCTTCGGGGTTTCCGACCAGGTCTGACACAAACCAACCTGTACAGTCACAGAAGCAGGCTAGAAGCTTGAAATTTCGGTTTTAAGAAGAAGAGGAATTGTACTATCCGAGTAGCGAAAACAAAGACGCTGATCAGCTTCGCACTTACTGCGAAGCTGATCTGCGCCTTTGTTTTCGCAAAGGCAACAATCCCGTTTTCTCACGACGCGGCTCAAATGATACATACCAGAAACACTGTCGGGTTGAGATCACGTGACTTGCTATGTTCGTCTAGGACACGTCTCATTTCACACCATTCAGAATCTGACATGTAACCTTTTAAAGTTCTGGAAAATATAGATCCATTTTGTTTTAATGTATACATGTGTTTGGGCTAGCCTGATATAAAAGCACTTCTAATTGTCACTGGCCAAAACATTTACAATGTATGATAACTTCATAAACATATACTTAGTTTCAACCTTTTAATTTGGAAGTCGTCAGATACAAAAGTTGTCATTTTTATGGCATTAAGTCAGTCACTTACGTTGCTAGTTGGTTTGTATGTTTCATCAGGTCAGCTTCCTTTGGTGACATCTCCACTGAAAACGAAACATATAATAATAATAATAATAATAATAATAATAATAATAATTATTATTATTATTATTATTATTATTATTATTATTATAGCATGCTTATTGCTTACAGCAAGCCAGTTATAAATAGAATATCATGCAAAAATGTGAACTATTAAACCTTCCTTAAGATACAGCCAAATAGAGGCAGCTAGGGTGGTTGACAAGGAACATTATCTTACAATCATGGAAAGGCTTGGCGCTCAGCATTATAAGTCAAGCACTAGAACATGTCTGTCATGTTAGAGACTAATCTTCAACCTGACTTAGTTTTAAATAAAGGCAGACCGCACGAAGATGAGGGAATATTTTAAAATGTTTTTGAAACAAAATAGCTCACCAGGAATATGCTCGATGCGCGTTCCGTAGGCGCCAGGAGACATAACCGGCTCTGAATCGAAAAGAATGTCAAAACAATAGACCCATACATTGTAAATAATGATCTGATATTTCTATCGAAACATATTTGATGTTGTACATAGGCGGAACTTCGTTTTTTATCCTTCTCGATGCGAACATTATGAAAACTTGACCATGTAACATACAATTTTTTCCTTAGTTGTAAAAAGTTTGATATATTTCTTATTTTTGCTAAAACATACAGATTGATTGTGGGTTTGTGTCTTAGACAATCTATGTTTTGGATCAAAATAATAAAAATATGTTTACCCCTGCATACCCCAGTTTTTCTTTATAAAAGTGGGATTAAAGGGGGTATTCATTGCTCGGACACGTTATCCTGATGATGAAAATGGAAAAGAGTCCAGACAGCTCATTGGTTTGAGGGTTTTCCTCAGGAGTGTTCTGTCACGCCATGCCGAAGGCGGCGAAATTGATTGCTGACACGCAAAACAAAGGGATAGCACCAGGAGCCATGTATGACATCTTATGTCGCAATAAAAGCTATACAGGTCTAACACGTTGTTTAAAGCTAAAAGTAGGCAATGATCAGGGAATCAGAAAGAAATTCCCACTCCAAAAATGAAGGTGGCAAATAAGTTCTTTATTCTTGTTTATTGCCTGCCATTAGCTTATTAGTGATAATGGACAGCACATTAGAACAATTGTGGAACTGACCTTTTGCACTAGCAGGGGTCATAAAGCCAAGAAACAGTGATACCGCTTCAGCTTCTTCGGAAGCAACCTCTATACATTAAATAAAGCTTCCTTAATATTTTCTTCATATTTATTTAGATGTTATCTAGTACCATAGGTAATGCGCGTACCTTTTGATGACGGCACCGGCTCACTGCTATGTCTTGTTTTCTCTGGGCGTTCGATGGTCTGTCCACCATTAGATAATGGGCTTCTAATATTCTTTTCAGCTAACATTTTTGAGCTCCTTTGAGGGTATGTCATACTTGCATGTTCGATTTTCATGTCATACATATCCTTTGGCAGTGCAGCAGTCTTGCAAAGAAAAACATAACAATGACTTCAAAAGCAACTGCTGATATCTTTGATGCTATTAACACATTCAAAGATATCACAAACATATTGAGGAGTTAGGTTTTATTTAATATTTTTAATGGTTTCTTGTATTGTCCTTTTCTTTCCCACCTGGTGTTTAGTTTAGGTGGTTTTGAATCTACTTTTACAACTTTCTGGACCACCTGTTCTTACTTGTAATCTGTCTAGAATCGATTCTACCGCCCAGGACACCTCTGTTATTGTTGGTCGTTGTTCAGGGTTCTTTCGTAGCATGGCCAGTATTAATCCTTTTACATCTTCACTATATGGTATTGCCCTTTCTTGAACCTGGAATATATTCACCCAAAACTCACTCCTTATTACGCCTTTTATATTTTAAGCATATATACAGGCAGAGGGTTGGTTTTGCAATGTACACAAATGGCACTGATCATTTTTTATTATAAAGAATGACACACAATATGTTCATAAGAACACATATATTTGCCTTTTAAACATTAGAATATATACCTATATTTATATTTTAAATAAATAAACAAATAACTAAAAAGTGGCTAAACTATTTTCATAACAATAGAGAACTATATAGCTCGATTAATGATATCTGTCACATTTGAAATTATTCTGAGGCATGCAATAGGAAGTTCTGAGGGAGCTCCGAGTTTCGGAAGAAAATAAAAATAATTCCTTTTATTGATAAAAGTGTTCTCAATAGTTGAATTTTCATAAAATACCTATACGCTACTGTAAAAATTATGTAATTACAGATTCTTCTGAAGTTGTAAAACTTAAAAATTTTCAGTAGATATTTTTAATGTTTTTCTTACGAGTACCAACAATCTAAATATGTTTTGGAGCAAAAAAAAAAAAAAAAAAAAAAAAAAAAAAAAAAAAAAAAAAAAAAAAAATGGGTATACCCCTGTATGTCCCAGTTTTTCCTGATGATGACATACCTTCTGTTCTGTAACATTTCCCCGTAGCTCCTCCTCGGTCCAGCCAGAGAAAGGCGTTGTTTTTGTCGCCATCTCATACATACAGCAACCCAGACTCCAAATATCAGTCTATAGAAAGGAACGGAAAAGAACCAGTTGTCGATGTCATGAGGTATATTGCCATTTTGTAAAGACTGTGTCAAAAGTCATTTTGGTTCCGCGTTCCGTACGTTAAGTAAACATTTGAGCCGCCACATGGGAAAACCAACAATCTGCCTAGGCGAAAACAAAGGCGCAGATCAGCTTCGCAGTAACTGCGAAGCTGATCAGCGCCTTTGTTTTCGCTACTCAGATAGTCCAGTTCCTCTTCTACTTAAATCCGAAATTTCAAGATTCTAGCCATCTTCTGTGCTCGTACAGCCCGGTTTGTGTCAGACCTGTTCGGAAACCACATTGTTGGTTTTCCCACGAGGCGGCTCATTTAAAACAGGACAATGCTGGTCACGGGGAGGCGACGATAACCATACGTATTACGACAGGATTAACGACAGAGAGCAAAAAGGATGCTACAGCAACGTTGTCGAAGACAACAAATAAACCATTCAGATTAAGAAAGCTTTGAACATATAATATATGGCCAAATGCTATATAGATCGCAAGACATTTTGTCGCCGACATTAAATTATGAAAGCATTATTACACAAATTCTATGTGTGGTAGTGTCAGTTTTCTGTATTCAACTGCAATATACCTTTTCACTGTAAGGTTGTCCTTTGAATATCTCAGGGCTTCTATATAGTGGACTTCCACAATCCTGAGTAAGTACTGTTGGATTGTCCAGTAACCTGACAATTGGAAAATAATTTTTGTAGTGTGGCGGAACACTTGCTTTCAGAACTGAACGAAACATACTCATTATGATTAAAATTATCGAAAGATACAAAAACTCAGGAAATCGTGCAGGCACATTACGAAAACATTCCTATGCAATATACAGAGATTTTTTTAAGTTGTTATAATTTAAAATTTTCAGTAGATTTTTAAAAATATTTTTCTTATTTGTGCTCAAAACATAGATTGCGGGTACACGTTAGAACCGCCTCGCCGAGGCGGTTCTAACGAGTACCCACAATCTATGTTTTGGAGCAAAAATAAGAAAAATAGGTGTACCCCTGCATACCCCAGTTTTGCTATATAAAAGTGGGGTTTAAGGGGGTATTCAGTGCACGGGCATGTTTTCCTGATGAGAAAGAACGCCCTACTCTTAAACCAGAGGTGGGAAAATCAAATTAACAATCAAGTACAAATATATTAAAAGATATTAAAAGAGAACATACGTATCGTATGCTGAGTGAGCAGCATTTTCCCCACATGTGGCCACTCATTTACCCGGACTTCACTAAATATATGAAAACATCTGAGTGCCGTCTGTGAAATAACCTCTAGAGGATGTCTGTGACTTCCTTGTTAAGAAAATAGCAAA
This sequence comes from Rugalucina vietnamica, assembly GCA_964017185.1. Classification (NCBI taxonomy): domain Eukaryota; kingdom Metazoa; phylum Mollusca; class Bivalvia; order Lucinida; family Lucinidae; genus Rugalucina; species Rugalucina vietnamica. The sequence continues at coordinate 47,995,415 of OZ024875.1, forward strand.
CTGTTGTATATATACTCGTAATTAAACCTATTCATTTTCATAAATCCTAATTTTGTTATTCAAACTCTGGATCGAATCTAAATACAATACCTTGTGAGTCCAAAATCTCCTAGTTTGGCTTTCTTGTCAACTGTAAGGAAAATGTTGTCCGTCTTTACATCACGATGCATCGTCTTTCGATCATGGAGAAACTATCAATATACGCACATATTCAACCTGCCGGTTTAGATCTGACATATAGTGTATGTAAACCGTTTAAGTAAAAGAAAAAAAAATTCTTTGTATATATTTGGTTTAGTTATGTTTACGTTATTTTAGTAGACAAAAATAAGCTAGACAGTTAGATACAGTATATTATTTTCTGAATTTCAAACTAAACAATTAGGAATGGAAAATTATTCGAAAAGCGCTATTTAATCATTCCAGCTGAGTTACCGAAATTGTGACATGTTAACTTAGTAATCACATCTCCAAGTTAAAAATACTGCAAGATCATAATGGAAGGGTGTGGTGCCTGTTTGGTCATACAAAATTATCTGTAATGCCACTTTTTGTATGCCCATATCAATTAAGTTAAAGTGTGAGGGAAGTTTTAGTATATATATATATATATATATATATATATATATATATATATATATATATATATATATATATATATATATATATATATATATATCATTTGAAGCGTATCTAATTTGTACGCCTAAATACATCGAAAACGTAAAGTTACTAACCTCTAAAGCAGAACTAACATCTCTGGTAATCTCCAAGCATCCCTGTTCAGACATGGGTTGTGACCGTTGTATGTAGTTCTTCAAGCTTCCACACTGGCAATACTCCATTACGATTATCAAATACCGTCCCTCATCATGTTTAAAAGAGTCGTGAAACTTAACAATATTTTGGTGATGAAGGTTTCGCATAGCTTCCACCTCGCCATAGCAATGCTGCTTATCTTTTTCGTTCAGATCAAGTAGATCAATCTTCTTCAAAGCATATATTGTCTACAAAGAGACACAAGAACTAAATTAGAAGTAATTAAAATCTTACTTACATGCACAGTAACACCACATTAAAAATACGTTTATTGCATTGTGGAATACTTGACGTTTAAATATCGTTGTCTTTCAGCTCATTTTCTTTTTTTCTTTTAATTGTATAATGAGAGTAAACAAAACTACACTGTGGCTATGATGGCAACATTCTAATCTATTCGTAAACCTTGATACCTTTTTGATTTAATCTTTGCCAAGGTTTACCGTGGTAAGTCCAGCTTGGAGCAAGCTTCTTTTGAACAGTGTAATAGTTGTAATAGTTTTGTACGTATTTTCCTTGCTTAGCATCTCTAACTTGTCTCTTCTATATTTTTTCATGCCATTTTCGTCATCAATTCTGAAGACATTAACTCATTTAATCATCTGGGGCTATTCTGTTTGCTTACAGGAATTTCATCGAAAAATGGAATGAAATCTTAAAATCACACCTGCGGCCCCTAAAGTTGAAAGTGGACTCGTCCGATTGATAATGATGGGAGAATCCATTCGTCAAATATGGGTTAACTTACCTCCGGCTGTCTATCCTTGTAAGCCTGATATACATTTCCAAATGTTCCTCGTCCAATATTCTTGTCATCTTTGATGTAATAATCACCTATCTTTGACATTGTCTGAGTTTAGAATACGTCAATTGCATTTGGCAATTTCCTTTTTATTCACTATTATTTATACGTATATACGTATTCCTCAATGGAATAATAGTTAATCTCATATTCCCATTTCATCTTCAAATTTGCTGTGTCTCTGTGTCTGCATAATGTATGATTCGTTTCAAAACAGTAAGTATTTATGGAACTAAAATGTGTATTCGTAAACGTACAACTATTTACAATTATATTTACAAAATATCAAGGGTTTGATGACAAAGTAAACATTTTTCTACCTTTATTTCCAATCTACGTTTCATTATCAGTGCTAACTAAATATATGGGTGGTTTAATTTTGGTAGTTTTTATTTGTATTTTTGAAAAAAAAAATCAATATATTGAAAAAATAGAGTCGATATTATTAAGTTATTGAGAGGATCATGTTTCGTTTAACCCTACTCAACTATCTTCACACTGCTTTTAATGGGCCTTATCAGTCTGCATGCGTGATCAAATACTCTCTAAATGTAATAACCCTTGTTGTAGCAGACACATTGGCACCATATATGATTAGAATGGAGAACATAATTGCAAATTAGAAAACGATTTACGTACAACACCTCTCCGTCTGTTCCAAAAAAATTATGATAGTATTGCTCTTGTACGTACTGCACCAGTCACGGGTTCGATTAACCGGGCTCTCTATATATACACAGTCTTTTGGGCGAGGCAATAATAATGCGCTAAAAACTGTGTATAATTATTTTCTTTCATGGTTGGTTGTTGAAGAAAACAAGGAAACCGATTTATCGAATAGTTTTATTATTCTGATATAAGGCACATATTTCAAAATAATTCAAATTTCCAGTGGTTTAGCCAACTACGCCATGAGCACCATGTTCTGACATCATATGCTGTAAAGAAAACAAAAGTCAGTCAGGAATTGAGGTGATTACCAGTTCTCTGCAGGGGGTCATAGAGACTAAGAGGTCCCTATAGGATAATACCTGTAGTTCCACTGTTTATTGATTTTATGGTCCCTGATAACCTGTGCAGTAAAACTGCCTCCCTCTGCAATCAATATTGCCTTTTCCTATTTTGGCCCCTACCTGTATTCTGAGTCATTGTCAGGGCACTAGCTTTTTTAATGCTCTGTCCCTTATCTAATGACCCTCAGTAGACATGGAAATAGGTCGTTAAGACTAAAAACTGCCTCTGCAATCAATATTGATTTTTCCTGTTTTGGTCCATACCTGTATTCTGAGTCATTGTCAGGGCACTAGGCCCTGTCCCTTATCTAATGACCCTCAATAGACATGGAAATAGGTTTAAAGGCTTCCTTCTTAAGAAGCTAAAAGTGCTACCACTGTTTATTCGGTTAATGACCCCCAATGGTGCAATATTTTCCTTAGATCAAAGGACCGTCATAATGAGGTGATTATCACATCTCTGGAGGGGGGCCATAAAGGGGTCCGTAAAGGAAAATGCATGTAGTTCCCGAGCACTGTTTATTGATTTTATGGTCCCTGATAACCTGTCTCCCTCTGCAATCAACATTGCTTTTTCCTGTTTTGGCACCTACCTGTATTCTGAGTCATTGTCAGGGCACTAGAATTTCTAATGCTCTGTCCCTTATCTAATGACCCTCAGTAGACATGGAAATAGGTCTTTAAGACAAAAAATAGGGTTAGTGTCCTCAGAACCTGTCTCTTTACAATAATTGTAATAATTATTATTAAAAAGTAAATAAAGTGTCAATGTTGATGAAATGCTGCAGACTGTTCGTCATTTAACTTGACCCACACATTGCATTGTGGTTATTTTGTTTGCTTATTAGATGAATTTCTTGGAAAAAAGAAATAAAATTTCAAAAATCACTCATAAGGCCAAAATATATATATGTGTGTTTCCGGTTTCGTTCCACAAAAAAATTAGGGTCGGTATGTCAGTTTTTATTTATTTATTTATTTATTTTTTTTTTTAATGTTCATGGTGTTTACCCTTAAGACATTGTGCGATGGACCTTCATATCCGAACGTACGATACCGGCGAATAATAGAAACAATCAGATTGTCCAATCAAAATGATTGGGAGAGGAGTTCTGAATGGATACCGACAGCAGCGAGCAAAATGGTCGCGAGATACGAGATTCCGGGAGATAGGAATTTTGAATGAGGGTCGGTCGCGCCAACTTTATATTTTTTGAGAGATAATCCAGTAAAATCTATTAGGGTCGCGGAAAAAAATAGGGTCGGTCGTGAAACCGGAAACACACGTTTTGTCTAAAGTCCCTACAACGAAAATTGACTCACCCAAATCATATAAAAGATGGGCAAGTGAGTTAAATGTGGGTTAGAATTATATTACCTGGAAGATGTAATGGTTGATCTGGTGAGCTTCTGCTTCCGGCAACGCTGTATAAGCAAAATCAAAATTGCAATAAAAACACTGAATCAGAATAGGAGAGGACACATAAGATGGTACATAGAAGTAAAAGGCAGAGGAATGGGATGATTGCGAGAATAATACTTTTGTACCCACATGTAGTCTAGAGGTAAATTTTCTGACCGTAAATCGATAAATTTGATAAGGATTTTAATAAATTTGTTTTGAGCCATATGTATTTGCTTTTATGTACACATGTGTGCGACAGAAGAGCATGTAAAGGGATAATGTGCTGGTAAACTGCATATAATAAACGGTTAATTTACTCATATATTGTTGATGTTTATTATCTAGAACTATCAAATGTTTCTCAATTAGCTTCAACATAAAGGTATATTAATCTGGCCTCCTGGTACCAGAAATAAAACATTAATTTCTACTTACATTCTATTATTTCTAGAACGGATGAGTATCCATGAGTTGAAATGAACGCAGATAGTTGGTTATTCTCAGCGGCAGTTATCATATCTCTGATAAACTGCTGGTCTTTTGCTGGTAGATGCTGGAAGGCAGGGTTGCGTTCTACAGCTTTAAGTATTGTCACTAGATCTCTTTTCCCTACGACAGGCTGAAAGAGTCATCTGTTTTAGTCATCACGAAAAAATACCCGTATAATGTATATCCACTTATACCCCAATTTTATATATCAAAACTGGGGCATGCAGGGGTATACATATTTTTCTTACTTTTGCTCCAAAACATAGATTGTGGGTACTCGTTAGAACCGCCTCGGTAGATTCCTGAAATCTACACCTCCAAGGATATTTTTGCCTCCGACAGATGACAATTACCATGTCACATTGTTATGGAAGTAATCACGGAGAAGTACATTTTGAGACAGCTGTAAAGTACTAGCATTGAGGTGGAGAAAATCTTTCAAAAGTTTATACAAAGGAATATGTCTGATATGATTTTCTGATATTAAGAGAGAAAAGACAATCCTATACTAAATGATCTTGTACATACCATGGTTGGCTGAGGGGTCGCCGTGGATGCACCCTGTTCTTCTATTTGTAATTCCTGAAAGAGGTATAAAGTGAGATCAAAAGCACAATTTATTTCAAAAAGCTAAAGACAATAGAGAAAAAAAGAGTGTTTTAAAGCGTTCTTTATAAAACCTGTAATAATGTTTCCATGACATCTTCGCGAGATGCGGTGCCCCATCTATATATTGAGTTATATAACATGTAACTTGGAACCGTGAGTCATATTAAACACGACAATAAACATTGCAAGGAGCATAAAAATAACATTTTGAGATACTAAAAAACATTTTCTATGATCGCCGCAGGTCTGATTGCCTAACATAACATAACATAACATACACTTTATTCACTCAGGTCTACATATACAGACATGTTATATCATGAGCTCTACATGGTGGATACATAAATACAACATACAAGATCATCGACATTTTATCAATTTTTAGCAAGACGAGAACAAAGCGCGTCCACCATATTCGAAAAACCGGAAGTCTGAGGATTGCCAGCAACAGATGCCATAACACACAACTACTTGATGTATGGGGTGTCCCAGAGAAACGCAACCGCTACTAAACAGTCCGTAACATTTTAATAATACAGATATAAGTAAGATATTTAACACAGTAGTAGTTCTTATTACAATTGATTCTTAATCAGACACCCGTTTTGCTAGGCGGTTTTTCAACAGGAAGTGACATCATAGCAAATCTGTGATGTCACTAACTGTTGTGTGCTGTAACTAGCATTCCTGAAAATAGAAAGTAGTTAACAAAATACCATTTCCAAGTGTTCTAAAGCCTCTATTCTCCCTTAAAAGGGATAAAATGTAGAGGAAGTTTCCAAAATCATCAGAAAATTAAGAGAACCTGTTGGGAAATCCACAATATTTGCTGAAAATGAAAATTTTATTCCAAAGTGGGAAGAAAATAAGCATTAAAAATCAAAAGCGTTGAATGTAAAAATTCCCACAAGAACGTATCAGGTACAGTGTTTGTTGTCTATTTACTTCATTTTTACAGATAATTCAATCAAACTTAGCAGGAGAAGTCTTCCAAAAAATGTCTTCAGATAGTATAAGAATTATGTACTATGTACATGTACTACAGCTATATCCAGTATGGCAGACTTTATTGCCTCGTTTAATGACTGCCTGCAGAGTATTGGAAATTTCACATGACTCTTTAAATGGTCGCCCACTTCCCGTTTTGGAGTAAAATTTTCATTTGTAATGAATGTTGTCCATCTTTAACAAATCCTCTTAAATGTCTGATAATTACGGCAACTTTATCCACCTTGAAAAAATAAAGATTTGAGAATGCTTGGAAATTGCATTGTGTGATCTGCTTTCCATGTCTAGGAATACAAGTTGCAGCAGACAACTGAAAATGACATCATAGATTTGCTATGGTGTCACTTCCTGTTGAAAGGTACAAATAGGCAAAGATCAGGAAAAGGCGCAATCAGAAAAAGATTCCCACTCCAAAAACCGAGGTGGGAAAAAACCAAACTAACAATCAGGTACTTATACCATGAAACATATCGTAAGCCGAATGAGCAGCTATTTTCCCAGTAGGTGGCCACTCAGTTACCTTAACTTAACTAAAAATATGAAAACATACATAAGGCGCCAACAGCACAAAAAATTTTAAACACCAAGACATAAAACAAAAAGAACCACTACAGAAGTATCGACTTGGAACGATCAGTAACACAAAGTTACTGGCGGGCTTAAACCGGTTTTACAGGTACCTAACCTCACCCTCAGCTTCTGCAGTGGTTCACAACATTTAGTTAGTCCTTCGGTCCTCGTGGTGAATCTCTAACTAGTCAATGAATCATCAAGAACAAACAAATAAATCATGATAAACATCCTGATGAATCAAAAACCAGGACTCACAGATTGAGTAAGCTGCCCGACGATGGAGATCCCTGGGCGCCGAATAACCTACTAACTCCGGAGCAAAAGAAAAACACCAGTTGGACCCCGGTGGGCCAAGCAACAGACAAGAAGCTCCGGCCCCAACCAACTAAAATGAATAGCTTTAAGTCGGGGCCATCATAGAGTCTGACGCCCGACCCACCGGCGTGCAATTAAAGAAGGCAGCATAGTTATCAACCATGATTGGGTTAAAAACTAAGCATGCAGACTGTCGCATAACATTCAAGTTATAACCTATACGTCTGTAACGTGATATGATTTTTCCGAACTGAAGAGAAAAATCATTTATTCCTTTAAGTTTCTTTAATTTGTAAACCAAGTCACCATAAAATTCAGGTTCCGAAAGGCCCTCACTTAAAAGTGTCTTTAACCCAACATTATATTTGGAAATCAATTCATAGTGTCTACGATAAAATTTAGAAAAGGTTTTTCGAAGTTTATGATACCGATAGCCCTGTTGGAGAAGTTTTGCCGTTAAACATTTATTTCGAGCGTTGAAGTCTGTAACATGATTGCAGACTCTAGCAAACCTAATAAGTTGCGAAATGTATACACCATAAGAAGCACGACGAGGAACGTCACCATCCAAAAAAGGAAAATTTACTATATCAAAATCAAAGTCATCGCGCTTATCATAAATTTTAGAAGAAACAAATCCATTTGCAACAGAAAGATGTAGATCTAAAAAGGGGGCTTCGGTATCTGAGATATTAGCTTTGTTCAACTGAAGTTCAGGTGGATAAATTTGATTGACCATACCTTCAAAATAAGGGTTGTCAATGTTCAAAAGGTCATCGAGGTACCTAGATGTGGAATTAAAAGCCTCGATAACATCAGCTTGATTATCATGGTTAAGAGAATCCATGAAATCTCTTTCGTAGCAGTATAAAAATAAATCAGCTACGAGAGGTGCGCAATTTGTACCCATCGGAATTCCAACAATTTGTCTGTATAACTTGGTCCCAAATCTAATATAAATATTATCAAGGAGATAGGATTAGGCGTCGCACACATTCTGACATGACCAAAGGGTATACCGACTTTGGTCAGAGGAAGTGAAAAAAGCCTTTCTGTCATTACATGCCAAATAAAGTGAACCATAGTTTTTTAATGCCCTTTTGAAGGTCCACTCTATCAAATCCAGAAGTTTTTCTTTAATTAGATTATGTGGTAATGTTGTATACAGAGTAGAAAAACTGCATAGCAAAATGGGTGTGAGATTCAGAATCAATTATAATAAAACTACTACTGTGTTAAATATCTTGCTTATACCTGTATTATTAAAAAAAAAGTATGCACTGTTAAGTAGCGGTTGCTTATTTTGGGACACCCTGTATACCTAGCTTCGTATCCAGCCAAACTATAAACGCAATTGTTTAAAAGAATATTTATAAAACTGGCCTTACCTGAATAAGGTACTGTCTCAGCCTGTGTGATTCATTTTTGGGTAGTTCTGAAATGAAAATATCTATAATCTGCAGTTGTTTATTCTTGAACTGTAATAAAATAAGACTCCTCGTTCCAAACCAAAATAATAACGACTCTGAAAAAAATAATTCTTCTGTTTGTGGTTTGGTTTTGAGGGAGAGGAAATCTGGTACAAAATTGAATCCTCCGCCAGCAAGGTATAGCCACGCCCACCCCTATTTCCTTAGACAAACATTGTGTTTTTGCACCTATATTTACCTGTAAAAAGCACGTGTTGGTTTGTTTGTCTAACCCACGTGTTGTCTAACCGTCATTGACCGTTAGATAATGTGCAGATTTGAATGGTCAATATAAAATGAATATTAATGATGGGTGGTTTGACGGAGGACTCAATTGCAGTAATACTCGATAGTCCAATGTTGGCAAATCTATAAAGTCACTGACGAGGCTTCAGTAGCCGAAACCATGGTATTGCCCATTTCTCATTAATATGTTCAATACTCTTAACGGATCTCAGATTTAATGTTTATTTGATGTTGCTGTAGCAGGGCAGCCCTAAAAAGTCTCCCCGTACATCATCTATAGTGCAGATTAAGTTTTCCTTTTGGTCCATTAAAATCAGTGAGGATATTCTGGGGAATCAAAAAATATTATCGGTTAAGACACATTTTCTAACGGCCATTAAATATATTTGGCCCCATTTGGATAATATTAGTCTTTGTATCGAGTACCTTTTAGAAAGGTGCAAAATCGCAGTTATTCTCTTTGGCCTCATGTTGGCAAATATATAGGGTCACTGACGAGGCTTAATTAGCCGAAACATGGTATGGCCCACCCCCTTTCTCATTAATATGTTCACTGCCCTTAAAGGATCTCAATTTTACCTTTATTTTCTATTAGTTAAAGTTAGCCACAGACACATCAGTGAGAAATTAAACACACTTAAACTTCGATACTTACGGTCAATGATGTTAATGACGTTTTCAAACCCAACGAGGTCAATGTAGCTCTTCAATTCTCCGGCCTCAGTCTCCGCAAGCATCTCTATAAGGATAATCTGGCTCCGATGTGGAAGTTGTTTGAATGATGGGCTTTGGTGTATGCTTTTCAACATATCGATGAGTGATGCCGAGGCGATGCCGAGGCAGAGTATGCCAAAAATAAACCGTAGTGACATTTTTAAGACTGTGTTATTTCTGAAATAAAATAAATGTTTATCTTTATATATCTTCGTGGCGGAATTTCTAACCAAGTTTGTATTGTTTCCAATGGTATTATAGCTTACTCTTAATTGATTTAAAGCTATATGCAAATATGCTCAGATAATAATAATAATAATAATAATAATAATAATAATAATAATACAAGTTTTGATAGAAAGGTGCATTAGCGTTGTTTCCTTGCAGTAAACCCTGACTAGATGTGGGAATGTGCCACATGCCCGGATGATAAAGAATGGACAGAAATACTAGTTACATGTATACTTCTTAACTGAAACATAGCTTCTCCATTCATAAAATATATTTGTTTTATAAAACGATACGTACCTTTGTTTCCGCAGTCTTTCAATCAAAATGGCCTGTTTGTGATTTGGTCAAATGTAGTAGATCTAATATCTATCTTTAGAGAGATAAGAATAGATATAACCTGTTACATAAATAGGGTTCACGATTCGACTCATGGCTAGTTTTTGACATCATGGGGTTATTAGGTATACCACTTACAACTTAAGACTGACGACATAGTATACATATATTATGATGAATAAAACCTACAATGTTTACATGGCGGTTCCAACTTGACAAGTAACATTCCATCACGAAAACACGCCCATATACTAATGTATAGATTTATCTAAAGTTGTAAAGTTGTAAAAAATGAAAATTTTCCTTCGAATTTGTTTTATATTTTTCTTATTTTTGCTCAAAACATTGATTGTGGGTGCACGTTAGAACCGCCACAATCTATGTTTTGGAGCAAAAATAAGAAAAAGGTATACCACTGAATACCCCAGTTTTACCATATAAAACTGGGGTTCAAGGGGGTATATATTACACGGACTGTTTTTCCTGATGATTGCCCCGTTGGACGCACACGTCTCTGAGTCAGTTGGAGCAACTGATGCTTCAAAGTCATAAGGTTACCAGACTTTTCGTTTTAAATGCATAAATCATAATTAAATAAATTAATTTACATTTTATACAAAGCCAATGTTTACATTACTCTAAAACATATATACAATTTATACAATATTGGCTCCATATTCGGGGAATGTTCGGAAGAAGCTGCATGGTAAATAAATCAAATGACAGTCAGGATAAACTGAACAGAAGCATCTTTGGTGTGAAATTGAAAATGGTTTGTGAATCGGATGGAAGCTTCGTGTTTTGGAGAAATAGAATCTCACACGATTTTGATGTTAAACAAAAGATAAGAGGACATAAGTAAATAAGGGATGTCGTGGGTACAATTCTGAGGACTGGTCCACATGAGGAAATAGGTATATATCTGATATCTACAAAATAATGTTTGAAATGAACTGCTTTAATTTGTGAGAGAAATAAGAATAAAATAACATTGCATATTTATTCAAATACGGTTGATAACAAGGTATATAAGGCATTACTCAACGCGGAATGAATCTAATTTCAAATGTTCATAATTTTTAGCCAACAACATTATGTGCACCATGTTCTGTTGCCATATGCTGTAAACAAATCAAGACAATGAGAAATGAACTGATAAAATACAAAAGAGAAGTAAATAAATACATATACGTAATGGTGAAAAAGCATCTAATAGGAAATACTGTGCGCAGCTCTTCAAGTTGCAAAGATTTTATCAGTAGTTACCAAGCTATGAATAGACATGGATTTCGTTATGCGTATATAAAAGTTTAATAAATAACTTGGATCCAATGAACCATATATACAGGTGCGTTCACTTATTAATATACCCCTGCGATATTCAGAAATAAATTGACAACTTTTCTTGGTTTTGAACAATCGTCACTGGCAAGAATTAGACAACTGGATGAATGTGTTTATATAATATGTTAAGTATGTCTATAAATATTTACTCTGTATAAAAAACTTTCCAGATCTTGTGATGTTGTATGCCTAAATTGATTACATAACATATGAAGCCAATTTTTTTTACAAAAAATTCGCTGATATTCGAGTTTCAAAGATTCCACAAGGAACCATGGTTAATGGTTTGTAATTTTGTTTATAAATTATGAAAAAATAGCCATTTTCGTACTACGGCTGAAAATTTGGTGTCTTTATGAACACTATTTACAGAGTTACACCCTGGTTTTCATTTATTGTGCATTTTAGAATTTCGTAGTAAAACGGTTCTTACAATGTAAAACTAAGCATGTCAGTGTTATTTTGCAAGAAATCTAATATTCTACCAGGACGGTTTTATGAATAAAAAGGTACAAGTAGGCAAAGATCAGGAAAAGGCGCAATCAGAAAAAGATTCCCACTCCAAAAACCGAGGTGGGAAAAAACCAAACTAACAATCAGGTACTTTATACCATAAAACATATCGTAAGCCGAATGAGCAGCTATTTTCCCAATAGGTGGCCCCTCAGCTACCTTAACCTAACCAAAAATATGAAAACACATATAAGGCGCCAACAGCACAAAAAAAAAATTAAACACCAAGACATAAAACAAAAAGAACCATCACAGAAGTATCGACTTGGAACGATCAGTAACACAAAGTTACTGGCGGGCTTAAATCGATTTTACAGGTACCTAACCTCACCCTCAGCTTCTGCAGTGGTTCATAACATTTAGTTAGTTATTTGGTCCTTGTGGTGAATCTCTAACTAGTCAATGAATCATCAAGAACAAACAAATAAATCATGATAAACATCCTGATGAATGAAAACCCAGGACTCACAGATTGTGTAAGCTGCCTGACGATGGAGATCCCTGGGCGCCGAATAACCTACTAACTCCGGAGCAAAAGAAAAACACCAGTTGGACCCCGGTGGGCCAAGCAACAGACAAGAAGCTCCGGCCCCAACCAACTAAAATGAATAGCTTTAAGTCGGGACCATCATAGAGTCTGACGCCCGACCCACCGGCGTGCAATTAAAGAAGGCAGCATAGTTATCAACCATGATTGGGTTAAAAACTAAGCATGCAGACTGTCGCATAACATTCAAGTTATAACCTATACGTCTTTAACGTGTTATGATTTTTCTGAACTGAAAAGAAAAATCGTTAATTCCTTTAAGTTTCTTAAATTTGTAAACCAAGTCACCATAAAATTCAGGTTCCGAAAGGCTCTCACTTAAAAGCGTCTTTAACCCAACATTATATTTGGAAATCAATTCATAGTGTCTTCGATAAAATTTAGAAAAGGTTTTTCGAAGTTTATGATACCGATAGCCCTGTTGGAGAAGTTTTGCCGTTAAACATTTATTTCGAGCGTTGAAGTCTGTAACATGATTGCAGACTCTAGCAACCCTAATAAGTTGCGAAATGTATACACCATAAGAAGCACGACGAGGAACGTCACCATCCAAAAAAGGAAAATTTACTATATCAAAATCAAAGTCATCGCGCTTATCATAAATTTTAGAAGAAACAAATCCATTTGAAACAGAAAGATGTAGATCTAAAAAGGGGGCTTCGGTATCTGAGATATTGGCTTTGTTTAACTGAAGTTCAGGTGGATAAATTTGATTGACCATACCTTCAAAATAAGGGTTGTCAATGTTCAAAAGGTCATCGAGGTACCTAGATGGGGAATTAAAAGCCTCGATAACATCAGCTTGATTATCATGGTTAAGAGAATCCATGAAATCTCTTTCGTAGCAGTATAAAAATAAATCAGCTACGAGAGGTGCGCAATTTGTACCCATCGGAATTCCAACAATTTGTCTGTATAACTTGGTCCCAAATCTAATATAAATATTATCAAGGAGATAGGATAAGGCGTCGCACACATTCTGACATGACCAAAGTGTATACCGACTTTGGTCAGAGGAAGTGAAAAAAGCCTTTCTGTCATTACATGCCAAATAAAGTGAACCATAGTTTTTAATGCCCTTTTGAAGGTCCACTCTATCAAATCCAGAAGTTTTTCTTTAATTAAAACTTGCTAGTGGGTTCCTTTATGAGGTAAGCATGCCTTAAGGCACTGTGGAGTCACATATGGCTGTGTATTCTGCCAAAACGTGGGTTGACATTTCATCATACAGTTCATTATTTGTTTCTCGGCACAGAATACCATAGGGGACTGGGGCTTTCACAGAGAAACTTTCATACTTAGGCTATCTCTCGCTGCTCATATTCATGATATTTAAATCCTCTTGTTTAGGCATAAAATCAATGAAATCACCAGGACATTTTAATAGGGATGAATACAAAGAACAATTGCTTTGCATAAATACCATTTTGACATCCTTTATACGCATGTTAATTTCCGTGACTTAATCGCTATAGAAGATGTTTGAAATATCACGAAGAGGAGATGTGAGTCATTGTCCAACAATAAATTTAGCCCACTTAGCATCTCGGTCATGAATTGTATGATGAAATGCCAACCCACGTTTTGGCAGAATAAAATGTCATGGGTGACTACATAGTGCTTTAAGACATGCTTACCTTATGAAGGAACCCACTAGGAAGCTTTGGTCGAATAACCGCCCTAGTAGAATATTTGTTTTCTTGCAAAATAACACTGACATGCTTAGTTTTATATTGTAACAACCGCTTTATCATGAAATTCTAAAATGTACAATAAATGAAAATCAGGATGTAGCTCTGTAAATAGTGCTCATAAAGACACCAAATTTTCAGCCGTAGTAAAAAAATGTCTATTCTTTCATAATTTACAAACAAAATTACAAACCACTAACCATGGTTCCTTGTGGAATCTTTGAAACTCGAATATCAGCGAATTTTTGTTAAAAATTTGGCTCCATATGTTATGTAATCAATTTAGGCATACAACATCACACGATCTGGAAGTTATATATACAGAGTAAATATCTATAGACATAATTAACATATTATATGAACAAATTCATCCAATTGTTCAAAAACAAGAAAAGCTGTCAATTTATTTCTGAATATCACAGGGGTATATTATTAAGTGAACGCACCTGTATTGGATCCGAGTAAATAAGCATGATAAAATGGATATTTTACCTGAGAGAGATACAGGCTGATCCGATGAGCCTCTGCCTCCGGTAACGCTGTATACAGAAATGAAATATAGTATTTAGTAATTATATTTGAGTCTTCGCATGAGAAAACAAATAATTTGCATATGCGAAAACAAAGACGCAGATCTGTAACTGCACAGCTGATCAGCGCCTTTGTTTTCGCTACACGGATAGTACAATTCCTCTTCTCCTTATATCCAAAGTTTCAAGCTTCATGAAGCTTTGTTCTGTGACTGTACAGCCCGGTTTGTGTCGGGCCTATTCGGACCTGGTCCTAAACCCAAATTGTTTGTTTTCTCATGTGCAGGCTATATTTGAAATGCCTATCAAAATCGGAGTGATGCATCTGGTTTCTTTTATATGTTCTTATCACAGTGTTATTTGTCACCCTTTAACACTAATCGAATTAATCGGTAAAATCGGTTTAAGCTCCCCCCCCCAGTAGTTTTATATTACTGATCGTTCCAAGGCGATACTTCTGTTGTGGTTCTATTTGTTTTGTGTTTTGGAGTCGATTTTTTGTGCTGTTTGAACCTTATATACGTTTTCAGTTTCAGTAAAGTTCGAGTAACTGAGTGGCCGCCTATTGGGAAAAAGCTGCTCACTCGGCTTACGATATGCTCTAAGTATAAGTACCTAATTGTCCATTTGGTCTTTTCCTGATCATTGTCTACTTGTACCTTTTTCTAGATTGCAAGATAGTAATGAAAACAATGGGATTTACACAGGAAGAAAATCACTCACTCTCTGCATTGTCATGCATTATCCAAGATGTTTTGCTATTTGGGGTAGGCTTATCTTACAGTGTAGGCAACAATGGCAGTTTTATTGTGAGATACAATATAGTTGTGATGATAATATTATACAGAAATACATATTGTGCCCAAATACTGACAGGAAATAAAATGAGTCACTTTTCAACGACAATGATGTTTTGGAAGTTTCAAATGCTGCATAAGGTTTGACTAAATAATTTTGTTTGTTAGACAGAGAGGTTTACATATAAGCTCATGTGTCAGAGAAACCCACGATTTTCTCCTTGTATGCTATGATTGCCCCTTTTTGAAACAGATATGAGGCTTCGCGTGAGAAAACCAACAATTTGCATATGCGAAAAGAAAGACGCAAATCAGCTGATAAGCCATACGGATAGTACGACCCTATTCTACTTAATCCAAAATTTCAAGCTTCTATGTTGCTTCCGTGACTATACAGGCCGGTTTGTGTCGGACCTGGTCGGAAACCCAACTTGTTGGTTTTCTCATGAACAGTATCATATTTGTTTTAATTTAATAGGTATGGATAAATATGCCAAAATTCTCTTACATTCAATAATCTGTAAAACTGAAGAGTATCCATGGGTTGAAATGAACGCAGACAGTTGGTTATTCTCAGCGGCAGTTATCATATCGCGGATAAATTGTTGGTCCTTTGCTGGCAGTTGCTGGAAGGCAGGGTCGCGTTCTAGAGCCTTCAGTATTGTCACTAGATCTCTCTTTCCTACAGCTGGCTGAAAGTGACAAACTGTAGAGTTAGTCACAGAAAACAAAGTGACTAACGCTAAAAGTGACAAACTGTAGAGTTAGTCACAGAAAACAAAGTGACTAACGCTGAAAGAGACAAACTGTAGAGTTAGTCACAGAAAACAAAGTGACTAACGCTGAAAGTTTCAAGTTTCAAAGTTTATTTCTCCCAGTTACATGAAACATGTAAAACATAGGAAATGCAATCTTAAGCTACAGTCACACTGTCACGTTTCAAGGCCTACGTTTTACTACGTTTCCAAGTCCCACGTTTTGCCCTAAATTTGTCCGGTTTTGCAGGTTGTTAGGTTTCAGTACGTTTATAGCTACGTTTTGCGACGTTTTACTCCGTATCGCTACGTATTGTCCGGTTATCCAACGGCTTAGGGCCACAGTTTCACTAGGGATTGGTACGTTTAGCTACGTATTTACTACGTGCCGATACGTTTTCCTACGATTCAGTAGGTTTTATCAGGTTAATACTACGTAGCGTCCGGATAGTTCACTTGTACCCGTGACGTATTTATTGGAATTATCGCACCAAAATTAATTAGTTGCACGATGACCACCAAGAGAGGATCCAAGAAAAGCTCCAGGGGTGTCAAATCTGCGCGTGCACCGGGGCTGTTAAGTGCACTGCAAGATGACACAGAAGAGGTAACCTTTTTTCGCTATATTTTGTGACTCGATTTATTGCATCTTTTGAAAAAAAAAAATCACAACCAAACTGTACACATTTAATGCATATTACTATTTGTTTCGAAATTGCACCCAATTCTTAATCCCATGCGTACATGAAATACAGTCCAACCTGTCTTAAACAAGCCCTGTATTAAGCAAGCACCTGTCTTAAGCAAGCACTTTTATTTCCCCCCAATAGATTTTACATGTAAATGAACCTCTATTAAGCAAGCACATATGTGGCCAAGGGCCGCTACTTTCTGTCCCAATTTTGGCGGCTTTAAGCAACCACTTATGTCATCAATTACATAAAAAAGAAATATTTTGACATGGATATTTAAACTCTGTCAGGTGTCAAAATTGTCTTCACACCTTCCAGATGCCATAATTCATTGTTTATTATCTCAAAAGAAAATCCAACTTGTCTGGGCATTTTGGAGAACTTAGTGACAGTTACCACTGGCAGTGTTATTATTTATTTCTACACTAGCCAACATGGTTGGGTTAGGATGCCCACCCTAGTGTTAGAACATAACCTCTATTAAGCAAGCACCTGCCTTAAGCAAGCAATTTTAGTGTTTCTCTTGGCCGCTTGCTTAAGACAGGTTGGACTGTATATTCATATAAACGCCATGATTCCATATCATATAAAATGTTTGGGAAATCAGCATTAACCTCTATTACGGCCCGTATGCGTAACCAAACGTAGTATTACTTAGTTAAATCGTAGTAGAGCGTGTCAATACGAAGTGATACTTAGTAATACCTGCTGAAACCTACTGAAACCTATCAAAACGTAGGGTAACACGTAGCAAGTCGTAGTAAAACGTATTGAAACGTAGTCCCTGCGTACTGATACGTAGAGTTCCACCGGGTTGTAATTTACGTTTTAGTACGTATTTGTTACGTATGTACTACGTTTTACTACGATTCGACTACGCTTTGCTACGTTTTACTAGGTATAAGCTACGTAAATCAGAGTGCTACGTTCGAACTGTTTTTTTAGTTCGAACGTGGCATGGGCCAGGTATATAGCCGTATATAGCCGTATGTAATACGTTCCACTACGTTGTAATACGTTTTACTACGTATATTGCCGTATTGCTACATTTCAGAAACGTAGTAAAACGTAGGCCTCGAAACGTGACAGTGTGACTGTAGCTTTACAAACAATATGTAAGTTTGGCGACACACACACAGACACACTCACACTCTTATGTACTAATGAGGGCACTTGGCTAATAAATATAACTAGACATCAAATTCGATGTACAAAATACAAAATACAATTTCAAACAACAGAGTCACGCCGCAAGGGCAGCCGTTAGATAATTTGATTCGCCCTTTAAAATTTAGCTTCAGCCACCCTCACAACGTGTCTCAGTTGCTAGTAAAAATATCAGGACATTTCATGCACTGCAATTTCTGTTACAAAAAAAGACAAAACGTCATTTTCTTGCCGAAAAAACTGTAGAGATAGTCACAGAAAACAAAGTGACTAACGCTGAAAGTGACAAACTGAAGAGTTAGTCACGGAAAACAAAGTGACTGACGACATGAAACTTAGACAGAGTAAACGGTATTGCAAGGCGTACAATCATTATAACATACATGTATATTTATCTAGTCCTATATGTGTTGGCTGAAATTTCGTAAATGGAGGATCTTACACGAGTGGTCATTTCATATGAAATTTATTAAACGAGCATTTCATATCAAATTTATTAAACGAGCCTTTGGCGACTTTAATAAATTTCATATGAAATGACCACGAGTGTAAGATTCGTTTGATCATATGATTTTTGAAAATAGGAATCTAATATTGCCTTCAAAGTGGGCATATTTTCAATGAAAATTTACATTGTTGTTACGGACGTCGTCAATGACGTAACGTATTCCCGCAATAAAACATGCGTGGTCATTACACTTTTTATTACAAAGCGTTTTCCACTGGAAAACAGCGGCGTCATATGATAAGAACAATTAAAACAATTACATCCAAAACGCTGTCCCAAAGAGTATCTTAAGTCAGGCAGAGCGGCAATATTTGTTCTTTTTATAGTGCTGTACCTACCATAGTTGGTTTAGGAGTCGCCGAGGAGGTGCCTTGCTCTTCTAGTTGCAACTCCTGAAATAAGTATAAGCCTATCACGAGAACCCCTGCCTTTTTCACTTATCAGGTGAAATATATTTGGTTTGTACCACCAATAGGAATATCGAACTGTTCTTTTCATGCTATACTGTGAACGCATGAATTCCTATTAAAGAAACGGATGGTGATAATTCAAAAAGCAATCAGTGCAGGTCGCAAATTTGGCTCCCATGGCAAATTTCAAATTTTCCAATTGATCTTTATACAGAAAAATATGTGTCATTTAAGATAAAGATTTTTCGAATATTTAATCCAGTATTGACGTCAAAATGACGTCAAAATGACGTAAGTTGTCTTTTCTAAACAAGCTGATGTTTTTACCAACGCGCTAAATAGCGGCGTTTCTATGCTTACTTTTGAGTAAAAGTGTATGGCAACACCAAAATGTAATTTTGGTTCTACTATAACTGCTCCAGTGTTATGTGAAATTGACTTTGGCTCGACGTCGGTGTGTTAGAATAAGAACGTCATGGAAAAATTGGAAATATCTTTTTTCTTCAATCTATATATAGAATATATTTTTCTAGAGGAAAATGTATGTTTCCTACTTTTACCAAAAAATGCCACGGGATTACACAGCGACCTGCACTAAGTAATTATTACAACTGTAAAATTAATGTCGTTTACAATGCCATTATGATAAACATAAACTTACACTCGACTCGTTGTGTCGTGTGGCGGCCCTAAAAAGGCTCCACGTACATCATCCATAGTGCTGATTATATTATTTCTTTCAGTCCTTTGAGATCAGTAAGAATTTTCAGAGTATTAAAATCGTTCGTTTAGAACCATCTTCTAAACAATGTTTTAATTATTTGATTCCGTTTAGGCATATGTCTTTGATTTAGACATCCCTTGAGTAACGTTTAGAATTTGCAGTATATTTACATGTATCTGGTTATCGTCGCCGGTTGTATAAAGAGTCACTGAAGAGGGTTCAGCACCCGAAATTGCGCAATATGGCCCATTCTACCTCCATTTGAACCTTTTCACTGCTTCCAAAGGATCAAACTTTTATATTTTATTTGCTATTACTGCAGCTGGCATTGTGCCATGTGGCGGCCTTACAAAGTCTCACTGTACATCATCCATAGTGCAGATTATATTATTTCTTTCGGTCCTTTCAGATCAGTAAGAATATTCAGAGTATTAGAATTGTACGTTTAGAGCCATCTTCAAAACAATGTTTTAATTTTTTGATCCCGTTAAGGCATGTCTTTGATTTAGACATCCCATGAGTAACGTTTATTTGAATGTATCTGACTATCGTCTCCGGTTTTATAAAGGGTCATTGATGAGGATTCAATACCCGAAATGGCGCAATATAGCCCATACTACCCCCTTTGAATGTTTTCACTGCTTCAAAGGGATCAAACTTATTATTTCATTTCATCATTATTTCTATGAAATTCGTTTTCATTTATTATATATTTTTGAAAATCTCCGAGAGCTCGTTCCAGAATTTTAAATGAAATGACAACTTATGTACATGTACATGTAAGATCCACCTGTTAAAACAGGCCATACCTTAATCAGATACGATCTCAAGGCGTGTGCTTCAGTCTGTGGCAGTTCTGAAATTGAAATGGTACTGGTGGTTTCATATAAAGTGACAGTCATCTACTGCTAGAGTGGAAGAGTTTATTTTTAAAATAGAATAATGTCATCGGCTCAGATTTTAATAGCGGTAAATTGCTTAAATTGCTAAAATTGCATGTTAAGTTAACGATCTGTACACACCAAAGGCTGCTTCTATAAAAGAAATTCACCATGATTACCGAACACTTAACTAAATGTCAGGAAACACTTCAGAAGCTGAGAAGAGCGTTAGCGCCAGCAAAACTGTAACCCTGATGAATTTGGCCTGGATAATTTTGACCTCGGATTAAAATCTGTCTATTACGACCGCAAACACTCCGTGTCAGGTTAATCTGGATCAGTGTGGTATGGATATTTACCAGTATGAACAAATACATAATGGGGATCAAGTAACTCCGGATCAGTTATTCTGTCTAGTGTGAACGCAAGTACAATCCAGATCAGGTTAATCTGGATCAAAGCGTCAAGCGTAAACGCGGACAACGATACTTACGGTCAATGACGTCAATGACTTTTTCAAATCCAACCAAGTCAATATAGTTCTTCAGGTCACCAGCTTCTGTCTCTGCAATCAACTCAATAATAAGGACTTGGCTGTCTTGTGGTAGCCGTTTGAATTCCGGGTTTTGGTGTACGGCTTTCAACATGTCAAGCAGTGACGCTGAGGCGACGCCGAGGCAGAATATGGTGAAAATAATGTGTGCCGACATTTTGGTTACTTATGGGTGTTGTTTCTGAAATAAATATACCAATTGACGATACAACACAACGTCTTTATGAATATAGTCAACAGTTTCATTAGAGGAAAACTTTTGAAACTTGCGTTTAATCCAAACAACACTTTATAGATCAAGCATGTAGAGGTAATATATAATGAGAATAATAACACATGAGAATTGTGCGCGTATTGAAAAAGGAAACTGATCGCTTTGATATGGCATAGGTCTATATGTGTGTCATTTACGATAAAAATGGTGAGAATTTAATGGTTCACAAATGATTCCAGGACATTGTTTCATTCATAAATAGATTTGTTATATACCGATACATACCTTAATTTTCGCGGTCTGCCGATCAAACTGACCGTTCATTATTTTGGTCAACCGCGGTGCTATCATAGAAGAGATAAGAACGGTGGTCTCCAAGATAACCTATTACATATTAAAGGCTCATCACGTCTCGACTGATGGCTAGATTTTGACATTGTATGGTTATTGGGTATGTCATTTACCTAACCTCTTTACTCACAGCTGAGAATCGCGTGGTACGGAATGTATACAAACAAATAAATCATGATAACCACCATGATAAATCAAAAACGAGGGCACAGATACAATAAGCCGCCCGGCAATGGAGAGCCGCGACCTCGGCGCCAAACGACATCACTGAAAATCTAAAGCAAACGAAAAACACCAGTTGAACCCCAATGGACCAAGCAACAGACAAGCAGCTCCGGTCCCAACCAACTTAAATGAATAGCTTAAAGTCGGGACCAACATAGTCTGACGCCCGACCCACCAGCATGCAATTAAAGAAGTCAGCATAGTTATCAACCATGATTTGGTTAAAACCTAAGCATGCAGACTGTCGTAAGTTATATCCTATACGTTTGTAATGTATGTGATTTTTTTCTAAACTGAAATGAAAAATCTTTCCTTCCCCTATAAGTTTCTTAAATTTGTAAACCAAGTCACCATAAAATTTTGGTTCCGATAGGCCATCACGTAAAAGCGTCTTTAACCCAGCATTAAATATACATTCTCCCTACTACCTAATGAAACCCATAATCGGATCAAATGCTATAATAATTTGCATGCACATAACCAGGAAATTTGAGATTTTGCCATATGTATATAAAAACATGCCCATGCAATACACACAGATTTTTTGAGCTTTAAAAATTGAAAATTTTCAGCTGATCTTTTTTTTTTTACTTTTTTTTTTTTTTTTTTTTTTTTTTTTTTTTTGGTACACATAAGAACCGCCTCGCTGAGTGCAGAAAACCATAAAGGAAAACTCATATTCAGAAAAAAGTGAAACTTTTCATATACTGGTAGGCCATATTGCACCCTCCGTAGCAGAAAGGCAAACTTCAATAAAATCTGTACCAGTAGGCAAAGATCTGGAATTTATCATGAGATAAAAAATCAATATCGCCAGAAAACAGGAAATTTTATATTTCTAATCTTTTCCAGAAAGTTCATGTGTGTATAAACTCAACAGTTTCCCAAGGTAGTCTCAAGAAGATTGAGCTTTAGGTTGTACGAAAGATTGTAAACAATGTAGACGATCTGGAACAAGTATAAGGTTTTCTCATTGTTGCTGATTTGAGAAGAGATGATCAGAAAGAGATCGACTCATTAGTGACGTACCTACATGAAGAAGGATAGGCTCCATATTATATTTAGCTTTGACAGACCAAGAGATCTTACAATTATGCTCACGTACGTACATCAACTCAAGGCTTGGCAATCAAGTTCATTACGAAAACTTGCCCATGCAATATACAGAGATTTTTTTCAGTTGTAAAAATTTAAAATTTTGTTGGAAAAATTTTGATACTTGTCTTATTTTTACTCAAAACATAGGCGGTTCTAACGAGTACCCACAATCTCTGTTTTGGAGCAAAAATAAGAAAAATAGGTATACCCCTGTAAACTCCAGTTTTACTATATAAAAGTGGGGTTCAAGGGGGTATACATTACACGGACATGCTTTCCTGATGTATATATATATAGCTTCCTGCTTCAAAATTCAGCTTTTAATAATTTTCCACAATCAACCAAATGTGACTTATTGCTTCAAATATTTGAAATTTTATTTTATGACAGTGTTTTAAACATTGCATTACATCGAACATCTCATATGTAAAATTGAATGTAGACGCCGAAAAAAATTTAATGGTCTATCCTTATTGGAAATGTCCTCAGACCTTTCCACTGTGTTGAGGTTGACTGCAGTAAATTTTGAGCTGGTTCTATTTATTTTACATCTAAATTGGCATCGCTGACGTCGAAAAAAGATCGATACAAGAGACCCGTCCAAATTCACTGTACAGAATCCAATACGCAGCAATATATATCCTGTAAACAATGGGGATAAGACAGTTCACCAACAAGCCGCACCACCACCGACCCGATGTATACATTTTTTATTTGTTAAATGTCCGACTATAAATAAAATTTGTATTCTGTATTCTATTCTGTATAGTGAGTTTGAAACAACAACAGTTAAAAGTCTCGGTTTTTAGTAATGGACACTTGTATTTAGATAAAATATAAACGTTTGATCCTTTGGAAGCAGTGAAAAAGTTCAAAGGGAGGTACTATGTGCCATATAATAAGTTTCAACTCCCATTTTATTCCTTTCTGTACATAATACTTTCAGGTTAAAAGTATAATGCGGCTTAAAGATGCAATTCACATGCATGTTATCTTCGTGAAATTGAAAAATTATTTTGAACAATTTTACAGTGTTTTAAACTTAGCCGATTTTCGTTCATATTGAATAATGAGATATAGTGTCTGCTTTGTGAAATCAACTCCTCCTAGAGTTTTTAGTATAATGTCTTTTTAATACTTTGAAGTTATCTTTCAGACAAACTGAAGATGTGCATGAAGATTTTTCTTGAAGAAAAAAATCATTGTTAATAATATGGATAAACTACAGCTCTATGAAGACGTTTGACGCCATTAAAATACTTTGTAACTAGCAAACAGGGTTGACATTTTTCACCTTGCGGGGGGGGGGTATACTGTAAGCCTTGTTTGCAGCCATTTTCTTGTTTTCTCTGAAATCTCTACAATGTTTACTTGTGAAACACCTCATAACTAGCAGCAGACCTTTCATTTGGATTCTTTTTAAAGAAGCCAACTTGTTATAATAGGATTGTGCTTGTATTTGCTAAAGGTCACCGGCAGCAGAGCTATCGATATCTGCAGATTCATAACGTTACTGTGTATAGGGCTCAGCATTATAACCCAGCAGGCACATGACGTCAGAATGACGTCATATCGACGTCGATCTGACGTCATTCTGACGTCATGTGCCTGCTGGGAAGGCAAGTACGGGACGCTAATGTTCATTCTGACATAATAAAGGCATGCCGCACAATGACATGCGTTTAAAAAAGAAAATAAAAGAACATTTAATAAAAGTGCATTTGAATGGGAATAACCACAATCACAACTGAGCTTCTTCTCTACGGACATATCGAATGTGTCAGACGGGATTTACTTTACATTTTTCTCTGTACGAGATCCTTAATTGGCATTTCTTACGTCTTCATCTACACATGTTTCCAAGTCAAAGTCATTCGCCAGTGATCTATTTCCGTATGGATACTCACGAATAACGTCTTTTCTAAACATCTTATCCCATGCCTCCTTAAAACTTCTCTTATTTAACAGGTTCCGTGTCCTTTCGTCCAGGACAAACACAATAGCATTTGCGAATCCTTTGAGTGGGCCGAAGATACAGTGAAGCAGGACCAATGGAAATACGTATCCTTCTTCAGTCGCGAATGAAACAGCATTTTGTAGTCGGTTTGCTAACGGGAATATTATTGCTAGGAAGTAAACTACTGGGTAGAGACGGAGTGTTCGGATGTCCCTGTCCATCTCCTGTTTCCGCATGAACGTTGTAGCATCCGTGGTAGTGAGAGCTGATTCGAACTGTTGTTTCATTTTGACGTTTATCACAACAATGCATATGATTATGACGATAAAGGAGGCAAAGTCCCAGATATACCACAGACCAAACCGCCATGTCCATTCATTTTTAATCCAACACCACGCACCGGCTGGCCCGTAGGCATTCCAAATAAACGGCAAGGCAGCAAGCCATCCTGGTACAAGCCATCCAATAATGGACACGATAACTTCATAAGACCTCAAGGATTTTGACCATAGAATGTTCAACAGCAGATTCAGAATAATAAGAAACTCCCATATTTAATATGTACCATATACTGAAATGCTTCCACGTTGCCTGAACGATACATGAAATTGATGATTCAACATAAAAATCCCCCATTATGTAACATATTGCCAGTTGAAGGGCTCCTTTAAGCTAAGGTGAATTACCATCCTCTGTGCAAATTCCGTGTACTTCTTGAAGAACCAAACAAGAAAAATTGTTGACATGCTTCCGATTATTGACAGCACACCTGAAACTCTTTTACTGTATACAAAAGCTGTGCAATACCCCGGGTTTATCGGAAACATGGGGCATAATTCTGGATTTTCAGTATTATTGACGGTATCCGCTGTAGCCATTACAACTGAAAATATGTTTAGCGCCAGAAAATACAAATCACACATGTACATGTACACAATGTATCGTATTCAGCACTAATGAGTTACGGAATATCTAGAATGAAACACCTTAAGTCGACATAGTTACTGATTTGATCAACTGAAGTTGAACATTTACTATGAATGAATTGGAATGTAAGAAAATCCCGGTGAAAATTATGTATCAGGATGCGTTATGCGTGGTTTGCCAATTTATGGGAAATGATATAATATGCTTGTAATGTTTCTCTACGTGTCGAAGGTATAGTTAACTTTTGGTTTTGTTTTTGTTTTTCTACATCATATTGTCAGGCTAAGACATGCGTGAAACAGGATTTTTCCAACGTTTGTAATTATTTTAAAATGATCACTCCCATTGGGCAAAGAAAGTGGATTCCCCCATTGAAAAGGGTGCTGCGTCATC
This sequence comes from Rugalucina vietnamica, assembly GCA_964017185.1. Taxonomy (NCBI): domain Eukaryota; kingdom Metazoa; phylum Mollusca; class Bivalvia; order Lucinida; family Lucinidae; genus Rugalucina; species Rugalucina vietnamica. The sequence goes on from OZ024875.1 coordinate 48,021,721, forward strand.
TCCGTCGCATACACACTGAAAACTCAACACAATAAACCACTTATGTGACTTTCCGAAGAAACACAGAGCAAATTTTACTTGCACAATCTCCAGTATAAACAAGACAAAATATAAATTTCCCCGGCCATGAGTTTACATAGTGTTACATGCAAATTAATATGAAATAAGTCACCACCTTTGTCGAGACTCTCTGCTCCAATTGCGCACATAATTTGAAATAGCCTACATAACATAAGCTTCCTCACCCTGGGTCCCTACCGGGGGTTTGAGGGATCAGCAGGGGAGAAAGACCATTTATTTTAGGGACCTGGGGAAAGGATAAGCTTTTAGGGATTTAGAAGCAGGAAGCAGGAGCCTGAAGAAATGCATTTACAGGAGCGGAGCTGGGGAGAAAGGTCATTTATTTCTCTTTTGGAACAGCGATCCGATCGAGTCCCCACAGGTAGGGCATTGCCCTGGTGTATTCTGAAATAAGCCATACAATTCTTCACTTTTTTGCACACTTTACAACTGTTTTCTGTACAAAATATAGATCTACAATTTTGAGAACGGAGCGACTCTGAAATAACGGAAGAGGAAGATTTTTTCACACAAGGACCTTCGCCGCTCGCTGTTAAGACGACGGCGTAAACAACCACAGCAATGTGACGTCATACTCAAGTTATGTTATCTATCAATGACAGACGAATGGGCGTATTGAAATAAGATATTCTTGAGTAAGAGTCTTTGCTTTATCCGTTTATTTAGGGCAAGCCTAGTCGGCGACATTTTGCCAGCACAAGATTTCGAATGTTTCAACGTGAATAACTGTTGCTAGCTGCTACCGCGAATTCCGGTTCCGCTTGACGAAAAAAAAGATTTTTTATCAATGTACTTGAGTACAGAATAGAACAGAACATTTTTATCACCATCCTACCATAAGAGCGACGCAGGAACGTCGCTATTACATCAGCTGAACAGATTATGATGATGATCTTATGTTTGTCAGATGAATAGGCAATACCGATGGTCATGTTGGAGAAGCAAAATATTTTTTTTCTGGACGTAGGTTTCAAGACCCGTTCCAAGGCGATACTTCTGTGGTGGTTATTTTTGTTTTATGTCTTGGTGTTTAAAATTTTTTTTGTGCTGTTGGCGCCTTATGTATGTTTCCATATTTTTAATTAAGTTAAGGTAACTGAGTGGCCAACTATTGGGAAAATAGCTGCTCATTCGGCTTACGATATGTTTCATGGTATAAGTGCCTGATTGTTAGCTTGGTTTTTTCCCACCTCGGTTTTTGGAGTGGGAATCTCTTTCTGATTGCGCCTTTTCCTGATCTTTGCCTACTTGTACCTTTCAAGACCTTTTTCTTCTTTGTCTACACTTTCGTACAGGATGTAAATGTTAGGTCAGAAATTCATAATGGCCCTTTTGATGCAAACTCATTAATTTATTGATATTCATGGGTCAGATTGTTTGCTTTATGATATTCGGAGAAATATCATATTAAAGATATTTAGTTTATTAGAAAATTAGTTTCGGTTAAGATACATTTTCTAACCAACATTTAATATATTTGGCCCCATTTGGATAATACTAATCTTTGTTATCCAAGTTATTCCAATTATGCGTTTCATGTTGCGGCATGACTTTGTGGCCACCCGAATATCGTTTGGCTGTTCACTTAGCCCTCTGCATTTTATTTGCTCTGTCCAAGCTAGCGCTGTGACCACCTTTCCTTCAACAGCTGCTCATTCTGCTTTCCTTTATAAATGTTACATGTTGGTATCTATGTATAATATTTTCTTAACATGCTTTTCATTATTTCTTGTTTATATTTGTGTACAATAATAGAATAATTGCAGAAGCTGAGGATGAGGTTATTGCCATGTAAAACTAGTTTAAGCCCGCCAGTAATTTTATATTACATATCGTTCCAATGCGATACTACTATTGTGGTTCTTTTTTTATTTCTTGAATTTTTGTGCTGTTTGCACCTTATGTGCGTTTTTATATTTTTAGTTAGGTTTGGGTAACTGAGTGGCCACCTATTGGGAAAGGAAATAGCTGCTCACTCGGCTTACGATATGTTTTCTTAGTCATGATTAGTGCCTAATTGTCAATTTAGTTTATCCTACATCGTTTTCTTTCTGATTGCGCCATTTACTGATCATTGCATACTTGTACCTTTGTATCGACTACCCTGTTGAATGGTGCAAACTTACAATACTTCTCTTTGGCTCTAAAGGGTCACTGACAATGCTTAAGTAGTCGAAACCATGGTATGGACCATTTCCTTTCCCACTGATATGTTCAGTGCTCTTAAAGGGTCTCAGTTTTATTTTTAATTGCTGGCCAAAGCTTGATTGAGTGAAGAAGCATTAAAGCAATTTCATATTCAGTAAAAGTGGAGATTTTTCATATACACGAAGTTCATATTGCATCATCCGAATCAAGAAGACAAATTATTGGGAACTTCAATACAGCCTGCACCAGTAGGCAAAGATCTAGGATATGTCATGTGATAGATAATTCAATGTCTCCAGAAAACAGGAAATTTGATTTTTATTTTGAAAATTCACACTTTTCATGTACATGTATATATAAATTGTATGATACTTCAGCCAACAGTTTGACTAAGCAGTTTCATAAACACTGTGTGTTTAGTTGTAAGGACTATCTTTATTTAAGTAAAAATTGTAAACAATGAACAGAATTTGGAACAAAACAAGTCTTCTCAATGTGGCTCACCTGAGATAATCAGAAAAAGATCGACTCGGTAGGATCGTACCTAATAGTCTATATGAAGATAGAAATGGCTCACTTTTGATATTATATTTAGCTTTGACTATCAGCCTACTGACTAAGTCACCAATTTGCAGCTCACTAAGCAGAGTTCAATTCAGAATGCTCCTTGTACAGACACTGAACACTGGTGTTGTCTCAGTTTTAGAATGTACCTTAAGATAGTAAGTCCCAAGGTAGGAAAGTAAGAGGAAACGGCGTAATCAGAAAGAAATTCCCACTCCTAAAACCGAGGTGGGAAAAATCTAAATTTACAATCAAGTACTTGTACTAAGAAAACCGAATGGCCAAATGGGCAGCCATTTGAAAACATACATAATGTGCTAACAGCGCAAAAATTCAACACCAAGACATAAAACAATAAGAACCACCACAGAAGTAACGCCTTGGAACGATAAGTAATATGAAATTAGGAAAAAAAGAAGTAGTCTTTGGTAGCTAATGTTTATCCTGTCGTAATAGAGGCATACCTCCCATAGGGCGTAACATTTAAAAAAGGAAATAGAAGTACATTTAAAAGTGCATTTGTTTGTTTGAATTGATGCTTTACGTCCCAGTCAACAGCAAAGGTCATGTCGGGACGTTGCCTCCATTTTATGGGACTTTTACCCAAAATTAGGGTGTCATGACACTCAAAATGTGCTTCATAAATATAACCACCCAACAAAGCCAGTAAGGCTTATTTGTGTGGGTAGTTTGACTAAACCACTCTTCCTGGGCAGGCTCAGCCATGAGCGGTTAACCAGTAATCAGATGGTCGGTCAGACGATTAGAAGCTTTGCCTGGAGACACAAGCAGCCCATCTATTTCTCCTAGGCCCCAATGGGCGGGGGCCCTAAAAGTGCATTTGAATGGGAATAACCACATATACAACTTTACTTCCTTCTTATCTAGGAACATATCGAATGTGTCAGACGGGATTTACATTCTCCTCTATACAAGGTCCGCCACTGGCAGCCACTACATCTTGATCTACACATGTTTCCATGTCAAAGTCATTCGCCAGTGATCTATTTCCGTAGGGATACTCGCGAATGACATCTTTCCTGAAGATCTTATCCCATGCCTCCTTAAAACTTCTCTTATTTAATAGGTTCCGTGTCCTTTCGTCCAGGACAAACACAATAGCATTAGCAAATCCTTTGAGTGGGCCGAAGATACAGTGGAGCAGGACCAGTGGAAATACGTATCCCTCTTCAGTCGCGAATGAAACGGCATTTTGTAGTCGGTTTGCTAACGGGAATATTATTGCTAGGAAGTAAACTATGGGGTAGAGACGGAGTGTTCGGATGTCCCTGTCCATCTCCTGTTTCCGCATAAACGTTGCAGCATCTATGGTGGTGAGGGCTGATTCAAACTGTTGTTTCATTTTGACGTTTATCACAACAATGCATATGAGTATGGCGATAAAGGAGGCAAAGTCCCAGATGTACCACAGTCCAAACCGCCATGTCCATTCATTTTTAATCCAACACCAGGCACCGGCTGGTCCATAAGCATTCCAAATAAACGGTATGGCGGCAAGCCATCCTGGAACAATCCATCCAATAATGGACACGATACCTTCATAGGACCGCAAGGATTTAGACCAAAGAATGTTCAACAGCAGATTCAGAATAATAAGGAACTCCCATATTAATATGTGCCATATACTGAACTGCATCCACGTCGCCTGAACTATACATGAATTGGATGACTCGACATAAAAATCCCCTATTATGTAACATATCGCCAGTTGAAGGGCTCCTAAGCTGAGGTGAATAATCATCCTCTGCGCGAATTCCGTGTACTTTTTAAAGAACCAAACAAGAAAAATTGTTAACACGCACCCGATTATTGAGAGCACACCTGAAACTCTTTTACTGTACACTAAAGCCGTGCAATATCTCGGGTTGCTCGGAAACATTGGACATAACTCAGAATTCTCAGAATAGTTGTGTGATATATCCATTGAAATTTGTACGGCGTCACGAAGTACAAGTCACACATGCACACAATTTATTGAATTTACCACTGATTAGTTACGGAATACATGTATGTATGAAACACCTAAAGTGACATAGTCACTGATTTGATGAAATGAAGTTGAACAATTACTACATGTATGAATGAAAGTTTTGGAATGTGTGAAAAACCCGGTGTAAAAAATACACCAGGATGCGTTATGGATGGTTCGCCAATTTATGGGAAATGATTTAACATTACGAAAACATGCCTTCGCAACATACAGATATTATTTAGCTGTAAAAAAAAATGAAGAAAATTGATATTTTTAATAGTTTTGCTCAAAACAATAATTTTGGTACACGTTAAAACCGCCTGGCCGAGGTACCCATAATCTATGTTTTGGACCAAAAATAAGAAAAATTGTATACCCAGTAAACCGCAATTTTACTATCTAAGATTGGAGGGGTCAATATGGGTATACTTTTCATGGCAATGTTTTCATGATTACTATAGTATATTTTGCTTGTATATTTTGCTCTGTCAAACGTGTCAAAAGCTATATAAACTTTTGCTTTTTACATAATATGTTTAGGCCAAGGCACATTAAGAAAGACGTCGCGTTGAAACGGAACAGTATAAAACATAATATTGTTACGTGCCAGGCGTAACTAGAAGATTAAGGAAACCAACAAGTTGGTTAGCCAGCAACAAGCTTTGTTTAAAATTTAACAAATCTATTTAGAAGTAATTTAACCAGTAATTACATGTGAAACAATCAAAAGCATATATACAATCAAACAAAAATGAATGTACAATACCTTTCAAGATGTTAATTCCCTTACAGAATGTCTGAATGTCCCTCAGAATTTTTATAACACAAGTCTGTATCAGTTTCTGATCCCAAGAATTAAAGTTTGTTTCAAAATAGCACTATGTCCCAATCCAGAATCGAATATCACAAAGTAATCCAAGAATAAGTTTAAATTCCAGTAAGATAGATTTTGACTTCTTAATAGTAACAGTACCCAAAGATTGTCCTTATGAAAATTTGTAGCCCTTATATAGCACTGAGGAACATTCAGGATTCTTCCAGCAAATTCTATGATATCATATACTAAAAATAACAAGTTGTTTACCAAAATTTAATGTTCTGGAATATTCTAGAGAGGCCATTATCCTTCCAGAAAATTCCACAATATTCTTTTGACATAAAAAAGATTTTTCTAGAAGATTCTACATCTTTCCAGGTTTTTCCGGACTTTGCCGTCAAAGAACAATTTGAAATTTCTAAAAAATTCTGAAGTAAACAACCTGTTTATGTCCAATATCTGGGACACTAAAAGTAAATAATTGCTAAGGACAACAAGTAAACATCATATGTATAACATCATACTTTCCTGGGCATACTCCCTTGGGAAGTTTACCAGTACTGAATGCACATCTTTCAACAAGTAACTGTCATACATAACACTTCCCCTCTTCAAAGAAAAGAAAGTTTTATAAAATAAAGCTTTCTTTTGCAATACTGGATAATTGTATACAATATGTTTAGCAAAATTTGTGCAAAACTAATCAAATACAACAGCACAAAGCTGGACATCAGCATTGTAGAGGCACTTAAGCTCTGCTTAGGGTGTCTGGAATGATATTATCTCTTCCTCGGATATGTCTGATGTCAAGATTGTGCTCTTGCAACATGAGACTCCACCTGAGTAAACGCTGGTTCTTGTTTTTCATTTTATGTATGAAAGTCAGTGGATTGTGGTCACTGAAGACAACAATTGGTGCATGTGAAGAAGCTAAGTAAACTTCAAAGTGCTGAAGTGCAAGGATTAGAGATAGGCATTCTTTCTCTATGGTAGAGTAATTTCTCTGATGCTTGTTAAACTTTTTGGAAAAATAACAAACAGGATGGTCAACACCATTGTCATCTTCTTGCAGCAATACACTGCCTGCACCAACATCACTGGCATCTACAGCCAACTTGAAATCTTTGTCAAAACTTGGTGCTAAGAGAACCGGAGCACTTCTAAGTATGGCCTTGAGCTTATCAAATGACTTCTGGCAGTCATCCGTCCAAACATACTTGGCCTTCTTACCAAGCAAGTTTGTCAGAGGCTCAGCTATAGCCGAGAAGTTGTCGCAGAATTTCCTATAATATCCAGCCATACCCAGAAAGCGCATCAGTTGTCTTTTGCTAGTAGGTACAGGAAAATCTGAGATAGCCTCAACTTTAGCTTCTACAGGTTTTACCTGACCTTGACCTACAATATGTCCAAGAAATGTCAAGTTTGCATGGCAAAATTCACTTTTTGCCAAGTTCACAGTTAGTTTAGCATCACTTAGCCGGTCAAAGAATGTTCTGATTGTCTGCAAGTGTTGTTGCCACTCCTCACTGAAGATAATAGCGTCGTCGATATAGGCTTTACAGCCATCCAGATTGGAAATCAAACTGTTGACCAGCCGCTGAAAAGTCGCAGGCGAGTTCTTCATTCCAAATGGCATGACTTTATACTGGTACAGTCCATCTGGTGTAACAAATGCCGAGATCTCCTTTGCTCTGTCCGTGAGGGGTATCTGCCAAAATCCCTTTAGCAGATCGAACTTTGTAACATACTTGGCATGTCCAATATTATCAATGCAGTCATCGATTCGTGGGATGGGAAAAGTGTCTGTTTTAGTGACAGAATTGACTTTTCGATAGTCTGTGCACATTCTAAATGTCCCGTCTGGCTTTGGTACAAGAATACAAGGAGAACTCCATTCACTTTGGCTGGGTTCAATGAAATCATTGTCCAGCAAATATTGAACTTCTTCCCTGAGATATTGCTGTTTTACAGGGTTCATTCTGTAAGGATGTTGCTTTACAGGTTTTGAACCTTCAATAATGTCAACATCATGATAGATTTTGTCAGTTCTGGATGGAATGTCCGGAAATAAGTGCTCATATTCGAGAACTAACTGTTTCAGTTCAAGTCTTTTGTCTGAATCAAGGTGAGACAGTTTCTGATCAAGATTCTGTAGTATGTCAGAATTCTGGAGTTTCGATGACGAGGGATCAGATTTCTCCAAGTTGAAGTCCTCAGAGTCCATTTGATTTTGTTCATGAGGGACAGAATTAACTATATTTACTGATGAAATAACAGAACTATCCCTATCAATATACTTCTTGAGCATATTAATGTGACATAGCTGTTTTTGCTTGCGCCTCCCAGGAGTGTTAACAATGTAATTCACGTCACTTAACTTTTTATCAACAGTATACGGGCCATAATATCTAGCTTGTAAAGGTCTGCCAGGAATGGGCAAGAGAGCAAGTACCTTGTCTCCAGGTTCAAAATTTCTGTCTTTAGCATTTTCATCATAACGAATCTTCATTTTGCTTTGAGTAGATTTGAGATTGGACCGAGCTGCATCACAGGCCTTTGATAGTCTGTTTTTGAAATCAGATACATACTGAAGTAAGTTCAAAGAACTGTCATCATCTGAGAGAAATTTCTTTTTTAGAAGTTTTAACGGTCCACGTACAGTGTGCCCAAAAACAAGCTCAAATGGGCTGAACCCCAGAGACTCTTGTACAGATTCTCTTACAGCAAATAGAAGCAAGTGTATGCCTTCATCCCAATCTTTTTCAGTGTCAAAGCAGTAAGATCTGATCATGTTTTTCAAAGTTTGATGGAATCTTTCTAAGGCACCTTGGCTTTCAGGGTGGTAAGCCGATGACTTGTATTGCTTAATTCCAAGTTCGTACATGACTTGCTGAAAAATTCCTGACATAAAATTTGAGCCCTGATCTGACTGGATAGATTTTGGGAGGCCTACAAATGTGAAGAACTTCACAAGTGCATTAACTATTGTTTTAGCCTTGATATTTCTGAGTGGGATAGCTTCAGGAAAGCGAGTTGAAGCACACATTATGGTCAGAAGATATTCACAACCTTTCTTTGTTTTGGGTAAGGGACCTACACAATCAATAATCACTCTGCTGAAAGGTTCATCAAAGGCAGGAATGGGCTGCAATTGAGCTTTTGGAATGGTCTGATTGGGCTTTCCTACCATTTGACAAGTGTGGCAGGATTTGCAATGCTGTGAAACATCAGATTTTAATCCTGGCCAGTAGAAATGATTTAGAATCTTGTGATAGGTCTTATTTACACCTAAATGGCCTGACATGGGTGTTTCATGAGCCAAGTTTAAGATTTCAGGGCGATAAACCCTAGGAACCACAATTTGGTGGTTAACAGTCCACTCATCTGCTGCGGAGACATCCGGAGGACGCCATTTTCTCATCAAAATGCCATTTTTGACATAATAGCAAACAGGAACCTGGGATATTTCATTTTCATTAAAAGCCCTTTCAAATAAAGGCGAGATCTCAGAATCGCTGTGTTGTTCTTTACAAAGCTGTGACCTTGACAGCTGGTCATGACCTTGGTCATTTGAGTTGGAAGGTGAAAGGTCATTTTCTGACCCCGACCTTGGATTGCTAGGGTCAGTCTGAATATCAGACTGACTAGGGGAAAGAGATGTTGAAATCTCTTTATTAAAGGACTGACCTATCAAAGTGTCAGTTAAATTTATGTCCTGCATCCCATCATATAATTTGGCTTTCTTAGCCATTGCCCTAGTAACAGCACAAGAAGGGTAAAGGTCAGGAATTTCCTGCTCAATGGGATCAGGCGGTTGATCAACACATGGTGTGCTGGTCAAAAGTGGGTTTACCACAACCTTATCTCCTGCCAAATCATTGCCTAACAGCAAATGAATACCTTTAAAGGGTAAGGAAGGTCTAATACCTACAGCCACGGGACCTTTAACTAAGTCTGAGGACAAATAGATATTATGGAGCGGTACATTAACAAATCCACACTCTACGCCCTGGATAAGGACACTTGTCCCAGAAGAAGACTTCTCGGAAAATGGCAAGGTATCTGCCAAGATAAGGGATTGAGAAGCTCCGGTATCTCGTAAGATTTTGATAGGGGTAGACTGGGCAGAGTCACTGTTAAGTGACACAAAACCATCTGATAAGAATGGTTCATAAATCTCCATAATAGAATCCTCAGAGACTGACTCTTTACAAGTTCTGGTCAGTATAGGGTTTTCTTCCTGGATACAAGACTGTGGTTTAGCCTTTAAGGAGGTGAGGCCTGTCGGTTTAGCACTATCTATATTTTCTCTTTCTTTCTTTCGTTTCAGTGCCAAACATTCAGAAATAATGTGGCCAGTTTTCTTACAATAATTACAAATTGGCTGGGATAAGGGATTTTGTCCTTTGTTTTCACTAGAAAATTTGGGTTTTGGACTGGAATTGTCAGTTGGATTACTGGGATTGGCTTTGGGACCGGACTGAGGGGAATATGGTTTTGACTGAGGGGTAATTTGCTTTGATTGAGGGTTATATGGTTTCCTAGGATATGGCTTGTTGACAAATGAAGCCTTATGAGTCAAAGCATAGTCATCAGCTAAACGTGCTGCTGTTTCCAAGTTTTCAACTTCTCTTTCGTTCAAGAAAGCCTTAACATCAGAATTTATGCACCGTTTGAATTCTTCAACAAGCATGAGCTGCCTTAGCTTTGCATGATCAGAACCTACTTTCTTTGAAGAACACCATCTATCAAATAGTTGCTCTTTTGTTCTAGCAAACTCAACATGAGTCTGGTCATGTTCTTTTCTACAGTCTCTAAATTTCTGCCTGTATGCCTCAGGGACCAACTCATAAGCCTTAAGAATAAATTCCTTTACTGTATCATAATCTGAGCTTTGCTCAAGAGAAAGCTGAGTGTAAATTTCTCGAGCTTTACCAATTACAACACTTTGCAAAAGCAAGGTCCAGTGCTCTCTTGGCCATTTCAAGTTTTCTGCCACCTTCTCAAAATGTAAGAAATATTTGTCAACCTCTTTTTCTTGAAATGGAGGAACGAGACGAATGTGTTTTGTGACATCAAATACTGTACTAGTAGCCAAAGGCAAAGATTTTGATTTTGATTTGTCATTAAGTTCAATTTCCTTCATTCTTAACTGAAATTGCCTTTCTCTTTCTTTTTCTTCAATTTCAAATTTAAATTTTTCTTTTTCAATTTCAAGCCTTTCTTCTCTTTCTAATTTTTTCTTTTTCTAACTCAATTTTTTCTCGTTCTAATTCTCTTTGTTTTTCCTTCTCTCGTTCTTCCATTTCTAACTTTTGTTTATCCATTTCTAACTTTTGTTTATGCATTCTTTCTTCCCGTTCTAAAGTTTCCAATCTTATTCTTTCTTCCCTTTTGGCCTTTTCTGCCCTTATTATTTCATCCCGTTCTAAAGTTTCCAACCTTATTCTTTCTTCATACTCAAATTTTAGTTTTTCCATCTCAATTTGTCTTTTGATTTCTAGTTCCCTCAACTGCAAGTCAGTCTGAGTGACTAGAATCTGAGAAGTAGCCGAGGAATCAAAAATTTCCTCGTCAACAAAAAACTGAATCAAAATGTTCTTAATTTCATGTTTTAACATGGAAGTCTTGATATTTGACAACCCATAATGATCAGCTATGTCTAAGAGGTCACTCTTTTTGGCCTTATCTAACAGCTCCTGAGAAGGCGCAGCAATAAAGTCACTTAGTTTGAATGACATGGTTGCTTTTTGCTGGCTTTAGCTATTTAAACAGCAAACAGTGAAGATACTTTAGAATTTTAAATAAATTTGGTGCACAAGAAATTTCCTGGGCATACTCCCTTGGGAAGTTTACCAGTACTGAATGCACATCTTTCAACAAGTAACTGTCATACATAACAATATATATTATAGATCTACGTGGTGATGTTGCCATTTGAAAAAAAGGTATTCAAGTTAATGAATTTTCTACTTCAACAATAATGTTGCGCTTAAATGCAACTAGGTCGGCCCAACCATTTGTACAGAATTCATCTTTTACGGACATGACGTTCCTGGTCATTCTGTACTAACGGAGTGTGTGTGAATAGTACACATGAACTGGCGGGGTTAAAATGCAACAACAGAATGAGGACGTGTACGAAAACACTTCTAAAAGTTAAGACCATAAATTAAATTGGTTGTTAGTCATGCGTTAATCAGTATTTCCCCAAAATTATTTAAAATGATCAACAAAGAAAGTGAATTTCCCCTATTGAAAGTATTAATATGCCACGAGCACTGCGTCATCTCTGTCGCATAGATGCTGAAACCTCAAAAGATACAAGTAGGCAAAGATCAGGCAAAGGCGCAATCAGAAAAAGATTCCCACTCCAAAAACTGAGGTGGGAAAAAACCAAACTAACAATCAGGCACTTATACCATGAAACATATCGTAAGCCGAATGAGCAGCTATTTTCCCAATAGGTGGCCACTCAGTTACCTTAACTTAACTAAAAATATGAAAACCTACATAAGGCGCCAACAGCACAATTTTTTTTAAACACCAAGACATAAAACAAAAAGAACCACCACAGAAGTATCGACTTCGAACGATCAGTAACACAAAGTTACTGGCGGTTTTAAACCGGTTTTACAGGTGCCTAACCTCACCCTCAGCTTCTGCAGTGGTTCATAACATTTAGTTAGTTCTTCGGTCCTCGTGCATCAAATCTTGATGCTTAGTCTTCCTGCGCTGAAAAATCTTGAAAAAATGCTTAGTCTTCCTGCGCTGTAATATCGTTTCATGGTCAAAGCCTGGATCAATCGGCTCCATCAGGATAACATGTCCGTGACACGAATACCCCGTTAAGCCCTACTTTTATATGAGCCTGTGCTTGAAAAAACCGACAATTTGTGTTCCGACCAGGTCCGATACAAACCGGCCTGTACAAGCACAGAAGATGGCTAGAGGCTGGAAATTTTGGATTTAAGAAGAAGAGGGGTTGTACTATCCGTGTAGCGAAAACAAAGGCGCTGATCAGCTTCGCAGTTACTGCGAAGCTGATCTGCGCCTTTGTTTTCGCCTATGCAGATTGTTACTTTTCACATACGGCGGCTCATATAGCAAAACTGGAGTATGACCCACCGCCTACGATTACTCTAATAGCTGCATCGACATTGCATCGACCCAGATCTCTATCAAACTCATGATCATGGACAAATGCTACTACGCTAATGTTTGTGCCCGGTACTTCTTCGGCAGACGAAGATGAGCCATATCCATGCCGTTTCCCATATCATTAGCACAATTACCCAGCAGTCCCCTGATTCATAAATCTATATTGTTACATATTTTAAACTTATGGAAACAGAATTTATTATGATTTAGACAAGAACTGACAATGACAAGTCATGTAAAACCTTCATTAGATCTAAGTTATTTTTATATCTAAGTCTTTTCATATATTTACATTTGTCTTTTCTTACTTTTTATTCCTTCATTTTAATTAGTTTATCTTTTTATATCTTTCAGTTATGCCCATCCAAAAACTATGTGTTATATTAAGATGACATACCAAATGCAACCTTTTGAATTACACCCAGAAAAATGCTTAGTCTTCCTGCGCTGTAATATCGTTTCATGGTCGCACAATCATATAACTGACCCATATGTTTTCATATTTTGAAAAGGTTGGGTCAAAACAATATGGCAATGAAAATAATTTGATTTACCTCAGAATTTCAAAAAGTGCTAAAATTGTTGATATAAATGATATAGATGATTAGACAGTTAAAGTGAAATTATTAATCCCATAACAATATAAAATTATATAGAGAATTCGCGACACAAAACGATATAATCCTGAACAAAAATAAAATTTAGAATTTTTGATCACCTACAGAAGATCGGCTTCAAAATGGTCAAAATACAATAGTATTTGAGGGCATTAATTTGGATGTTTTTGCCCCTTCAATTAGGCATAAAAACAGGTCAAACTTGAAATAGAAAAGAAAGTGACCAATTTTATAACGTTTGAGTGTCATCATGAAAGTCTATTTGTTATTAGCATGTTACTTTGCACATGGAGCATCAAATTTTAAGGAATAAGTTTATGGTAGAAACAATGTCAATTCCATTTTCGAAGAAAGGTAAGTTTTCGTCGTATAAAAATAAAAGAAAAATGTAATACAACAGTGTATTGTATTGGATGTTTCTGATCATCTATTACATAAAACAAACTCATACTAAAGGATTTAGAAAGACATAGAATTTCTCAAATTCGTTTCTAATAAAAATGATTAAAACAGTGGCTAGGTTTGCATTGATTTAATACACTTTGCATTTCTACGAGGCTAAAAAATAGATAGCCGATAAATGATAGTGACAATTTTACGTGATTTTTTTCTGTTGATATACATGAAATAACACGATTGCCAGTTGATAATTGCCATTATATATTACATTAAAGCATAATTGACAAAACGTTTGTAATTGTCAGCAGCGTGTAAGTCTTAATTTAAAAGTTTTTAAATATGAAGTTAAGAGATATCTTTTATAATTCATGTAGACCAAAGAATATGACTTTTCTGAAGTGAGTGTCACTCTAATTAGATGTAAGGAAATAATGGTATCTTAATATAAAAATTCGAAATGTCATACTATCGCTCTAAGAAAAAATATATACACCAAATAACTTTCTTTGTAAACTGACACAAGAGTACATCTTGTTAAAGAAAAAGAATAAACACTGTATCAAACGATCTCCACATACTTTTATATACATAATTATAAAATCATAACTATTTGACTATGAACGGCATTTATTTCTATTCTAGTATGTTTTGCATTTCACTTTTATTTGCAGTGTAAATCCACTTATCCGCACGTCAAACAACGCGAACAATAAAGAATATGTTAAAAATGAACTCATCTAGCAATAAAACCATTAACTTGAGCCTGGGAACCAGCAGATCGCGAAAGACTTCCACAACGTTGTCATCCGCGTCAGAGAGCAGTGTCTTTGAGAGAGGGAGTAATAGAAAATACAGCGTCGCTCTAGCAGAAACCGTTTCTCGGATTAACCTCCAGCGACGCTCAGTGCCGGATAACCGAACCGACAGAAAATTCAGCGTTGGGTTTCCTCTTACGGAATTCGCTTCAAAATGGCGGCGACCGTCACGTGCCGACGAACAAGAAGACGAAGTGAGGCGTAACTTGTTGAGACACTCCAAGAGTGACGAGGCCCTACCGAAATTGAAAAGACAGTTTTCGAGATGGCGGGTTTTGCAGATGGTCCATAATGCTAACCGAAAGCTGAGTAACGGGGACTTGATTTCAGAAAGAAGAAAATCGTCTGTGTTTGACGTTCTCAAGTTTGTTAACTTTGGAAAGGCTGAAATACAGAAACGCAGGATGGTGCGCTTTTGGAAACAGAAAGCCCGCCAAAAGGTAGTATACATTATCTTGATATTGATAATTAGAAAAAGAAACGTATAATATGAATAAATAAATGAATAAATAAATAACACGGAAATTACGACTGTTTTGAGAATAATCATAACTTAATTTGAGATGCAAGTTTAAAAACTGTCAAATACAATACATGAACCTCTATGTAAAGCTCGATTTTCACCTCTGGCACGTCAAAAGTCAGGCAAATCCACAAAGTAGCACGTGAAAGTTTGTAAACAGTAGAAAAGGGGAATCGTTTTGTGTTACACATTTTCCCAGTGCCATGTGAAGCACGTGGTCATATATATATGTTTTTTGCGTGATGATTGAAAACATACTTATTTAATTTCAAAGTATTTGCACTATATCCTTTTTGAATCGCACCCAGGCTTAAAATCTAAAGGTTTTGGTTTTGTAAAACTGAAGTAGACATTGATAAAAGGAACTGATTGTCAAAAACTTCACCAAATTATCATGACTGGTTCTGGAGATAGCTTGATTTGTAATTTGGCATTTAATCTTATGAATATTCATAAGTTCCACTATGACGTCATAGAAGCACATAGGCAAGTTTGAATATTATTTAAACAAACAACTGAAACAAACTACTTAACATTGAAAATAATTAGAAACCATTATAACAGCTTATTGTTTCAGTTTCAAAACTTTTGATCATCATTTAAGTGAAATATTTTGGATTTTATTTTTTTTTTGCAAAGGGAGACTACTCTCACATGAATATAATGTTATTATTCAAATACGATCTCATATCTTTTGAGCCGATTGGTATATTTGGGTTTAGTTTTCGATAAGCAAGTCCCAAGAACAAATGTGTTCAGCAGACAAAGAATAAAAAGGTCCCAAAAGAACCTTTGTATATCCCCTTTAACTTTATTTCTTTTTGTATACAGGTAACAATCCATAAAGTGATACATATAAATGCATACAATCACAAGTACTTAAAATATGAACTGTTTCCCAGAAATAGAGAATAAACAACTTGAAAATTGCCATTTTAAGCCTTTTCCCTGCGGTTTTATTTCTTACACCCCATTTCATAAAACCACCCTTGACATAGAAGACCCCATATCTACTATTGCTAAAGTGTCGGTCTCCTGAATCTTAAGCCATCGAAAGATTGTCTAAACATAAATTTATTGATGAGACTGCGTATGCTAAAGTTGTAAAATATTTTCCAATGTGTTTCTGCTTTCTTATTTTGCATACCGAGGTCAAAGAAATGACCCCTTAATTAATATTAAGACAATCGTAACGCAATCTTAAGCGCAGTGGGGCCGGGACTTAGATAAACATTTAATATATGCATTAAATTTTACTGACTGAAAGGTTGCAGAAAATGGGGTGAAAAATGAAGTTCCGTTGATTGACAGTTTTCATGGCTTGTTCAATGCATATCATCAATATGTATCCAAATAAAATAAGAAACCTCCGTGGTGCAGTGATTATGTCACTCGCCTTGTAAACCAGGGGTCGCAGATTCGATCCCGGGCTTCTCCAGTCTGCCGGATGGGACTATAAATCGAGGTCCCGTCTCCGTATGACCATAGTAGCGCAGAAGCCAGCTCAAAATATCCAGCTAGAAAAGCAATTTCGTTCCACCCCCTCCACATAAAAGGTTTGATAGTTTCATAGTGGAGAACATTAAATGGGCAAACTTTTAGGCCTGGGTGCCAAGTCTGGATGTGGATTCTTCATGCCAAAATCCAAGATGGCGTCCAAAATGGCCGCCAAAAAGATGAATTTTCTAATTTCTCACATATATGAGTTAAAGATCTACACAAATATACAGATTTTATGTTGTTTTACTCAGAAGTAAGTTACAAAGCATAAAAAGACTTTGAAATTCTGATAGCAATAGATTTCTTCTCAGGGAGACCAAAAGTATCACTAAAAATGGTACATTTTAAACAGATTTTCTACCTGGCCCATTGGTCAAACCAATAGTATTTTGTTGCACACACACTACAGAAAAGGTTTTTAGTGATTAAAATTAAATTTAGTATATAAGAATTTATTTCAACCTGGGTGTCAGCTAGGATTGTGGTATCAAATTGGAAATATTTTCATCTTTATAACGTGAGGGCACATTATGAGATTCTTGCAAATCAAGGGGGTAGGGGTAGGTTTAGCTTCACAAATTTCGTTTCATCTACCACTAAATAGGTTTGATGGTTTTATGTTAAGGCTCATAGAATGGACACTCTTTTAGGTTTAGGTACCAAGTCTGTATGTGGATTCTTCACACGGAAATCCAAGATGACATCCAAAATGGCCACCAAAACGTCATTTTTCTGATAATTCACCTAAAATACTTAAAATTAAGGTAAAAAAAGCAGATTTTATTATGTTAGTTTACTCGGAACTAACTAGAAAAGCATAAGGACGCTTTAAATCCTGTTTGCAATAGATTTCCTCTGAGTGAGCCCAAAATTGTCAACAAAATGGCACATTTTATACAGATTTGGTACCTGGCCCATTGCTCAAACAAAAATATTTTGTTGCACACACACAACAGACAAGGTGTTCTTTATCGTTTGAATTAAATCAATTGTATATAAGAAAACTTGTTCAATGTTGAAGTCAGCTAGGATTGTGGTATCAAATTGGAAATATTCTCGTCTTTACAACATAGGGGTACATGATAAGATTCTTGCAAATTAAGGGGGAAGGGATAGGTTTAACTTCACAAATTTCGTTTCATCCACCAATAGAAAGGTTTGATGATTTTATGATGAGGTTCATAGAATGGACAATCTTTTAGGCCTAGGTGCCAAGTCTGTATGTGGATTCTTCCCACGGAAATCTAAGATGACATCCAAAATGGCCGTCAAAACGTCAATTTTCTAATAAAATGAAGATTTTATTAAGTTGGTTTACTCAGAAATAACTGGAAAACGCAAAATAATACTTAAAATACTGTATGCAACAGATGTCTTCTCAGTGAGCCTAAATTGTCACAAAAATGCATATTTTATACCAATTTGCTTACGAACCCATTGGTCAAACAAAATGTGTTGTTGCACAAAAACTGCTTTAGAAGTTTAGGATGATTAACATTACGGATATCAGAAAAAAGTGGGGGGGGGGGGCATGGTAAGTTTCTTTCAAAGGAAGGGGTAAGGTCTAGTTTAGCGTCTCCAATTTTGTCCCAGCCTCCATTTAAAGATTAAATGTTGAAGGGTCATACAATGAGGGGACTTTGAGGCCAAGCTTCTTAGTCTGGATGTTGATTCTATGTACCGTAATCTATGACGGCATCCAAAATGTCCACCAAATTGATGAAATTACTGATATTTCACCTATACACATATGGATTCTTTGAACCAAAATCTAGTATGACATCTTTAATGGCCACCAAAATGACGAAATTATACTAAACCTACATTGAATAAAGAGTTATTATTTGTTTAATTATTTGTTTGTTTGTTTGTTTGTGTTGAGGCTTAACATCCCAGTCAACAATTTTTCAGTCATGCCGGGTCGGAGCCAACGCTTCCTGTGTTTAACCAATACTTTAGGGAGTTAATGCGGCTTGCTCATGGAGACAACACGGTGACGCCTGTGGGGATCAAGCCCAGGACCTCTCGATTCTTAGTTCGACACTCTACCACTAGATCTGTTAAATTATATGATTATTTTTGTTATTTTACTCACAAAGAACTGAAAATGTATAATGATGCTTTAAAACATTGCTAGCTGTATATCTCTTCTGAGTGAGTGTAAAAGTGTCTTAAAAATTACACATTTTAAACAGCCAATTGGTAACATAAGTCATTTTATTTACACATCCGTCTTAGGAGGAAAAGAAGGCAACACTCAGGAAACAGCGCAATCAGAAAGAAATTCTCACTCCAAAAACTGAGGTGGGAAAAGACGACATTAACAATCAAGTACTTGTACTAAAAACATATTGTGAGTCCAGTGAGCAGTTATTTTCCCCATAGGTGGTCATTTAGTTACCAAAACTAAAATACAAAGACATACATTAGGTGCAAACACCACACAAATTTAACACCAGAGAAGTATCGCCTCGGAACGATCAGTAGTATAAAATTAGTGTGGGTCTGAAACTAGTTTTTGGAGGCTTTGAATGGTTTATTCAACATCTAGACTTACGGCTATATTCTCTTCCGTCACTCAAACTCGAACTCATCTCGTGAGAGTATGGCTGGAATATGAGGCTAGTAAGGTTAAATTGAGTGTGCGTGGAGTATAGATTTGGTATGCACAACAGCTACTCAACCATTACTCACTGGAGTGTCAGATTTTCATTATAAAACAAAGAAATTTGAAATCTTATGGACATTCGATGTTACTATTCTAACATCTAATTAGCAGCAAAGAGATGACTAGACGCCGCACTCTCTCTCTCTCTCTCTATCTATCTGTGAGGGTGTGGGGGCGGGGTCGGTGGGTGCGTGTGTAGATGAGTCTGCATGGGGGTAGAGGTGGTGAGTCTGTGACAGCGAATCTAGCGTAAAGGCACAAATGTGTCTTTATCTGGATGTTGACCACTCACCTAAAATACGGAGTATTGCTTTGGGTCAAGTATGGTATAAGAAAAAAATAATCCCGTGGAAATAAATATATAATTTTCTTTGTATGTCTTGTAGTGTAATTTTATTAAAGAAACTTTAGTGCGCAAAAATACAAATTAATGCGCAAAAATGGCAAAACTACTTTTTTCTTATACTATACTTAGTTGCTTTTCATGTTCAAAATAGTCGCAAATGACATGCCTTTGGAAAATTGAAATCTGTTCTTAAATTCGCGACCCCTCTCAAGAAAAGATTTGTCCCGAGCATAAAGCTTGGTCCAGGTGATGTATATAACCTGCTATTTGGGGGCTATTTTGAAGAAAATGTGAAGAAATAAGAATCCAACAATTTTCGAGTAGCTTTCAAGTGAGGTGTCGCCTTCACTCAACGCTTACTCGAAATTTGAGTTCAGTTTGAGTGTGAGTGTGACATGTGCATACCAAATCGAACAGTTATTCGCTCACACAAGTGACTGATCAGATTATCTGAATGAGTTTGAGTGGAGTACGCCTCGAGTGTAGGTTGAGAATACAGCCGTTAGACCCTGGCCTCAAAGTGCCTAATTGTATGACCCTTCAACACATAATCTCTAAGTGGAGGCTGAAACAAAATGAGAGACACAAAATTATACCCAATCTCTTATTTTGCAAAAATCTTATAACAAAATATTTTGTTTGACAATTGGGTTCGGCAGCAAAAATCTGCATAAAATATGTAATATTTGGTGACAATTTTGGGCTCACTCAGAAGAAATATATTGCATGCAGAATTTAAAGCCTTGTAATCCTTTTACAGTTACTTCTGAGTAAACCAACATATTTTTATCTTAATTTTAAGAATCCACTTACAGAGTTGGTGCCTAGGCCTTAAGATTGCCCATTCTATGAACCTAAACATAAAGCCATCAGAAGAACCAACTCAGAAGAAATCTTTTGCAAGCAAGATTTTAAGCCTTATTATGTTTTTCCATTTACATCTGAGTGAAACAACATATTAAAATTTGCATTTTCTAAATTTAACTGTTTTAGGTGAATTATCAGAAAATTGACGGTTTAGCGGCCACTTTTGATGTCATCGTGGATATATGTGTGAAGAATCCACATACAGACTTGGCACCAAGGCCTAAAAGTTTTCCTATTCTATGAACCTACTTGTAAAACCAATAAACCTTTCTAAAGGCAGACGGAACGAAAAGTGTGAAGCTAAATCCTACCCCTACCCCCTTGATTTGCGATAACCTTATCATGTACCACTAAGTTATGAAGACGAGAATATTTCCCAAATTGATACCACAATCCTAGCTACACCCACATTGAACAATTTTTATATATACAAAATTTAATGCAAACGATAAAAAAATCTGTAGTGTGTGTGCAACAAAATATTTTTGTTTGAGAAAAGGGCCAGGTACCAAATCTGTATAAAATATGCCAATTTTAGCTACAAATTTGGGCTCACTTAGGAGAAATCTATTGCAGGCATGATTTAAAGCCTTATTGTGCTTGTCCAGTTACTTCAGAGTAAACCAACATAATAAAAACTGCATTTTCATCTTAGCTTTACTGTTTTATTTGAATTATCAGGAAAATTGACGTTTTGGCAGCCATTTTGGACGTCATCTTAGATTTCCGTGTGAAGAATCCACAAACAGACTTGGTACCTAGGCCTAAAAGATTGTCCATTCTATGAACCTTAAAATAAAACCATCAAACCTTTTTTGTGGTGGATGAAACGAAATTTGTGAAGCTAAACCTACCCCTACACCCTTGATTTGCAAGAATCTCATAATGTGCCCTCACGTTATAAAGATGAAAAAATTTCCAATTTGATACCACAATCCTAGCTGACACCCAGGTTGAAATAAATTCTTATATACTAAATTTAATTTTAATCATTAAAAACCTTTTCTGTAGTGTGTGTGCAATAAAATATTTTTGGTTTGACCAATGGGCCAGGTAGAAAATCTGTTTAAAAGGTACCATTTTTAGTGATACTTTTGGGCCCACTGAGAAGAAATCTATTGCTATCAGGATTTTAAAGCCTTATTATGCTTTGTTAGTTACTTCTTAGTAAAACAACATAAAATCTGTATATTTGTGTAGATCTTTTACTCCTATATGTGAGAAATTAGAAAATTCATCTTTTTGGCGGCCATTTTGGACGCCATCTTGGATTTTGGTATGAAGAATCCACATCCAGACTTGGCACCCAGGCCTAAACATAACATAACATAGCTTTATTGATGTAGGCCACCAGCCCATTTCAAGTACATACAATATAATCATATTCATACAACGTATAGAATCTCAATAATATAGCACAGTAACATGCACTATAGCTCTAAACTGTGCCATATGAATAAGCATAAACCAAGCAATGTGTTAGCATTTTGGTCTGTATGTATTGAAGCAATAGTGTAACATTGTTTAGATTCTGCTTATTACTATGTTCAATTTTATGTAGATAACAGGTCCTGTCTTAGTTTGAAGGCACGATACAAATATGTTGCTAACGACATTATGACAGATTCATTTTCAGATGCCATCAATATATTAAAAAGTTTGCCCATTTAATGGTCTCCAACATGAAACTATCAAACCTTTTATGTGGAGGGGGTGGAACGAAAATTATTTTTTGCCCTGCTGGCTTCTGCGCTATAGCTGTTGGTGGGACGTTAAACCCCAATCAATCAACCAACCAACCAAATAAAATATTAGGAAAATATTTGCGACTGTTAACGATACATGCAACAAAATAAAAACCGGAAGTTCAAAAATGCCAAATGTTAGTAGTGAACATCCTTAATTCCGAAATATCGGAAAGTTTTAGTGCCGGTGTAGATAAACTACAGTGTTCATGGTAGCATACAGACACATATTCAGAATGATAGATACTTATCAAAACCCTTTGTGGTAACCAAACAGGGCTGTTGTATGGTACTAACACTGATCAGCATGTTTGCAGCAATGCTCAAAGATGACTTTCAGGTCTGTGATACTGGTTTGCCTGTCAGGTGCTGACCTTTGATGGCTAATTATTGAACTTAGGAGGTTGCAAGTCAAAGATAATTTGGATTAGTTGGATACAGATGACATTGGAAAGAATGCCAGCTCAATTGGATGTGGATCCATTTCGCAGTGAACTTGCATTGATCATAAATAGAACAGCGGTAGGTAACTTTCTCAAATCTGTACTGTTGGATCAGACATCACTCTGAAATAACAGACAAAATCTGACAGTCAGAGCTATTGATAAACTCACACACCGTGGAAGCTTCCAATCCAGGCCAGTGTACATTGATGATGAAGGCTATGGTTGATATTATTTATGCCAATGTAGCTTTTGGCAGATTCTATGAATATGACTTTGTCTTTTCTTGCCTCTGGCTTACGGAAATAAAGAAATGAAATAAATTGAATTGGGCGACGACGAGAAAGCGAGACTGGCGCTGCATGTAATCTTATTTCTCAACACACAAGCAAGCGCTTACCCAACAATGTTATGTGGCGATGGGCGTGTGACGAATCATCAGGTGTAGGGCACACTGGAAGCAACCTGCAGACGTGCACGCTGGCGGCTCAGTTCTATACATGATTGTTCAAATCCGTGAGGAGAACAGAGGACTTCGGCTATCAGCTGAGCGACTGAGCAGGCCTCTTTAGGACCATAATGCTCACCTCCGTATTATCCTAAACAACCCCTGCTTCAACCACTGACTGGTTAATCTCGATCAGCGGTGATCCCTCTTCGCGGTCGAAATAGAAAGAAAAAGACAAAGGGATCTTTTTGAGGAATGGCGCATGGAATTTGCGACCAATGATGTCGGAGCTTGGTCAGACAGACCACAGCGTAGAACGGCCCTTGTGGGTAGAGCTCTCGGGAGTTATCGTATACAGATATAGCTGCGCTGTGCGAGACTCGGTTTTCAGAGGTTGGGGAGATCAACACCATACAGACAAGCTTATTCTTGGAGACTATATTGCTAGAGTTGATTTAGACAGCCAGACATTGAAGGAGTTGTAGGTCCAAAACGTCTTTTAAAGTGTATCAGCAATAGTCTCTTGATTCTACGGAAATGTGCTGAACATGATTTAGTAATCACCAATACAGTCTTCCGTCTATCTAATCGATCCAAACACTGACATCTCATAGACTATGCCATAGTACGGAAAAACACCGACGGGATGTCAGAATGACAAAGACTGTTTATGGAACAGACTGCTGGACAGATCACAGACTGATTGTCAGCAAACACAACCTTAAAATCTAACATGCTAGGCAAAATCAAGACAGCATGAGCCAAGCTTTCTTAAATGACATTTGCAACCAGCTTGATACAATCAATCTCAGTTCGGATGATCCAGATGAAAACTGGATAAAGCGTTTTATTCTTCAGCTTCAACTACTAAATAGGACATCCATCCCGCAGACTGGTTTGACGAGAATGATGAAGAAATGCATAGAATTCTAGAAGAAATGCACCAAGTGAATAAGGTTTTCAAGATGATAATTAGCTCGGTATCCAGGAAGGCAGCCTTTGTAAAGCAATATTTGTAAGACAGTCCAGACCAAGCTCAGGGATACGCAAGACTCTCGTGGCGGAGAAAGAAATAAGAAAAAAAAAACATTGTTTTTGCTCATAGAAAAGACATGAAGAAATTTCATGATGCACTGAAAACCATTTATTTCCCAAATAGTTCCTTTGAAACTTGATCCATTATTCTTGTTTTTTTTTTTTTTTTTTTGCCTCTTAGCTTGCAGAATTATTCATGTCATCCACACAGCGGAGCGCTATGGGGTGCCGTTTTACTATTTATTCCTTATTTATGGATATCCATAATTCATTTATGGATATCCATAAGTCACTTATGGATATCCTAAATTGAATTAAGGATATCATAAAATAATTGTGGATATTCTAAAGTATTTAAGGATATCCATAAATGAATTATGGATAGCCAAAAATAAATATCGGATATCCATAAATGAATTATGGATATCCACAAATGAATATAGGATATCCATAAATGAATATAGGATATCCATAAATGAATTTAGGATATCCATAAATACACATTTATGGATATCATAAATTCATTTATGGATCCTTTATTCATTTTTGGATATCCATCCATATATAAGGAATAAATAGTAAAACGGCACCCCATAGAGCGCATGAAGCACATTGATCTGCACCTTAGGTTTGACATGCAACCTCGTTATTTGGCGCCTGAAATTACCACGCCACTGAATTGGCTTTATCAGCTCCAAATACGTGTACATAATTTTAAAATATCTAGAAATAAAATTATATTTCCCATTTCTTAGATCTTCAATGTTTTACAATTCACAAGACTTTGTGTATTTGACTTTGATGCATGACGTCCATTTGTGTTTATATTGAGATGTTCTGTTACTCTGTGAATATTTTGCGTATAACCAGTTGTCCAGTTATGCGTATTTTGTTACATACGATTTCGCAACCCAACCGGCCGTAAGAAAGGGTAAAACTCTAATCCAATAACGAGTTAACGACACTGATAGGTATTATCATTTATTTCAACATAGTTACATAAAATTTACAAAACTTGACACATACAATTAAGCCCTTGAACGGAGAAAGGTTCTCTATACTGTAACGTCTACCATTTTAATAGCGACCATGACTTTCTTTTCAACATTTGAAGTTTTTACTATCACGGTCCCTCGGTCTTTTGGGAGATAGGGTGTATGCATAAATCGGGTAACTTGGTCTGCCAAGACGTTTCGTATTAGTTTATGCCCTAGGAGTGACTGTCTTCCAAATCGCGTTCAGTATTTTATGTAAACACATACACTTATACTTTGTCGAATTTCATCAGGAAAACATGTCCATGAACAGCATACCCCATTAAACCCAACTTTTATATAGTGGGGTATGTAGGGGTATACCTATTTGTCTTATTTTTTGACCCAAACATGGATTGTGGGTACTCGTTAGAACCACCTTGCCGAGGCGGTTCTAACGTGTTTTGAGCAAAAATAAGAAAAATATCGAAAAAATTCTCCTGAAATTTTACATTTTTCCAATTTTAAAAATCTCTGTATATTGTTGGGGCATGTTTTCGTAATGTTTTTCACGAAGTTAATTTCTTTCTCTTGTCTTTTGAAACAAATCATGTATTGTATAAATATTTTCTAGTCTTATCTATTCAAAATTTTATACCACAACATAAATATTGAGTTTATAATAAACCGTTTGTTTTGACAACTTAATTTCTTTAAAATTTCCACAGGTTAAATCTTTCTTCTTTCTTTGATTCCTAGCGCTTCCTGGCAAAACCAACGCGCTGGCCCGCGCGCACATAGTAAATGCATTGAGAGGTCTAGGCATCCCATGCTCCAATGATAGTTTGCCCTGTCTGTTCGATACGTCTCAAATACATCATGTAAAGATGTGAAACACGGTGATGCTCATGAGATACAACCAATGTAGGACACTGTTTTCGGTTTGTCAGGACGTGCGTAATTGATTTTGTCACGCGATGGGTCATTTTCGCTTCAAAGTCCCATATTCGCCCATATACGGCCTTCGAAAATCATATTTGTCTAAGTACCTAATTGCATAGTCTATCTTGTGATGAAAGGATATACTCAATCAATGCAATATACACGAAAATTATTTTAACGTTACTCTTCAATTTTGTTGGATAATTTGTGTGCGTTATCACTTTGTAGGGAATTTTCTAAATGACACTCGCACAAATATTAGCTGTTTATAGCTTAAAATCTCTGTATTCTATTTACATACCTCGTACAAATGTACAACTTAGCAGATAAGCATTTCATTGGGATCGATTTGAATTTGCAGAAGTTTGTTTAGATGAGCATAATAGTCAAACACATCTTTGAATATTGTTATGAACATCTCTATTCTTTGTTAAGGAAACTGCAATCCTTTGTAAAAGACGATTCATTACTTTTGTGGCGACGAATGCACGGTGACGTGAAAATGGTTTCCTTCATCATTTTGAATTACCAAATATTTTGACGTCCATGGATTTGTTTAAAACATTTCATTCAAAATAATATAGACATAAACATGCAATCAGTGATACAAAGAAATAAAGATAAGAAAGCAAGCTTTAAGCTAATTTAGTTCTTCTTTATGGAATGAACTTTCGAATGCAAAACATTGCAGCTTTACGGATATATAAACATTAATTATGAAAGAGAACGAATTTACAAAAGTTTATGACATCAAAGGGTTGCTTGGACGTCAAAGCTTTACCTCACATGGTCGTCGAGCATCAGAGGCAACATTTTCTTCACAAACTGAGCGATACAAAACAGCTCTTGGACTTCATATTCCAACGTTTCCTATTTTACGTCAAACTTCGACAAACAAAAGTCCCGAAAATCGACTGACAGTTCGTTTTGAAACAAAATCCGATGAAAACATTACGTCGGGCAAAGACGGGAACTCAGCGAGGATTAAACGGGGACGTAGCCTGTCAATTAAAAGTGATTCTATATTGTTGAAACGAAGTGACTCTTTTAAAAGTGGATTACCGTCACATTTACGCCGAGGTTCCATTCGATCAACGTCACACATTAGTCGGCGACGTGGTTCTTCGTATATTCACACCTACAGTAATCAGTCATCAGGGGTTTTCAACGATGTAAATGAGGTAAACAGTAGTTCAAAAGCAAAAAAAGAAAGAGAAAATAAAGGTACAATTAGGCAATGATCAGGAAATGGCGCAGTCAGAAAGATAATCCCACTCCATAAACCGAGGGGTGGGAAAACTAAAATGACAGGTACGTATATCAAGAAAACATATCGCAAGCCGAGTGAGCAGCTATTAACCAGGAAAGACCACGAAGACCAAGAATTGACACGATTAAAATCACCACATAGACACCGAGAGGGAAAGAAGGGACAACACTAGACATACACACGGCTGCATGAAAGGCAAAATTATTAGCTCCTTCCAATCAGCTAGCATTAACCAACTTATGTATAGCAAACGTGGAAAGCTCAAACAACAATGTCGTTAAGCAAAACACACGACTCTTTATATCTGGAATACCTAGAACGATCTAAATAATATGTTTAGGTGTCGTGCTATTATATAGAGTGACTGATTTGTGCCGTTATGTTTGGTTATTTGTAGTCGCCAGAAAGGCACAGTCCTTTCATTCTTAAAAGAAAGCTATTTATGGTTCTAATTGTTTTATGTTTTGTTATGTTGAATTTTTCTGTTGTTTGCACCTTATACATGTACGTGTTCATATACTTGGTTAAGGGTAAGTGAGATGGTCGCCTATTGGGATTTGAACAGCTGCTAACTCTGCTTATGTTATGTTCTTTTTGTAATAGTACCTGATTGTTAATTTAGTTTTTCCCACCTCAGGTTTGAAATGAGAATTTATTTATCATTGTGCCATTCCCTGCTCATTGCTTACTTCTACATTTTCGACCATGGTCGTTCGTCTTTCACTAATGAGAAAGACCATCATTATTTCTTGAATAGGTTTGTGTGTGTTGGTGAGTTCTTTGATGGCTGACTAGGCCAACTCTAGCTCTAAATTGTCGGTTGCAAGTAGAGCAAGTCAATGTCAAGGCATCTGCTGGTGGCCCATTGGTATTGGCTTTACGTTCTCTGTGCTTTCTCTCAGCTTCACAAATTCTCTTTGTTTTCATAGACAGCTGCTCCTTCGTTGATGAGACCTCGCCAGTTTGATCGCTCCTGTGCAGTCTGTTCCCAAGACCCCACTGGTATGTCGAAATCCTTCAGAGAGGCTTTGAGGGTGTCTTTGTAGCGTTTCTTCTGGCCACCTTGATTGTGCTTACCCTCTTGTAGTTCTCCATAGAAGACTTTTTTTGGAAGTCGTTTATCAGGCATTCTTATAGCATGGCCAGTCCACCTTAGCTGTGCTAGCTTTAAGACAGTATGCATGCTTTGCATCCCTGCTTTCTTAAGGACCTCCGTGCCTGGAATCTTGTCTTGCCTCTTGATTTTTTACAGCTTTCTCAAATAGCTTAAGTGGAAATGGTTAAGTCTCTTTGCATGACGCTGGTACACTGTCCAGGTCTCACATGCATACAAGAGGGTTGGCAGTACCACAGCCTTGCAGACTTTCAGCTTGGTGTCAAGCTTGATTCCATTTCGCTACCAGACATTTGCACGGAGTCTTCCGAATGCCACACTTGCTTTTGCAATTCTGGTAGTGACCTCATCATCAATGGGCACTACTCTGGAGAGAGTGCTACCAAGGTAGGTGAATTTATCAACAACTTTCAGTTTTTGTCCATTCACAGTGATGGTTGGATCATTGTACGGTTTTCCAGGTGCTGGTTGGTGTACAACCTCTGTCTTTATGTGCTGATTGTGAGATCATAGTTATCACACGACTGTGAGACTTGATCCATGGCTCTTTGCATTTTTGCCTCTGAGCTGGCATTTTTATCCATATCATCTGCATAGAGGAGCTCATCTAGCACATTAGGAAATTGTTGTGTATGCAAGTGCTTGTGTGTTGAGAAATAAGATGACGTGCGCTATGAAATTAGAATATAGTGAGGAAGAGGTGCGCAGCGTCAACCTCACTCACTCGTCCTCACCCAACTGTGTCCAGTGGCAAGACACAGGTCAAGACGTCTGGAGTTGGGTTTGGATGCAGTGGATGACCGTAACATCTCTGCATGTTCCACAACATGTTGCTGCATCGCTTTCTGAACCGTTGAATCAGATGATTTCTTCCGCTCCGTCTACCGAAACAGTCTTTGCATATCTGGACTAGGCATATCCAGACACACAGGTTTTATTTTGGAATAACCTTTTCCTAGATGGATTGCTGGCCACAGCTGAAGAGCTCCATCTGCCCTTTCTTAGGTTTTGTTTAGAGACATGTAAACTCCTAGGAGGACTGCCGACCAAAACTAATGAGTTTCCCCTGCCCAGCTAGATTTTTGTGTAGAGAACTAGCAAACTCCTAGATGGGTTGCCGTCCAAGGCTAACGAGCCCCATCTGCACCGCATGACAACAGGTAGTACTGATTACATGTTACAGTAGCAGTGAATCTGACCTAACATCCACAAAGGGAACACGTTTCACTTGTTACGCGGTGATCATGATATTATCATGATTTGGTAATTTTTCAGTCCCTTTAAAGTGATATGAATCTGACATATAGTTTATATTGTCAATGATAATTTTACAAGCTTTAGAAAGGTACAAGTAGGCAAAGATCAGGAAAAGGCGCAATCAGAAAAAGATTCCCACTCCAAAAACCGAGGTGGGAAAAAACCAAACTAACAATCAGGTACTTATACCATGAAACAATCGTAAGCCGAATGGGCAGCTATTTTCCCAATAGGTGGCCACTCAGTTACCTTAACTTAACTAAAAATATGAAAACATACATAAGGCGCCAACAGCACAAAAACTTTTTTAAACACCAAGACATAAAACAAAAAGGACCACCACAGAAGTATCGACTTGGAACGATCAGTAACACAAAGTTACTGGCGGGCTTAAACCGGTTTTACATGGCCATAACCTCACCCTCAGCTTCTGCAGTGGTTCATAACATTTAGTTAGTTATTCGGTCCTCGTGGTGAATCTCTAACTAGTCAATGAATCATCAAGAACAAACAAATAAATCATGATAAACATCCTGATGAATCAAAAACCAGAAACGTTTGTAATTAGGCAAATATTTTCACAACTTACAGTTAAGATTATTGATAGCAAACGTTTTCAAATATGAATATAAGTTAATGACCATATTATTTACAAGATCCGCGTTTCTGTCTTACAAATGTAGGCAACACACAAGACATTTGGTGTATATGTTCGTTTGTATGCCAGCACTTATCTATTTCTTGAGCATTAGCTTTTAATGCGTGTCAGTGAGTTTATACCAACTTTAACTCTAAACTGTCGGTAGAAAGTAGGGCAAGTCAGTGTCGAACATTCTTATGATGGACCATGGGTCTTTCGTTCGCGCTTTTAACAGCTTCACAAATTCTCATAATAAACTGCATCTTTGTTCATGGGACAGTGCTATTTTTCACCTCTATTGGTATGCTGAGATAATTCAATGAACATTTGAGTGTCTTTGTATAGAAGCGGTCTCGGTTAAAAAAAAAAGCTTTCTTTTTGGTGGTCGTCAGGCATTCTTATAATATTGCCGGATCATTGAAGCTGTTTTATCTTAAAGATCGCATCTATGTTTAGCATCACTGCCTTCTTTAGGATCTACAGAATGTGTCTTTATTCTTGTCTTGCCGCCTTAGTTTAATAGTTTTTTAAGGAATGATAAGGTCTCTCTGCTTGACGTTGGGAAGCTTGCCAGGTCTCACTGCATATCACAGCCTCGCAGACTTTCAGCCTGACGTCAAGTTTGTGATTGTCACATGGCTTTCCTTGAGGCTTTCCTTGCCTCTGTAATGCATGCATCCATGAATTCTTTTGTGAAAGCTTTCTAACTCTAATTTAATTAATTAAATGAAACAACTATGTCACTTTTTCTGCTATGGGTAGCCCTCCAACCGCATGTACGTCGGAAAGATTTGCGTTCGTACCTGGAGCTTTGTCATATCAAGTAATTGGACTGCTTATTCTTGTTTCCATGACGGTTGCAAGAACAAGCAGAGTTTTGCGATTTGTCTGTGAATGTCTGTTGCCAGCATCGTCATTGACTTCAATGCTGCTTCAGCACACTATTGAAGTAATCCGCCCACCTTTACAAGACGCCATTTTTATCTGTGAAAAGAGTGTTTTCACCTGCACTGGGCCACTGGGCAGTGGGTGGCTCTAGCACTCTCTGGGTCACAAATGGTTTTCAGTACATTATTAAATGTATCCATGCCCTTTCAGTCAGCATAATACTAAATTTCTAAGAAGATGTTTTCTTTCTCAGTCATGAGTCTTGCATGTCCCTAATTATGGTCTGGACTGTCTTAGGCTGTCTTCTTGGATACTGGGCCAATGTCATCTTGATGTGTCATATGTAGTCGGTTTAAAAGCCTCTGCAATTCTTCATCATTTTCGTTGAACTAGTCTTGGTGTTTGAGAGATGGATGTCCTCAAATAGTAGGAGATGGAGAATGCACTGCTTTAATGTATATATGTTTACACATGTACACAGTCTCATAAATCCTCCCTTAAAAATCCATTTTCTCACAAGGCCCGTGGTCTTCTTTGTAGGATTGACGAGCACTGCAGCCCCAGATATGACGCCGCAGAATGCTGAAAAATTAAAATCCTTTAGTGACAGTGCATTCAAACAAATGAGCCGTCTCGTGGGAAAACCAACAATGTGGTTTCCGAACAGGTCTGACACAAACCGATCTGTACAGCTATAGAAGCAGGCTAGAAACTTGAAGTTTTGGAGTTAAGTAGAGGAGGAATTGTACTATCCGAGTAGCGAAAACAAAGGCGCTGATCAGCTTCGCGGTTACCACGAAGCTGATCTGCGCTTTTGTTTTCGCATATGCAGATTATTGGTTTTCCCATGAGGCGGCTTAAATTATAACGATGACGAGTCCATTCTTCCCAAAATGTGTTAAGGGATTAGAAAGGTACATGTAGGCAATAATCAGGAAAAGGCGCAATCAGAAAGAAATTCCCACTCAAAAAACCGAGGTGGGAAAAACTAAATTGACAAATTATAACAACACTTATACTTAGAAAACATATTGTAAGCCGAGTAAGCAGCTATTTCCTAATAGGCGGCCACTCAGTTACCCGAACTTAACTAAAATATAAAAACGTACATAAGATTCAAACAGCACAAAAATTCGACTCAAAAACATAAAACAAATAGAACCACAACAGGAATATCGCCTTGGAACGATCAGTAATATACAATTAATGGGGGGGGGGGGCTTAAATCGATATTACAGGGACCTAACCTCATCCTCATATTCCGCAGTGGTTCACAACATTTAGTTAGTTGTTCGGCCCTCGTGGTGAATCTCTAATTAGTCAATGAATCATCACAGACAAACAAATAAATAATGATAACCACCATGATGAATCAAAAACGAGGACTCACAGATTCAGGAAGCTGCCCGACGATGGAGATCCCTGGGCGCCGAATAACTTACTGAAATACGGAGCATAAGAAAAAAAACACCAGTTGAACCCCGGTGGACCAAGCAACAGACAAGAAGCTCCGGCCCCGACCAACTAAAATGAATAGCTTTATGTCAGGGCCATCATAGAGAAATCATTCTTTTGAGAAAGAGTTGTAATATCGGTTTATTATCACACTGTAAGAATTTAAGTAAAGAGGAATGGTGAGAGTCACAAAGTTATGCAATTGTACTGTGAATATCAATCTTTAAATCCCTTAATGATATTAGATCATAACAAAGGTTGTGCTCTGATGAAAGCTAGGCGGATGGTTCTGACAGAGCAAGTCAATAATCTTAAATTAATGAGACATAATCTTATCTTCTTTCTCTAATAAAACAACGTCTAAACCCCGGTATGGATTAAATTATCAGCCATGTAATATTTAAGGCTTAAAAGATGAGATTCATTCCTTAGTTTTATAGATATGGATTTTTGAGACTCTCGAAAAGCAATAGAAAGTTGCTTTATATTGCTACAATATGTTTTGATGGATATTGATGAAAGCTTTGTATTTGTTTGATATAGACCCATGAATGGGTATATTGGATATATATTTTTCTGAATTATTTTAATAGCTTAGAATGACAGTTTTCAGCAAACTTTTGTCTGGCCGATTGGGAAATATTGCTTCGTACTGAAATAACGCGCCCATGGCTGTTTTGTGTGTATATACATTCTAAAAACAAATAAGTGGCGAAACGAAAGACTAAGTTGAAGAAACTCGTGCACATTGTCTTAAATGTTATCAAACACAACTGTTGTGGCTTTTTGTTTTCAAATTATTTCAGTAGATAAACTTATTCTTTAAACAAAGTTAAACCTTCTTGGTTATAGCATACATGATGTTTCCTGCCATTGATGAAACTCGGAAACAGAAATTTAGAAAGAAATGTCTGAACCTTTATCAGAATTGTTCATCAAATGAAATGTACGCTGGTGATAAATTTCATCCAGCGAACGGCTCACCAAGTCCGTTGATCTTGAACAACTTTGACTGTGATAGACTCCCATCACAAAGGGGACACTACCTATGGCGGAAAGCAACAGAAGCATTGGCATTGCCCCTTCTACATGTAAAAGTGAAGGAAAAACAGAGGCTACGTGCTAATTTGATTAGACAAGTAACATTAAAGAAGTTGTTCATCACTCAAGTAATTGCTATTTATGTTTATTCAATATGAAAAGAACATGATCTAAACTTCTAACATCGTAATCAAACAGAGAAAGCCTAAGCCCATTACTAGAAAATGTATCATCGCATCGCATCACATCACCACGCCCGGTAAAGTGCAAATTGACCACCGCCGGTGGTGAACGTAAAAAAAGTTGATATACACCCGGTGGTCGTTTTGAGCGTTTCATGTTATTAGTTTTCGCGAGTTTGGTGGATGTGGAAGGTAAGATATTTTTTGATCAAAAACGTATAATAAAAATCAAAGAATGTCAGGCTATCAGTTTTTTGCCATTTAATGTCTAGCCGAAGTGGTAGTTGAAAAAAAATAAACCGTTTTACTGCAATCCTTTCCGGCCCGTTTGATCGGTAATGTTTGGTAACCCCAACAATACAAATACTACCTCATGCAAGATGCATTGAATTTATGTACATAATTCGCATTGACTCGAAGAAAAACCACTAGAATAACAGTATGGTCAATTTGCAAACTAGGTGGTCAATTTGACTTTAAAAATGAGCAATTTTGAAATGATTTACTGTCCAATTTGAAAAGTATTGAAGGACATCCCTGCTGTTTAATGTTGAGCAGGCTCAGTCTGGCAGATTCGACAATTATAGGAGTAACACTAAGCAAAGCGTTCATTGCGTTGTTTGTATGAAATCTATCTCCTGTTTTACAATATCAATTCTTTGAATATGTAAAGGTGAATAATCACGTGGTTTATATCAATTATATCAGAAGTTCTCCGGGAACAACAGCTTGTGAATTGCTGGTGCCAATAGATTCTGTATTAGCTTGTGCTTTTGCATAGCTATGGTCTATCATAATCAAACTACGTTTTGATTTCTTTGGGGTGCTAGTATACATGTACGGACATAAGGTGGCTCGATACCAATTTTTGTTGATAAATAAATCTATAATTTTAGACAGCTTAAAATATAGGTGGAATGCTACTGAAACAGCAAAATATTTTGGGAGTATCCATGCTTTTTTAAAAGTTAAGGATTTTCAAAATTGAGAAAAATATACTTTTGAAATATTTTCAATTTTAATCTTCACGGAATAGACCTAAAATAGGTAAACGGAATGTGTTTTAAACTGTAAATGTATTCACAAGATAAGTGGCAAATAACAAAATTGAAAGGTAAAAATGAATACATGTATATGCATTCTAGGGCAAAATACATTTTTTTTGGCAGAAAATATTTTTTATTAAATTTTTGAACAGATTTGTCCAGTACATCTCCGAGAATATACTTAGAATAACAAAAAACTGATTTTTAAACATGGTAATGATTATCAAATAAGATAATGCATAAATTGATAGCTGTTTCCACGCTTTTTAAGCTGCTATAAGCATTTTCCCACACCCACCCCTCACAAAGGTGCATATCCCGGCAACCTCATAAAATGTTTTTCAAAAATATTTTTTAAAGCTGGTTATGTATGGATGTTTAGATTCGGAAATTGCCAATGTGATGATACCAAAGGAGAACGTTTCTTTTCAATAGAAATCTGCCTATAGAAATTTAAAAATAAAAAATATAACGGAAAAGAAAAAAATATCTTCTAAACAATAGCTTGTCTGGTACATGAATCATCCCAAAATTTGTTTCCTTGGTTGATGATGTTCCTTTTTGAAAATTTGGGTTGAAAATATAATTCCCCCTATTAAACATATGGGAAACAGAAATATTTTTTAAAGATGTGTTCCCCCCCACCCCCCCCCCCCCCCCCCGAGATCAACAAAATCCTTTTGCATGCACTTGTATTTTACCAATATACATATCATATACAAATGACGTTCTTGATCTCTTGATCTCGGGGGGGGGGAGGCAGTCAAAATACTCAAAAACTAAATAATGTTACTAGCTCATCAAAACCCTGATTTCAATAATTTTGTGCAAGCCTGTAGCTTGTTTATGTACACTTTCTACATGGCTGAAATTGGTTTAGTCATGTCAGGAGAAAGTCTCTCTTCAGATTTTCAACCAAATAATCCATCAGACATGTAATACGGATATTCTTCGTTTTAGAAATACGTCTCTGTACGGGTGTTTTAATAAAGCTTTAGGTTTCTCTGCGCCCTTTTCGTGCTTTTATCTTAGCTTTGTATTGTGAAGACTATTATGAGGTTTATCATAACGAAGCATATTTGAGAAAAGTCAAGATCTGCTTGGACAGGAGATTTTATTCTTTCTAAACATAAAAATGTTCTCTGGGTCAGTTTTATTGCCATAAAGCACAAACAATTAAGTTTTGATGTAGCACCCGTGAACAAGGTACATTTATCAGACACACTACTAAAATCTTGTTATTGCATGTATAAGGTGTGTATTTATGATATACCTCAGTGAATAGGGTAGGTAATACAGTTTATGCTTAAAAGTTATGGACAATATAATTATTGACCAAAGGAATGCAATATTTTTTATTTCCTTTTTATGAATACGGGGCCGCCTGCAACATCTTATTATGTCCCAAATGTTATATTGGCATGTATTTGATGGATATGGTCGATAATTTTGATTTTCTAAATCAAAAGTTTTTGTCAAAAAAAATTACTCCTGCCCTCAAAAAACTGAAGCCATGGCAAGTATATGTAAAATATTCAAACAGAGTTTATTTTGTTGAGTGCACAAAACATCAGGCTTTCTAACACATGCTTACAATTATAACTTTCGTATTTTTCAAGCTACATGCTTTCAAAATATAGGCAAACTGAATGCTATTTCACACGTGATCCATTAATAAATTCTAATAAATATTAGATGCGATATAAGGACCAAACCACCACTTGTCGTACACCACGATCATATTGTCCCGACAATTAGTTTGCTATAGAAACATTTTTAAAAGCTTCAACTTGAATGTAAAAAGTTATTATTTCCCTTTCAATACCGGCTGGATATGTGTCAGATGAGGCATTCTAGTTAGAGAATTTAAAACATCTGTTCAATTATTAATAATTTTAAATAAAAAAAAAAAAAAAAAAAAAAAAAAAAAAAAAAAAAAACACAACAAGCAATTTCGATGCATTTTCATTTTCCATTCTTCTTACTTCTTCTATTGATGGGATATGAACATTTCTTCAACCATATGATTTTCATCACAATATGTGTAATCTATACTTAAACGCAAAAGAAACGCAACAAATTGCATTATCGTTTTCTTCTATATTACCCGTGTAAGGATATTCTTGAAAGTTTATTTAATGTCCCTACACAATGTGTAATGATTTGCCATAAACTGTATTTGATCGTATGTTTTCACTCTGACGTTAATGTTACGTTTGTGTTTTTTGACAATTTGTGTCTAAAATATGGATGTTTATTTCGATTGAAAAACAAACAGAATCAATCGATAGCCTGGTGTCTGTACAAGCAGAAAACAACAAAAATGTTTGGAAATTATTGTTAAGCAGCACTGTTATTTGATGCGTTTCTTTGTTGACGTTAGCTTATTTTTTCAAACAGTCGTTACATACTCATTATGCCCAGCTAGGACGCAATCATTTTGTCATTTGTGAAATGTACTGATAGCTACATTATGCCATTAAAAGGTTTCGATTATTGATATCCGTTTGCCTATTAACAGCCAATTACGTCAAAACTTAAACACGTCACACACACGTAATAAACGTCGACCAATGCATAAATTTTCCATATTTGCGCTTGTTGTCCTTTTTGCTTTTGAAAACAAACGTTGGTTTGAAATTTCATTTTCGCATACAATGCAAGGTATTGCACCTCGGTGACTTTTAAAAAATGGGTAACCTTGAAGTTTTGACGTTTTCTCGGCAACCATAAGCAGCAGCGTTCTGATTTTCATGCTGTATGCAAGGCAAAGAACTGGACTTGTCAATCGTAATAACACCAAAAGAAATTCCTCAGTCGATCAGAAGAAATTAGCATTTTATAAGTGTTGCGAAACTTTTGCGTTTAAGTATATATTAAACAATACAAATTTTACAAGAACCTAATAATGATAACTCTTGCTTTTCGAGCTCATTACAGTTGTCTTATAGACAGGCCTTAATACTTTTGATTTAGTCCCTGTTTTTATGTTTTTCTTCTTAGGAAATCCGAACTTTCCTTTCGGTGTATAGATTTTAGAACAAATTGTCTTTTGTGGTGATGAACCAATAGCTCTACAGGGTGATGAACTGTAATTTGGCTTTTTCTTAGATGGCGATTTGAACGGACTCTGGACAACGTCTTGGATTTCCTGTCCACGCCAGAGATATGTTTTTTTTTGTTCGTCAGGTAACGACGCTTGGTTCGTTTCCCTTTAAATTGACCCACCTGGAAACGTATAAAAGAAAACATAAGGTCAGTAGGCGCAACTAGAACTGACAAGACCAGTTATTTTTCAGCATTAATACATGCATTCATTCTACACTTTGCAGTGGACAATCACGTGATCTCGACTCGTTTGAACTAGTGTTTGGGTTTAATCAGCGAGCCAATCGACTGCTGGCAAAATCCAGAATTATTATGAATCTATTATTCCAACTGCTCGTGACAATGTGATGAAGAGGTACATGCATGTGTATTTTACACGCCAATTCATCTAGCATTGACAATCTTATCATGACCAATGTTTCTAAATATTTCGTCTGAAATTGATATAAACCACGTGATTATTCACCTTTACATATTCAAAGAATTGATATTGCAAAACAGGAGATAGATTTCATACGCACAATGAACGCTTTGCTTAGTGTTACTCCTATAATTGTCGAATCTGCAAGACTGAGCCTGCTCAACATTAAACAGCAGGCATGTCCTTCAATGCTTTTTAAATTGGTCAGTAAATCATTTCAAAATTGCCCATTTTAAGGACAAATTGACCACCTAGTTTTCAAATTGACCACACTGTTATTCTAGTGGGTTTTCTTCGAGTCAGTGCGAATTATGTACATAAATTCAATGCATCTTGCATGAGGTAGTATTTGTATTGTTGGGGTTACCAAAAATTAGTAATAAATACATCCGATATTGCTAAACTATGTGACTGAATAGTTAATGGACAAACGATATTGAATTATGAGGACACCGACGGCATTGATTTGGATTTGGTTGTGTCTAGAATGCATCTCCATTAATGTTGCCGTGCCCCCTAACAGAAAGCGACATCAAATTGCATTTTTTCTGGCTTTCTCTCACGATGAAAATTTACATTGTAATCCCCATTGATCAATACGACCACCGCAACTTCAAGTTGACCGCCGGTACAAAATCGATTCAAGTGTTGAAAGGAAAGCTTGAAATATTTTAAAATTATGTCTGAAAAGCTAATTTAGTGTCAATTTAACTAACTGCAACAACCATTGGTTACAGAAAGCTTGCAAAGGCACGATCAGGGCATTTTAACCTGTGTTTGACCAGATTCTACTTTCGTTTTCACTACCGATCAAACGGGCCGGAAAGGATTGCAGTAAAACGGTTTATTTTTTTCAACTACCACTTCGGCTAGACATTCAACGTCAAAAAACTGATAGCCTGACATTCTTTGATTTTTATAATACGTTTTTGATAAAAAAAAATATCTTACCTTCCACATCCACCAAACTCGCGAAAACTAATAACAGGAAACGCTCAAAACGACCACCGGATGTATATCAACTTTTTTTACGTTGACCACCGGCGGTGGTCAATTTGCACTTTACCGGGCGTGATCACATCACATCACATCACATCACATCACATCACATCACATCACATCATATCATATCATATCATATCATATCATATATCATCTCATATCATATCATATCATATCAAATATCATACATTTATCTGATTTCTATGGGGTTTCACTACCTAAAACTATAACTAAAACTATGCGACTTTCCAGTTAATAAAATATAGATCGTTAAAAATCGTTAAAACTAATATGAAAACAGATACAAACGACTATAAGGTTATATACATGTAGGTCTGACGTAGGTACAATGTAGTTTGTTTCTTTTCTTAAACTGCAATATAAATCACTGGCTCTTAATACCCTTTGTGAAAAGTTCTCTATAAACAAAGAAAGAGGAAAATAATAGACATTTAACTGGGAGATATCAAAGCCTAAAATTTACTTTGCATTTCAGAAAAACCTCTTGGGCAAGTTTCGCATGGCAGTAAAGCTGACAATCTTTTGTGCGAGAAATTTCAAAGAACATTGTCTCAGGTAGGTGTGTTAGCTCTATATCACGTGTACATCTAATGCTAATATGTTTCATGGCGAGTCAAACATTTAATCTCATACATA
Organism: Rugalucina vietnamica; assembly: GCA_964017185.1. Taxonomy (NCBI): domain Eukaryota; kingdom Metazoa; phylum Mollusca; class Bivalvia; order Lucinida; family Lucinidae; genus Rugalucina; species Rugalucina vietnamica. The sequence continues at coordinate 48,061,888 of OZ024875.1, forward strand.
TGAAATGCCACCCACTCTCTCTGAGTCTCTACGAAGGGTGTCTTCTTACCGTGTCCCTTGAATATAAAATAACCTTGCCCCCAGCCCCCCCCCCCTTTTTTTTTTTAATATTTTCTAGTTCTCCCCAGCTCACTGAAATGAATCACCCTTTTCCCAAGCTACCTAAAAGCTACTCTCTGTCTTATGTGCAAAATCTTCCATTCAGATCAAGTTGTAGAATAACCTTTATTACATCAAAACCCCAACTCAAATCACCACCCGATTCAACTGCATACATATTTCCTGCTTCCTTCCACCCAGTCCTTGTTCACTTATCACAGTTCATCGTTATATTACTTCCTTTGTCATATTTTACCACCTTAATAGTCACTCCCTTTCAAACGGCCTTTATCTGTAAACCATATACTTTATGATGCCACATACCATATTATTGAAACTCTTTATCACTTTTCCATTATTTATGGTGATTTTTCAAAATACTAAATGATATTATAGGCAATTTAACCCTTTGAATAACTTTAGCGTCCAAAAGTTCCTGCAAAGTGGTCTTAATATTTCAATTATTTTTTTTCTTTTCTGCAGTTTGCTCATTTGGACAAGGGTTGTTCTTTCTCATATTGAAATCTTCATTTGGGGTCCCCGGCCCTGGAGAAAAGTGAAGACTTTGGCCTTTGTCACGACTCTTTTCTCCCACAGTCTGCTTTCTTTTACTCTACACTGTCATCGCTGCCTATCGGTACATAACACAAAGCCTGGATACTTCTCACGCCATGCGAAGATACCCACCCTACCCAGGGGCTGGCGGTTGCTATACAAAATATGAGCCACCTCGTGGGAAAACCAACAATGTGGTTTCCGAACAGGTCCGACACAAACCGGCCTGTACAAGCACAGAAAAGAGCTAGAAGCATAAAATTTCGGATTTTAGTAGAAGAGGAATTGTACTATCCGAGTAGCGAAAACAAAGGCGCTGATCAGCTTCGCGGTTACCGCGAAGCTGATCTGCGTCTTTGTTTTCGCATATCCAGATTGTTGGTTTTCCCATGAGGTGGCTCAAATGACTGATGCATAAAGTCATTCTCTTCCTAAATCCCTGATTGACTCACAAGCAGAGCATAGTCTATCTCAGTGAAACCATTCATAAGTTCTCCACTACTTTTATTGTCTTCATCCTCTGTTTCAGAATCAACGATGAAAACGATGAGTTGGCTCCCTTTATCAAACAACTACATTTCCATGAAGACACAGCAACGGATCTCTTGATAGATCTTACACAGTTTAAAGCAAATAGACAGGTGTGAACATTATTCATACACTATATTTTGAACTTATCTACGAGTAATTAAGAATGCAAAGATGGTATTTACATGATCCCATTAATGTTTATATCCAAAATTAATATGCAGTTTATTTTTGTTTTTCAATACGATAAGCATTGGTGATCGTAATAATAGCAGTGGATAGGCTATGTATTTTGACAATTCACTTCCTGGCCAATTGCTTTTATCCGTACTCAATATTTATGAAAGGCAATTTTATTTCGTCATTTTCACATTTACTTTTTCTTATATATTTTGCAGCTACGAATTCCAGAAGATGCGAAGCGTATACTGTCAAAAGAAGTTGGTGAGCGAACGGAAAACGAAATATATTCGGTATGTACAGTGAGCTAAAAGTTAGAAATATAGTTTTGTACAGTGAGCGAAATCGTTATAAATTTATTTTTGCTAAGTGAGTGAAGACATTAGAAATATATAGAGGATATTTGCTTTTTTGAGGTGAATACCAAATATATTTCATCGAGTGAATTGAAAACATCAGAATTTTCACGAGTGCGTAGCACGAGTGAAAATTTTTATGTTTTCAACGCACGAGATGAAATATATTTGGTATTCACCGAAAAAAATCAAATTTTCTTTTTATTTTATACAATACATGGGCATTTTTCTATATACAAGGCAGGCGGCGAAAATGCAAAAACCAAAAATTTCTGAAAACACAAATAATTTCGGTACCACATTGTTCCTTACGTTCTAACTAAGAAAATGAATACCCACACTTTATGTTTTCGTTCATAAATAACGGAGTTATAGGCGTTTGAATTTCTGAAGTGAGACAAATTTAATGACGTCAAGTAAATGGAAACGTCAGAAGTAATCCAAAATCTACAGTGAAGATATAGGCTGATATCAGTCACTAGTGACTTTTGATATCAGTGAGATTTGATATCAGTGAAATTTCATATCAATGAAAATACCAATTTTATCAAGTTTTGATATACATTGGTTTTCACTGTAAAGTATAAAATAAATATTTTGTATAGTGAGTGAAGTCATGGGTATATTTTGTACAGTTAGTGAAGTAATGAGAAATATATTTTGTATGTAGTGAGTTAAGTCATAATAAATATATTTTGTACAGTGGGTAAAGTCCTATTAGGAATTTATTTTGTACAGTGAAAGAAGTCATTAGAAATATATTTTGTAGAGTGAATGAAGTCGTTAGATATATATTTTGTACAGTGAGTGAAGTCATCAGAAATATATTTGTACAGTGAGTGAAGTCATTAGAAATATGTTTTGAACAGTGAGTGAAGTCATTAGAAATATAGTGTACCTGAGCGAAGTCATCAGAAATATATTTTTTTTGTACAGTGAGTGAAGTCATCAGAAATATATTTGTACAGTGAATGAAGTCATTAGAAATATATTTGTAAAGTGAGTGAAGTCATCAGAAATATATTTGTACAGTGAGTGAAGTCATTAGAAACATGTTTGTACAGTGAGTGAAGTCATTAGAAATATAGTGTACAGTGAGTGAAATCATCAGAAATATATTTGTACATTGAGTGAAGTCATCAGAAATATATTTGTACAGTGAGTGAAGTCATTAGAAATATATTTGTACAGTGAGTGAAGTCATCAGAAATATATTTGTACAGTGAGTGAAGTTATTAGAAATAAACGTTTGTACAATGAGCAAATTCGTGAGAAACATTCTTGTATTTTTTGTAATGCAGTTAGTCATTAGAAGGTACAAGTAGGCAAAGATCCAAATATATTGGAATATATACTACTAAAAGTTTGATAGGGATCAAAACTTTATTTTTGTTCACAGGACACACTGGTGATCTAACACTTAAATTTTTGCTATAGATATGTATCAAAACCATCACTGTGCAAACATTCAATCTTTTTTCGCATTGCCTGCGAGCACTTCTCGCAGACTTGCAGAAACGATGGAACCCCTCTGAAACTGAAGTTATCACTGTTGCCTACCCTATCCAATTCTGTGATTCATCCCCTCTTACTGGTTCATTCAGCTGCAAAATTGTTTTGATAATGGAAATGTCGATACTTTTATGTCTAAAACTCACTTTGGGAAAATTTCAAAAATCTGTGATTTTTTGTTAAAAACACGATTTTTAACCCAAATTGCTTTTTTCGCTTAAAATGTTGTCCTTTAAGCTGCAAGTTTGGATTAGAAAACCGATTCGAGCTACGGGCATTGGTTTAGATTTTATAGCGTTTAAAAACACTTGTTATTGGAGTGAACATTTTCTTAATGGTAAGTTGCATTATGTGAGTTAATCATTTGACTACACATTTTAAAAACTCTGTTTTGAACCAACCAGAGTGCGTATTCAAAATCGGTTTTCTGTTCCATACTCACAATGCAACGGAGAACATTTCGAGCGAAAAAAATATTTTTCGATTTTTTTTTTTTTTGGTGAAAGACGCATTTTTGATCAAAAATTACAATTTTTTGGAATTTTTAAAAATCTGTATCTTATCACTTGGATATCAAACTTTTAACATTTTCGTGATTAAATGCTTCTTGAAATTAGTGTAAGGAAAAATGTGTACCCCTAGTCCAACCCACTTGTTTTGTGTCATGGCAATTTTTAGGGGTGCATGTATTCTGACCAATGTGTTGAAAAAATGAAAAGAGAGAATTTAATCAAACTTTCATTTTTTTTACATGGATAAATGGCCTACACATATATGTAAGAATTGTGAAAATATATATTTTTATAGGTCCCCTGGTATAATACTGAAAAAGTGATCCTTATCAAACATTTAGTACTATATATATAGAAATATATTGTACAGAGAACAAAGTCATCAGAAATACATTGAAGTGAGTGCAGTAATTAAAATATATATTTTGTACAGCCAGCGAAATATGTGTTTGTATGCAATGAGCGAAGTCATAAAAATGTGTTTTGGTAAATTACATTGGTCTTATAGCCCTTCCCCCTAGGCAACGTGACAATACTTTAGGTTACTGCATGGTGGCATGGCCGGTATCGCACATTTCAGTTATATAGTTGGTTCTGATTGGACCAGTTCCCAATCATTGCTAATTTCTACTTCCTTTGTTCTTCAGGTAACTATAGCATTACGAAACATTAAGAGTATAGGTGACTACCCGAATAGAATGCAGAAGAAAATTGCAGAAGTTGGCCTGTATGAGAAGTAAGTTTCAAAATGTAATCCGAGCAGAAAACGATGCACGTCAGGATAGTTCATGTCCATGTAATTTATTCCGCCTTATACCCCAATTGATGTAGTAGAACTTGGGTGTATACATTTGTATACATTGTTCTTCTTTTTCGTTCAAACTATAGACAGTTGGTTCTCGTTAGAACTGCCTCGCCGATAAATTCGTAAATATCACTTCAATAATTAAAACACATGATAATACTTTTTTTTACTTTGAAGGTATGAAGCCAAGCGGATAATCGTGAGACAGGGACACCCGGCCAGTGGATTTTACTTCATTCTATCAGGCGCAGGTAACTAAATCTCTCGGTTTTCATAAACGTAGCCTTGGTCTTTCATTTTAAATTACAGATGCATTCCGTTGTCATGGATTTAAAATATTATGTAAGATCATTTTAGTTTGTTTTACAATCTTATTTTATTCTTTGGCATTGAATCTAGACTTATTTTCTATAATTGTTTTTCTTTTTCAGATTTTTCATTTAATATTGCCTTTCTTTCTCCGTCTGCTTTCTTCTTGTTTCGTATTTCGTTTGAAGTGGGTATTCGTTAGAACTGCCTCACGGATATCATTAAATTCTTAAATATTATATTGATCTAATAAGCCCTAAAAACAAACATAATTCATGCTGTTGTTCATGCACCATGTTGGTTTGAAATCAGAGTGAAACCATTTAGCATTTAAAATAAACATGTAAGATCCCACCAAGTTCCTTTTATGGTAAAATGGAGCCTGCGTGGATTTCATATTATGCTTATCATTATTTTTAAACATAGATTGCCCGAGGTCATTACGAAAACTTGCCCATGCAATATACAGAGATTTTTTAAGTTGTAAAAAATGAATTTTTTCATTAGAAAAATTTTGATATTTTTCTTATTTTTGCTCAAAACATAGATTGTGGGTACACGTTAGAACCGCCTCGCCGAGGCGGTTCTAACGAGTATCCACAATCTATGTTTTGGGGCAAAAATAAGAAAAATAGGAATACCCCTGCATACCCCGGTTTTGCTATATAAAAATGGGGTTCAAGGGGGTATACATTACACGGACATGTTTGCATGATGTCGTCAGGCCCATTGTGGTCAGATCTGATATAGGGTAGACTTCCCAATTTTTCATATGAAAATTTTCCATTTTGAAAATGAAAGCCTTTTGATTGCATGAGCATGTTAATGTAGTATTTTACGACAAATGTTATTTTTAATGCTATATTTCATTTCATAATTAGTTGTCGTAATGGTAATGGATACAGAAAGCAAATATGCCAGGCCAGTAGCGCATCTGTATAAAGGCCAAACTTTTGGGGTAAGTTTTGAACAACTGTTTGATTTTTTTTTCAACAAGTTTTCATAAAAATCGTTAGTATACATGGCGACAACTCCAGTCAATGTGCAGTGAATTATGAACATCCAGTATCGAAGACAGACGCACATTCTTTGCGCATGTATGTGACTTAATTTCATAAATTAACAAGAATATTTACACAGGCTATTAAAAGTCTTATAAAAAGAAATAAAGATAATAATTCCGCTTACATCACCTTCTTAACCTATACTGTATGCATTAGCGTGTTGTCGTTTTTGTGGGACATAAGCAAACAGTAAGTTATCCAAGATGTGATGCCGCAGTGCACAGAACGTGACGTCCCATAGCATTGAGCTATTCGTTTTGCTTAGAAGTTCCATAGAAAAATAAAATAAACTTAACAGCACGCCTGTTATCGCTAAAGTAAAAGTGGACTCACGCAAATGATAATGATGGGCATTCTATTCGCCATTAACTCGTATAAGCCAGTATAGCCCCAGGTGTGACGCCGCAAAATGCGGTGTCCCATCTGAGGCTATTCTGTTTGTTTAGAGAAAATACTCCGAAAATGAGAGAAAAATTCAAAATCACTCCTGATGCCCCTTAAAATGACAGTGGACTCGCCCAAATGATAATGATGGGTGAATCCATTCGTCATTAATGGGTTAATTAATATTATAATGGGAATTTGATACTGTTCTAGGAACTTGCAATAGTGAACAGAACACCTCGTAATTCTACAGTCATAGCCAAAGAGACCTGTGAATTTCTAAGCATATCTGTAAAGGTAAGAGTTAAATATATGTTGATAAAAATATGGGGGGGGGACAAATGTGTACACATAATATGACAGCAGCTACCATGTACTCACATTTCAGGGATGACACAAAAGTAAATAAAATAGTTGTTACTTATTTCAATTGCTGTCCTTCCGCAGTTGAGCAAAGCAAGTAACATTTTCAACAGTCTCTGCTTAAGTCTTAGTAGCTTAAACCGAAGTAGGACCCATTCACTTTCTCATTAATAATTTTACTCAGATGAGTTATATTTTCATGGGATTTATGAAATGTGCAGTCGCATTTCTTAAAATTAAACGATTAAAGTAACACGTTGAGTGATTGTTGGATTTCTCAAGAAAATTATTCCCATGACCGCTTTTGTTTATCCTTTCAATGCAAGTTACACACTCCTCTCTTCTGTAATTGTCAACCACTCGTCTTTCGTCTTGTATAATTATTGGAATAACTGGCGGTCGATTCGACGAAAAGTCTTTGACTGAATCTTAAATGCAGACATACCCCTGCCAAATCACGTTTAACTGAATATTTGCTTTCAACAGGATTACCACAAGATATTCATGGCCGGTGGTGTGAAAACAGTAGACGATCCAGACCAAGAAATATTTCTCAAGTAAGACTTCATTCAAGGCTATGTATAATTGATAAGATATTTTTACATATCATATGCCTTTGCTTTCCTCTTAGTATGAATAGGTAGATGGTTAGCCCCTGGCAACTGCATTCCAAAAATATATAAGTGTAAAAAAGATATTTACTTACTTGGTGCGTACTTTATGATTCATCAACGCTGAAAACACGCTTGTTTAACAGTTTTATTTTTCTTTTTGTCTTCTAGAACCTTAAGCTACCTCTCCGATTGGCCTACACATATCCTCAAAGATCATCCGACAAAGTGCAAGTTCTTATACTTCAAGTGAGTGACGATTCAATTACCTCCAAATGATTCTATTAAAACAAAAAATGAGATTAAAGCAAACGTACCTGAATCCCAGTCAAGTGAGCCAAAGTGATGCTTGTGTCAATATTATGACAGTCTTTTATAATAAGAATATAAAACTGGGCGTACTGTTTTCCTTCGCACATGAGTAAGTCTGAACCCCCTTTGCAAAGAACTTGGCCAGCGTTCTCAACAGAATTCAATTGATCCTTTTAATGAACTTTCCGAATCTGATAACAATAAGAAGGTACAAGCAGGCAAAGATCATCAGAAAAAGATTCCCACTCCAAAAACCGAGGTGGGAAAAACAAACTAACAATCAGATACTTATACCACGAAAACATATCGTAAGCCGAATGAGCAGCTATTTTTTCCACTAGGTGGCCACTCAGTTACCTAAACTTAGTGATCCATTCAGCCTAAGTTTGAAAATTATATGTTTTACACTGTAGGAGAGATGAAGTAATAACAACAGACTCACATCATTTGGACTGGGTGGTTATAGTCAAATCGGTGAGCAAGTTTCACGGTTTTTATCAATACGTTTTTATCAATACTTTTTAAAAGAAGTAATAAAAAGACATTAGTTAATCAAAATCATAACTACTTATTTTAAAACTTGTTAAATTACTATATATTTAGAACTTGTATTATTTTGACAACTGAACATAGTAGCAATACATATATATTAGTAACTTTCGACAATCCAGCAATGCCTTGAGATGCCATGGCGTTTGTTGGTCCTAAACTTTAGCGTTCGCTTTTGACACAAGCTTGAAGTTTTCATGATACTGAACACAAGTTGCCATGCCAGTTGTCAATCAGATTTAATTTCATATACAGGGCAGTGTGCAAGTTTTAAAGAAACTGAAAAGATGTGAGGCCTTCGAATGGAGAAAGAAATCAGGTAATCTTGACTGACAATCCAGTTTGTTTTAATTCTAACAAAAATATGTTTTATTTCTTTCGTCTGTTTTGCTAATTTTGCATTAATGTCTTCCAATTATGTCTAACTTAAAGGTCTTTTCACAGTTTGATTAAGAATTTGCTTTGAATACATTAGACTATCGCATGACTGGAGTATGTTAGTTCTTTTAACTACAAATGGGTTCATGAACGTATGGTCTGTTTGACCGGTGTCTATTTTATCTTGAAACGGGATCCTTTTTTGCGACAAAATATCCAACAGTTTACATCAGTTATCCTGTTACACAATTCCACGAGGTTTTTTTTTTTGTTCTGTATCAGCACCAGCTTGCACTGAGGTATGAATGTAGAACATATCGGGCGTTGTCTCTCTGTAGGTAAACCAGAACCAATGACTGCCAGTGAAAAGCGAGAGTTTGGTCTGCAGAGATCAGAATGGCGTCGTATCTTGCCAGAGATTAACGTGCCTTTGAATGACCCTGAGGAAGCTGATGACGTCATATTGAGTAATGGTCGACCGGAACCTTTTCAGCATCCTGGCAGTAATGATCAGCAGCAGGCACCAGTGAAGAAGGCTCCACAAATACCAAACCTTTGGCCTTTCAAGTAAAGAAAAATACTGATTTTGATTATTGTGACTGATTATTGTTTGGGAACCAGATAAGATTTTTAAATATACTAGTAATCAGGTGATATCTTTTGAAATAATTCACATCATACTGACAGTTCTGTTAAATAAAATATTAAATAAAATATTTAATGAAACCAAATGGGTCACCCTCATAAAATAAAGAAGTTACTTACTTAATTACTAAAATTTTGCAACTCTGTGATAGAAGAAAAAAACCTTTAGGGGAAGCAATGATCAAACTAAATTCAGGAATCTGTCAGTACTATAATGATGCAAATTACTAAACAAAAATCAAATCACAAGAATTGGACCACACTAAGTATTCTAACTGAATGAAAAACTCATTCCGTGAACAAGGCTACTTAAAAGGAAAAATCACACTCCAAACGTAAAGACAAGATACTAAACCTTAAGTCAGTCACACCCAACAGAGGGAATTTTACAACATAAACACCGCGCTGGAGAATGCTCCGAAATAAACAACTTGGGGCCTTTGTAAATAAACCAGTTGCCGCATTTAAAACATGGCTGTATTGTCGATAAAATTTGTTTTGACTGCAGGGTTGACCTATCTGAAGTGGAATTCGGAAAATACATGGAAGATGAGTTACATTTCACAAGAGTGGTACCGTCAGTACAGATCATTGAGTCTTCAACCAGAGAGATGAACAAAGACACTCAGAAAGAGAAACCAGCAAAAACCTTTGGCAGTAGATTAGGTAAGGAAAATGTGTGTTTACTGTTTTATTTATTAAATTAGACAACCTTGTTTTTATGTAAAGTAGGAATAAAATTTGCAATCCCAATCCAAAACACCAGGCGGAACAGAAAGTACATCACAAAACGTCACAGAGTGTTACACTCATGTAATACGCATAGCAGTGCTTCAGAAATTAATTATTTGACTTGTAATCATTAATTCCACCGTGTTCTATGTTGTGCTTCCTATTACTGTCCTTTTCTTGTTTAATCATATCGACAATGGGTTGGGATGTCAAATGTCACGTGATTTAAAGGATTGGTTCCACACAACTTGTCTGGTCACTTCATCTGTGGGAAGAGAACTAAACCCTGTTTTTTTCTATACGAACTCGGTGGTAGGACATGAGCAATTAATTATAGTTCAATAGTGTTTATAAAAATGGAAGTAAATGGAAAATTCTTATTTAATCAAAGGTGTCCATTCATATGAGCTCCGCAGTTAATTGATCTAGGTGGAAAAGTGCGGTTCTCGTTTGTAATGTACCTTTGTTGTTTCAGGAGTATCAACTGCAATCCGTCGACAAAGTGTTCTGGAAGAAGAAGAAAAGGAATTACTGGGATTTCAGCCTCATATACGTACAATTATGGAAGAGTTAGACGGCTTAGGTGTACAGGAAAAGGTAAGACTATGGTATTTACAATGAGTTGAACGTGGTGTTTGGTGATTTCTTTAGTAAGTAGACTATCCGCTTCCAATGAATCAATATAAACAGTTTTCAGAGTAAGATTAAGTGCTAGTGTACTGTGGAGGACTTGTCCGTGAACATGAAGTATTGAAAAATGTGGGAGACATGCTGCGGGGATGTGTTGTTAAGATGGTGCAGCTGTCCACTGTGGGCATTAAGCAAACATTTTTCTGATATTTCAGGACACGCCTGATCCAGAGGACGAAAATCCAGAATTTGTTCATGTCCAAACTCTTACCAAAGGACAGGCATTTGTAAGTCATCCTATCTATTTCTAATACAAATTCATGAATAAGGACAACATGTTAAACGTAAATTCCTAGAAGTGTATAAAGTTATTCGCATTTATTGTCGTTTCAGTTAACAATTTTCGATGAGATTCAAGTATGCTTTATGTATGACTGTAACAAGCGAAAACAATTTCTTTCTTCCCTGACGGGAATCGAACCAGATTCTCCCGAGTGGTAAGCAAACACTAGATGTCACGTCGCTATTAAAGCCGGCTTGTACCGTAAGGCAGTACAAGTGTAATATATACCTATACCCTGTGACATAAACAAAACGTTTTACCTTTGTATGCTTTCAGGGACTGGCCGATATGTTTATCGGTGACCAGCCCAGTTTTTCGGTGGTAAGCAAAGGAGCCGACTGTCTTCTTATCAACAAACAGTTCTATCAAGAACATGCCTCTGAAAAACTCCTAAGAGAAGTCAGACAAAATGTAAGTCTATTACAAAAACAATTTATGCAATATTTAGAATTTTCTGATGCTATAAAAATCAAAGAAAACAAAGCTCGATTTTTTTTCTATTTTTCTTGATTTTTGCTGAAAACATTGTGTGTACACGTTAGAACCGTTAGAGCAAAAACAAGGTATACCCTTGTTCATCCCAGTTTAACTATACAGTAGATATATGGGGCTTAAGGGGGTATACATTTCCCGTTTATGTTATCCTGATGATTGTTTTCATGAGTGTCAGCCGATTTGTTTCAACAATGTAATACGTACGTATAATAAAGAAGCTTAAGTTTGTGAAACAAGATAAATCGAAAGTCCAGGAATTGCCACAATACAGTACATTAGTCTTTTCAAATCTACAATAATATACAATAATAATAAGCAACACCTAATGAAATACTCATTAAGAATGATGAGTAGCAAGCTACTGTGGTTTTATATTTTCTTATTGATATGTTTGTATGGTTTGTATGGTCGCTTGCGCATAAGTTGTTTATTTATTTTTTTTATTTTTAGTTTTCGGATGGGCAGTGACAAAAACGCATTTTATGTCTATAACAATGACATTCTATTCCAGCTTTGCCCATTTCCATCTGACGAGGAGCTACAACAGGGCTTACAGCTGAGCGTGGACTGGAACGCCTTTAGGAAACTGACATTAGACACAAGTCTGAAGAGACTGACTCAGAGACGGCAAATGAGGAATGACTTGAGAGGAACCAAAGTGATGGAAGCGTTCAGTTACTGAAATGGGAGGAGTTATTTATGTGATTTCGAATAACCCATGGATTTGTTTTCCTGTACATTTTCTGTGTCACGGTATATGGCAGTGTTCTCTACTGTCAAACAAAAGCCCTCATAGATGACCATGAGTAGGATAGACTCTGTATATATAAAGATCATGTCAGCCCATATACACAGTCTTTACTACTACCATGTAGAACAAACGCGAAATGTTGCTACTTGTATGCTGTTATTGGTTTTATTGCTTATAACCAAATCAGTTGCATTTCATACATGTTAATTCCAACAACATGATGTTTGCGCTCAGTGATGGCACATGCTGGGTGATTTGTATTATTTTAAGTGCTAGATTTGCTTGTTTTGTTAAAAATTGTTCAGGTATAATAGGTTTTGAACTAAAATTTATATTTTTGATACAAAATATTAAAATTATGCCAAAATATCCCGTTTTATATGTTTTCTGTTTCCAATCCTACATTACATCTTACATCAATACTTGCAATGATACTAGTCAATCACAACTGATATGCACTGCATCCCTGTAACATTCGCTTTCTTGTTTCTTATTCGCCTGAAACGCTAGCTTACAGATGACCCTATTATTACCATCCAGTCAAAATAATGACAAAAACAACAATTAACTATCGATATCGTTGCAAAGGTCAGAAAGATCAAAATCAGTGTCTATCAATACAGCTTCGTGTATTAAACTCAGTCTTCAATTCTCATATATAGGACATACATGTACCATCAAAACATGTTCCTAATCTTCGACGCAAGAGGAACAATGTAAGCAAACCCGTTGGATCAGGTCCAAATTTTGGTAACGACCAGTTTCAACTTTGATGGGGAAACTTAGCTATAGAGATCCTCTATGCTTTCTAGACAATAAGGTTCAACACGAAAATCACTTAAGTTTTTATACATACGAAGTTTGTTTGCACCAGTACCTCTGCGAGAAGAGGTCCAATTTCAATCACAGTGCCATTTCTCGACAAAGTCTTAATACATTCTATTAACAATCAAAGAACATATGACTTAACTCAACAAGATATGAAATTTGGTAAATTATCCTAAGCATTATACTTTTGGAATTGCTTCTTAACTTTAAAATTCCAGTTTTTACAAGAATCGGAACTTTTTAGATCACATCACTTAAACACTTTCTTGTTTATTCAACTATCATCCATGTTCACAAAACGGCAACAATGATTTAAAACAGACTTCTATATTATGCACTACATTGGGTACCATGCAGGAGGGTCTGGATGGGGGGGGGGTCCTGGTATTCACTAATCACTAAAGACTTAGCCATTTATTCACTGTCATTAAAATTTTGGCTTATTCAATAAAATTAGCTCAAATATTCATTAAAATATGATAATTACTAGTCACGCCTTCTTCGCCCAGCAAATATCCATAAGCAAATAGGTGTTCCCCACCTAAGGCATCCTCTATCTCAAGCCACACGGGCTAGTTTTATGATGTTAAATTGTAGACTGCTGTGTGCAACATTGATATTAACATAATGAGAGAATAGAAGCATATATACTCTGCTAGACCACAAAGCCTCATATAAGCATTCCGAAATAGTATACCGATTTAAATCCCCTTTTAAATCTGTTGGGAGTATAATCCCCTCCTCCTTAAATACTGAATACGCCCTAAGTTTTACCCTGAATCTTTCTCTTCAATTATAAATACCAAAGTTTATTTAAGAAAAAATGTAACTCCAGGGGTAAAAGTTATAATACATGTAAAATGCTGTTGTTTTTATTTAGTAAACTATGTGATGTATGGATTTGTGCCTGTGCCTGATTGTACAATACATTTTATTATTTATTATTATCTTAAATACCGAGCGAGCGAGGAAAAAAATATATGTAGCGCCATATATATTGCAAGATAGATTTTCATTAACGTTCTTAGTGCTGCCTTGTTTCTGATTGCAAAAAAAAAAAAAAAAAAAAAAAAAAAAAAAAAAACACTATAGTAATTATGTTCTGTCCTATAAAAAAGCATAGTCCGGTAGAAAAGAGCTGAATTCAGAGAGGACCTGGAATTGAGTTCTAAAGTTTTTTTCTTTACTGAATTTTGTTTAGCAGACCTTGCCCTTGAAGAATCCAAGTGATGCCACTTTGGCATCATTGAGCATTTTGATATATTCAAGATGGTGTCCAAGATGGAAGCCAGAAATAACAAAAATCAATATTTTGCGTCTGAGGGGACCCGGAATTAAGTTCTAAAGTGTTTTTCTTTACTGAATCTTGTTAAGCAGACCTAGCCCTTGAAGAATCCAAGTGATGCCACTTTGGCATCATTGAGCATTTCCATATATTCAAGATAGTATCCAAACTGGAAGCCAGAAATAGCAAAAATCAATATTTTCTAGGCGTTAATTATTACTGTTATAATTATTCAAATTATAAATAATTCTCTAGATTAATTAATAGAATAATTATTTAAAGAATTAGTCTTATAGTGCCTAATCTTATAATCAAAATTCGATTGGTATCTTCTTGGTGGGTGTTTAGATTTGACTAGCTGTTTATTTTAATAAAATTCGAAGAAGATAGAGAACTAAAATGTCGGAGCAGCTTTATATTGTTATTTTGTAGGATGTTATTATGGTTAGTCACTATGAATTCGTTATTTGATGTATTGAAATACAGTTAAAATAACCTGTTGTCCCCTTTTAAATGGATCAGTCCAAAATTACGCCATAGAGGGCCCTCTGGTACTCGTTTCAATAATTTTACAATGGGTTTCAATACTTGCTGCGGGGAACCAATCAGTTGGGTTTTTGATTCATGACAAGCTTGACTTACGTCGCCATTTTGTTTTCTCGAGTCGGTGATTCCATAGCGTATCCTCGATGGAAATTTCGTGCTTTTAATATGCGAATTTGTGTGTTTATTGGACTGACGTGCGGTGAGTAAATTTTTCTTTGCATGTTTAGTGAGTTTTTCGCAAACGAGGGTATAAAACGTTAGATTTGGGTCTCGATTTGTGTTTGACCTGGTTTCGTTAAATCACCTACGGCTCTGTAGACCAATCAAATGCCGTCGATTTGGAGGTGTGGCTCTGTCGACCAATCAAATGCACAACTGACGTGAAGAATGTGTGTCAAGCTGCTGTGACCTGCACTATAATGTAACAACATGATTTCCGATTTTATTCAGACTGGCTTGTAATGACATTATGATTAACTAAGTTTTCTTCGATGTCAATTCAATCTAACCTAACAAGTTTACCACATTATACAGTTTATGCTGAATCTGAATGGTTTACTGTTGATTCTTGATATCACAGTAGCCCATAATCCTTTGCGCGGACGTGACATCCGGTTAAGAATCGCCATCTTGTAAACAGTGTAATCCGATACACAACAGAATTTGACAATAAAATACAGGTAAAATAAAGGTCGTTTAGTTAAAGTTTGCTATTCCAAACATTAAAAGAAGTATTTGTTTGGCAATATATGATGATGGCTCCTTTCAGTTAAGCCAGATAAACCATTAATTCGACACCGAAATTGCCTTAACATTGGCGGGTGGGGTATTCGAATATTCGGCACCCGGGTCCAAAAAGAACTTATATTTAAACGAGAACGTATGGAATTTTATCTTATATTTTCTTTTAAAAGTAGTAACCAATAATTAAGGAATGAAGTATTAAATAGTTTTCTGTTGATAGCACTGTTTTTTGGGGTGTTTTGTAAGTTCGAACTTAGGCCAATTTTGACCAATAGAGTTCGTACCTAGAAATTATAGCATTTGTACTGCAGACAACTAATTATTATTTACATTTTTAGTTAGTCATCTGACTTGTAATGGTGCTAATAGATACCATGTAATGTATAACTTGATGTGGTTGGCCAAATTGGTAACATGTTGCCATGAATTTAGATGGGTGTTTATTCATTCTCACAATCATGACAAATGGTCAACCTATACGTTGATTTGCGGTGCTGACAACTGTTTGAGGGGTTTAACGCTGATTTACCTGAGACAAAAAATGGCAGCGACCAGTAAATAAATTGTTGATTTTTCATTTTTTGTTGTGTTGACGCTGTACAGAAAAACAAGCAACATGTCAAAGGGACTATGATATTATGTTATGCACTAGTAATTGTAACCAGCCCCCCGCCCCCACCCCCCACCTCAGCCCCAGGCCTGGGGAATAGAGGGAACTTTGACTTTTGGTCCAGCAAATCCCCGCTAAAAGCCCCACCCTGTGGAGACTGCTCGTTGGTAAAACCACTGCTGTTTTCCCCGCAGCCTGCTATCTTTTCATTTCATGGCCCTCTTTGGCTATATAAAGCAAACCCTGGGTATTTCCCCCACACTGCGGTGGCAAAACTTTGGTCAAAGCAGCGATAATTCTGGCTCCAAAAAAACCTTGGTAGAAAATCTCTCGCCATGCCAAAACTAGCGAGAAATTATGACGTTTCTGTGGGAAAACTGGCAAAATGGTTTGTGAAAATAAATGTTTTGTACGAGATTTTTCGTCCCATTTAGTCAATTTCAATGAGATTTTCGGCCAAAAAATGAGAGAATCTCTCACAATCTCCCCAGAAAATAATCCCTGTCAAAGCACTGTTCATTTCCACGGCTATCCCCCATCCTCCCCTGGGTCTGGGGGCAGTGGTTACAAATATGCATTAGTTTTAAGAATATGCCATGCACCTGGTGGTTGATTCAAGCCTTTAGGGATGGTTTTGCATATAAGCAATTAGAGATGGTTTCGAGTACCCACCCAAAGGGTTAGTCATTTTGTTTTAATCATTTACCCCGCTTGATCTGTAACTGACTGTATTTTCCAACGCCTACATAAATCATCAGCAGCAGGGCATATTCACAAAATATACATGTATATTTCTACATTTAGCATATGGCATGCTTTTAGAAAGAGTATATATGCAAATATGGACGAAATAGAACCACTTCGTCATTTTAAGCACCATCAAACTTGCGTGAAACCCACCATATCAGCGTACAGATTGACCAGTGTGATTCTTTTCATTTACTTCAGGTGCATTTACCACATTTTCCCCTGCACTAGGGGGTAGGAGGCTAATGGAATTTGGAAGATTAGATCCCTGCCTATTTCCACTACCATCTCCCGCCCTCCACCATTAGTTGAGAAGGGTGGGGGCAATGGCTCTGGTTACATATATATAGTGTTAAAGAAATTTAACATAAGCACCGGCATAATTCGTATAACAGTGGCCGCATTGTTTATTGTCTCCTCCCCGACAGACTGAATCCTGTTTTAATTGTTTTGTTAATGGAACACAGATCCAATATGACCTTGCCATTGATATGTTTACAAAGTGGCATTATAATGAAAATATTTGTTTGGCCATTCTGTTAAGTCTTATTGGAGCAGAGTTTTTTTTCTAACACTGTCAGTCACTTGTAAACAAACCACTGCAACTCAAAACAAGCAGTCTCAAAGACTGAAAAGCTAAAAAAATCTCTGCGGTTAACTGATACCTGTGTTTGTGGTTGCTGCTTTAAAGCAGCTGATCTGTGTCTGTTTTTCAATAACATGTATTTATATAAGGCATAAAAAAGTTTCTCAGGCCCTAGCTTTTTTTCTGGCGCAAAAAAAAAAAAAAGTGTCCTCATTGTGTCAAACTCGAGCCGCAACATGAGAAATCATGTCTTCGGGGTTTCCCACAAGTCTGCCACAAACCGGCCTGTGCAACTACAGAAGAGGACTTAGCTTGTAATTGTAGATTTAACAAGAGGATTTGTACTATCCATATACATGTAGCTGAAACAAAGGCACTGATCAGCTGTGCCGTGTGCAGCTGATCTGTGCCTACGGTTTTGAATAGGCAAGAATCTGGTTTTCTCATGACATGGCTCTTATTATTATTTCATGTGTTTTAAAATAGATTTTAACTAGCTTTTTGGCAAAATTTGTTCAAAATAAACCACAAACATAATTTGTACATAGATTCCTTCATATTTGATGCAAATCTTAAGTAGTATATATATATATATACTTGGTATTGGCCGTTTGCAGAAAATAAAATTGGCCTCATTCAATTTTGTAGAAATAAAAAAAAAGCTTCCCTCATCTGCTCTGACATGTTTTTTTGTTTTTGTTTTTTTCTAAAAAATGTGGCCAGAGAAACTATTTTTTTGTCCTAAAAAGCATTTTTTTTATCGCACCTGCTTATAGCAGGGTGGGATATAGGAGTTCAAAATTCCGTTCGTTCGTTCGTCCGTCAATATTTACGTCGAAGTTTAGTTTTCTCGATATCAGAGATAGCTGTGAGTCTGAAACCTTGCATAGTAATTGTCCCTGACACACCGTTCAAGCACGCGCCTTAACCCGGTGCCCTTGACCTATATTTCACGGTCCACTGACTTTGAAAATTTTTACATCTAAGTTTGGTTTTCTCGACATCAGAGATAGCTGCAAGTCTGAAACCTTGCATAGTAATTGTCCTTGACATACCCTTCAAGCACGTACCTTAACCCGGTGCCCTTGACCTATATTTCACAGTCAACTGACTTTGAAAATTTTTACGTCGCAGTTTGGTTTTCTCTACATCAGAGATAGCTGCGAGTCTGAAACCTTGCATAGTAATTGTCATTGACATACCCTTCAAGCACGCACCTTAACCCGGTGCCCTTGACCTATATTTCACGGTCCACTGACTTTGATTTTTTTTTCGTCGAAGTTTGGTTTTCTCGACATCAGAGATAGCTGCGAGTCTGAAACCTTGCATAGTAATTGTCATTGACATACCCTTCAAGCACGCACCTTAACCCGGTGCCCTTGACCTATATTTCACGGTCCACTGACTTTGAAAATTTTTTCGTCGAAGTTTGGTTTTCTCGACATCAGAGATAGCTGCAAGTCTGAAACCTTGCATAGTAATTGTCACTGACATCCCTTCAAGCACGCACCTTGACCCGGTGCCCTTGAACTATATTTCACTGTCTATTGACTTTGTCCGATGCAGGTGCGATATCGACCTCCGCGGAGTTCTTGTTTGTGGTGATGTAGCTCATATTATGCAGCAAAGTAAAATCCTGACACCCATTTCATTTCTTTTTCAGACAGATAACCAGTTTAGAGGTATGAAGTCAAGATGCCACCAAAAAGGGTTACTCTGGGACCTGAGCCACCTAAACCAAAAGAACGCCGTGTGCTAGCTGAAACCAACAAAAGACTGACATCCTTCAATGATGTTGCTGCATTAAAGGCAGTTGAACTGAAGCAGCTGTGCAGATCCCATGGGATTAATGAAACGTATCCGAAGAAAGCGAAGCAAATTTTTGTGTGTCATGTCCTAGGACTGTCTACAACTGGCCATGCCATCACTGAATCTAAAGTGTCTGAACATTTATCCAATGCACAGGCAGAAGAGCTGGAACAACTCACTATTAAGAGACTATGCCAGATCGTGAACTGGACTAAAGACCTCACTAGTGTTCCAGATGTGGAAGAAAGTTCTGTGAAGAAATATCTGCTACAAACAAATTGTCTTACAAAAGAGTCAGCAAGAACGTATAAGATCACACGACCCTATCAGCTGAAGTCAGGTGTCCATTCCATGAGATATTATGAAAACATGGACTCGGAAACATTTTGTATTATTACATCCAGAGTGAATCCTTCGCAGTCCACTAGTCCAGAAGAAGTGAAGGTTGTGTTTGCCATAATAGACAAAATTACAGGAATGCCATATGGTGGTTTTTGTACATGTACTGTTGGGTATTCAGAGAGGTGTGGACATATTGGTGCTACCTTATTCAGACTTTCAGACCTGGTAGCTAGTGGTGTAAAGGAGATTCCAGATGATGACAGTTCTGTGACTTCTCAACTGTGCAAATGGACTGATCCCAAAGGGGCAGCATCAGATCCCTCAATCATGGACGAGTTGACTATTTCCAGTAAGACAAAACCTGTCAGACGTACCCTGGGCGACTTCGGAAAAAAAGTGGCAAACCCAAATCCTCCAACTTATGACGCCGTTTTGCAGTTGAAATCAGCCCTAGCATCAGCGACTCAGCATCTCGGCCAGTACTGTCCAGCTGTTCATGTGTTGAACTGCAGTCGATTCAGTGTTTCTCCTTCCATGGAACCAAGTGTTGTATGCGAATCGCTACCTGATCATCTTGACATTGACAGCCCCCTCATCGCATACAACAAAGAAGTTTCTGTGGAGTCATTACCAATGTCAATAGTGAACATACCATGTGAAAATGTTGACACAGACACCTTCATTAAGAAAATCAGTTATAGTGAAGAAGACATTCAGAAAATTGAATCTGTAACTAGGGGACAGTGTAACAATGAGCATTGGTTTGAACAACGTCAGGGGGCCATAACAGCATCCAAGTTTGGTAAGGTACTGAATGTGATTGAGAAAAACAAGTCAACATGTGATTCCTTATTGAAGGAGATACTGAGAGACACCTCATATAGAAAAGGAGCTAAAGTGACTGTGCCAGCTTTGAAATGGGGACTGACACAGGAGAAGAAGGCTAAATCTTTATATCTCGGTAAATTCCAGCGGTTTCACTCTGATTTGACACTGAAGGAAGTTGGCCTAGTTGTGTATCAACCATACCAGTTCATCCGGGCCAGTCCTGACGGTATTGTGTCATGTAAATGCCATGAGAGCAGACTTCTCGAGGTTAAATGTCCTTATAGTGCCAGATATATGACAATTGCTGAAGGTGTATTTAACAAGAAAATTAAGTACCTGGAGAGTGTAAACGGACGATATGTGCTGAAAACAAATTCCCCTGAAGGATATTATGAGCAAGTTCAAGGCCAGATGGCAGTACTGGGACTAAAGAGCAGCAATCTCTTTGTATGGACTGTGAAAGACAGTGTGACAGTGCATGTCCCATTTAATCAGCAATTCTGGGAAGACAGACTTCTACCAGCGTGTTTGAAGTTTTTTAGAGTACATGTTGTGCCCCGACTGCTGGCACGTGCAGGCCCTGTGTGTATTGTGTCACCAGCACATGATGATGATGATGTTAGTGTAACTGTAAGTCAATTAGGTTCTGAAATGGC
This sequence comes from Rugalucina vietnamica, assembly GCA_964017185.1. Lineage (NCBI taxonomy): Eukaryota > Metazoa > Mollusca > Bivalvia > Lucinida > Lucinidae > Rugalucina > Rugalucina vietnamica. The sequence continues at coordinate 48,082,982 of OZ024875.1, forward strand.
GGAAGAGACAGTGGAGTTCAGATGCGGGCAGTGTCAGAAACTGTTACCGGACAATGAAATATTAGCTGACAATTCTAATGCAAGTGTTGGTTGTGATTGTCCTAACTGTGAAGGTTCCTGTAGTGTCTGGTTTTGCTGGCCGTGTGCTAAGTATGATGAGGAGTACCAGGAATCTGGGACGGACTGGTACTGTCCTACTTGTACTAGAGACTGTGACATTGTGTACTAATTACTTAACAGAAGCCTACAGTTACAGTAATTGAGATTTAAGAGATTATCATGAGAGAAAACCTGTTAAATGAGCCGCATTGTGGGAAAACCAACAATGTGGTTTCCTAACAGGTCCGACACAAACCGACCTGTACAAGCACAGAAAAGAACTAAAAGCTTGAAATTTTGGTTTTAAGTAGGAGAGGAATTGTACTATCCAAGTAGCGAAAACAAAGGCGCTGATCAGCTTCACAGTAACTGTGAAGCTGATCAGCGCCTTTGTTTTCGCCTATGCAGATTGTTTGTTTTCCCATGAGGCGGCTCAAATGATGACATTTTAGTTTTTGAGCATGAAAAAGTTCAGACTCAGCTGAGTTGAGCATGCAAAAGGTTTTATGATTTATGTACATGTATGAGCTGCTGCAGGGCAAACCCAACTAAAGCTACATGTACTTACAAAACTGGTTTTGGGAATGGTTAGAATGCACATAAGTTTGACCTAAAGCTGATCATCCATTATCATGAACCAGCTCATAATTAATTTTTGGGCTGTAAGTTTTAAGAAGCTGGTAATTACTTTGTCATTTCTTTGTCGCAACTTATATTTACATGTAGCCATAATGTGGAAACGTCTTCCATGATTCTGATCTGTCCCAACACAAACTTGGTTGTACCCGAACAAAATTTGGCTATAGAATTAGAATGAAAAAATTTAAATTAGGATGGGTGGTGCTATCAAGGTACCAACATGTATTTACATGTACTTACAATAGCTTAAAATGTGCTTTTAATCAGTGTATTTGTTTAAAACCACTGTTGCCATCATCATCAGTAAAGTTATGAAATGTAAATGTGTATGAATTATGTAGTGCTGCTTTTGAGTACAAAAAATCTAGTGCTAAACATGTGATTTTAATTTTAAAGTATTATAAACCAAAAATCCTTTGATTTTCAGTATGTCTTTCAAATCTTGACAAATAAGCCCCAGTATTGCATATTGTGGTTTAACGTCTCAGTCAACAATTTTTTCAGCCATATAGGGACGAAGCCATCAGTACATGGATATTAACCAGTATTCTAGAGAATGAATGTGTCCTGCTCAACGACTCAACATAGTGCCCAAAGTCGGGGTTGAATCATGGACCCCTTGATTCAGAGTCTGATGCTTTACCACTGGGACAACATGCTCCTGATTTTGATTTATGCCTTCATCAATGTGAGATTTGTTGAGGCACATCAAGACAATTTGGTCCAGTGTGGACAGAAGTATGCTATTTATAAAGTCATTCATATATTATGTCGATGTTTATATATATGTCAATTTTTAAACCAAATGTCTTTCATTCATGTTTATATAGATTTATATGTCAATGCTGATCATTCATGTTGATATAGATTTATGAGCCACCTCTTGGGAAATCCAATGAGGATTTCTTACCAGGGTTGACACAAACTGGCCTGTACAGGCACAGAAGATGGCTAGAGGCTGGAAATTTTGGATTTAGAAGTAGAGGATTCATACTATCCCTGTAGCGAAAACAAAGACGCTGATCAGCCTACCGTTACTGCGAAGCTGATCTGCGCCTTTGTTTTCACATATGCAGATTGTTGGTTTTCTCATGTGGCCGCTCTTATGTGTGGAGGTTGAAACCACGTCTTTCATTCATTTTTATATAGATTCATATATGTCAATGTTGAAAAACAAATGTCTTTCATTCATATTTTAAATAGATTTATATTTCAATATACATGTATTAAATGTTCTGAAAACCTGGCTCAAGGGCTTGTGGCCAGGCAAGACAAAAACCAGTAAAGGATTTAGCCACTGCTGAGAAGCTGTGCATTGGTTTTCTGCACCCATTTTTGCATATAAGCGTACTTTCTCATGTGGTAGCTAAATTTATATGAGCAAGGCTGTACAGCATGCAAGTTGTGAATCAACTGTGAGCTGTTATACACATACAAACCTAGCAATAAGTGGGTGGAAATGGAAGCATGGCAAATTTGATATAAGATAGCATATTTGTTTGTAAATATTTATCAAGCTTGATACTTTTGCTATACTGGAATTTTTTTGACTGTGCCTGTTTCCCTCTGACATTATCATAGACAAGAATTTGTTGATCAGAATGCTTCAAATAAGTGTTTACAAGATGGTAAACAATATATGACCACATGCTTCACATGGCACTGCAAAAATGTGAAACAAATAAGTGTCCCTATTCTAGTACTTACAAAACTTTATTATACGAGGTCAGCTGGCACAGTCAAAGAAACTAACAGCCTGTATTTTTCTCTAGCAACAGTCAAGGTAGTGAAAATTGGTGGACACATCTGACAAATAATATATGAGCCACCTGGTGGGAAAACCAACAATGTGGTTTCTGAACAGGTCCGACACAAACAGACCTGTTCAAGCACAGAAAACAGCTAGAAGCTTGAAATTTCGGATTTAAGTAGAAGAGGAATCGTACTATCCAAGTAGCGAAAGCAAAGGCGCTGATCAGCTTCGCAGTTCGCAGTTACTGCGAAGCTGATCTGCACCTTTGTTTTCGCCTATGCAGATTGTTGGTTTTCCCATGTGGTGGCTCATATGTATCTTTTCCAAGTGTTGGGTTGGACGGCTGTCCATAGTGCTAACGGACCTGAATCTGCCTTCAGTGCAATGATAAAGATGATGTACTGGATTGGAATATAAATGTAACACATGTTGTGAGAATATGTTTATTTTTATATATAGAATTAGTACTTACTTATAAAGCAATAGTTCGCCAAAGAATTCAATTTATTATAGAAAAAAAGAAAATAAATAGTAACATAAAAACAAAACCTGTGTTGTGGATTTCATCAATTTCCATGTAAAAAAAAGGAAACTAAAGTAAACTGAGCCGTGTCATGAAAATACCAGCCTTTCATATTTATCCAAAACAATGATGCAGATCAGCTTATTTCAGCTGCCTACATGTTGGTGATAGTTTTTTTGGCTTCGTGGATTGTATAAGCCTAATAAAAATCTATCTTCTATAGCTGCTCAGACAGGTTTGTGTACGAACAGCAAAATGATCCCAAAGACAGTTTCTTTCATGTCATGACTCAAGTTAAATCTATCCTGTAGTGTACACAGAACTTTCTGTTTACTAGGCAAGACCCATACTACAGTGCTCAGCAGTAAACATGGCAGTGATGTCACGGTTTTACTGTTAGGAATATGAATAAAATAAATACATTTGACCAATAGGAACATACACACCATTCATATTTTTAACGGCAAATTTCTGAAGTCACTGCCATGTTTAACGCAGAGACCTGTACATTCCTTGTTTAAGAAAAACTATAGATATAAATAGTAGAGGCGATGATGGAATATGTGTCCAATCAAGTATGGCTGATAACCACTGTTCGGCAAATTTTCCTGGTACATAAGCTGGGCCAAAGAAACCTGATTTTTAGCTCAGCTGGGCCTAAGGCTCACCATGTGAGTTTATAGTATACTCATAATCTGGTGTTCATTCGTTGTCTGCCCACAATTTCAAATGCTATGTCCTAACATGACTGAAAAATTGTTAACTGGGATGTTAAGCCACAAATCAAAGAAACCAACCTTACTTCACATGGATCATCATTAAGGAATAAGGAAGGAGAACATAAAATACATATATGTACATTAATTAGATGTTTTTGTTGTTGTTGTTTAACAAAGACACAAATAAGTTGCACAGAAAAAGCTAGGACAATCAGTGCCCTTCGTATGGCCTCAAAGCAAGCACAATCCCTCTGCTTTATTTCAAGCATGTAGCTGTGCAGCCTGCTTTATGTCAGACTTTGAACATGTACCAAATGTTGCATCAACGAAATGGATTTAGTGACCTAACATGATATTTGTGTAATAACATATTATTTATTTATTTGAGTGACACATATCAAATTTATACAACTACATGTACATACAATATATACAGATTTACAACCAACTTCTCAAAAATATCTGGTCACCCAAAATTGTAAGAATTATGAATTGAATACTTTTGAATAAATTTGGTTGATATGTTTTTACTATTAAATACTCTATTCCCATCCTAAAAATGATTTTTGATGTGTAAGAGGTTTTAGCAGCTTATGTAATACATATATTATATGATTTTTAAATTGACAAAAAATAATGTAATCGAGTAGTTGAAGCACATGTGGGTGACCTGATTTTTTTTTTGAGGAGTATATTTGATATCCTAAGGGTTGCCTCACTTGGTCCGAAAAAATTTTTCTCACACTGACATCTTGGCGCGCGGTCTCTAATGACAGTATCCATCTATAAAAATTTGAAAGTTGTAGTGACACACCAATCAGAACTTAATTAAACATAAAATACACTTCTGGAATCTGGTTTAAGACTGCCCAAAAAAACATTGATGTGGACAAAATCATTATAAAGTAATTTGACTTGAATCTGGTATTTTCAAAACTTCCTGACATTTCCACATACCAATAATTCCAAATTTCCCTGACATTTTGCATTCACTGACCATGAAAAAATTTAAAGTTTCCTGACTTCCCTGACATGTGGCAACCCTGAATTCTTGTCAGTAAAGACTTACATTTGAGACAGCAATTTTCTTTAAAGCAGAATACATATATCACAGATTTACAGAATGTACATTAATTATATACTTAAAATACTTTGAAACAGAATGAGTAAAAGCAACTACCAAATAGATAAATATAAGTCTAGAAATCTAAGTTTTGCAATAAAACTTTCCTTTCATATGAAAGATTTTACACTATGTACTTAAGACAGTACCACAGCTGTAAAACAACCTTAAATATACTATAGTATTAAAATCAAATCAGTGCAATATTTGTAAAAAATGACTGAGGCTAAGAGATTTTATATCACAGGCAATATAATTACTTTAAAATTGCAATAAGAAGTGAATCCTTAATAAGAAAACGAAAAAGAATTGCCTAAAACTAAGACAAATTAGTGATGCAAACCTTGGATTATTTATTATCATAGGCATATGGTAAAACTATATACACATTTAGCAATAAAACTGGGTTAACCCATTTATTTAATATTTATATTAGTTAAAATATGCATCATTTACAAATTATAAATGTAAACATGTATCCAAAAACAAAGACATAAGCTGAAGGCTATTTGCAGCTGATCAGCACCTTCATTGTGATAACCTAGTACAATCCTCACCCCCTTGAGTTCATAAAGCTTTCAGTTTCATGCTCAATACCAACAATCAATAAGCTTTTTAACATTTATCAAAAGAATTAATGATAGGTTTTGAACCAGAAATTTACAAATTGATCCAGGCTTGTGATTGCTTACATTGATTACTTAAGTACTAGCAGTTTATATTTGATGCTTAGCTCGGTTGAGCCTGAAAAGTCTTATTCAGGGCATATTCTATCTACACGTATTTAGTAAGAATAGAGGGAACAGGAATCGACGCAATTAAATTAAAAGTCACAACATAGACACCGGATGGGAAAGAAAATACAGGTCAACCTCATTATAACGCTATCTTTGGGGCCCATGGAAACAGACTGTGTTATAGGTGAACCGTGTTATAATGTGGTTATTTACAATAGGCATATAGCAAAATAATTTGGGAGCCATGACATGACCTTGTAATATTGAAAACCGCACTATAATGAGGTACGTTATAATGAGGTTGATCTGTACATAAAAAAACACAACAAAACATTGTTACAACAACACACTCGAAGAGTAGAATGACTAGCTCTTTCCCAACAAGGTAACCATCCGGCCAAGTTTCAACAGGAACAAAATCCTCAGTCAATCATTTTGTGATCATCACCTCATATATGAGCCGCAACATGGGAAAACCAACAATCTGCAAAGGTGCAGATCAGCTTCACAGTAACTGCGAAGCTCATCAGCGCCTTTGTTTTCGCTACACAGATAGTACAATTCCTCTACTTTCTAAAGCCAAAATTTCCAACCTCTAACCATCTCCTGTGACTGTACAGGCCGGTTTGTGTAGGACCTGGTCGGAATCCAAATTGTTGGTTTTCTCATGCACAGGCTCATATAGTTTGTAAAGCCAAAACTTCTTTCTGTTGTCATTGTACATAATGTATGTTTTTTTTGTATCAGACCTAGTCAGATAATTGATAATTCTATTACATTAACAGCTTCCCTCAATGTTTTTGTTTTACGATTGGCATTTGGAAGTTAGTCAGATATGCACAAACCACAAATATCTGTTCTATGATATCTACCATATTCAATCTAATGATACGTTCCAAGAGATAAAATGTTTTAATACGCTGGATGATTCTCTCAATGTGTATACGAGCTTTTGCCACATATTCAGAACGTTCGGCTTCTTTTGAGGTCATTTGTGGGCGGTCTCTACCTTTGAATTCGGGTATCACTAATTTCACACCCCGTTTCTTCAAGTCACTCGCAATATTGAATCCTCGGTCTGCCATCACGGTTTGATCTGGTTCCAAGCCTTCTATCAACCCTTCACTATTCATTGTAATATCTTTATCAGAGGCTCTTCCACCCCAGGCTCTAGACACATAGTTCACTGCTAAATTTGGAGATAGTCCCACAAGAAACTTAACCGTGTCATGATGCTTGTAGTTTGAAAATGTCTTTTTCCTGGCATCTAAGTTTGAGGCTCTTTGTACATATAATTCAGTACAGTCAAGTACCACTTTTAAGTTTGTGAATGACTCGTAACACTCCGCGATATCAGTATCAGAACTTTGCATTTCAAACAGTAACTTGAGTTCGACACAAAGAAAGTTGATCCACGTACTGAAGACACTCGATATATGACTTACACTAGTGTCAAAGGATCGGGCTAAATCTTCATTGAAGTTTCCGGTTTTCAGTTTCACCAGTACCAGGAACAGTTCTTCTTCAAATGAAAATTTCCGAGCTGGACCCTTTATAGGAGTACCAGTAGAACAGTCACTAATGTTGGTTGTAGATCCTCTCCAATATTTAAGATTACCATCACATCTTGTCTTTAGATACTCTGTTAACGCATGGAACACCTGGTAGTTTGGCAGGTTGGTATAGAACTGAAACTTATTATCATCCTCTTTTACATTTTCCAGTCTTAACAGTTTGGATTTTAACGACTCGTTCTCTTTTTGTAATTTTTCCAATTCACTTTCAACCTCCACATCAATGTCACTAGAAAGGCTGTCCCGACCGGTATAGATATAATCATGATCAGGCACAGTTTGGTTGAATGAGTAGCTCAGTTTTCTTTTGGGACGACCAGCTTGCAGATTTTCACTGTCACTGTCGCTTCTCTTTCTCTTCTGGGAAAATGCCTGCTCTACGGGTGATGGTGTGTCATATCCTGAAATAGTATATGATATTTGCTATTACAAATCTAAGAAACATAAAGAAAACCTACCTTTTCTTTATGCAAAATTTAAAGTGCAGACCAGTAATTACCTGTAATGCAACCAACTTTCTTACTTTGCATATTGATGCAACATTGCATACCATGTGATGAAAATGAATGTGGTGCCGTGATATGACTGACTGAGCAACAACTGACAGTGAAGCAATTAACACTTTGGAGTCAGTTGTAGCCAAATTAATTCCACTTTCTCATCATCACACTCCATTTTGTCATATGCCATGATGTTGCATCAATCTGCACAGTAAGACATTTGGTGGCATCACAGGTATATAGGGTGAATAACGGCTGAACTGACCAGCGCATTTGTATTTGCTCAAGTATTATTAATCTGAAAATTCAGCCAATGTTCAAAATTTTTTGCTGCACATGATTTGGATTATGTTATATATAATTCAACTTTTTCTACATTGACCACCGACAGTTTACAGGGATTAATTAGGCCCACATGGGCGGATCCAGAATTTCTGGAAGGGTGGTTCAAATCCATCAAAAGGGGGTTCGTTTTCAACAAATTACCTAACTTTTCATAAATTTCGCCATGAAAATGAAATAATTTGATCCCAGAGGGGGGTTCAAGCAGACCACCCGAACCCCCTCTAAATCCACCACTGGCCCAGCAATTTAATATTTTGCCCAAAATTTGTGCAAGTGATGTTACTTTTTTTTTACGGTTATCATAATAAATATTGACTCACCTGCTTTCCTGGCACTCTGTGTCATACGGGGTTTTGTCTTGTTCCTGGGAAAAATACTTGGAACAAAAGCTGGGTTGTCTGGAAAGTCCACCTTCTTCCCTGAAATTTATATCCAAGATGTATGAGATATGAATTTTAGGAAAAAAAGCCGCTCACTCGGCTTACAATATGTGGGGTAAGTGTCTAGAATTGCTAGGTTTTTTCCTACCATGGTTGTCTTAACTTTCTGTTTCTTGTGAAGTAATTTCAAATAACTCAATCTGAATATTAAATATGTCACTGTTTATCCAAAAACCTGTCAGCGAATTAGGTTTCACAATATTAAAACGTGTGACAAACTGAGACATTGTTTACGAAAGTACGAAAACTGGTGGTGAAAAAATAAAAAAGTACGAACCGGTTTAGGCGCGAATTTCATAGTTAAAATATGTATTTTGCACTGTGTTAAGTTTGTAAAAAGACAAAACAAACCTCCGACAAAATGTTCCGAGCAAACAGTTGACGATTTTGAGGGCTCGAATGGAACGGTTCTGACTTTAGTTGAGCTGACATCTGTTTCGTCCGGTAATCTTATCTCGACATCACGGCGGATTCTGTTTAGCCAAAGTTGTCTTCTTTTCGCATCTGATGGGAATTTGTAGAAGGAAACCTGTTTTCCAAGACGTTTACATTTCCCTCGAGAGTTAGAACAACCAGGAACACAACAAAAGTCACCAGAAGAGCCATTAACTTCCGGTTCCGGTGGAAGACGAACTGAAAAATTTTGACAGCTCAAAGTTTTCGAATTTTTAAATTGAAATACTGCAGAAATATAGAGAAAAATTGCTGATGATAATTCAGAATTGGGTTATTAAAGGGTTGTATTTGACTATATTGGCGATTGGTGCACTGGATGGTTCAACGAAACAAAGATTTTGGAGGATATCGAGAGGAATCTTGGAAAGCGGCCGCCAGCGATTTTGGATTTTTCATTTGTTTTGCTTGATCCTTTTAAGTACCCTTGTCCCCCCTTGTAGTTTAAATATGGCAACACAAAAGAAGGGCCAGAGAGCTCCGTCAGAAGCTGATGTTTGGCAATGTGAAGGGTGTAAGAAAACATTCGTGGATAAAAACTCAAGGCTCTTAGTATGCGAATACTGTGACAATGTTTATTGTATAGAATGCCTACAGCTGACGGCAACGGCGTATAACGTATGTAAGAAAACAAACCTGCACTGGTTTTGCCCGAATTGCGAAGACAAGGTCATGAAAAATATTAGAAGTGACAGAGAAATAGAGGAACGTTGCGCAGAATTTCTACAAAAAATTGAAGGTCGCGTGGGTGCCCTCGAAAGCCAAATAACAACTAAAGTTGATGAGAAACAGGTGAGAGAAATTGTAGAAAATATGTCAACGGAGGGTCAGGCTAAAGAGTCCCATGGTCAATCGCAGGAAACTGTGCTAGCTACAGTAAAAGACTGTCGTGATAGCATTAACCGAGAATCAAATTTCATTATGTTTAGAGTAGAGGAACTGGATTCGGATGAACCACTGGAGCGAAAGGAAAACGATGTGAAATTTGTAAATGACTTTTTATACTGCATAGATGCCAGGGAGGTCGAAGTGGCAAATGTTACAAGAATTGGAGCAAGGTCAAAGAACAAAAATGAGAAAAAAGACAGACCGATAAAAGTCACATGCAAAAGTGCTGAACAAAAGCGTGAAGTCATGCGTAAAGTAGTTAATTTGAAATTCATCACAGAGGGGTCGGTACATGAGCGTTTTAAGAAGGTTAGTGTCTCGCACGACATGTCAAAAGCCGAAAGACAGGTAAATAAGCAGAAGTTAACTGAGGCTAAATTAAAAACTGCAAATGAAAGCCAAGAGGGAAAATTCATCTACAAGGTACGCGGGCCACCGTGGAATCGGCGGACAGTCAAGCTTCGGGTGAGAGAAGACACACTCGAGGAGGGGGTGGAGGCAGATTAGAGGGATCAAAGAACAATGTAAATAGTAATGTAAATACTCGTTCGTCAGTTGACGTTTCAAATTTGTTTTGTTATTATACAAATGTTGACAGTTTATCAAATAAGTGGGACGAATTTTGTGCTGACATTAAAAGTAAAGGCAGGGAGCCTGATATTATTATGTTAACTGAAGTGCTACCAAAAAACTTTAGGTTTCAACTAACCAGGGCAGAGATTGCTTTACAGGGATATGAAATGTTTCCTGAATCATTTCCGAATAATATGTCCAGAGGAACAGTTATTTATATTAAAGAGACTCTGAAAGCAGTTGAGGTAAAATTTGACACAAATTTTGAAGAGAGTACATGGGTAAAAATCAACCTTAAAGGTACAGACTGTCTTCTCTGTGGGTGTATTTATAAAAGTCCATCAAATTCTGCTGTAAACGAGGTGCATTTGAGAAACTTGTTAAAACATGTAGCTGAAAATAGACAGTTTAGTCACGTGATTGTGGCAGGGGATTTAAATTATCCTGACATTAAGTGGGAAAACTGTAACGCTGAAAAAGAGGAGAGTGAACTATTTCTTGAATGTCTTAGGGACTGTTTTTGGTACCAGCATGTACAAGACTTCACACGGTTCAGAATAAATCAACAACCTTCTGTGTTAGATCTAATCATGACAAATGAAGAGGATATGGTTGTAGACCTGGAATATTTATCCCCATTGGGAGCCAGTGATCACAAAGTACTAACTTTTCAGTTTAATTGTTACTGCAGTCATACAAACAACTATAGTACACATTTTAATTACTATAAAGGTGATTATGAGTCATTGAGAGAAGAGCTGAAGATAAACTGGAAAGATGAACTAGGCACAGGTGATGTGAATAGCATGTTAAATAATTTTATGGAGCGTGTGACCGCGGCCAAGGAGAAATATATCCCACGTTCACGACCATTCCCGCGTAAAGGAACAGTACCTTTGTGTAAAAATACAGTTGAAGCCATTAAGCGAAAACACAGAACATGGACAAGGTTCATTGAATCTCGTGATGAAAATTCTTATAAACTGTACGCAAAAGCAAGAAACAAAGTGAAATGGCTTGTAAGGAAAGAAAAATGCGCTCGTGAGAAAGAAATTGCTCAGACATCAAATTCTAACCCTAAGAATTTCTGGAAATATGTAAACTCGAAACGCAAAACAACGTCAAGTATATCGGAATTGCATACTAAGAGACAAGATTCAACTTTTATTGCTGAAAGTGATGAGGATAAAGCCGAGGTATTGTCAGACTTTTTTAGTAGTGTTTTCACTAAAGAACCAAGTGGTGAATTGCCCAATTTGAAACAAAGAAATTACACAACTAAATCATCTGACGATTATTTTGAAATAGAGACAGTTAGAAAGTTATTGACTGGTATAAATACATCAAAGTCACAGGGTCCTGATGGTTTACACCCAAAGTTGATATATGAACTGGCAGATGTAATTTGTGAACCTTTAACTATGATTTTCAACAAGTCTTTTGAATCAGGTATTGTACCAGATGAATGGAAAAAGGGACAGATAACTGCATTGTTTAAAAAGGGAGACAAAAAGCTAGCATCAAACTATCGCCCAGTCAGTCTTACCAGTGTTGTAAGTAAAATATTTGAAAAACTGATTAGAACTAAGATTGTTGATCAAATGAATAGTAATAACTTGTTTAGTGATAAACAGTTTGGTTTTATCGGGGGCCGATCTACAAGTTTGCAGCTATTGACAGTACTGGATAAATGGACAAAAATATTAGATGATGGGGGCACTATAGATGCGGTGTATATGGATTTTATGAAAGCGTTTGATAAAGTCCCCCATCGTCGTCTCATCGTTAAACTACGGGCTTATGGAATGAGTGAAAAAATGTGTAATTGGGTGGAGAACTTTTTATATGATAGAAGGCAGCGAGTACAAGTAAACGGACATTTTTCAGAATGGGCGAAGGTTACTAGCGGTATTCCTCAGGGTTCAGTATTGGGCCCCGTTCTGTTTGTGATATATATAAATGACTTGCCGGATTCAGTGATGTCAGAAATAGCCCTTTACGCCGACGACACTAAATTGTCCAAAGAAATACAGTCAGACTCTGATGTAATTGTCGTACAGGACGATTTATTTATCTTGCAAGATTGGTCAGATGACTGGTTGCTATTATTTCATCCAGATAAATGTATAGTTATAAGGATTTGTTTACCCTGGAAATGTAACATTGATAAGCCTGAATATTTCATGCGAAAATCAGATGGTTCTATAGTCAAACTGGAGGTCAGCAGCTGTGAAAAGGACATTGGAGTTTATATTGATGAGCATTTAACATTTGAAACACATATTGTCACTAAAGTGAATAAAGCTAATAGTGTAATGGGTATAATTAGACGATCATTTACTTTCTTGGATGAAGAAATGTTTGTACTGTTGTTTAGGGCTCTCGTACGCCCTATATTGGAGTACGCCCAATCCGTCTGGAGTCCTTATTTGAAGAAACATATAGATATGATTGAAAATGTACAACGCAGATCAACAAAAGTAATACCAGGATTCAAAAATTTGACATATGAAGAACGATTAAGGAAGTTGAAATTACCAACACTGAAATACCGTAGGCTAAGGGGGGATATGATTGAAGTTTATAAGATTTTACATGGAATCTACGATAAACGGGTAACAGCTGAATTATTTAAATGTCTCGGATCAAGCTCGGACGCGTGGTCATTCATTCAAACTGGAAAAACACAGATGTCGACTAGAAATACGTAAAAATTTCTTCACTTCAAGAGTGGTAAATGTGTGGAATTCTTTAACGGAGAAAGTGGTTTGTGCACCAAGTGTTAACGCCTTCGAAAATCGCCTTGACAAGCTGTGGGCTGACCATCCGATGAAGTACAACCCAGACATAGAATACAACCCATATGTGGCAAACCCGGGGACTGGAAATAGGAGACTTGCCACAGTACAGTCTGATGAGGAGCTGAACATAGAGGCCTCTGGCCTGCGTTCAGAATCAACATAGGTAAACATAGGTAGGTAATTATTTTTACCCAACATTTTGACACTGGCTATCCGCACGACGGTCGTGCCGATAACGCCGCTTATCGGCACGACCGTCGTGCGGATAAGCGGCGTTATCGGCACGACAGGGAAATCGATATTAAAATGTTAAAACTGTTTAGAAATGGGTACATTTTAAGTTGATAAATATTATACACTGGCTTCAAAACTGAAACAGAATATTACCCATGCAGGAATGTTTTACTTTTTAATTAACAAAATTATTATTTTGCTGAAATTGGCTTACCTGTGAATTTACCAGGACCTGAATTTACCTGTAAAAATCAGTCATGCGTATGCGTAAATGAGAAAATAACTATCGACTCGTAACCTAAATAATAAAAGAATGTGGTAATCCAACAGAATAAATAGCCTTTGATTTTAACAATGGAGTATGGAAACATTTCAGTAACACAATTAAAAAGCATTTTACAATAGTTATATTTTTCTCCGCTGTTAGAAATCTACTGTGATTCAGTTAACATCAGCTGGAACAATCAAAACAAACTAGTTTTCTTATTCGTAATTAACACAAATGTTATTTTCGAATGTATACATATAGCTGAACACATAATTAATTTATTTAATGACAAATTAATAGCTTAATGCATACATGAGCTTGTTAGAAAATTTCATACTCCCGTCGTGCCGATAGCCAATACCTGTACCATTGGCTATCCGCACGACGGTCGGGCCGATAACGCTTCTTATCGGCACGACTGTCGTGCGGATAAGCGGCGTTATCGGCACGACCGTCGTGCGGATAGCCTCAGCCCAACATTTTGGGTGAAGTGACGCGATCGGCCATTGTTGCGGAAGTCTAATTAGACCGGATGTCACGTCCGCGCAAGGGATTATGGGTTACTGTGATAAGGCGAATACGCTAAATTGACAATAGAGTGGTCGAAAGAAGTGAAATCAGTATCTGGCTAATTTTCTTAATTGGCCCATTTATTTTTCATTCACTACTTTAGGTCACTACCTCATCCTTGGTTAAGGGTGTGTTTTAACAGGCAGAAAATCGTTTGTAATTTTGTTAAAAATCGCTCCGATGTGGTTCGTTTTCTACTTTCATTTTGACCGGAAATAACACATGGCCGAGTAGCTCTTTTTATGGAATATCGTACATTTTATGTCAGCTTGAAGCATAATGATGCTTGAAGTAGCTGATATTTGTAAGTTTCTATCTGCTCGATGATCAGTTTATTTAACAGAGCCAGTGAAGTCGAACAAAACGAATGACAAGTTAAAACTTTTCGAAAATGCTTACTTCTCTGCACTGTTTTGCATTGTGATTGTATGAACATTTTTATTTGGCATCCTGGGACAATAGAACTTGGGCTAAGATGCATTGTTTGGCTTACAGATTTTTCTCGAGATGCATGTCTGTGTTTTTTCAAAGTGTTTATAGGTTTATTTAATAGCCTAACGCATCAGTTTAACTGAGTTAGGCGTAAAAAAATAATAGCTGTGTTTCCGCTTACCCGACCGACCCTGTCTCAACCCGCCGACTCTGCTATTTTTATGGTTAAAATAAAAAAATAAAAATTACGACATCCGACCCAGCATTTTCTGTAGCCCGACCCAAGCATTTCGTGTCGCGGGTTTTGTTGGTTTTTCTGATATGTCTCTGACAGGTTGGGAACACAATTTCATTGATCTACTGTAGTTCAAAGCATCTCCTGTAGATCGATCGATCTTCCTAAGTGCACGAAAATCGAGACAATTGTTGTCTCGTATATGTTTGTGAAAAAATTGCAACATCATTGCTCGTACGATTTTCAGATTTTGTGGTTGCGGTCTTATTTGTGAAAAGAACTAGAATTTTCACCGACCAAGTTTTTGCAGAAATCAGTGTTTTTTATGGGTATTACCGTTGATTTTGGAGAAAATTCATTTTCCAAGGTAAATTCTAGTTTATTACCGTTTTCTTCTTCAAGGTTCATGTCAAACTCACGTTCGCTTCCATTTTGGAATCCAAGGGCAATAATTAGGTCGCTTATGATGCTGAAAAAACGCATTTTCAGAATCATCATCCAAATGTATGGAGGCCATTTAAAGTCATAAGCTCTTAATAGTCGCTTTATAACTGTTTGTGACTTTTAATCGCTGTGATTGTTGTTCTGCAGGGAAAAATGAAATTTAGCAATAATTGTGAATGTAAATAGCGAAATTGGCGGACCGTGGAAACACCCCAAACCAACCCAAAACACACTAAACCATCCCAAACCACTTGAAAACCACCCAAACCTTATATTTAGCACACACTGGCAAACTACCTCAAACATACGAACTATAGTACAACCCATGTCTTTATGGGATTCAGAACCCTAAACCCCCAACTAAGTCGCATGTGGGGCTAATATGGGTATACACATAGCATATGGTTTTGCCTTGAAATAAGAAACCCATAGACATACATGTATGTATGTATGGGTTTCTTATTTATTAAATGTTTTAACTCTTTTCATTTTCAAACTCTCTGACTATTGCTTTCGCTGGTTGAGTTAAATAGTTACATCTGCGTATCCAAAAATGTGAGTGATAAATATTGGATGTCATGTCATGCCTTCATGTTTTCAGAGTTACAGCCAATAATATGCCAAATGCCGCTATATCACTAGACAGTGTATAGTTTGCAGCAAATAGACTATTGTACTGCTATATTTTATCTTAGTAAGTACAATATTTGTCCTTTTATTTTTTTCCCAGGATTCTTGGGGGCTTTCTGAATTGTGGTTACGCCACTCTATAATAAAATTTTAGTTTAAAAGCAAGGCTTACAGAGTTTAGCAATCTAAGCTGACTGACCTCAAACGACGGTCACCTACTTGTAAGAATTTGAAAATTTGTTCGCATTATCTGAATATGCTTTTTGATACACTTGATACACGCTCTCTCAAGACCCATGATTATAAAGCGGATAGCACACTAAGGCATTATTTTGGTGCATATTAAACGAGTTTTGATGTATCAGTTTGACCGGTAGCGTTAATATAACGTTAACATACCGGTCCCGATAGCGTAATGGTTAGAGCGTCTGCCTCGGAAGCGGAAGGTCGTGGGTTCGATCCCCGTGTGTGTCATATCAAAGACGCTAAAATGGTATCAGTGGCTACTTTCTTGGCGCTCAGCATTATAATTCAAGCACTGGATTATTTTCTCCAAAAACAGTTGTAAATATAATAACCTCATTGATAGAAATACTGTAATTATGTTAAAGTGATGGTTGGTTGCGGGCATTGAAGTTCTATCATCGGGGTCCTACTACTACTACTACTACTACTACTACTAACACTGGGTGCTTCCTTGGTCCCGATATAAAAAGGTTTTATTTGACTTTTGGTACCGGGTTGTTTCATACTACATTAACACAGCAAATCCCCCAAAAAACAGAGTCGACAATAACATTAATTGATTAATTTATATCACTTATTTAGAGTATCAAATACAAAATTACTTTAAAATTGCATTCAAACCACTATTTTATGTCTTGAAATTATTTCAATGGCGTCATAAATGAGAATTAAATCAAATCATTGACCAAATTCTATCAATTATTTTAGAAAAAAAATCTGATACCAGAATCAAACAAAAACAAATCCTATCGGGACCTATAGTAAAAATAAAACAAAACCTTTTTATATCGGGATGAAGGAAGCACCCAGTGACCACTATTCCCGGGGGTGATACTTGGATATAAAATGGGTATGTATGAGCCCCGCTAGGTTAAAAAGGGGGGCTTAGAGAGCTGATCAAATGTAAAAAATGGGTGCTTTCAGAGCTGGTCGAACTGTAAAAGTTGTGCCTTTAGAGCTGATCGGACTGGGAAAACCGGGTGTTTTCAGAAAAAGTGGGTGCTTTTAGAGCTGATCTAACTGAAAAATTGGGTGCTTACAGAGCTAAAAATCTCAAAAAAGGTGGGCTTTAGCGGGGCACATACCCGTACTGCCTGACTATGGGAGCCCCCCCCCCCCCCACCCCCGGCCCACTACTACTATACCCGTTGTGTAAAAATCAAATGTGACGATACAACGTATTTATGTAGATATAAATGTAAAAACTTCAATACATTAACTATTTTAACAAAAAAAAAAAAAAAAAAAGACAATATCGGTAATTTAAGAATACGATTTTCTGATTTTATATCATGGCTCGTATTATCCTCCGTAGGTGATGCTGATCTGGCAGAAGATGCTGGTTGTTGAGGCTGTAAGCGCCTCAGCCTCGTTTCCAGATACGGAAATGCAACGCTTAGAAGGTTGTCAACAACTCGACGTAGAAAAAAGAGAGGTATTTATCATTAGAGGCATCCTAGAGAGAAAAACAACAAAAAAGAGCGTTTTTATCATAAAAAAGCAGTTTGTACAGCAAAATTTCGTCGCTCGATTTTGCCACACTTGGTTGTTTGCGACGCATTTTAGAATAACAATGAAATGTGTATACCCACCATCTTGCAGATCTGGACTAAATATGTGTAACTTTTAAGTTTACCGTGATTTTTGTGCACTTAGGAAGATCGATCGATCTACTTGAGATGCTTTGAACTACAGTAGATCAATGAAATTGTGTTCCCAACCTGTCTGATAGTTTCAGCATCTATTCTGTTGTATCGAAGAGTTCCCCCGATTATTTAGCGAGACTCCGTCGAAATGACGTAGAATTTGGTGTCATTTAGAAGCCACCGTGGCGCTGTGGTTAAGCCATTTGCCTTGTTAACCAGAGATTGTAGATACGATCCCGGGTTTCTCAAGTCTTTCGTATTGAGACTATAAACCGAGGCCCCATGACAATTTTCCAGAACAAACTGCTCACAAGGACATACTGTGACAGGGCTGAAGACTGTGCTGTGAATAGTCTTCAGACATGACTTACGGACAAAATCTGTACCCACACACACTCACACTGACTTCATGCGTCTTCAACTGGCATACGAGTTAACTGAGCCATTCAGGAGTTTATTCCACTGTGAATTAGAAATGTCTTGTTCTAAAAGTGAATATACCGAAGGCATGTCACAACACTTCAAAGTGTTCTTAATTAAACAAACTTTTCTCATCTGAGTCTAACCTGTCTTTCTGCAATATGATATACCGGTCCCGATAGAGTAATGGTTACAGGGTCCGCTGCAGAAGTGGGAGGCTGTGGGTTCAATCCAAGGCCGTGTCATTCCAAAGACGTTAAAAAATGGTACCAGTGGCTATCTTGCTAAAATGCGCTCAGCATTTATTTTAAGGCAAACACTGGCTTCTCTCCACCTACTCCTACCTCCCCCTCAAAATAAAATGACTTCAATGATAGAGTATATGGCATACTGTAAATATGTTAAGATGATAGTAAGTGGCGGGTAATGTAGTTTTATCATCAGAGACTTGTGATGGTAATCATACCGTAACTCGGGGATAGCAGAGACCTCCTAGGGGTTGGAGTATAATACAATCAGAATAAACAGGTGTTGCTTTCAGAGAATTCTTCAGTTGTGCATTCTAGGGACTGAATACTCCCCCATCCAAATCCCTGGTGAATGATGTCATTTGGCATGTCACCAGTAAACTACATGTATTCAGATTCAGTAATCCCTTATAAAGGGAGTCCCTGCATTTGGCATTTTCGTTGGTTCAGTTGCAGTTGCAGTTGTACAGTGGGCTGAGGTGACCCGGAACAGATATGCAGGTACAGTTATAGTTTTGAATTCGGGAGTAGTCTTTTTATCGAAATTTACATGTTGATGGTTTGTGTTCTTCAGATTTCGTTTTGAAAATGAAGCTGTTTATTTCTTATTAGTTTGTCAATACAGGCCTTTCCTGCTAAGTTGCATGCAATAAGAGTATTGTTGTGTGAAATATGTCAGATTATACCATCCCCTAAATTGTTTGTATTGGGGTTTTGCATCGCAGTCAACTTTATTTAGGTCATGTTGCCATTGTTGGGATGCATATCTGAGAGGTTTCTTTCTGGAGGACAAGACCCAGTGCTGGTGGGATTCCAACACAGTACTTTATAGTTCAGCGAGCTCTACCACTAGGCCACCCTGCTCTCAGAAAGTGGTCTATGAACAAGATGAGACTGAAAGTTAATCAACCTCATTTGAGGCAAGGAGACTGAATCTTATTATAAAATATGTTGCCAGTCTTTGACATTGATGGGTTCACATGGCTGAAGAACGTAAACCTCATACCTTTGCGCGGCATTGACCATTTTGACCTTTTTCAATAAAAACTGCGTATAAAAAAATTACATTTACCTACCTACCCAGGCTACCCTGGATTTTTTTGCGTAAAAATAATTTAAATTAAAATGAAAATAAAAAGATTTTCCTACCTACCTACCCTAATTTTTTTCAGACCGTTAGCGGAAACACAGCTATTTATACCCCCGGCATTTATGCCGACGGGTATATAGTTTTCGCTTTTCCGTTCGTCTGTTCGTCCGTTCGTATGTTAGTTAGTTAGTTAGTTAGTTCGTTTCTTCGTTCGTAATTCCGGAACGTTCGTGGAATTTACGTCAAAGTTTTGGTTAAAGTTTCTCTAGGTGTGTATATCTCATGAACCAATGGTCAGAAACCATTCATATTTGGACCATAGGTACCCTATAGGGTTTGCTTTGTTTCCATGAGTTCGGACCCCAGGGTCCATGCCTGGGGGTAGGGCTGGAGGTCAAAATCTAGGTCACCTTTAAAGTATGCTGATTACAATTTTAATGTTTCTTCTCTAAGTCTATATCTTGACAAACAATCACAGGGATGTATTCTTATTTAGTTTGTAGATACCCTATAAGGTTTGCTTTTATATTCCATGTCACCAAACCCTGGGTACCGTCCCCAGGGGTGGGGCTAGAGGTCAAAATCTAGGACTTATTTATAATACAAGTATGGTAAATACCAATATAAATTTTCTGTAAGTCTATTTTATTGACATCCACAAAGCCTTATCAGAAAGCATTCATACTTAGACCATAGGTACCATGTAAGGTTCAGACTCTAGGGTCCATGTGCGGGAGGGGGGGGGGGGGCTAGAGGTCAAAATCTAGAACTTCTTTTAAAAAAAAAATTCTATTCTTTTCTTTACCAATATGTTTAGAAATGATTCATACTTGCACCATAGGTACTCAGTAAGGTTTGCCTTGTTCCTAATGACATTAGACTCTAGGGTCCGTGCCCAGGGTGGGGCTAGAGGTCAAGACCTAGGACATTTTATATTTTTTTTATTTTTTATTTTTTTTATTTTTTTTTTTTTTATTTATTTTTTTTTTTTTTTTTAATATTATTGAAGAATGACATTCTACTTTACGTCTAGGACCGAGGACCTGACCCTCAATGTCCGCGATCAAGTCCTAGATTGAGTATACAAGTCAGCTCTGTATACTGCTTTAAAATAGATCTGTCATTCTACTACACTCCCCCTCCACATGGTTTTAGACAGTGCTTTTTGCAAAAAGATGTACTTGTTTAGGGCCCTCTCTTTTATCAAGAATTGAGGTTCAATGTGTCACTGTCAGTGTGCATGTCTGGGTTGGGGGCGATGGGCTAAGGGGTGGGGGCGTGGGAGGGAGCTACCAGCCGGGGGTATCCGTGCCTCTCAAGGCACTTTTTCTAGTTTTTTTAGGCCTTATGATGTTGGTTCACCCTATAAAAACGGTGGTACTAGATGTTTTTGGCACTGGTAAGACACAGATAGCTGTAAAAATGAGCGGGTCTTAGACCAAAATTTTGCCATGGCAGTGCGGGGAAGATATTTCCAGGGTTTGCTTTATATAGTCAAAAAGGGCTGTGAAAAAGGAAAGATAGCAGGCTACGGGGGGAAAACAGTGGTGGTTTTGCCAATGAAAAGTCCTGGCATGGGGTGGGGATTTTAGCAGGCATTTGCTGGACCAAAAGTAGAGTCCCGGCTTTTCCCCGAGGCTGGGTTGGGGGGGGGGGGGTCTTGGTTACAAATGACTAGTGCAGAATCACATGACGTTTATATGGTCTTCAAAATCATGAAGTGCACATAAGGCATGTAAAACACTAGAAAAGTAACAGCCGTCTGGTTGCTAGAGATTTTGTTCAAGCATAGTTAATAATGATGTTTCAGCTATTTTGTTTTTTAAAAATGAGAACCTAACATTAACCAGTGTATTTATAAAGTCAGTGGCTAGAGACATGCACGGATCCAGAGGGTGGGGACCGGGGCTCTCCCTGGAATTTGAAAATTTTACCTACAAAAAGGTAATTTCGGGATTTTTTGGGGGGTTAGACCCCCCCCCCCCTTGTCTGTGACCAAAAATTACCATTTTCGTTGGAACCTCTCTCATGAAAATTTCTGGATCCACGCATGAGAGATAGGGTACTGTACCTCTGGCCTGTGGGCTTAAGATATGGTACCATATCTTTAGCCTATTGTCTAAATGTATGGTATTGTATCTTTAGCCTATATATCGGAAATGGTTAAAGGTACGGTATAAATTAAAAGTTTATAATAAAAATATTTTCAGAAATCATTGCAAGTATTCTAGTGAATCGTAAATGAAAAATAAACATTTATGATGTTTACCGGTGACTTGTTTTTCTCATAATTTCTTGGATGGGCAAGCTGTACACATGTACATGTAGAATAATATCTCAAATATTGGTTCCGAGATAATATTAACAGTAGTAGCATTAATTGTTAATGGGTAGGTTTGGTAGATACACAGC
Source organism: Rugalucina vietnamica (assembly GCA_964017185.1). Taxonomy (NCBI): domain Eukaryota; kingdom Metazoa; phylum Mollusca; class Bivalvia; order Lucinida; family Lucinidae; genus Rugalucina; species Rugalucina vietnamica. The sequence goes on from OZ024875.1 coordinate 48,105,024, forward strand.
TTTTTTTAGCTCACCTGAGCCGAAGGCTCACAGGTGAGCTTATAGTATACCCATGCTCCGTCGTCCGTCCGTCCGTCGTTCACAATTTCAAAGATCTTCTCCTCTGAAACCGCTTGGCCAATCAAAGCCAAACTTCATGTGGAGCATCCTTAGGAAGGGGGAACGAAAGTTTATATAAATGGTCCAGGTCACATGACCAAGATGGCCGCCATGGCTATAAATAGCAAAAACCTTTAAAAATCTTCTTCTTCAGACCCAGTGGGCCGATTTCCACGAAACTTGGTATGTAGCATCGGGGACTTGGGCCCATTATAGTTTATATAAATCATGACCCTAGGATGACCTTGACCTATTTTACGGCAAGGTCAACTTGGGTCACCAATGCATTTGAATGGGAAAAAATGGTAAAATGCTATTTAATGGGTAAAACTTACTGGGAATAGGCAAATGGACAGAAGATTAATGTTAATGGAAAATTTTAGCCCCTGGGGGGTTGTCTGCCCCTGCCCCGGGGCTATATACATGTCTATTTCCATAATGATGAAACATCTTCTCCCCTGAAACCGCTTGGCCAATCAAAGCTAAACTTCATATGGAGCATCCTCGGGAAGGGGGAAAGAAAGTTTATATAAATGGTCAAGGTCACATGACCAAGATGGCCGCCATGGCTATAAATAGCAAAAGCCTTTAAAAATCTTCTTCTCCACAACCAGAAGGCCAATGATTTTGAAACTTGGTGTGAAGCATCAGTGACTGGAGCTCTACAAAGGTTATATAAATCATGACCCTGGGATGACCTTGACCTATTTTACGGCAAGGTCAACATAGGTCGCTCATGCATTTGAATGGGAAAAAGCGTTAAAATGTCATTTGTATGGAAAAACTTGCAGGAAATGTGCAAATGGGCTAAAGATTGATGATTCTGAAAAAATTTGGACTCCATGGGTCTGTCTGCCCCCACCCCGGGGCAATATACATGTATATTACAGTGATATTCAAATATCTTCTATTCTGAAACTGCTTGGCCAATCAAAGCCAAGCTTTATGAGGAGCATTGTTAGGAAGTGGCAAAGAAAGTATGTATAAATGGTCAAGGTCTCATGACCAAGATGGCTGCCATGGCTATAAATAGCAAAAACCTTTAAAAATCTTCTTCTCCAGAACCAGTAGGCCTATGATTTTGAAACTTGGCATGAAGCATCAGGCAATGGAGCTCTACAAAGTTTATATAAATCATGACCCTTGGATGACCTTGACCTATTTTACGGCAAGGTCAACATAGGTCGCCCATGCATTTGAATGGGTAAAATTGTTAAAATGTCATTTGAAGGGCAAAACTTGCAGTAAATTGGCAAATGCACTGAGGTTTTATGTTTTCAAAAAAAAAATGACTCCAGGGGTTGCTCTGACCCGGCCCTGGGGTTATATACATGTACATTACCATTCTAGTCAAACATGTTTATTGGTATATATCTCGGGGTTTCAGGTGAGCGTTTACAGGACCATTGGTCCACTGGTTTTATTTAGGCATTACTGATCAACACGCCAACAGGGCATGTGGTATTAAGGTAGGATTGTTCCGTGATACATTTATTCAAATTGTAATTCGTCCCATGATGTTGCGGTTCCTCAAAGTTTAGTGTATATGAACATTGTCATGTTCACATTGTTATGAAAATGCCTCAAGGTGTGAAAGGAGCAGTGTTTGTCCACCGCTCACGGGTACAATAAAAACATGTTAGGGGATATTCTAGTTTTTATGACACTTGAGCCTGGCCGAAAGAAAACATATTAGAACTTTTTAAACAAAGACTTAAGTGCAGTTTCCACACAGCTTATCACCAACACCCCTGCTTCACTACTTATAATTAACAAAATTCCTAAATATCCAGTCTTACATTCATCTTAAACAAGATATGCACTTGCGTTTTTCTACACTTTAAGAGTCTCTCTTATAGAACTGAATCAAATATTAAAAACATTTTAATATTAATATGATGTTTGTTTTTCACACTTTGAGACGCGGGCATGGTAGTGATGGTTAAGCAACTTATCATGGCTATATAATATTATTATCATCTGAATGCATCTTTGGAAACTTTCATACTTTTTTTTCAGCTGCTGTGTGGCAGGCTGCAATGTTTAGCTCACCTGAGCCGAAGGCTCACAAGGTGAGCTTATAGGATGGCCATGTTCCGTCGTCCGTCGACAACGATTCCAAAGATCTTCTCCTCAGAAACCGTTTGGCCAATCAAAGCCAAACCTCTTGTGAAGCATCCTTAGGATGGGGGAACAAAAGTTTATATAACTGGTCCACGACTCCAGGTCACATGACCAAGATGGCCACCATGGCTATAAATAGCAAAAACCTTTAAAAAATCTTCTTCTCCAGAACCAGTGGGCCGATTTCCACGAAACTTGATAAGTAGCATCGGAGACGCATGCCCATCATAATTTATATAAATCATGACCCTAGGATGACCTTGACCTATTTTACGGCAAGGTCAACTTAGGTCGTCAATGCATTTGAGTGGGAAAAAATGGTAAAATGCTATTTAATGGGTAAAACTTACTGGGAATAGGCAAATGGACAGAAGATTAATGTTAATGGAAATTTTAGCCCCTAAGGGGTTGTCTGCCCCTGCTCCGGGGCTATGTACATGTAGATGACCATAATATTCAAACATCATCTTCTCTGAAACTGCTAGGCCAATCAAAGCCAGACTTCATGGGAAGGGGGAATGAAAGTTTATATAAATGGTCAAGGTCACATGACGAAGATGACCACCATGGCTATAAAAAGCAAAATGTTTAAAAATCTTCTTCTTCAGAACCAGAAGGCCTATGATTTTGAAACTTTGTGTGAAGCATCTGGGAATGGAGTTCTACAAATTTTATATAAATCATGACCCTGGGATGACCTTGACCTATTTTACAGCAAGGTTAACTTAGATGTACCATGCATTGGAATGGGGAAAAATAGGAAAATGTAATTAAATGGCAGAAAACTTGCTAGAAATGAGCAAATTGACAGAAGATTTATGTTTAAGAAAATATTTTGGGCCCATGGGGTTGTTTTCCCCTGCCCAATGGCTATGTACATGTATATGACCATACATAATATTGAAACATCTTCTCTGAAACCACTAGGCCAATCAAAGCCAAACTTTTTGTGGAGCATCCTTAGGAAGAGGGAATGAAAGTTTATATAAATGGTCAAGGTCACATGACCAAGATGGCCGCCATGACTATAAATAGCAAAATGTTTAAAAATCTTCTTCTTCAGAACCAGAAGGCCTATGATTTTGAAAGTTGGTGTGAAGCATCTGGGAATGGAGTTCTACAAATTTTATATAAATCATGACCCTGGGATGACCTTGACCTATTTTACGGCAAGGTCTACTCAGGTTGTCCATGCATTTGAATGGAAAAAAATAGGAAAATGTCATGTAATGGCAGGAAACTTGCTAGGAATGAGCAATGGACAGAAGATTTATGCTTATGAAAATATTTTTGGCCCAGGGGTTGTCTGTCCCTGCCCCGGAGCTATATACATGTAGATGACAATAATATTCAAACAGCTTTTTCTCAGAAACTGCTTAGCCAATCAAAGCCAAACTTTTTGTGGATCATCCTTAGGAAGAGGAAATGAAAGTTTATATAAATGGTCATGGTCACATGACCAAGATGGCCACCATGGCTATAAATATAAAAAAAAATTAAAAAACTTCTTCAGAACCAGAAGGCCTATGATTTTGAAACTTGGCATGAAGCATTAAGGAACGGAGTTCTACAAAATTTGTATAAAATGACACTGGGATGACCTTTAACTATTTCACGGCAAGGTCAACTTAGATTGCCCATGCATTTGAATGGAGAAAATTGTTAAAATGTCATTTGAAGGACAAAACTTGCAGTTAATTGGCAAATGGACTGAATTTTTATGATTTGAAAAAGACATTGACTCCAGGAGTTATTCTGACCCTGCCCTAAGGTTATAGACATGCATTGTACCATTCTAGTCTAACAAGTTTATTGGTACGTGTATATATCTCAGGTCTCAGGTGAGCGTTTACAGGACCATTGGTCCTCTGGTTTGCAGGACAAACCCCAATTTTGTAGGACAGTTCTATATATAATCATAGTAATTTTGGTATTTTTTTGCCAGACATTTGTCTGACAGAATAAATTTTTTTTGTCAGACAGAATTTTGCTGGTTTTGACTGACAGGGCCTGACACAAACCGACTTGTACAAGCACAGACAAGAACTAGAACGTTGAAATTTCAGATTTCAGTACAAGAAGAATTGTACTATCCGAGTAGCGAAAACAAAGGCGCCGATCAGCAGTTACTGCCAAGCTGATCTGTGCCTTTGTTTTTTACTATAAAGATTGTTGTTTTTCCCATGTGGCGGCTCATATATCATTCATTGATTTTTCCATAGGCTTTCAATTCGTATGACATTGACAAGAATGGTTTTATCACCATGAAGAAGATGACTGACATCATTGATGCTATTTCAAGCATGGTTGAGAACTCAAAGATGAAGATATGCCAGAGAAGTCAGGAAGAGGTTTCTCTCAGATGGAAATGGTTAGCTTTTGTCAAAGCTTATCAGCTCACCTGAGCTGAAGGCTAATGGGGAGCTTATAGGATGGTACTCAAGCCGGCATCCCTGCATGTGTGCGTTCACATTTTCAAAGATTTTCTTCTCTGAAACAGCTTGACCAATCAAAGCCAAATTTCGTATGAGCATCTATAGGATGTTGGGACCAAAGTCCAACGTCTATATAAATAATTCAGGTCACATGACCAAGATGCTCAACTTTGCGTGAAGCATGAATCACTAAAGTACTACAAAGTATATATAAATCATGACCCTGTTTAGAACTTGGCATATTTTACTGCAAGATCATCATAGGTCGCTTATGCTTTTGAATGGGAAAAACTGGTTAAATGTCATTTAAAAAGAATATCTTGCATGGAATGGGCAGCAGGACTGAATATAAATGATTCTGAAAACTTTCCACCCCACAGGCTCATCTGCCCCTCCCCCCATTTTGTGAAGAAGTAGGACTGAATATTACTGATTTTAAAAAAGATAAGACCTCAGGGGTTCATCTGCTTCCACCTGGGGGCAATATTATGTATACAACCATAATTTTTAAACCTCTTCTCAGAAACTGCTTGGCTTATCAATGCCAACTTAAAGGAAGTGGGAACCAATGTGTATACAAAAAATCCTGGTCAAGATGGCTGCCATGCCCATGCATGGTAAAATCCACGACTTCTTTTCTTTTGTCCAGTGAATGTATTTTTTGACTCTTAGGAGAGCGTTCATTGCATTTGGGCTAATTGTTGAGATTCCTAATTCCTATGAATGAGTTACTTGATTCTAAAGCACCTTTAAATATTTTTCACAAGGGGTGTTGCTGGTATTTCAGACAGGATGTAGCTGCGATGTCAGGTCAAAACTAATATCATATAATAAATCAGCTTTTAATCTCAACTGAAAATTTGTAAAAACCTGTTTAAAATCATATTGATTCCTAATTTGATTTGAAGAAGAGTGTCAATACAAATGCTGTAAATGCCATGTACAGATAATTTTGAGCCTGGGTCAAAAGATAGAAAGCCCAATGGATAAACACTCAAAATTAGTAACTTTTTAATTTCAGGCTGGAGAACATTTTTCTGCTTGCTGCAATTATAATGTTGCAACTTCATGGTAATATGTTTGATTAGCACTGAGGTGAACCCAAGAACAGCCCTAAATCAGCAAATCTTTTATTGGTATGTAGATTTTGCTCATGAAAATATTCTTCCTCTTCTGCTCATACAAATGTAACATTAGTCTGTTGTGAAAGAAATTTGCATTAAACACTAGTAACCTGCCTATGGGAAGCTAACCTGTGAACTGGAGGGCTTATAGGATAGAATGGACCGTAGCTGTTTACCATGGGGGACCGGTAAAGTATTGTAAGCCAAATGAGCAGCTATTTTCCCAATAGGTGGCCACTCAGTTACCTTAACTAAAATATGAAAACATACATAAGGCGCCAACAGCACCAAAAATTTTAAACACCAAGACATAAAACAAAAAGAACCACCACAGAAGTATCTAAAATCTTCTACTCCAGAGCTAGTGCACCAGTTTCAACAGAACTTGGGATGTTGCAGGCGGAAACAATCTATGCTTATAAATTACGACTTTCACTGTCATTGACCTACTTGAGGCAATAGTGAACTCTAGGTTTCCTGGGCATTTGGTTTGGGAAAACTGAAGAAAATGTCATTGAGAGGGAAAATCTTGCACAAAATTAGCAAATTGACAGAATATGCTGCATGAGTCTGACCAACAACAACAACAACAACAACAAAAAGGATCCCAAGAATTTATCTGTCAGCACATTGGATTGATATACATGCATTTGACCATTTATAGTATTCATACATGTTTTAATATTGTTATTCATGTATATACCAGACCTCAGGTTATCATTTACTAGACCATTGACCCTTTCGTTTCAGAGAACGCCAGTCTCAAATTAGGCCAGTTCTTTCAACCACCAGCTCATCAACTCAGGCAGTGCTAAATGCAGAGATATTCCTTGGAAAAGATGACTGAAAGAAATTACTTTGTCATTCATGGAATTTGATGATCATTTTCAAAATTTGTTGAGCTCATTGGCTTGAAAATGACAAGTATACCAAAAACCATGACAGTTTTAATAAATGGTGAAAAAAATATGAATTGAGATGGACTGCAAACATAACAGAAACAGTAAGAGTGTTTGATGAGAATGCTTCAGACAACGCGGCAATTCTTGGTCTACACATTAATGTCCAGTACAAAAGAAAATATTGAAATGCTGAAATGCTCAGTTTAAGTAAATGATAAATGGATACTGTGTCTTTTTCTTATTAAAACCGACAATGTCTGTGATATTGAACTCTAAAAATCTGATTACATATCATAACATTCTTCACAGAACACATACAGTATTTTAAAAAAGGTACAAGTAGGCAAAGATCAGGAAAAGGCACAATCAGAAAAAGAATCCTACTCCAAAAACCCGAAGTGGGAAAAAAAAACAAGCTAACAATCAGGTACTTATACCTTGAAAACATTTCGTAAGCCGATTGAGCAGCTATTTTCCCAATAGGCGGCCAATCAGTTAACCTAACTAAAAATATGAAAACATACATAAAGCGCCAACAGCACAAAAGTATTAAACACCAAGACACAAAACAAAAAGAAGCACCACAGAAGTTTGCATCTGAATCTGAATGGTTTACCAGTGACTCGCCAAATTGAGAATACTTCACAAGGGGTTGCACCAGGAGGGAAATCAGTCCAACACATATGCCATCTCAAAAACAAGTTCTACCTCAACTGAGCCAAAGACTCACTGGTGAGCTAATAGGTGCTAGTTTAGCTAAAAGGATTGGCATGTCATGGCGCCAGTCGGCTTTGTCAATTTTATTTGTACATGATAAATGAAAATCTCCTCTAAACCTCATGGTGTATATTAACCAACTTTCAAATCGAAATCTTATTCCAATTTGTCACAACGTTTCCCACAGTAATATCTTAGAAATGCCTAAGAAACAAAATTTGACATCGCCACAAAATGGGTTAAAGTCATCGTTGGATCAAATAGTGACTGCTTTCCCAGTTTTGTTTGGTTTACTTTAGTTAAATGATGGCTTATTTATCTTTCCAGTCAAATTATTTTGTCATAGTGAGAAGCCACTACTTTCTGGGTTATAAACTATGTCAAATCTGCCTTCGTTTCTAAAAACTTTCTAGTAATATGATGGAGATAATTCATTTTGCATGTAGCAACGCCATATATAATATGAATACTTCATATTATATTTTTCTTGTTACATATATGGGACAAATCTATGGCTTGATTTATTGGTTTGCTCTTGAGTAAGGCATGGATAAAGAAGTTATGAAACATAACAGTTCATAACAAGTCATAGCATTTTTTGTAGCTTTAAGAAACAAAGATGGCATCCAAGATGGCGGCCATGATAAGAAGCACAAAACACAGTTTTACCTGTTCACATTTGAGATGCTGTGCTTATGTAAACATTTTGTGTAAGACACTGTATTTTACGAAATGGGGGCATGTCTTTTTCACCAATTATCTAATTACAATATGCAGGATGGCATCCAAGATGGTAGTCAAAACATCAAAACTGTATTTCATGTAGTTTTACGCTTGTGTTAACTGTGCAATACTTCATTTCTTTGGCAACCTGCATAATAATATACATGTCATCCATCTGTGTATCATGTCAGTCCAGTCTAATTTTGGCCATAATCTATTCAGTGCTAAGAGCTTAGCTGTTTCCGAAAATTTTGCCAAGTAGTAGCTCATATATGAACGCGGTTCAGACAAAAGAGGTCTGGGCCGTAAAGTACATTGTATGCAATTAAGATTTAAAAACCAAATAAATTTGTAATATTTGGCATGCTCTGATATTTATGCCAAACTGCTTCAGAGTGTTCAAAACACTCACGTTAAGAAACATACTTCTAAGCAATGTTTAAAAATATTTGACCCAATTTAGGAATATGTCTTTGATTTAGACTCCTCGTGTTAATTCTCGAACTTGCAGCACAATAGTCTGGCGTTCGTTGCCTGTTTAAAACGGGCTACTGATGAGGGTTCATTACCCGAAATTGCGCAATATAGTCCATACTATCTCCCTTTGAATGTTGTTACTGCTTCCAAAGGATCAAACCTTTATATTTTTTTTTGATATTGTAAAACAATCCAAGACACATATAATATCTTATGAGACAAAGATATAAGTATCACGCATATTGCCATGGTAACCGATGTGCCATAAGAAATACCCTCATTTTAAGAAAAGGTACGCACTTTGTTGTACATATTTTATCAAATTGTGTGTGAACTTGTGCCAATTTCATAATCTGAACAGTGGTATAGGTGTTGAATTTCAAGGAACACATAGACGTTTGAGAATTTCAGTCATAGATTCTTTTCAGTACAATGGTATAAAGACGTTAATATCACCAATGTCAAAACGCCATCAATATTTTTATGGCGTCATGCTACACACCTTTTGATTCTCATATATTTATGGAGATAATCTCTTCAAACTCTCAGGAAATACTCAGCTAAACCTGGTCTTTCACATTGTTATTTATCTATATATTAATTTTGAATTTTTAGGACATAAGACCCCTCTTGTCCGATCTTGGCCCATATATATTAAGCTACACAAGAATCACAATAAGACGACACAGTAGCCCATACTCTGAATTGAGAGGTTGATGTTTTGAGTCCGCCACAACAGAGTTGTGCATGCCATGTTAACCTTTCCATAGTGCTGAATATAATAGTACTGGTTCATACCAATGCTCCATCTAAACATGACTGATTGTTATTTAAGAAATAATTTTACTTAACAGTGAATTATCGTGATTAACGCGGGATGTTGGAGGGTAGATTGCGATGTATTAATTCACGACGGTATGAAAGATAAATGTTCAAATCGCATGTTAACATTTTTAGAACACAACTGTCTGTTCATTTATGTATTTATTGTTGTCTTGGCAAGAATGAAGATTGTACAACCAAGTCCTGCTCAGCAGCAACCGCAGAATTGGAATTAAATAACCATCTTGCAATACCTTGATCACAATGCTATTACCAATGACATAACAATAGCTGATTGTGTCGCATTCTGAAAGGGCATGAACACTGAATTAAATCAGGTAAGGATCAAAATCTTTTTTTATTCCCTATCGTTTCTCGACATCAATAATGGCAGGCCTCTGTTTCACTGGTGATGACTTTTCCCCAACAATGCTTAGTCTGTGAGTCAGGTACTGAAAACATAACAGTACAAATGCATCTGTGCCATCTATAGTGGCTGAAATCCTTTTCAGATTTTCAAGTGCTGCCAAAACCATTTGCTGCATACGGATGCCCCCTTCTTCATGGGTGCTTTTCATAGCACTTCTTTCAATGACAATACCCTTGCAAACTTCTGAAAGAACGTACATGTCATCTTCTCCCTTTTAAACTATCAACTTAGAATTCTGATTGTCTGCTACACTAATTTACTAATAAGTTTAATCAGCTACAGTTGGTTTTCTATCACTGTCTGTACAACACTTTGTGGGAACAATAATTGCATGTTTTGTGACATTGTTGTGCAAAAAGTTTATCTACCAAATACCAGGTAAACATCATTCACTTTTGGGTTAGTTTGGAAATTGTCCACATTGTACTTTGACGGACCATTAGAAGACCAGTATATAAAATGACAGATTGAGTCATCTGATATAGAACAAATGATTTTCTTTTTATTTGACCCACATATACTTTTGTTTGTGATACTATCTTCGTCTTGCTTTGAATATCACCTGTATATGTATCTGCAAATATCAAGGTTGTTTTGGCAAACTCATGTGCTAATGTGTTTATGCCTATGTCATATGACCTTGCCTGTTGTCCAAATTACTCTAGTGCTAATCAAGATGGTAGCTACTGCTTCATTATTACCAACTGTAAGATCATTTATACTGTTGCTTGAGTTTCTACATATTAAAAATTGCCTCATTAAAGCTTGTATATTATTTGCTTTCAAACCGTTTCATTGTTTTTGTACCTAGTTTGAGATCTTTATCAACACTCGCTACCTTTTCACCCATCCTTCCACCATCTTGAAATACACAATATTAAAATACAAACTTGCTCTATTATCCTTTATCTTAATAAGGCAAAATGTCTAGAGTAATGACTTTTAAGTGCTAAGTGTATTTAGTGCGGGAAAATGTTAAATCTCAATTCTAGGTCAAATTCGTTTTGCGCAAGAAATCATGGCTGCCTTCTTGAATGTCATCTTTAATATGATAATTACTGCATCTTGATAGACAAACTAGCTTGAGCAATGTATCTGAAAGTTAAAGTGCTAATTGTATGAATCAAAACTTGAAAGTAAAACCAAAAACATAAAAAACCTTGACTTATTTATGTTTTATAAGAAAGATGACAGCCATCTTGTATCCTATCTTGAAAAACTGTGATAGAATGTACATACTTACACAAATCTGATACATATTCATCAATTGGCACTGAAATAACCACAGTTTTACCAGATAAAAACAATCAGAGACCGTATTAAAGAATAATTTTATATTCTGGCCGCCATCTTAAACGCCATCTTGAAAATACAAAAATGCTCAATGATGCCAAGGTGGCATCATTCAGATTCTTCAAAGGCAATGTCTACTGAACATGATTCAGTAAAGAAAAAAACTTTAGAACTCAATTCCAGGTCAATTTTGTTTTCTGCCGGACTAGCAAGACGATGTCCATCCACAGAAAAGATTATCAGTGGCGGATTTAGAGGGGGTTCAAAGGGTTCGCTCAAACCCCCCTCTTGGCCCAAATTATTTTATTTTCATGGGGAATTTCAAGCGATTTTGTGTGAAATTAGGCAAACGAACCCCCCTTTTCTAAGTTTGAACCCCCTCTTCAGAAATCCTGCATCCGCCCCTGATTATCATTATAGGATTGGAACATACATAAGGACAAAGTGGGGTAATAGAATAAAAAGACAATACACATAGCATATGCAAACAAAACTGGCTCAGTAAACATCCAGAATGATTCAATTTATTTTCTCTGCCTTCAAATGACATTTCTTTTTCAATTGGTCCATGAGGTGAGTCCCTACATGCTTGGCTTCAGGACATATGTCTTTCCAAACATTCAAGGATTTCTGAAATATGAATACTACATTTGAACTAAATCGGGTCTGGGGACGTCCAGGCCCCAGAAAAAAAATAAAATTCTGGAATGTCAAGGAGGCCATCTAAGACAATTCCATAGCCAAATTTTAGCATATTCATTATTCTTTAAAATGTTATTATTCACTATTCATTATGTTACTCCGCTATTCATTAAAAATTTACATTCATTCATTATTCTTTAGGACCATTATTCACTACTCATTAAATTTTTTGCTCTTTATTCTCATTAAAAATTTTTCTCATTAAAAATTTCAGGCTATAATTCATTAATCATTATACCCCATCCAGACCCTCATGCAGTATCGCCATTTACAGCAGCCACTGGAATGCATTTACCAACATTTTGGAAATATCTAGCAGTTCGATTTTGGACCGCCTGAATACAACTAAAAGATTCTATTCCCCATATTGAGGCGCCATTACATAATTATCGGACACACAATACTCTCATATAACTTATAAAAGACATTATATGGTAAACCACCAAATGACTTTGCTTTAGCTATAATGAGACCTAATGCTCTATTTGCAGATTTAGCAACAGTAACTGCTTTTGCTGTTTTTGAAAAGTCTAAAATTTCAGTTAAAATGAGACTCAACCACTTCCAGGATTATATCACCAACTTAAAAAACTACATCCGAACGAGAAATCAATGGTGTTCGGAAGTGAACTATGTTTGAATTCGATTTATTTATCTCATATTTTCGGCATCAAATAAAGAATGAAATAATGTATATCATTTAACCTTTAAAATGTACCATACATATTTGATAAATGCATTTAATGCGTTTAGAGACGTGTGATTGTGACATTCAATTGTAAATGTTGGCTTTTAATGACTGGTTAATGACTGGTTAAAACTTGACGTCTCCGTGTGTGAGGGTAAAAGTAAGCAAAGATCAGGAAATGATGCAATCAGAAAGAAATTCCCATTCCAAAATCCGGAGTGGGAAAAATAAATTGACAGTCAGGTACTTACACAGAGAACATATCGTGAGCCAAGTGAGCAGCTTTTTCCCAATAGGAGGCCACTGAGTCACACTATGTCAAGTGTTACAGTGATGCTAGCAAACTTGACTGGAGACCCCTCCAACAAACTCATTCCCGTCTCTGTAGGTTTATCACAGTATTCACGGATTTGTGGTAGAATATATCAATTCCAACACCGGTGTGTCCAACTATTGCCACTTTATGGCTTTCCACCAATTCCACAACTGAAAGGAATGCTACAAGTATCTTTTAATAATTCCCCCTTGCCAGTGTGTCCCAGAGAGGGTGGTATGCTTACCAGCCATTGAAGTGTCCAAGGAAGCAGTTTGCAAGCTGTGCCACTTCAGATCCTAATTAAGATCCTCACATTGTGTTTATTTAAATTCAGAATCAGAATAGTTTACAGGTGAAACGTCAAACTGAAAATACCACACCAGGGGGGGGTGGGGCTTGACCGAAGGGGATTAGTCCCGAGCTCTCACAAGAGAAGTAAATTTAGTCACACAATCATCTGACATTTCAGCATAGGAGATCAGAGAATCGGGGAGTTCATTCCAATCTCTGATAGTCTGAGGAAAAAAACTATGTAAATAGGCATTTGTACTTGCTGAAGGTATCTGAAATGACAATGAATTTTGTTTCCTACAACGCCTATTTTGAGGATAAGGTCATCCTTGGGTACTTTGCTTTCCCTTTTAGACCTCAGAATCAGAATTGTTTAACCCCTCCTCCCCACTTGTAACATTTTATCTTTACTCATCTCACTATCTCAGCTTGCACTTATATCTTTTTTATTTCAGCATTAATAGCGCACACCTGTCTATCTAGAATGTCTGCCAATGCGTGAGACATAATTATACAAGATTAAAAATACATACATTGATCGAAATGCTTTCAAGGAATCTGCTCCTGGCAATTCGTACAGTGAGGCTTAGGTGAATATGGTGCTGAGCGACATTCTCGACAATTCACCATTTTTTTAATTATCTACTAGTTCCCAGCTTACTGAAATCAATATTGGAAAATACAATAGATCTACAGGTAACCAAAAAACCATTTGTGGAATTGTCAGTTTGATGTTTCATCAGTAAACTATTCTGATTCTGAGTCTCGATTGTTGACTTTTTTCCTCAGGGGGATTCGATTACCTATATTTCCAATATTGATTATGTGTAAGCTGGAAACCAGCAGATAATGCAAAAATGGTGAATATAAAGAGACATTTTACTTTACGCGGGTGTTCCCAGTGATCGGGGGAAAATAGCACCCGTTACCTTTTGGTGAGAAACGACCACGAATCGCGTACGTTTCGGTCCATAAAAATCCTTGACGGCTCCATTCATCAAATGCGCATGCGTAATTGGCAGAAAAGCCTTCGAGGGGACATTTCAATGAAAAATTGTCCAAAAAGCTCATCAGACAGCTGTCAATTATTTAAAAAATATCTTGTACGAAGCTTGCAGTCAGCATTTATATATAGGCAGGCAGGTTAATTATATTATAACATCTGGTTTGTCCCATTCACTTGTTTTTAGTCTCCTTGCAACAACAACAAAAAGAATTTCATGTTTGTGGCCAAAATACAAGTTTATGCTTTTCTAAAATTTCTTGACATCTAGTGCTTTTGCAGTGTACAGTCATGATATTTTTGTCGATATATATGGTTTTGCCAAAACCAATGGCATACAACCTTCATGTCCAATGGAAAGACTTAAGCTAACACCGGAGAGCATCATGAGGACATTTCCCTTTAATATTAACTAGATACAACATCTGAACATGGCAGAATAAAGGCAGTGAAGATTGTAAAATGTGATTTAAACAAGAAGTTCGAATTTTATCTGGACCACCTAGAAATGGCTTTGTGCATAAATAGGTAGCCTTCAATCGACTGTCCACCATGTCCCTCAACAAAGTCATCATCACTGCACCTTCTCAAGCTGCCATTTACAAAATTTCAAAGGGATATGGGATACTGAAGAGGCCCTGACAGAATATTTAGGGATATTGGGAAGCACATTTTGGTGATATTTGCCAAAATAAGGGGATATTTTTCCAAATAGTTAAAGGGATACAGGATGCTGGGAAATCCCCTTCCACGGCCTCAATTATCTGAATCTGAATGGTTTACTGGAGACACGCCAGATTGACAATACTTCAGTAAGTTCACCAGGGGGTGCGCCAGGAGGGAAATTATTCCCTGGCTCTCACCAGATGCAAACTTGGATGCTCAGTCATCAGACATTTCAGAGAATCAGGGAGGTCATTCCAGTCCCTGATATAGCCACATTTGTATGCTTCTTTGCTACCTGTTACCGTCAACTGCTTGAGCATAAAGGCAGGAAAGGTACAGTTCCCGGAGTTCCGTGACCAATATTGATTTCTTTTTAGCTCGCCTCGCCTGTACAGGAAGAGCTATTGCAGTCGCGTTGGCGTCGCTCTAATGCTAAAGTTTTTGGTCAAAGTTTTTATAAGTCTATATCTCTTGAACATGTGGATGGATTAAGTTGATACTTTGCATGTTGATAGATATTGATCTGAAGTTTTAATCTGTATCATCATGACCCACATGGTTGACCTTGAGGTCAAGGTCACGGACTTAAGAAATTTTGTGTTAAAGTTTTTGGTTTAAGTTTTTGTAAGTCGATATCTCTTGAATGTGTAGATGGATCAAATTGATACTTTGCATTATTGATAGATATTGGTCTGAAGTTTTATGCTGTACCATCACGACCCACCTGAGTGACTGTTAGGGCAAGGTCACAGACTTCGAAATTTTGTGTTAAAGTTTTTGGTTAAAGTTTTTGTAAATCTAGGTTCATGTATCTTTTGAATATGTAGATGGATGAGTTGATACTTTGCATGTTGATAGATAATAGTTCCATCATGACCCACCTGAGTGATCTTTAGGTCAAGGTCACAGACTTTGTGTTTAAGTTTTTGGTTAAAGTTTTTATAAGTCTATATCTCTTGAATATGTTGATGGATCAAGTTGATATTATTTTGCATGTTGGTAGGTACATGTATTGGTCTGAAGTTTAATGCTGTACCATCACGACCCACCTGAGAGACCTTGAGGTCAAGGTCATGTGTCATAGATTTTAATAGATTTAGTGACAAAGCACAAGTCAGGCGAGCTACGCTGTCCTGCGACAGCTCTTATTATGAAAGAGTAGCTTAATACGGACTGAATCAGTTAAATCAAGTATATGCTATCAGTACATTGCACATGTTTGTCAACTTGGTGCTTTCCATTTTGACAGAAAATAATTTCTGTTATAATTTCTGTTTGTTCTTGTCCTCACTGAATTTTCCTGTTATGTTACTTCATGGTTTTCATACAGCTTAATGTTCGTACACAAAATGTTGGTCTTACCATCATGATGTCTGAACGACCAATTGATGTGACAATTTGAGTGTCAAAATCGACAAAAACGCCTATTTTAAATATCTGAGAATTATATCGTGACTTGAAGGTGACGGCTTACATATTTTTGCCTAAAGTCATTCACATTATGTTTAGGTGAAAGTTAACTTCTGTGACAAGTCTGAGATACCTTGGAAAGTGAATAGGTTGCTTAATTTTAGAGAGATATCGATTTTCTTATTACTCAGGCATTTTATTACTGTGCATCCAAGTGACACCTTAATTCACAATTTTCCAAGATTTTGCAGACCTGCCAGGTCGATAGGAATTGCCGTTTACTTCCTATGATCTATTGGAAACAGGTCCCCGGTTGTCACACCGATGTTACAACCTTTTATGAACCTGACTAAGTCTTGTTAATTGCCCATGCGAAAACAAAAGCGCAGATCATCTGTGCAGTAACTGCACAGCTGATCAGTGTCTTTGCTTTCGTTACACAGATAGTACAATTCCTCTTATTCTTTACAAGCTTCTAGCCTTCTGTGACTGTACACATTGCCAACCTGGTTTGTGTCAAACCTGGTTGGATCCTCAACCCCAAAGACTCGGGTATTCTACTAATTTCTAGTGTTGTGGCTCTTTTTTTGTCCGAAAGAGTATTCAGTATTATTTTCCATTAATATTTCAGGTTCCCAGTGGATTATCTAGGAAGTTCTCATCCATGACTTTTCTGAAGCAAGTTTGATTTGAAAAAGTATCACAATGTCATATCCAATACATGAGGATGAAGAGACGACTAGGCACAGCCTACCGATATTCCCAACATCAGACAGAACAATGTCCCTAGGTCAGGGCAGTCTCTTCGACAAGAAACAGGAGTTCAACATCCTTGAAAAGTTAAAGCAGCTACGCGACAATAAGGTGTACTGTGACGTGGTGTTGGTTGTAAGAGGAGTGAAACTGGAGGCCCATAAAAATGTCCTAGCAGCGTGGAGTCCATATTTTGCAACAAGACTGTTCCCAGGTCGCTCTGATGTGTTCAAAGACACTATTCTTGTTAATTACGACTCTAGCGAGGTGTTTGCAGATCTGCTAGATTTCATGTATAATGGATATGTAGCACCGAGAGAGACCAACTTTCTACAGTTACTGCACCTGGCTGTGAGTTTTCAAATAGAAATGCTGAAAAACTACTGTGAGGAGTTCTTGAGATGCAATTTACACCTGGGAAATTTCGTGAGCACATACTTTCTGAGTAGAAAATACAATCTGGATAGTTTAGAGGAGTATATTGTAGGTTTCCTGCAGTTGAATCTCTCAGATGCAGTAAAACAAGGTGAATTTCTTTCATTGACGGCCAGAAAGTTTAACACTTTGCTTTCCAAAGGATGGATGGAACAAATCAAGCCTGAAATCAAACTGTTTCTGATTATTAGTTGGGTGGGGTATGATGTCCAGGAAAGGGAGAAATTCTTGGTGTTGCTACTCGGTCATATAGACTGGTCTTCCGTGGCCAATGACTTTCTACTGGAAATAAGTCGAACAGACAACTTCTTTACCTCTCATGAATCTAGTCTGTATCTACTTTTACAGACCCTCTACAGTGCTGGAATCGCCATTGGTCCTTATACTGAAACTTTCCCCACACTGCGGGAAACACATGAGCATATACTTAATGAGGTTGTTGATACTAGTCTGCTACAAATAGAAGTTGAGCCCTTTTATCCAGCCACTATTGTGGTACTTGGTAGACCAGGGCATAAAGATCAGAGCATTAATACAATTCCATGTAAAGAACTTAATAAAGATCCTGTAGATATAAGAGATGCTAGTATGAACACTGATGTAAATAGTGAACATTTTGAAAAAGTTAGAGAAGACGAATTGAAATATTCAACTATAATAGTAGACCCTTATCAACAAGAACAAGAAGAACTCAGTGTAGATCATCCTAACGTTGAAGGTACTTTGACAATTGAAGCTAACACTCAAAATTTTGATGAGGTTGGTCAGTTCATAGAAGCAGAATTGAAAGAATTAAACAGAAAGAGTTTGGAACAGGCATCAAAGGAAACTGTTGAGGCTAGTCAAACAAATGAGGAAGAGGTTGAAGAAGTAGTGCCTGCTCAAAGAGCAAAGTCACCTAGAAGAAGAAAAGCAGTGAGAGGGGGAGCAGGTCGGAGGGCGAGAAAAACAAAGATTATTATTAAAGAAGAAAAAATAGCGGAAGTGTCCAGTCAAAATAACGATAAACATGATAAAGCCATTGAAAATAAGGAAAATGATGAAACTGCTGAAAATCATGTAGAAAATGATAAATTCACTAAACATCATGTCGAAAATGACTTATTGGACAAAACTGAACAATCAGATAATGATAAAAAGCGATCAACTAGGAAATCAAAACGGGTAGTTAATTATAAGATTAAGTTAGCTAAAGATACTGAGAATGAAGAATCTGAGGGTGAAGAACATCTTGTTAATGATACAAAACAATTAGCACTTGAGCAGCAAGAAAATGGTAAAGTTGTACCAAGTATTCCTAGTGATGTGGAGGAAGATTCTAATGACAGTGTAACTGATAAAACATATGAACCAAAACAAACAGAGGATACTGCTGAGGATGACTATGAAACAATGAAAAAGACTTTTCAGAGATTCATGAACAAGGGTAGGAAAAGAAAACATGAACTGTTCACTTGTACAGAACCAGGCTGTTCATACAAGACAATTGTTCCAGGAAGGCTTGAGAGGCATAGGGACAGAGAACATGAGAGAGCAATAGATCAGAAGTGCAATATCTGTCTGTTTACATCAAAATGTGTACGGACATTCAATAATCACATGAAAGAGCATATACCTGGGCCACCTTTCAAATGTGATGAACCACGATGTACTTATAGGTGAGTATGACTAACTTTTTGAGCCACATGATTAGAAATCTGGTGTTGGGGTTTCCTGACCATGCATGACACAAACCTGGCTCACTGTTACAGATAATGTCTATATATCTGATTTATACATTGAGTGAGACTTTCTGTTAGACTGTACTAAACTCATAAAAAACGTATCTGTCCCACAATGACCAGAACTTTGTTAACTGGAACTATAAACCACTAACCAAAAAAAAAAAAAAAAAAAAAAAAAAAAAATACTCAGAGAAGAAAGCAGCAATTCCTATATAGAGGAGACGGTGGGCAGGGAAATTTTTCGTTTCGCACAACACCCTCCACATACTAGGTTTGATACTATGGGTGGCTTCTTTGATCAATATAAAGAGCTTCTAGCCACGTTGTCGCCCTGTGATATGGTGCATTTGTCCTCCAGAAGCCGTTACGTATGTTACCCATTCAAACCAGAAATGTGCTCTAAGTTTGTAAAATACACTATGAATCTCTAATCTAAATTCCAAACCTAAATGTATTAATATCATCGGATGAAAGAATGTTACGGGCACATATATTGATATATTTAATCATTTTCATGCATCGATGGTGTTACGTATGTTACATTCTCACAACAGCCTGTGTAAATGTTAATTACAGAACAGTAAGCTATTTTAATATACTTCTCTTTGCGAATTTCACTTTAAATACACTACGGGTGGCTTTGTTGATCAATATAAAGATTTTCTATGTACGTTGTCGCCCTATGGTATGGTGCATTTTCCCTCCAGAAGCCGTTACGCACGTCGTATGTTACCCATTCAAAACAGAAATATACTCTAAGTTTGAAAAAAGCACTATGAATCTCTAAAATAAATTCCAAACCTAAATATATTAATGTCATCTGATGAAAGAATGTTACTGGCACATGTGTTGATACTTTTAATCGCATATATGCATCGATGGTGTTACGTATGTTACATTTTCAGTACAGACTGTTCAGAGTTTAATTACTGAACAGTAAGCTTTTTTAATATACTTTTCCTTGCACATTTATATTTTAGATACACTGGTCTAAAAGACATTTATTCCTTTTCTTTTACAAACTTATCATCATGTCATTCCTTAGTCGTAAGTTATTGCATATAGTCCACAGTAACTCGCTTCAGATTATACAAGGACTATGAACAGACAAGTTTGAAGAAAAGAAGAAAATATATACAACCATCTTGTTGTAGATCAATCACACATATGCCTTCTTTAAGTTGAATGCTCACTGCTTTGCAAGAAATGTGTACTTTTGATTGGTAAATATGGTAACGTAACTATGTAACACATAATTATTAGATATCAAAAATCAGTTTTAATGATTTTAATGCGGATAAAATGCTCGTCGCTGTATGTAATTATGATTTAGCACTAATTTAGAAATCATGTAAGATATAACAAAAATTCAAGAGTGTAATACGGTTGTCAGTGAACTTAAAGCGCCCACACCCAAACCACAAAATCCCAAAGCATGTTTTACACCATTGTTAGTATCCAGTGTTATGGAATGACATTATCAACACCGTCGGTCACTATTTCTTAAGTTACCTTTCACAAAGCTTGCCAATATTAGTAAGCAAATATCAATGCGGGTGACGGGCGATTTAATGGTAACGTATGTAACACATTTTTCACTTAAAATTTTAGGTGTTAAAACCTAAGGAAAACAAATAGTAATAAGATATAATAATCGTCACCTAAAGATTGTTTTCCGATTTCCGGATTATGAAATGACTCGCCGGCCATACAAAAGCACAACTCTGCGCATGCTACTTCGTTTTGTCTGGGTTCAGGGCAGATGTGAGACAAGCCAAGTTCTGCTTGCGCGTGTGCCAGGTGGGGTTTTTTTTCTCGGGGTTCTCCCGTTTTCGCCCAGCCTACCGGTTTGCCCGTCTCATATGAGCTGAAATAATGTTGAAAGGGAAGTTAAACGGAACAAAAATTGTTCAGTCCTTGGTCATGAGCACTGCTTCAATATAAGTACCATTGATGTTCCAGATATTGCCTGATGCGGTTGTTTTGTTTGATTTTGAGTTGATGCTTAACAGCCTAGTCAACAGCTATTGTCATATTGAGACGTTGACTCCATTTTATGGGACTTTTGTTCGAAAATCGGATGCCATGACATCCAAACAATGCTTTAAATATAACCACCCAAGTAAGCCACTACGGCTTATACGTATAGATGGTTTGATTTTTAAACACTTTTCCTGGTCAGGCTCAGACCTGAGTGGTTGACCAGTAATAAGATGGTCAGTAAGTAGCGTATAAGCTATGCCTGGAGGCAAAATAAGCCCATCTATTTCTTAAGGACCCGATGAGCGGGGCCTATATTCCCACCCGACCAACCTTCTGAGGGATTCTGCTTTGGCTGATACGGTTGAGCGTTTCTGCTAAGGCTGAAAACACGTTTTTGAAGTTTTCATGTTATAAATGTGTCATCAAACGATCATGCTTTGGTGGTACATTTTCATTGGCAACAGAACAAGTGACGGACACTAATTACACTTGAACCAGATTGCCCAGCAGATGAACAGAATCGGCAAATGGGTTTTCGTACACCTTCTTATGTGCTGTCGGGAGTGTACAAGGTAGTTTGTGATTGATCGCTTTTCTCAGCAACATTCCAAGCTTTCGTTTTACCAATGCCATTGTGTGGTGTCTCACCTAAACTGCCTTACTGTGTAGTCATAACTTCTATTTTCTTGAAGATATGGAATGGTCGAGAGTCTCACCAGGACATCAAGGCTTGCTCAAAACGACAGACTGCTAGTATCGTGCTTTTTCAGGATTTCCAGCGTGGAACCATAATGTGTTGCAATCATTCGGCTAGAATAGAGAGCAGCATAAAACCAAGACATCTGATTCAGATGATTGTACCGTCAGAAGCATCGTGGTTGTTATGAAAATTTGCGTATCTGTGTCTTCATTGTCTAAAGTGCAGTTACGTCATCCCTGGCAAGAAAGCATTTTCGTTATCTGTAAAAACGCATACACGTTGTTTGCACATCCTGTTCTTTGTTCGGATTTTCACACCGAGGGCCCTCAAGTAATTCACATTTCGTGTTATTACTGCTTTACATTGGATTTTGCCACTCCTGGTGTAGCAGGGCTAAATAATGTCCTTCTTTCTCGTTCAGCCGGTCTGATGGATTTACTCTACAGATATATATCAAACACTACGTCAAATCAATAGTTTCGAAAGGCGCATATAAGCTGTAAGGAATACCACATATCGTATAAAATAAATGGGTCCAGGAGTTTGAGGATAATATCCGCATCTAGTTGGATGCGACTGTCAGTGTGATATTTGCGAAGTCTTTGTCTTCCTAAGTCATTAAGTTCGCACATGTGAAAGATTCATCGTGAACACTCACAGAATTTGGACGCTTGAAATTTCTGATTTAATAAGAAGTTTGAATTATCTGTGTAGAGTAAACAAGTGTGCTGATCAGCTGTGCAGTAACTGCATCTTTGTTTTCATATAGGAAGAATCTGGTTTTCGCATGAAACGG
This sequence comes from Rugalucina vietnamica, assembly GCA_964017185.1. Taxonomy (NCBI): domain Eukaryota; kingdom Metazoa; phylum Mollusca; class Bivalvia; order Lucinida; family Lucinidae; genus Rugalucina; species Rugalucina vietnamica. The sequence continues at coordinate 48,127,637 of OZ024875.1, forward strand.
CTCACTATATATACATTTATATTCACCAAAATGAAATCTACCCATGTTTGAACATTAAGGTGTTACATACGTTACCATGAGCATACTTGCAAGTCACAGGCTGTGTATTTTAGCACACTAAACATGTACTTATCATAGCGTGTGTAAAATAGAACTAAATAATTTACACAAACATATAACAGTTATTCATTTTGATATTTTTGCTGATACGCCTACTTTTCAAATATTACAGCATACTGCGGTACCATTAGGAAATGTTAAATTATTTAAATAAAATAAATTAAATATTTAATATAAATATATGATTTTGTGTAATAGCCAAGTTGATCTATTGGTCAGTAAGAAAGGACCTATCGTTTTTGAAATATGAAGAAAGAAATGCCTAAAACAAAAACGTTTTTGAACCCAAACCCCTAATTTCACGCCATAGATGTAGAAGTAACGTTTGTAACACCGTTTACTGTCTAATTTCAACTTTTAAAGGTCATAAAGCATGTCCGTAAAATTGTTCTAGTACGTGATATAATTAGCGTTGTTGCATGATTAAAGTGGGTGGAGCATAGTAGGTTTCGCTATTTTTTTAGTACAAATATATTTTGAACATGTAACTTATGTAACGAGCTACAGAAACATTGTGCACCACTTTCCGGGGCGACAACGTGCCTAGAACTCATCTAGGATGACCAATGGACCAATTGCATATCGCAAACAAAGTATGTGGAGGGTGTTGTGCGATTTCGTTAAATACGGTAGATACAGAATCTAGCGTCTTGCCTAATAATAGATACAGATGGGATAGGAAACAGTTTTTCTATTTTGCCAATTATTCATAAGCCATGGTCAATCCGACATGCTTTCTGCATCAGGAAAATATGTCCGTGCAATGAATACCCCCTTATACCCCACTTTTACATAGTGAAACTGTGGTATGCAGGGGTATACCTATTTTTCTCATCTTTGCTTGAAAACATACAGATTGTGCAGTTCTAACGTGTACACACAATCTATGTTTTGAGCAAAATAAGAAAAATGTAGAAAATTTTCAATTTTTACAACTTAAGAAAAATATGTCTATTACATGGGCATGTTTTCGTAATGTGTATATTATTCAGTCATGAGAAGATCAGTGTGCTACTCCAACACCGGACAGTCCACTCAGATGAAAGACCCTATGCTTGTTTCTGTGGTATGAGGTTCAAGTGCAGCAATACACTCTTACAGCACAAGAAGACACATTCAGGTATAGAAAATGTCAATATAATTGTGCTTTTTTTTAGTAAGTGAAGTCCAACGTCCAATAGTTGAAAATAAATATAATAATTCTGGTATTTAGTATTTACTGATATGCACAAAATCTATCTTACATCGCTAGCTATGTTGCTTATGAAATATTTGATGGCTTTTGACCAAAGAAATAGATTTTAACAAACAGAGCATACCCTTGATTCACACTCTTTAAACTGAAAAAAGTCAAAACTGCACCTGAGATTCTATATCTGCAACAATTTACATCTGACATCTTCCAGCAATGCTCGGAACATTTTCATCTCAACTGAACTGGGACTTTGTTTTCATACACGCACAAAAAAAATTGTTGTCATGACATAGTTTATACGATTATTTATTTTCAGGATCCAAAGACTTGCAATTTCCTGGGTGTGATACCTGTTTCGCTTCAAAAACACAATGTTACTACACATGTTGCCCCATTATGATACATAGTTGTACCTGTGTGATGGTCTAAAACTCAAATTGTTGCAACTCAGAGTCACTATTGATATAGTTTGACATTCCTTTACAGGATCCAAGGATTGGCAATAGAGTGTTTTGCGACAAAGAACACAATGTTACAACACATGGTCACACACCATGATACTCGACCATATCTTTGTGATCAGTTAAAACCCACAGTGTTACAACTCAGGATCAGTGTGATTTTACAATATTTTTCAGGATCCAAGGATTGGCCATGTCCAGAGTGTAACAGCTGTTTTGCTACTAAGACCACAATGTTACAACACATAGTCACATACTATGATATTCGACCATATCTTTGTGATCAGTCCAAACACACAGTGTAACAACTCGGGATCAGTGTGATTTTACAATATTTTTCAGGATCCAAGGACTGGCAATGTCCGGAGTGTGACGGCTGTTTTGCTACAAAAATCACAGTGTTACAACACATGGTCACACACTATGATACATTACCATATCTTTGTGACCAGTTAAAACCAACAGTGTTACATCTCAGAATCAGTGTGATTATACAATATTTTTCAGGATCCAAGGATTGGCAATGTCCAGAGTGTTACGGCTGTTTCGCCACAAAGAACACAATGTTACAACACATGGTCACACACTATGATACTCGATCATATCTTTGTGATCTGTTAAAACCCACAGTGTTACAACTCAGGATTAGTGTAATTTTACAATATTTTTCAGGATCCAAGGACTGGCAATGTCCGGAGTGTGATACATGTGGCACTACAAAGAACACAATCTTACAACACATGGTCAGACACTATGATACTCGACCCTATCTCTGTGACGACTTAAAACATGCCCTAAAAAACTCAGGATATGAATATGATGTATTCATTTTCAGGATCCAAGGACTGTGACAACTGTTTTGCTACAAAGAACACAATATTACAACACATGGTCACACACTACAATACTCGACCATATTTTTTGATTAGTTAAAACCCACAGTGTTACAACTTGGAATCAGTGTGATTATACAATATTTTTCAGGATCCAAGGATTGCCAATGACCGGACTGTGACAGCTGTTTTGCTACAAAGAACACAATATTACAACACATGGTCACACATTATAATACTCGACCATATTTTTTGATTAGTTAAAACCCACAGTGTTACAACTTGGAATCAGTGTGATTATACAATATTTTTCAGGATCCAAGGATTGGCAATGACCGGAGTGTGACGGCTGTTTTGCTACAAAGAACACAATGTTACAACACATGGTCACACACTATGACACTCAACCTTATCATAATTGTGATCAGTTAAAATCCACAATGTTACAACTCGGGATCAGTATGATTTTACAATATTTTTCAGGATCAAAGGATTGGCAATGTCCGGAGTGTGACGGCTGTTTTGCTACAAAGAACACAATGTTACAACACATGGTCACACACTATGATACTCGACCATATCTGTGTGATGAATGTGGGTTCTCTACCAAGTTCCAGTCTCACCTCACCGCACACAAGAGGATACATGCAGGTACATGTACATACATGTATTTATTTGCTTAGTTTAGTAATTTTAATAGAATTTATAACACTTGGGGAGTGTTTTGGCTATGTGGTAGAGCTTTATTCTGGATAAGCTGTCCCAGGTTCAAACCCCACTTCCTTGTCTTGTGTTCTTGAGTAGTTGGTGGCTGCTTCATGGTTTAAGTTTTGGTTTATTGTTTTCTAACAGTCCTTCCAATTTGCCAATCATTCAGAGTAGATTGAATCAATGATCAGGCTCTTAAATGTTAGCGGTTTCTTTTCCCTCTTTATGAGGCATTTCTCTTTGATAAAATTTTGGATCTAAATTTTAGCATTATCATTACAACTTTATGTTGTTTTAATTGAGCCGCGTCATGAGAAAACCAGATTTTTGCCTAGGCGAAAACAAAGGCGTTGATCAGCTTCGCAGTTACTACGAAGCTTACCTGCGCCTTTGTTTTCACTACACCAATAGTACAGTTCCCCTACTTTCTAAATCCAAAATTTCCAGCCTCTAGCCATCTTCTGTGACTGCACAGACCGGTTTGTATCGGACCTGGTCGGAAACCCTGAAGACCGTTTTTCTCGCGCTGCAGCTCAATTAATCTAGGCCGTACTTGATATAGCCAATCTGATTGATCCGATCGACCGGAGCATACAGATTCTAAATCAAGTAGTCACAATGGAGCGTGACGAAGCACTCCGCCGTCCAAGATGGTGTGGTCGGAGCAAGTCACGTAACCTGCTCTAAAAAAACATGGGGTCAACAATGTTTCAATGCGAGGAGTGCAAAATTTATTTCTTCAGCATGGAGGTGTTTGTGAGACATCCATGCGTATTGCAGGGTAATAAACACGCCGTAAATCAAAATCATTTAAAGCAACAATTTTGACTTTCAAACATTATTGCTTTTCCTCACTTGTTTTAGTAATGGGAATGCACTTTGTTTGCCCACTTTCCCTTGATTTAGCGTGCTGCTCGGATCAATCCGATCACTCTTAAAATTTCTAAATCAAGTACGCCCCTAAAGTTATGATGTACATGTTTTCAATGTAATTACAGGGGACGTGTTTACATGTCAGTTTCCAAACTGCCAGTATTCCACGCCAAAACGTAGTACGCTGAAGTCTCACATGAAGTTCCATTTACGTGTTCGCTCACATACATGTCAGGAATGCGGAAAATCTTTCATTGAACGAGGTCACCTGATCCGGCATGAGAAACTACACTCTGGCAAGAAAATAAATTGTGAAGAGTGTGCATATGTTACCACTCGTAAAGACAAGTTGAAAGATCATATCAATAAACACCATAGTGAGGAAGCTTTATTAAGGAAAAAGGAAAAAGAGGAAGCTAAATTGAGAGCCGCTAATGAGAAACATACGCAAACGCCAAGAAGCATCGCGAGTAAGCCCATGGTGGTTAAGTGGGACCATGGTGGTTATTCTATACCGCCAAATGAAGATCCAGATGGAGTTTACCAGGGAGATAACTCTACTGTCTTGGTGGGAGATAATTATTGTGTGTTACGTGATCAGTTGACAGCCAATGAACCCATACAGGCCCCGTTGATACATACAATTATCAATGATCCCAGTGTTACTCCCCATTCTCAGTTATCAGACATGGAACAGGCTGGTCACTTGCAGCATGAAGCTAGCTCATTACAGCACGAAGCAGGTTCATTACAGCATGAAACTAGTTCCATGCAGCATGAACCAGGTTCTCTGCAGCATGAAGCCATGGACATGGTTAACAGTCCAGGTATGGACCATGTGCATTCTTCAGGAGTGAGTTCTGGTCTGGATGTGAATAGTATCCATGAGTCACATGCCTACACGACAATTAATACAGCCGTGCCAATCTCTCAACAACATACCTCAGAATATGGAGGACTAGGTGCCTTTATGGCTCTGTTTTAGTGTATCTTGTTTTCATATATGAGCCTGTGCGTGAGAAAACCAACAATTTGGCTTCCGACCAGGTCTGACACAAACCCGGCTGTACAGTCACAGAAGATGGTTAGAGGCCAGAAATTTTGGATTTAGAAATTAGAGGAATTGTACTATCCGTGTAGCGAAAACAAAGGCGCTGATCAGCTTCGCAGTTACTGCGAAGCTGATCTGCGCCTTTGTTTTCGCTTTTGCAGATTGTTGGTTTTCCCATGCGGTGGCCCATATGTGTGAGCTTCATTTCAAGGACTCATTGACCTTTTGTGATTTTAGCTGTTGACCATGGATACACAGCAATGAAACAAGAAATTGGGAAATCCTTGCTACCTTGGTTTGGCTAGGTGATTGAGCGGGCTATACTGTCTCAGAAAATACAGGCTTTTGAATTAGCTTATAGATAGTTCAAGTTAGTATAAAAATCCTTTAGATTGAATCTGTTCTATTACATGTAATTTTTCTGTATTTATTTATTTTTGCTTCCAATCAAACAAATAAACGATGAGCAATCATTATAGATCTGCTCTGATATGATTGAAAAATTGTTGACTAGGAAGTTTAACTACAAATCTAATGTAGATCTTGATCTTAATATGAGCCGCATCTTGAGAAAACAACTGTTTTCATATGTGAAAACAAAGGTGCAAATCAGCTTTGCAATGACTGCGAAGCTGATAAGCGCCTTGATTTTGCCAAACAGATAGTACTATTCCTCTTCTTTCTAAATTCAAATTTCCAGCCTCTAGCCATCTTCAGTGCTTGTACAGCTTGGTTTGTGTCGGACCTGTTCAGAAACCACATTGTTGGTTTGCGAGTGACACAACTCATATATTTGAACTTTATCAGCTGTCTTCCTGAATCTTGTACAGTATTTTCAGGCATCTAAATTCTATTAGCTGTATAATTTCAATGAATTGGATTCTGGTAAATTAATATTTGTACCTCACTGTTGTGCAATATATTTATTAGGCTTAGATTACTTTGTACCGACCACTGCTCACCTTAGTACTTGTTTATAGCGATGAAGTGCTCGATCGGGACATGACTGAAAAAATGTTGACTGGGATGTTTAGCCTTACCGGTAATCAAACCAAACCAAAATTTATCTGCCATGTACTCTTAAATATGTCTAGTGAGCACTATATAAAGTGTATGTGTAAATGATGATTTATATGGAAACAAAAAAAAGCTGATGATCTGATTCTTACATGACATCTGTTTGTGTAGCAGCCTGATTTTCAATATTAGGGAAGGCTTTAGCTGACAGTCGGTTAATTTGGTCAGAATCTTCAATTTACTGTGATAAATGAATGTGGTTTGTAAGTTTAGGCTGAAAAAAATGAGCATGAACTTCATTCTGCTTACTAATGTTTTAAAAAGCTGAAATAATGACAGATTTCTGTTCTTGTACAAAAAGATGTACACACATAGATTTGGGAGAATGATTAGTTACTTGTGTGTAAAATTTCTCCAAAGTCATTTTTCCAAAGAAAGAATAAGTGACTTTCTTTAGTTACTGATATATCTGTGAAAATTTCTGAGATTTTGCATTTTGATTCATTTTTCAAAGAATAAGAAAAGACTTTCTATTCAGTATATATGATGATGTAGTATACCCATGGGAAAAAGAGCTGTACATTAATGATAATATAAAATGGGGATTTAGGTAAATTCTATATTGACTTGGAATAGTCATACTTATAGTACATGTATTGTTTAATTTTTCATATAATAAACCAAACGCCAGCTATTTTGTTCCTGTTAGTAGAATTATTTTCCATTCAGGGAAAGTATGACACTGAATGTCAGTTGAATGTAATTTCATTAAATATTCCATATAACAACCTGTAAACAGCATATAAATTTGTTTTACAATCAAAAAATGACAAAACCTGAAATGCTTGAATGACAGATTTCATGAGAGTGGAAAAATGGCCAAATATCATCAAAATCATGAGCTGCAACGTGAGAAAACCATGTTTTTGCAGATGTATAAACAAAGAACAGATCACCTGTGCAGTGACTGCACAGCTGATAAGCCCCTTTGTTTTTGCTACACAGATAGTATGATCCCTCTTCTTGTTAAATCTAAAATTTCAAGCTTCTAGCCTTCTGTGATTGTACAGGCTGATTTGTGTCATAACTGATCAAAAACCCTGAAGACTGGTTTTCTCACGACACGGCTCATTGAATTTTGAGCTATTCTGTTTGCTTAGAAAAATTTCATCGAAAAATGGAATAAAAATTCAAAATCACTCCTAATGCCCCTGAAAATGACAGTGGACTCTTGCAGTTCATAATAATTGACAAGTCCATTCATCATTGGTGCTATATTCCCGGCGAAAGGACAAGACATTGGCAAAGACATCCAAACAAATCAACAGAGGTTGCAGAGCCTAATTAGATGTTAACGTCGTAAGAGTCGTAAGAATCATAAGTGGGTTAATTTTATGTTCTTTATCTCTTTGATCATGTTCATGATAATGTTATTATTAGTATCTTGTAAAAATTGTTACTGCCATAATTTATATGAATATATTTGGTCTCTCTTGTTATTTCAGCCCCTCTGCAATTTAGTGTGCTTCAGACCTATAACATTTGAGCTGCATCATGAGAAAACTGGATTTTACCCTATGACCAGCGTTTTTAGCTCACCTGAGCCGAAGGCTCACAGGTGAGCTTATAGTATGCCCATGCTCCGTCGTCCGTCGTCCGTCGGCGTCCGTCGTCGTTCACAATTTCAAACATCTTCTCCTCTGAAACCGCTTGGCCAATCAAAGCCAAACTTCATGTGGAGCATCCTTAGGAAGGGGGAACGAAAGTTTATATAAATGGTCCAGGTCACATGACCAAGATGGCGGCCATGGCTATAAATAGCAAAAACCTTTAAAAATCTTCTTCTCCAGAACCAGTTGGCCGATTTCCACGAAACTTGGTATGTAGCATTAGGGATGCGGGCCCATCATAGTTTATATAAATCATGACCCTAGGATGACCTTGACCTATTTTACGGCAAGGTCAACTTAGGTCGCCAATACATTTGAATGGGAAAAAATGGTAAAATGCTATTTAATGGGTAAAACTTACTGGGAATAGGCAAATGGACAGAAGATTAATGTTAATAGAAAATTTTAGCCCCTGGGGGGTTGTCTGCCCCTGCCCCGGGGCTTTATACATGTATATTTCCATAATAATGAAACATCTTCTCCCCTGAAACCACTGGGCCAATCAAAGCCAAACTTCATATGGAGCATCCTTGGGAAGGGGGAAAGAAAGTTTATATAAATGGTCAAGGTCACATGACCAAGATGGCCGCCATAGCTATAAATAGAAAAAACCTTTAAAAATCTTCTTCTCCAGAACCAGAAGGCCAGTGCTTTTGAAACTTGGTGTGAAGCATCAGTGACTAGAGCTCTACAAAGTTTATATAAATCATGACCCTGGGATGACCTTGACCTATTTTACGGCAAGGTCAACATAGGCCGCTCATGCATTTGAATGGGAAAAAGTGTATAAAATGTCATTTGTAGGGAAAAACTTGCAGTAAATGGGCAAATGGACTTAAGATTGATGATTCTGAAAAAATTTGGACCCCAGGGGTCTGTCTGCCCCCACCCCGGGGCAATATACATGTATATTACAGTGATATTCAAAGATCTTCTTTTCAGAAACCGCTTGGCCAATCAAAGCCAAACTTTATGAGGAACATTGTTAGGAAGTGGGAATGAAAGTATATATAAATGGTCAAGATCACATGACCAAGATGGCTCCATGGCTATAAATAGCAAAAACCTTTAAAAATCTTCTTCTCCAGAACCAGAAGGCCTATGATTTTGAAACTTGGCATGAAGCATCAGGCAATGGAGCTCTACAAAGTTTATATAAATCGTGACCCTTGGATGACCTTGACCTATTTTACGGCAAGGTCAACTTAGGTCGCCCATGCATTTGAATGGGGAAAATTGTTAAAATGTCATTTGAAGGGCAAAATTTGCAGTAAATTGGCAAATGGACTGAGGTTTTATGTTTTCAAAAAGAAATTGACTCCAGGGGTTTCTCTGACCCGGCCCTGGGGTTATATACATGTACATTACCATTCTAGTCAAACAGGTTTATTGGTACATATCTCGGGTTTCAGGTGAGCGTTTACAGGACCATTGGTCCTCTGGTTGTTTTTGCTACACGAATAGAACAATCTCTCCTCTTGTTAAATCCAAAATTTCAAGTTTCTAGCCTTTTTGTGAGACTGCAAGTTGGTTTGTGACGGAAACCTCAAAGACGGGTTTTCTGGCGTCACAGGTAATTTAATGCCCATTACATTGAACGTTTGGTTTGGTGGAAATCTGTTTACTGAAATGTTAAGCAACAAAACAAAGATCTACGCTGTGAATGTGCTTACAGTTTGTTTATAAGATTGAAGACATAGCAAAAATGACAGATTTCAAATACAATACCGAGGCCTTGGCACAATAAAAATGCATTTGGTGCTGCTTCCTTATGCCAATACACCCAGCGGAAAAAGAAAAATATCTTTCAAACTGAAACTACAAAATAAAGCTTTTGATCCCTTTAAAGAAAGGTTATGAATCAGATAGAAAATGTGATGTTTGTGTTTTATGTCACACAACCCCTAATGAGACATTACTTTCATTTATAGTCACATTTGAAAAGGACTGGACTCAGCCAGTTGGTTTTCCAAAAGATTTCCTAAGTACAATAAAGTTCAAAAGCTTTATTTTTTTTAAAATCGCTATTTTCACTGGCGTCAACGCCAGTGGGATGCACGGCAGAGTTTTTTTTTTTTTTTTTTTTTTTTTTTTTAAGTTCTTGACATTCTGTATTTCTCTTAACATACATATGTAGGTCATTTTAAGGTATCGCAAAAAATATTTTTTTTTTTTTTTGTTTACACCGATTCAAAAGTTTTGGGTCTTGTATTTTATTTTATTTCCTCCTCCGTATGAAGCCTTTTCCCAAAATTCTGAAAAATCCAGAAATAAAAAAAACCCATCTGGTCTTATACTTAAAGTTCTGTTATTCCAACACACCCGTGCAATCCCGCACCCATGATCCCGGCATTCTTTTTTCGAAGTACACATTAAAATGGAATTACAACTTGAATGATTTTATGTATCGGACTTGATAGAAGGATGATAGTAGGTCCTTTTGAGCCGTTGTTATGTCGAGAAAACCGGGTTTTTGCATGTGCGAAAACAAAGCCGCAGATCAGCTGTGCAGTTACTGCAAATCAGCTGTGCAGTAACTGCACAGCTGATCATCGCCTTTGTTTTTGCTACACGGATAGCAAAATTCCTCTTCCTCTTAAATTCGAAATTTCAAGCTTCTAACCATCTTCTGTGGCTGCACAGACCGGTTTGTGTCAGACCTGGTCGGAAATCCCGAAGACCGGTATTCTCTGCGACACTTTTGATCATCCACCATCATAAACTTGGGGTTTGAATTTTAATTAACAAAGATTGTGGTAATGTCACCTCAAATGTATTCTTGCTCTAAGTTCACGTAGTAATTTCTTGCATTTAAAGCGCGCGAAAATTATTATAAATAGCCCAAGAAAAAGTAAATTGGATTTGAATAGAAGGCCAATTTGTAAACCATTCAAAATACAGCTGATTGCATGGGATGTTCACTTTTTGCATGCATGGCAGAGTTATATAGCTAGCCGAGCTATCTTTATGCCGGGATACTTTGAATGTCCCAATTATCAATTTTCAAGTCATGTTTGTAGGGAGCCTTATACTGTCTGCAATCGGAAATCCTCGCCCAATCAAAGACCAGGCTTGATCTTAGATTGGACAAGGCAGTTCCGTTTGGTACTGTCTAGAGTTAGTATGTCTTGGAACCAGTGTATGTCGAACTGGACCTCCCAGTTTCAAGTCAGATACCGCTAGCTCCCAGCAGGCACATGACGTGTGCACATGTGCCCGCTGGGAGGAAACTCCCCAATAGTAAGTACAGTAATGATTAATTTTAAATGTCCTGGAAGCAGCAAGCTGTGGTACGGCTCTAGAGCAAGAGGTCCTTGGTGCGTTTCTCAACTCAGCCTTGTAGTGCCATTGAGGGAGAGGCTTTAAGCTCCCCACACGGGTAACACAACGTGAGGCAAAGAAAATTCACAGGAAGAATTTAACACCACAGTAAGTATCCAGGGTCATTCACCGGACCGAAACGACCCGGATTCCGATTCAAACAGTTTGAGTACGATACAGTTCAGTTAAAAGAAAAATCAACTTCCTGTTGAAGAAAAATTTTGTCAAAATAATTTCATTTTGCAAATCTTTGTTTATCTTCGCATATACACCATTTGCATGTGGTTCGTCCAAGGAAATGGTAACAGTTAGTGACATTGAATCGTTACTTGCTTGTCTTCTGGGCTGGAGAAGACAACTGAGACACAAAATTGCTCAAACTTAAAAACAAGTATTGGATTTTGGCAAAAGTGTGCATACAATTACAAATACAGGGCAGGTCGGCAAGGAACTCTTTTGTGAAGAGAAATCAATATCGGCCATCTTTCCCGCTATTTTTCTCATTCGGTGGAGGTGGTAACCTCGGTCATTATCGCTATGAGTTAACTATTTTTAGACGCTAATAATTTCGTAATCTGCCCCCAAAACTTACAAATTATTTACCTTGGAATAAATTTTATGCACAAATCAAAACAAATATTCAATATTTTGATGGAATGTTTCACTTTTATTTCTTGTTTTGCGCTCCAAATTAAGTAAGGGCATAGCGATAAACACCGAGTAATGTACCTCGACCGAATGAACAAACTTATACCTGTATGACGTCATGCAAACATGCCCTATTAAAATGAAAAATCAAGCCAGTTAGCAGCTAATATGCTGTAAGAACTGAAAGCTTGTCTTACGCCTGCAACCAAAGAGGGTGTTTATATCATATGTACACATTACTTTTCACTTGGTACACATAATCAGAGGGGAACACTTAGTTCCATCCATAAAACTCCGGGGTTTTCCCGTTCTTATTGTGATGTTTATATTGAAAACCCTGGGACAACTAACAATATCGTCCATAAATCGTCCATCCTGGACAATAAACTGGTTGATCTAGGGAACGCTCTGGTGTAGTAGGTGTACCGGTGTTATGGTAGGGTATTGGATTCTGAATCGAGAGGTCCTGTGTTCGATCGTGGCACTGTGTTTAGTTGTGTTCTTGAGCAAGACATTAACTTCCCAGAGGACTGGTTAAAACTTTGGAAACAATGGCTCCATCCCAACATGACTGAAAAAATTTTGGCTTGGATGTTAAACCTTGATACAAACACGTACAGTCAGGGACATTTCCTTCTTCCCATTGACATGATTGTTGTGCTTAAGCCTTAACCAGTGGGTCCAGCATTGTTGCACTACCCTAACAGGTTATCAAAAATAATTACTAAAGTAGCTAAAAATAACAATAAGGGTCCATAAAAGTTGCATTTTAAGCAGTTTTGAAATAGATATATTATTAAAGTAACTGATGGTACCCACCATGAGCACTCAACTACCCAGTCGCCCCTGCTCCAACTTTGGTCACCCATCCAGCCACTAACCAAGCTCAACGTTGCTTAACTTGCAACAATATCCAGATACACTAGGCGTCGCTGTAAAAGCTAGCTCATACAGCAAGGCTGTATTATACAGTATATGTGTCTGACATTCCTGTGGCACCCCAGCCACTACATTACTTTTAGTTATATACCAATTTATCATGATAATGATGATATTTCCCACCTAATGGCTATATGTCAAATACCCAATCAATGACAGCTTTACAATACGGTGAATACCTCTCCTTTAGGATAACCATGTGTTGGCCATAGACATATCATTATCAATCATATGAAATTTATAGAAATTTCAAGCTCTTAGCCTGCTTCTGTGACTGTACAGGTCAGTTTGTGTCAAATTTTCTCGCGTTGGGGCTATATAGAAAGATTGATTCAATACCACAGTAACATTATTTTTTTACAGACCTACAGCTAGGAATAAAGTTATTAATGTGTTCAGTGGACTGACAAAGTCACCGGAAACACTTAACAGGCACATGAGCAGGCATGGATGAAGACATTTTCTATGGAGATGATTTTGGTGGGCTGGAGGATATCGATGAAGACATGCTCAGAGCCTATCTTGAAGGTCTGTTCTTGATCATTCTATTCTGTATGTAAAGTTTTATGTATACATGTACATGTATTTTTAATTTTTGGATACTGCAAGCAGCAATAGAACTGCTGATGACTCCATTTCTTGTTCTTGTCTTAAAGACAAAGCTGTCAAAGAAATCAAGGAAGAAAATATTAGAATTTCCCTTAGAATTTAATTTAGGGGACCAAAGTCCCACTGGTGATTACTGGCAGCTTCTGAGGGGCATTCTAACAATACAGTTGAGAATTTGGGGACATTTATTTCAAGAAAAAGAAATATTTGAGAGTATTTGGGGGACTCTGTCGGACTGTCCCCTCTCGGATATTTTGGGGGTCATTGGCTGCCAAAAGGGGTCAAAAGGCACATTCTTTGTGTTACACATTTGTTTTAACACTCATATGTTAATACCCTAGACTAGCAGTGATGCTATTGCTTATAATTTTATTAGGAGATGAAGTGAACCCTGAGATAGAGCACCTGTTGAAGACCTACAGTCAGGAGACGCCAGATGCCCTCAGTCGTGTCACAGTCAAGGAACTATGGGAGAACTGTCTCTCGCCGACAATGTCTCAAACTATAGAAAACTTACTGCCTCTCTTACTGTTGTGCTTTGTCTTTAAGCTGATATGCTCATTCTCGAAATCAGGTAAATCATTTAAATAAATTTTTGTTTGATACAAGCTTAAATTAACAAAACAAATTTTCCACAATAACCTGGCCTACAAAAGCATTGTTTCTCTAAGAACTGCACAGCTAATCTGTCTAAATCAATATTTTTTTCCGTCCCGACATGACTGAAATATTGTTGACTGGAACGTTAAGCCTCAATACAAGCAAACAAATACTTTTTCTTTGATTCTGGCTTAGGAAGTATGAGTCTTTCTTAATTGGATCATCTATTTAGGTACTGTTTGTTTTGCGTTAGAAAATTTTTACACAAGTACCGGTACTATAAATTTGGAAATTTTTGCGTGACTTTAGTTTGCAAATTTCCTATTTCCGAATCATTTACGAGGTCTTGAATTTGTGTACAAGTTTTTTGTAGTCTTTAATTTTAATCTATATTAGCGAGAACCTTATATCCGTGAGGCAACATATTCACAAAATGAAGTTCTCAGGAATATTTCTGACCTTGCAGTTTTTCTCTTGATACACCCATGATATTCATGGTTTCCAGGAAATGCTGAAGAAGACATCCCACCATGGTTGATCCACCTGTCAAGCCTTATGTTTGGTCTCCTAGCTTTACACATGTTTTTCCAAAGAAATCTCTTCTACCTGGTGTTCTGTTGTTTGCTGGCGTACATCGTCATGGTGATCACAAACTGGCGTAACCGTGACTACTGTGGAATCTCACTGTCATGTTATATCATTGTGTACTTAATAGTTTGGTAAGTCTTGTTAGTAGCTAATTTTTGTTTGTTTGTTGGCGTATATCTTGATGGTGATCACAAACTGGCATAACTGTGGCTACTGCAGAATCTCACTGTCATGTTATATCATTGTGTATAGGGGAATTCAATATTCGAGCACCAAAGGCCTGTTTACAGTTAAAATCAAAGACAACCCAAATCTGTTTCAACATCGGACTTCAAAGAGTATGTAATCCCTTTGTAGTAAAAAATGAACTAGGTTAACCTCAGGACAGCAGCATCAGTGAGCATAGAAGTAGCCAATAATAGGCTGCTAAATCTGGGAGATAAACCTAAGTCCCGCCCATATATTTTGTGTGACAGCAGCTGGTCAGTTGAACAGTGGTAAAATCAATTAAATATTTACATGCTTCAAAATATTTAGTCCTCCTATAATTAGATCAAATTGCAAGATTAAATGTTGCTCTTATCTGTTATAATGTGCTTTTGTACCTGTCAACAAAACACATATTTCATGTACTAAACTGAAATAAATTCAGCCTCTGACAAGTGAAAATACAATTTAATCAGAGGTTAGGTAGTTCTTCCATCAGTGGTGGCAGGTAGGCGGAGCTAAACTTGCCCTAAGTAGATGGCTATTTAGCTAAATCATTTGTATTGAAACTGAACTGTTATATTGGTGCTATTTTGGGAATATCAAATTCTTTCATCTTATGATGAGACATCATCCAGGTGTTATGTCAGAAAACCACAAAAGGTGCTCGAATATTGAATTCCTTGATAGTTTGGTAAGTCTTGTTAGTAGCTAATGTATGTTTGTTTGTTGGCGTGTATCGTCATGGTGATCACAAACTGGCGTAACAGTGACTACTGCAGAATCTCACTGTCATGTTATATTATTGTGTACTTGATAGTTTGGTAAGTCTTGTTATTAGCTAATGTATGTTTGTTTGTTGGCTTGTATCGTCATGGTGATCACAAACTGGTGTAACCGTGACTACTGCAGAACACACCGTCATGTTGTATCATTGTGTTCTAGATAGTTTTCTAACTAAGTTGTCTTGTATATGAAAAATAGAAGTCACATACATGTGTAATGTTATAGAAACTTTAGGAATTGATGCAAATATTTTTAAAATGTTAGCCAGTGTTCAAAAAGATAAATTGAATTTAAGACTTTCTTTTTCATTTTAGTGCAAATTTGTCTTTTTATATCTGTCTTTCATTTCAGTGAATTTTTAGTAGACAGAGTAGTATGGCATAGTATAAGAGGTAAGGAATGTGGTAGTCAAATTATGCAGTTTATATGTTTATAGTACATTTGTTCTATAGATTTATAGTTAAACTATAGTACATGTAAGTCTACAAATTTAAATCTTTCACCTGCCTATGAATCTACTGTCATAACAAAATGACACTCATGTGATACATCTTTCCTTTTCCAAATAGTGAGAATGATTAAACAAATTAAAGAAGTTCTTGATGTTAAATAGGGAGCTGAAATTCCAAATAGGGAGATGTAATAGGAAATTCTGTCATTCCATATAGAGAGATTTCATTAAAAATAGGGAGGTTCCCCAGAAACAGGGTGATTTCATATGAGCCAATGCTTCAGAAAACCAACAATCTGCATGTTCAAAACCAAAGGCGCAGATCAGCTGTGCAGTAACTGCACAGCTGATCAGCGCCTTTGTTTTGGCTACACTGATAGTATAATTCCTCTACTTTCTAAATCCAAAATTTCCAGCATCAAGCCATCTTTTGTCCAAGTACAGACAGCTAGATCTTTTCGGAAACCACATTGTTGGTTTTCCCACGTGAAGGCTCATATGTATGCATATAGTCACTATGGTCTAACCTTATCAGTTAAACTTTATGTTCTTCCAGGTGCCCAGATAGTTCTGTCTATGAAGATCATAGGGATAGCGTTTGATCTGAGTAATGGCAACCTGATCGAGTTCCCCAGTATATTTGCTTATTTTGGCTACAATTTCTGTGTGGGAACGGTCATCTTTGGGCCATGGATAAGCTTCTCAGAGTATAAACATATTCTTACACAGCATAAAAGACCTATGGTAAGTTGTTGTTGAGTTTGTCTAATGTTCTGAGCGGAGTTGATTTTCGGCGTTTGAAAGCACATGTATTAAGATTTATAATGCTGGAGTGTGCATATATTCCTGACCTCTAGGACTGTGAGAAATGAAATTGATGCCTCCTCACAGAGCTGGTATCGGACCAATCACCTGGGCCCAATTGTTCAAAACTTCATTAGCTTAACAGTGTCGTTAAGCACTCAATTTGTAAACTATGTATTGTATCAACTTAAAAAGGATTCTCACAGTTTTTCAACAAAAAAAATAACAATGTATTTGTATTTATGTTAGAAATTTTAACGAATCATTAACTAACAACATTGTTAATTTTTAACAACTGGTCCCAGAGTACTATTAAATTAGAAAGCCTTTAAAATTGGTATCAGTAGCTGCATATGCCTATAATGTCCAGCCAGCTTTGAATACCTTCGCCATATTATATGAGCCAAGTTGGAATCTGTGTGTACAATGACAGTGATAGCTTAAGGCTTGAAAGTCCAGTTTTAGGAAGGAGGGCGTTGTATTATCTTTGCATTCATTAATCAGCTATAGGTTTACCAAAATGGTTATCAGATGTGCATCTTTTATTTTGCATATAGGGAGTAAAAATGGTGCATTCATGACACATGCTTTGTTTTTCAGAAGGTATATTGGATGGTGAGGATAATACTAAGCCTTAGTGCAGCATTGTTCTGTGTTGTATGTTCTACTTGCCTTGTTCATTGGCTCATACTAGATAACAACTTTAAGTGAGTATTGTTAATTCAAAGTTAGATGAGAAGTGTTTAAAATGAGCCTGTGCATGAGAAAACCAACAATCTGGGTTCCGACCAGGTCCGACACAAACTGGGCTGTACAAGCACAGAAGATGGCTAGAGGCTGGAAATTTAATTTTGTTTTTAGAAAGGAGAGGAATTGTTCTATCTGTGTAGCGAAAACAAAGGCGTGATCAGCTTCGCAGTTACTGCGAAGCTGATCTGCGTCTTTGTTTTCGCCTATGCAGATTGTTGGTTTTCTCATTTAATGATAGACATTGATTAATTTGCCCCATGTATTTGTTGGTGAGGATAATTTAAGCCTTATAAGTAAGGCAAGAAATTCTTGTAAAAGTTATAATTATAATTGTATGTAGTCAGAATTGTTGAAAAGATACAGTATTTCCTCACAGGTTTATATTTTACCAAAATATACAAGTCTAAGAAAATTAGTTTTGCGTCATTTTTTCTCCAAATTTCTAACGCTGGCAGCTCTCATTAACACTAATGACAAAGTCAGAACAGTTTCTAGAACTTCATCTGCTTTTTGATGATGATGATGATGATGATGATGATGATGATGATGATGATGATGATGATGATGATGACGAGTAACACCACATTTACTGTTTCAGATGGTTGGTGGCTTACAGAGATGCCCAGAGTTTCAGATTTAGCCATTATTTTGTTAGTTTTCTCTCTGAAGTGACCGTCTTACTTTGTGGCCTTGGGGCAACACACGTAGGAGATGATGTTAGATGGTGAGTTAGTGTGAAAGACAAGGGCTTTTTGTTTACTTACCTGCTTCTCTATGATCATATCACTCTTTTCCATTTGAAAACAATGAAAAATAATACATGTAGTGAAGTGCTGATAGTTTCATTGTATCTGCAGTTGAAGTAAATCTAGATCAGACCTGCCTACTGTCTAAACACCATCTTCCAGAAACTGCATTTTTCAAAATCTCACTTTTCTAAAAGACCTCAAGAAATATATGAGCATGTCACCATTTTGCATTCCAAAAGTCTTAAAAAGTGCCACAAAAATTTTGAAAATCGGTCAACAAATAAAAATTTTATGCAAGAAAATGTTTTTGAATAGGGCTTTTTCCACTGTAAAATTGCCAGCAAGGGAAGTAACTACTTGCCCCCAAAAATCTAAAGTGATTATTTTTCATCTAAAATGCACCAAACAGAAACGAAATTGTTTTGTATGCATAGTTGAGTGCCAAACTCTTAAAATTATTCCACAGATTTGCTTGATTTTCAGTTATTAGGTGTTTGGATTACTTCCCTTCCACATGCAAAATGCCTATTCAAAATGATTTTTGGGCATAATTATTAGCTCACCTGAGCAGTTAGGCTCACAAGGTGAGCTTATAGGATGGCCATGATCCGGCGTCCATCCGTCGTCCGTCCGTCCGTCCGTCGTCCGTCCGGCATCCACCATTTTCAAAGATCCTCTTCTCTGAAACCGCTTGGCCAATCAAAGCCAAATTTTATATGAAGTATCTATAGGAAGGGGGAACCAATGTGTTTATAAATAATCCAGGTCACATGACCAAGATGGCCGCCATGCCCATATATGGTAAAAACCCTTCAAAATTCTTCTTCTCCGGAACCACTGGACTGTTTTCAACGAAACTTGGCATGAAGCATCGGGGACTAGATTTATAAATTATGACCTTTGGATGACCTTGACCTATTTTACGGCAAGGTCAACATAGGTCGCCTATGCATTTGAATGGGGAAAATTGTTAAAATGTCATTTGAAAGGCAAATCTTGCAGGAAATGGGCAAATGGACTGAAGGTAGGTAATTCTGAAAAAAATTTGGACCCCAGGGGTTGGTCTGCCCCCACCCCGGGGCAATGTACATGTATATTACAAAATATTCAAAGATCTTCTTCTCTGAAACCACTTGGCCAATCAAAGCCCAATTTTATAGGAAGCATCTATGGGAAGGGAGAATCAATGTGTTTATAAATAATCCAGGTCACATGACCAAGATGGCAGCCATGCCCATATATGGTAAAAACCCTTTAAAATTCTTCTTCTCCTGAACCAATGAACCAATTTCAACAAAACTTGGCATGAAGCATCGGGGACTGAAGTAATACAATGTGTTTATAAATTATGACCTTTGGATTTTACAGCAAGGTCAACATAGGTCGCCAATGCATTTGAATGGGGAAAACTTTTAAAATGTCATTTAAAGTGAAAGTCTTGCAGGAAATGGGCAGTAGGACTGAATATTAATGATTCTGAAAAAAATTGGACCCCAGGGGCTCATTTGCCCCAGCCCCGGGGCATTATACATGTATATTACCATAATATTCAAACATCTTCTCCTCTGAAACCGCTTGGCCAATCAAAGCCAAATTTCATGTGAAGCATATATAGAATGGGGGAATCAATGTATATATAAATAATCAAGGTCACATGACCAAGATGGCCGCCATGCCCATATATGGTATAAACCCTTCAAAAATCTTGTTCTCCGGAACCGGTGGACCAATTTGGAAGAAACTTGGCATGAAGCATCGATAACTCAAGTACTACAATGTATGTATAAATCATGACCCTGTGATGACCTTGACCTATTTTAAGGCAAGGTCAACATGGGTTGCCTATGTATTTGAATGGGTAAACTGTTAAAATATCATTTGAAGGGAAAAACTTGTATGGACAGTACATGTATATTGATTATTCTAAAAAAAATGGCCCAAGGGCTTCATCTGCCCCTATACTGGGACTATTTTCTATAACATTCGTATATACAGCAGATCTCAGGTGAGCGTTTACAGGACCATTGGTCCTCTGGTTTTATTAGTGAACCGATTTTCAAACTTGTAGTAGAACTTTTTAGGACTCATGAGTTGCAAAAAGATGGCATAGTCATAGAAAAGTGAGATTTCGAAAAATGCAGTTTCTGAAAGATGGTGTTCAGACAATAATCAGAATTTGCATTTTAATTCCTTGTAGAACCTTGTTAAATGATGATATATTCATGAATATAATTTTGACCATACTTTTTGGAGAGGGTCAAAATTGAAATTACTATATCATGTTGTGTGTGTCTCTTATTAGCTCACCTGAGTCGTTAGGCTCACAAGGTGAGCTTATAGGATGGCCATGATCCGGCGTCTGTCCGTCCGTCGTCCGTCCACAATTTCAAAGATCTTCTTCTCTGAAACCGCTTGGCCAATCAAAGCCAAATTTTATATGAAGCATCAATAGAAAGGGGGAACCAATGTATATGTAAGAAATCCAGGTCACATGACCAAGATGGCCGCCATGCCCATATATGGTAGAAACCCTTCAAAAATCTTCTTCTCCAGAACCGGTGGACCGATTTCAACGAAACTTGGCATGAAGCATTAATGGCTCAAGCACTACAATGTGTATATAAATCATGACCCTGTGATGACCTTGACCTATTTTACGGCAAGGTCAACATAGGTCGCCAATGCATTTGACTGGGGAAAACTTTTAAAATGTCATTTGAAGTGAAAGTCTTGCAGGAAATGGGCAGTAGGACTGAATATTAATGATTCTGAAAGAAATTGGACCCCAGGGGCTCATGTGCCCCCACCCCGGGGCAATATACATGTATATCTCCATAATATTCAAACGTCTTCTCCTCTGAAACCACTTGGCCAATCAAAGCCAAATTTTATGTGAAGCATCAATAGGAAGGGATTACAAATATGTACATAAAAAATCCAGGTCACATGGCCAAGATGGCCGCCATGCCCATATATGGTAAAAACCCTTCAAAAATCTTCTTCTCCAGAACCAGTGGACCGATTTCAACAAAACTTGGCATGAAGCATCGATGGCTCAAGCACTACAATGTGTAAATAAATCATGACCTTTTGATGACCTTGACCTATTTTACGGCAAGGTCAACGTAGGTCGCCAATGCATTTGAATGGGGAAAACTTTTAAAATGTAATTTAAAGTGAAAGTCTTGCAGGAAATGGGAAGTAGGACTGAATATTAATGATTCTGAAAAAAATTGGACCCCGGGGGCTCATGTGCCCCCACCCCGCGGCAATATACATGTATATTTCCATAATATTCAAACCTCTTCTCCTCTGAAATCGCTTGGCCAATCAAAGCCAAATTTTATGTGAAGCATCTATAGAATTGGGGAATCAATGTGTATATAAATAATCTAGGTCACATGACAAAGATGGCTGCCATGCCCATATATGGTAAAAACCCATCAAAAATCTTCTTCTCTGAAACCAATAGACTGATTTCAAGGAAACTTGGCGTGAAGCATCGATGGCTAAAGTACTCCAATGTATATATAAATCATGACCATGTGATGACCTTGACCAAGTTTATGGCAAGGTCAACATGGGTTGCCTATGCATTTGAATTGGGAAAACTGTTAAAATGTCGTTTGAAGGGAAAAGCCAGCAGGAAATTGGCAAATGGACAGAATATTGAAGATTCTGAAAAAAGAAAATGGCCCAAGGGCTTCATCTGCCCCTGCACTGGAGTTAAATACCATAATATTCAAACATGTTTATTGGTATATGCAGCAGATCTCAGGTGAGCGTTTACAGGACCATTGGTCCTCTGGTTTCTAAACATTCAGGGTTTAAGCAAATAATCACAGATGTAAAGTGTTGTGTTTCTTAAGCCCATCAGTATACATTTATATCTCAAAGCAATAAATTCTGATGTAATTAAATAAATTTCTTTAACCACACGTACATTAACTTTCATTGTAGGGATATCCATGTAGCTAAACCTTTCTACGTAGAGTTGCCAAGATCTTTAGTAGAAGTTGTCACTAATTGGAATATACCTATGCATAATTGGTTAAAAACTTGTAAGTAAAACTTGAATGACGAAAACTTGCCTATGTAGTTTACAGAGATTCTTTTTAGCTGTAAAAATGAAAATTTCATTGTCAGAAAAACAAATCTGACATTTTTAAAATTTTGCTCAAAACATAGATTATGGGTGCACATTAGAACTGCCTTGCTGAGGCAATCTATGTTTTGGATCAAAATTTAGAAAAATAGGTATACCCCTGTAAACCCCAGTTTACTATATAAAAGTTGGATATAAGACTGTATACATTTCACGGACATGTTTTCCTGATGGAACGGTTTGATTAGATGATTTTTAAAACACATGATTATAGCAGTATGCAAATGCACTTAAATGCACAAAACCCTGTTTTAGGTGAACTTAATTGATGGCTCATGAGCTTGTGCTATTTAAATAAAGGCGTGAACAAATGGATGGGTAATTTTGTCCTGAGTTCAGTGTTGAATTAGGTCAAATTAGAAATGAATAAAAAACACTTGGGCTCCAACTACAGGTCAATCTCATAACTATTTTTGGGGTTCATGGAAACAGACCATGTTGTAAGTGAAACTGTGTTCTAATGATGTTACTAGCAAAATAAGCATTTTGGGAGATTTGACATGGCCTTGATGTATTGAAATCAGCATTGTAATGGGGCATGTTATAATGAGGTTGAACTGTATGCACTTGGACTCCAGGAGATCAAGATAGAAACCAATTTGTGATCCGCCTCGTGAGAAAACCAACAATTTGCATGGGCGAAAAGAAAGACGCAGATCAGCTTCGCGGTAACCGCGAAGCTGATCAGCGCCTTTATTTTCGCTACATGGATAGTACAATTACTCTACTTTCTAAATCCAAAATTTCAAGCTTCTAGCCAGTTTCTGTGCTTGTACAGCTCGGTTTGTGTCAAATCTGTTCGGAAACCACATTGTTGGTTTTTCCACGAGGCGGCTCAATTTTGTGATCATATGAATGTTCACATGTTCACTTGTGCTGGTGCTTTTTGATCTCACCAAAATTTTTAACATACATTGTACAGTGTACATGCATTCTGTATATCTGTTTCAGATGTATTTAAAAGTTCCCGCCGATTAGGAAATTTTTCTGCTGTATTCTGTACCTATATTGCAAGTGCTCTTTTACATGTAAGTTTACATGTTAATGTACATATGAGCCGCGACGCGAGAAAACCGGTCTTCGGGGTTTCCGACAAGGTCTGACACAAACTGACCTGTACAGTCACAGAAGCGGGCTAGAAGCTTGAAATTTCGGATTTAAGTAGAAGAGGAATTGTACTATCCGAGTAGCGAAAACAAAGGCGCTGATCAGCTTCGCGGTTACCGCGAAGCTGATCTGCGCCTTTGTTTTCGCCTAGGCAAAAATCCGGTTTTCTCACGATGCGGCTCATATGTAAAGCTGAACGTGATTTGAATCTGAAAACTTGGCTAGAAAAATACATTATGTAGACAACTTGATAGAAGTCTATAATAGATTTTTTACAAAACACAATTTTTGACATAAGCAGAATATTTCTATTCTCAGTGCAGTGTTACCTAGAACCTAGTGGTGTTACCTAGAACCTATCACTGGAAATAAGCTTTAACTGTAAGCTCTGACTTGCTATTTTATTCATAATTTTTTTCCTCAAATATTCTAATTGCTCACCCCTTTTGGTGAATAGTTTGAAAAAGTTATTCAAATGATTTAAAAACATGAAAATCACTCAAAATTACATTTTAATATTGATTGTTTTTCTGTTTTCAGGGTTTAAATTTCCAATTAGCAGCAGTTTTACTTTCTTTAGGTGTTTATACTTATGTTGAATTCGGTAAGTTTACAGAGCTGAGCTTTTTAGTTAAAATTTGAGATTTTATGCTGAGTTAAAAGAGCAAAACTCAGATCAGTACAGCGGCGGCCCCGTGGCCGAGCAGTTAAGAGCACTGTTTCTTAATCACTCTATCATCTCACCGCTGTGTCTGGTGTGGGCTCAAGCCCCGCTCTGGCCACGTTTTTCTCGGGGTTCTCCCGTTTTTGCCCCACCTACTGATTGACCCGTCTCATATGAGCTGAAATAATCTTGAAAGGGATGTAAAACTGAATTCAAAAAAAAAAAAAAGATCAGTACAGCAAGCTAACAGATTATAACTAACAGTTGACTGGTACCACAAAAATCGTTCATCATAGAAGATACTGTCAGGAATGAAATCTCTATAAAACAACCAATTCAAGGTAGAGTCTTGAAATAAAGGGTACTTTAGAAACAGAGATATGTTAATGTTACTATATACTAGATAGTAGTCATTTGTTTCTGCTGTTTGTGATAGCTTGGTTGGTAGTTTCACTGACTTGTCCTCTTATTAGATCACCTGAGCCGTAAGGCTCACAAGGTGAGCATATAGTATACCCGTGCTCTGTCGTCATTGTCGTCGTTGTTCACAATGTTCAAACATCTTCTCCTCCGAAACCCCTGAGCCAATCAAAGCCAAACTTCTTATGGGGCATCCTTAGGAAGAAGTTCATATAAAGGTCCAGGTCACATGACCAAGATGGCCGCCATGGCTATAAATAGCAAAAACCTTTAAAAATATTTTCTCCAGAACCAGAAGGCCTATTATTTTGAAACTTGACATGAAGCATCAGGCAATGGAGCTCTACAAAGTTTGTATAAATCATGACCCTTGGATGACCTTGACCTATTTTACGTCAAGGTTAAAATTGCTTGCCTATGCATTTGAATGGGGAAAATTGTTAAAATGGGATTTGAAGGGCAAAACTTGCAGGAAATGGGCAAATGGACAGAATAGTAATGTTTATGAAAAAAAGTTTGTCCCCATGGGGTTGTTTGCCCCTGCCCCAGGACTATATACATGTATATGACCACCGCTTGGCCAATCAAAGCCAAACTTTATGTAGAGCATTGTTAGGAAGGGGGAAAGAAAGTTTGTATAAATGGTCATGGTCACATGACCAAGATGGCCACCATGGCTATAAATAGCAAAAAACCTTAAAAAATCTTCTTCTCCAGAACCAGAGGGCCTATGATTTTGAAACTTGGCATGAAACAACAGGCAATAGAGTTCTGCAAGTTTGTATAAATCATGACCCTGAGATGACCATGACCTATTTTACGGCAAGGTCAACATAGGTGGCCTATACATTTGAATGGAGAAAATTGTTAACATGTAATTTGAAGGGCAAAACTTGCAGGAAATGGGCAAATGGACAGAATATTTATGTTTATGAAAACATTTTGTGCCCAGGGGTTTTCTGCCCTTGCCCTGGGGCTATATACATGTATATGACCATAATATTCAAACATCTGCTCTGAAACCGCTTGGCCAATCAAAGCCAAACTTTGTGGAGCATTGTTAAGAGGGGGGAATGAAAGTTTGTATAAATGACCAAGATGACCACCATGGCAATAAATAGCAAAAACCTTTAAAAACCTTCTTCTCCAGAACCAGAAGGCCTATGATTTTGAAACTTGGCATGAAGCATCAGGCAATGGAGCTCTACCAAGTTTGTATAAATCATGACCCTGGGATGACAGCCTATTTCACAGCAAGGTCAACATAGGGTGCCTATGCGTTTGAATGTGGAAAATTGTTAAAAATGGGATTTGAAGGGCAAAACTTGCAGGCAATGGGTTATGAACTGGAGATTTAAGATTCTGAAAAGGGGTGGGTCTGCCCCTGCCTCGGGGCATTATACATGTTTATAACCATAATATTCAAAGATCTCTACTTGGGCAATCAAAGTCAAATTTGATAGGAAGCATCTGTATAAAGGGGGAATCAATATGTTCATAAATAAACCAGTTCACATGACCAAGATGGCCGCCATGCCCATATATATGATAATTACCCTTCAAAAGTCTTCTTCGCAGGAACTGCTAAACCTATTGCAACAAAAATTGGTATGTAGCAATTAAGACTAGAGTACTACAATGTGTGTATAAATCATGATCCTCTAATGACCTTGACAGATTTTACGGCAAGGTCAACATAGGTCACATATGCAGAAAACTGTTAAAATGACACTGAATGGAAAAAAACTTTCACGAAATGGGCAAGTGGACAGAATATTTAGGATTTTGAAAAAGAAATTAACCCCAAGGGGGTATTCTGACTCTGTCCTGGGGCTATATACATGTAGATGACCTTTATAGTCAAACATGTTTATTGGTATATATTTCAGATATCAGGTGAGTGTTTACAGGACCATTGGTCCTGGTATATGAAAGCCAACTAAAGTGCACCAAAAATTGATCAGCAAAACTTTGCACTGTCTCATAATTTACCAAACACCACCTTTGTTTTTGCTTCATGGATAGCACAACCCCTCTTCTTCTTAAATGCAAATTTCAAGCTTCTAGCCTTTTTCCAAGACTGTACAGGTTGCTTTGTGTCAGACCTGGATGGAAATCCCAAAGACAGGTTTTCTCACATCATGGCTCAGTTAAAGTAGACTGTCACTTACTGGTAAAAAGAATGTGCACTTCATACTGATGACTGTTTTTAAGAAGGAAAAGTGGGTCAAGTTAATGACTGACTGTCCCCAAATTAGCTGTTTATGACATAAATCAAACATACTGAAGTTACTGACTAAATTAGGGGAAATTGAATCGCAATTATTTTTTGATACGCTTTGTTCATAATAATTATAATTCCTGGTCTTTTCTGTTTCAGTATTAAGAAATAAATTATCAAGAGTTTTTGATGCTTGTTTAGAAGCTAGACCTTGTAAAGACAACTGTACTCATACTTATAAACATGTAAGTTTTGATTTTTATATAAAATCATAATGACTAGTGTAAACCCAGCAGGGGGCATTTATTGAGGCACCTCTTAATAATTTGCACTATTCAGTTTTTATCGCACTTGCTTATAGCAAGGTGCGATATAGGTTTCCAAATTTCTGTCTGTCCGTCCGTTCGTTTGTTCGTCCGTCAACATTTATGTCGAAGTTTGGTTTCCTCGACATCAGAGATAGCTGTGAGTCTGAAACCTTGCATAGTAATTGTCCCTGACATACCCTTCAAGCACGCATCTTAACCCGGTGCCCTTGACCTATATTTCACGGTCCACTGACTTTGAAAATTTTTACGTCGAAGTTTGGTTTTCTCGACATCAGAGATAGCTGCAAGTCTGAAACCTTGCATAGTAATTGTCCTTGACATACCCTTCAAGCACGCACCTTAACCCGGTGCCCTTGACCTATATTTCACGGTCCACTGACTTTGAAAATTTTTACGTCGAAGTTTGGTTTTCTCAACATCAGAGATAGCTGCAAGTATGAAACCTTGCATAGTAATTGTCCTTGACATACCCTTCAAGCACGCACCTTAACCCGGTGCCCTTGACCTATATTTTACGGTCCACTGACTTTGAAAATTTTTACGTCAAAGTTTGGTTTTCTCGACATCAGAGATAGCTGCAAGTCTGAAACCTTGCATAGTAATTGTCCTTGACATACCCTTCAAGCACGCACCTTAACCCGGTGCCCTTGTCCTATATTTCACGGTCCACTGACTTTGAAAATTTTTACGTCGAAGTTTGCTTTTCTCGACATCAGAGATAGCTGCGAGTCTGAAACCTTGTATAGTAATTGTCCTTGACATGCCGTTCAAGCATGCACCTTGACCCAGTGCCGTTGAACTTTATTTCACGGTCTATTGACTTTGCCCAATGCAGGTGCGATATCGACCTCCGCGGAGTTCTTGTCCTAGATAACGGTTTGAGTGTGGCATCACTGACCTGATTAAAGCCAAAATGCTGATTTTGTGTTTTATTGGTGTGTTGGCTGGTTGCATTCATGTTAAGTGTTTAACCAACAGCTCGGGTCATACCATGTTACAGTCCCGAGGTTATAAAACTTTTTTCATACCCAACTCAGCTGTCAGAGCATAAAATTTTAACTGCTCATTCTTTAGGAAATAGCCCAAGAAAATTGAAAAGATTTTAGTCTCAGCTGATCTGAGCATGAAAAAAGTTTTATAACCTCGGGCCACAGACTTGGTTAAACATTTCACCCAAAATAAGTCCAGGATCAATGCGAGTGGCATCTGTTTTATTTGTGTTTTTTGCCTTTCAGAGTCATCCCTATGTGATATCAGCCAATGTGTTGTTTGGAAGTTTAGCCATCTTCCATCTTGCCTATCTTGGAGTAATGTTTGATACCAGCTCAAACCAAGAAACGGTATGTATTGCCTTTAAGAAACCTGCTGAAACTTTGTACCATTATGCTGCTCAGAGAAAAATATAATGTCTGACCATGCCTGACACAAATAGTGCTGACCAAGCCTTGAGGTTATAAAACTTTTTTCATGCTCAACTCAGCTGAGCATCAAATTTAAACTGCTCCCAAATACAGAAATAATCAAAATTGGTAGAAAATTCAGGTTAAGGTTAGCAAAGCCTGTACGGTAATTCATCCAGCTAATAAATGATGATGATGTTTGACCAAACTTGCACAGAAATATTGTTAAAAAAAGAAAAATGCTGTCACTTGATTAATGCTTCACTTTTGGTGGCTGGGGCGAGGGGTGTTGTCATAAATTCCCTTTAAAACCCTGTCTGAGTTTTTTTAAGTTCCATAAATGAACATGTATTCTGTATATTTTAATTTCCATGTACATGTAATCTTTATATTTTCAGGGTTACAGTATGGAGCATACCTTGAAAAAGTGGTCAGCATTAGACTTTCTCAGTCACTGGGTCATGGCTGGGACTTTCCTATTCCATCTCATGATCTAACCACATTTTTGCATATGCGAAAACAAAGTCGCAGATCAGCTGTGCAGTAACTGCACAGCTGATCTGCGGCTTTGTTTTCGCTACTTGGATAGTCCAATTCCGCTTCTTCCAAAATCCGAAATTTCAAGCTTCTAGCCTTTTTCTGTGACTGCACAGACCGGTTTATGTCGGACCTGATTGGAAACCGCGAAGACCGGTTTTTTTCAGCATTAGAATTTCTCAGTCACTGGGTCATGGCAGGGACTTTCCTGTTCCATCTGATGATCTAAGCACATGAACAAGAAACTGGGGAGTGTGCCACAGTGATCTAACCACCAGAACAAACTTCAAAGGGGGGGGGGAGTAGTGGGCCCTGGGTCACTGGGGCGTCATATTAGACCAGCACTAAGGCATAATTCAGCATTTTGTATAGTCATATAATTTTCATTTTGTTACATTCATTTTTATAATGCACGATATAAGGACACTGTACAAGATTGATCTTATGCATATGAGCCTGTGCATGAGAAAACCAACAATTCGGGTTTCCGACCTGGTCTGACACAAACCAGGCTGTACAGTCACAGAATAAAGCTAGAAGCTTGAAACTTTGGATATAAGTAGAAGAGGATGTGGCAAAAACAAAGGCACGGATCAGCTGTGCAGTAGTAACTGCACAGCTGATCTGCGTCTTTGTTTTCGCATATGCAAATTGTTGGTTTTCTCTTGCGAAGGCTCATATAATATTGTTAAATGAGCCACATCATGAGAAACTTGGTCTTTATGCCAATGCGAAAAAAAAAATCTGATTACCTGTGCAGTGACTGAACAGCTGATAATCTCACTTCATGGATTGTACAATCACTCTTCTTCTTATATCCAAAATTTCAAGCTTCTAGCTTTCATCTCTAACTGTACAGACTGGCTTGTGATTGACCTGGTTGGAAGCCACAAAGACTTGTTTTCTCGTGTTGTGGTTGAAATTATGTTTGTTACTAAGAGCTTCTTGCCAAAAACCAAAAAATTGTTTTTCTTGATTATTGCTTAAATATATAACAACTACATGTCTTAAGCATTAAAGGAAAAGCTTTAACTGACAAAAACATGTACCATAGTCATTCGAATAAACACGCTCCAATAAGCGCACACCCTGATCATTTGCGAAAAACATAAGTGCATACTTCTTGACTAATATATTGGTTTAAATGGTATTAATGTGTAAAATTGGTTTAAAAACCAATTTTACACATTAAAATACCATTTAAACCGCATTAATTAACCTTAAATGATCAAAACATATTTTGCAACAATTGGAACGCTCAAGTGACCTCACCATTGATATTTTTGAGATGGTTATTTAGCAGTTTATGTTTCATTCGAAGTGTGTGCTTATTACTAGAACAATACTCTGCTCCCTTAACTTTAAGAAGTTTTGAAAAGTTATAAAGTGCACTGTGCGCTTATTAGAACGAATATAGTATATTTGAGCCACCACATGGGAAAACCAACAATCTGCATAGGCAAAAACAAAGGCGCAGATCAGCTTCGCAGTTACTGTTTTGGCCACATGGATAGTACAATTCCTCTACTTTCTAAATCCAAAATTTCCAGCCTCTAGCCATCTTCTGTGCTTGTACAGGCCGATTTGTGTCGGACCTGGTTGGAGCCCAAATTGTTGGTTTTCTTACGCACAGGCTCTAATTATTTGTATGTTTGCACAAGGTGTTGATGCACTACTTTTGTACATGTATATGAAAATTATAACTGATACTTTATCAGAGATGATGTTAATGAGGAAGAGACCATCCATGGTCTCGGCTAACAGCCAGAGAATGATAAAGACGGACAAAAATACAGTTTTATGTCCAACATTGACTCTTTACAAGACACTGTGCAAACAAATGTATAACAGTAAAACTTGTCAATGCAATATACAGAGATTTTTTTTTTTCAACTCTAAAATTAAAAATTTCATTGGAAAAAAAAAAGAAGATATTTTTAATGTTTGCTCAAAACATTGATTGTGGGTACACTTTAGAACTGCCTGGCCAATCTATGTTTTCGATCAAAAATAAGAAAAATAGGTATACTCCTGTATACCTCAGTTTTACTATTTAAAAGTGGGGTTTTAGGGGGTATACATTGCACGGACATGTTATCCTGATGCATGCTTGGAAACTTCAAATACCCACTTTTACAAAAATATAAGACAGTGTAATTTTACAAATGAAATCTTACCCCCTATGGGCGGCTTACCTTAATTGCATCAGGATGAATATTTGTCACCATATGAGCCGCATCGTGAGAAAACCCGATTTTTGCCTATGCAAAAAAAGACGCAGATCAGCTGTTCAGTAGCTGCACCGCTGATCAGTGCCTTTGTTTTTGCTACTCGGATAGTACAATTCCTCTTCTACTTAAATCCAAAATTTCAAGCTTCTAGTCTGCTTCTGGGACTCTACAGGCCGATGTCACATTCTGTTGGAACTCCAGAAGACTGGTTTTCTCGCGTCATGGCTCATATAACAGATATGCAGCAACTAGGTATTGAACCCACAACCTCAGAATTGCTAGGCGAATACACTATCCATTAGACTACCGCAACACATTAGTTTCTGTCAGTTGTTTGATTAGTTTTATATTGTAGAAATAGTCTGTATTATAAGTTATAGATACATGTAGCTCTATGTGTCCAAGCTATATTGACATTTTTACCAAATAAATATGAGCCGCGTCATTAGAAAACCGGATTTTTCAATTTTGTCTATGCGAAAACAAAGGCGCAGATCATCTGTGTAGTAAATGCACAGCTGATCAGTGCCTTTGTTTTCACTACTCAGAAAGTACAATTTTTCTTCTACTTAAATCCAAAATTTCAAGCGTATAGCTTTCTTCTGGGACCATGTCCAATCAAGTGATGCAAATGTTTTGGACTTGAATTTGATGTAATCTGCAGCACTGGAAAAAAAAAACTGCACTTATTGCAAACATAGGTTGTAGGTATTTATTAAGTGTAACCTGCTTGACTAAATGACTTTCTACTTTATATGAAATAGTTAAAACAATATGAGCCTTCGCATGAGAAAACCAACAATTCGCATGGGCGAAAACAAAGGCACAGATCAGGTTCGCAGTAACTGCGAAGCTGATCGGCACCTTTGTTTTCGCTGCAATTCCTCTTCTTTCTAAATCCAAAATTTCCAGCCTCTAGCCATCTTCTGTGCTTGTACAGTCCAGTTTGTGTCTGACTTGGTCGAAAACACAAATTGTTGGTTTTCTCGCGCACAGGCTCATATTTCATTGTCCTAGTCGAAAGTCTGACAAAATTTTTTGTACATAACCAAGCTGTCAATGAGAATGTCAATATTGCCAAGTTAAATGAGCCGCCAATGTGGTTTCCGAGCAGGTCAGACACAAACCGACCTGTACAAGCACAGAAAAGAGCTAGAAGCTTGAAATTTTGGAGTTAAGTAGAGGAGGACTTGTACTATCCGAGTAGCGAAAACAAAGGTGCTGATCTGCGCCTTTGTTTTCGGCTATGCTGATTGTTGGTTTTCCCATGGGGCGGCTCAAATGATAAAGTTATAAAGCTAGTAGTGCTTTTTAAAACTTGCATGTTTTTGTACTGTTATTTTAGTATGTTTTATACATTTGTTAACAATATTATACATACATATTTACGAGGAAAAGATATAAACCAGGCCAGGTGTTGTTTACAATAAATTTAAAAGACAACAATTTTCAGGATTTTCTATATTAAAACCCTTTTTGGCATCAACAAGCATAATTTGAGGTGCATCGTGAGAAGATGACTTTTGCATACATAAAAACAAAAATGCAGATCAGCTGTACAGTAACTTCACAGCTGATCAACATCTTTGTTTTTGCTTCGTAGATAGTACAATCCCTCTTCCTCTTTAATCCTGAATTTCAAGCTTCTAGCTTTCCGTGACCGGACAGAATCCTAGCAGATTCACAGATCGGTAACAGAATAGACTGTTATGAAATGAGCCGCGTCATGAGAAAACCTGATTTTTACCTATGCGAAAAGAAAGGCGAAGATCAGCTTCGCAGTAACTGCGAAGCTGATCAGCGCCTTTGTATTCGCTACATGGATAGTACAATTCCTCTTCTTCCTAAATCAAATTTCAAGCATCTAGCCATCTTCTATAGCTGCACAGACCGGTTTGTGTCGGACCAGGTTTGAAACCCCAAAGACCGGTTTTCTCAAGAGGCGGCTCAAATGTGTTCAGGGTTGCCACACTTAGGTGGAAACAAAATTCCCTGACGGAATTTCAAATTTCACTGACAGCAACATCTTGGCAGGCAGTCTCTTTAGAGAAGGGTAAAAAATAAGACAATTCTTAAATTTTGCAAAGTCATAAATTACTATAAAACAGTTAACACCATCTTATTTCAACATAAAATGCACTTCTTGATACCATCTGATTTATGACTACCTCAAAAACATTGATGGGATGATGATGAATTCACTCAGTAACTTGACTTGAATCTGGTATTTTCAAAATTCCCTGACAATTCCATGACATTTACCAACAATTCCAAAGGCCTAGGGAATTTAAGGCCTGATTTCGGCCTCGTAATGGTAAAAAATTGAATTTTGGAATTTTGCGGAGAGAAGTATTACAAATAGCAGGTATAGGTCCCTGCTTATAAATTCTAGCACAACTATCACATTCAAATTACACATGTCGCCATGACAACGCTCCGAAAAGCATGGAAATACCACTTATTGCAATATTGGGTCTATTTTCCACATTTCAACATCATTTTCAACTACCAGCCCACGCGACGAACAATTTCTTATTATGAAATAATTATGAAGTATTATCCAGAGATATTATATGCTAAGTATCATTTTGTTCGTCACATGGGCTGGCACTTAAAAATTAAAAAATGTGTTCAGAAATGGGCAAAAATAGACCAAAAAGTGCAAAATGTGCTATCTATGGTTCTTCTGGGCGTTGCCATGGCAACGCTTGTAGAATAAATGAAGTACTTGTTCTTGTTTTTAATAGAGGAGATATATGACTGTTTCAAGGAATAGTTTTTTCAACTAAATTCTAAAATTTACTTTTTAGCAAAATCTGAGGCCAAAATCAGGCGTTAAATGCCCTAGTCCTTTCCCTGACAGTTTGCAAAATTCCCTGACTTTGAAAAAATTTAAATTTCCCTGACGTGTGGCAACCCTGGTGTTGGCATAAGTGGGTAACGTTGTTGTTGTTGTTCGTAAATCCTTCCTCTGCTGGGAGAACCATGTTTATTTTTTTTTATTTTTTTTTTTTATTCAGTTTTACGTCCCTTTCAAGATTATTTCAGCTCATATGAGACGGGCCAATCAGTAGGTGGGGCGAAAACGGGAGAACCCTGAGAAAAATCACCTGACACACCCGCAAGCAGAACTTGGCTTGTCTCACGTGGCCTGAGCGGGGCTCGAACTCAGACCAGACACAGCGGTGAGATGATCGAGTGATTAAGAAACAGCGCTCTTAACCGCTCAGCCACGGGGGCCGCCTCACGTTTATTGATAACGTGTGACATTGACATGTATAAAAATACTGAACAGAAAAAGAAACACGGCCAGAGGACCAATGGTCCCTTAAACGTTCATCTGGATCGTTTTACTTGTAGGGGTACTAATGACCCCTTACTTGTAGCGGTACTAATGACCCCTGCCCTAGGGCATGGCCTGTATGGACCCCAGGTGTGCCGGTGGCAGCATTTATACAAAGGATTAATTAACATTACTATGCACAAAAAAAGCTATAGGATTTCTGAAAAGATTTTTCTGTGCTCATTGTAAGTATATTGGAGCTAATGACGCCCAGAATGGGACCATTTTTGACCCCAAGGGCATGATTTGCACGATTTATGTAGAGCACCACATAACAGTGCTGAAAACTTAATATACAAGTTGGTTCTTGTGGTTTCAGAGATGTTTTTCCTATTATATGACTATGGCAGATAACTAGTCCTTTGGGTGTGGCCAATATGGATCCAGGGGTTGGAGTTATAAAGGGAAATACTTTTGGGGACCCCAGGGGCATCATTGGCAGGATTTATGTAGGGTGCCATTAAACATTGATATAGGGAACGCAGTGGCATAGTGGTAGAGCATCTAACTTGGAATCGACCGGTCGTGGGTTGGATCCCCACAGGCGCCTCGGTGTTGTGTCCTTGAGCAAGACGCATTAACTCCCTACAGTACTGGTTAAACCCAGGAAGCGTTGGCTCCGTCTCGACATGACTGAAAAATTGTCGACTGGGATTTTAAGCCTCAATACAAACAAACAAAATAAACAATGATGCATTCTAAATATACAAGCAATAGCTCTTGTGGTTTTAGAGATTTTCACCCATTATATGTCTATGATTGATAGATATTGATGCCCCGTGATTGATAGATATTGATGCCCCGAGGGCATGGTCAATTTGAACCCAAGATCATGGTTCAGGTTGGCAGGATTTAAGAAGGAGACTACTGAACATTACTACATACAAAATATAGCTCTTGGCCTTGTGGTTTTAGAGAGGAGTGTTTCATTTTTAGCTCGCCTGTACGAAAGTACAGGAAGAGCTATTGCAATCAACCCGGCGTCAGCGTTCACATTGCTCAAATGTTAAAGTTTTTGGTTAAAGTTTTTATAAGTCTCTTGAACATGCTGATGGATCAAGTTGATACTTTGCAGGTTAGTAGATGTTGGTCTGAAGTTTTATGCAGTATCATCATGACCCACCCTGGGTGACCTTGAGGTCAAGGTTACGGACTTGGAGAAATTTTGTGTTAAGATTTTGGTTACAGTTTTTATAAGTCTATATCTCTTGAACATGTTGATGGATCAAGTTGATACTATGCAGGTTGATAGATATTGGTCTCAAGTTTTATGCTGTACCATTATGACGCACCTGGATAACCTTGAGGTCAAGGTCACAGACTTGGAAATTTTGTGTTAAAGTTTTGGTTAAACTTTTTATAAGTATATATGTCTTGAACATGTAAATGTATCAAGTTGATACTTTGCATGTTTGTAGATACTGGTCTGAAGTTTTATGCTGTACCATCACGACCCACCTGAGTGACCTCGAGGTCAAGGTCATGGGTCATAGATTTTGATAGATTTAGTGGCAAAGCACAAGTCAGGTGAGCTACGCTGTCCCGCGACAGCTCTAATTCTCATTGAAAGTCTATGGGAGATGTCTGTTGCCACGGAAAACACAATGTTGATACAATCTGCTCCAAAACTTAATGCCGTCAATCACCCTAACCCAATAATTTTATCAAGATTGGCCTACATGCTTCAAAAATGAGCCGCATCATGAGAAAACCAATAATCTACATATGCAAAATCAAAGACGCAGATCAGCTTTATGGTAACAGCGAAGCTGATCAGCATCTTTGTAATGTTTTCACTTCATGGATAGTACAATTTCTCTACTTTCAAAATCCAAAATTTCAAGACTCTAGCTATCTTCTGTAACAGTACAGACCAGTTTGTCGGACCTGTTCGAAAACCACATTGTTGGTTTTCTCACGACACGGCTCAAATATTCTTCTTTGAAATTGTGGATGGACAGACGGTCTAGCCTTGCTATACTAAAAGATCACCTGATGAGCCTTCAGCTCAGGAGAGCTATCAAAACGCCACCTATGTCTTCTGTAATGAATGAGCGTTTATAGGCGATTTAAAATGTACCATTGTTTCATGATTGCACATGGCTGCTGGATGTTTTATCCTTTTCGGCACGTCTTTTTATAGAATACTGTAAATTCGGAAATTTTTGCATGTCAGACTTATTTCGCGAATTATCTATTTCAAATTTACAAGCAAGTTTTTGAATTCGCAAGAAGGCACTTGTGCATTCTTAAAGCCTTATTTAAGCATTTTATTAGCAAGAACTTTGAATTTGCAAGTTCTTGTTGGCGAAAATAAAGTTCTTGCGAACATTTCCAAACTTACAGTATTAAACTGCTATCCTCAGAATGAAAATCAGTTTCTTGCATATGGATGTCCGATATCTAACACAAAATGCATTTATGTACCCTGAATTTCATATAACCAGAATTCAGAGAAAAGAATTGTGGCATTGCTTCTTTTGTTTTATACGAGTCATGTCATTAGAATACCAAATTTTTGCCTTTGTGAAAACAAAGGTGCAGATCAGCTGTGCAGTGACTGCCCAGCTGATCAGCATCTTTGTTTTCGCTACTAAGATACTGTAATTATTATTGATTTTAATGGTTAAATATCAATTCAATATGTTGTTTTTTTTCACTTTAACTAAGTAGGGCCTAATCTTTAAGGTTGTAGTACACTGAAAAAAAGTTATAAGAGGCCACCTCATATTTTGTCTTCTAGTTCAGAAAGTAAAATACGATCAATTAAAATTCATGATCATATGAATAAACCAATGTCTAACAGTGGCTCTGTGAGTTTCTGCATTCCAAAATGCGTGATACTTCTCACACAGACGAAGCATGTGTAAAGGTACCCTATTTCGAAAAGTCACACTTTATTAACATCAAATTAAATGTCATATTATGACGTTGTGTTTTTACATTTTAATTTATTTGAAAGTGCTACTGACTGCCATGATGCAAGATAAAATTAAGTCAAAAGTGTTGCTGCAATAAGAATCTTCGTTTCTGTTTTGCACATGCAAGAAGACAACAACCTGAATAACAGGAATTCAGCTTTTGTATGCAATTTGCATACCAACTTTGTTCTTCTCCAGTTGCGTTATTATCAGCAGCACGGCATTGAAATTTTCAGCGATTATTTAGGTCAAATACTAGACTCTGATAAACTTTGAAAATTAAAAAAATCGTCCATAAATTTTGTTATTTTGTTCGTTAAAAATTGGCATTGAAACCGGAAGTGTGCGGCAGCCTTGACATGTTGGTCCTCGAAAATGGTCAAAAACAGTTCAGTCGAATTATATCTCTCATTTCCAGGCCTCATCAAGTGAATTTAACAGGGGTCAACATGTTTAAGAGGCACATTTATGAATTTTTCAAAAAATCTCAAAATTGGCGATTTTTAAAAATGCATAAAAATTCTACCAGTAGAGAAAATTCGAATGTTTGGTGTTTTTCCGAGCCGTAACGACCCCTTTGATGACACCCGTTCCTAATTTCAATAAATGGTGTGCTGTATCCAATTTTTTATTTAAAAACATTGATTTTTGCATTTTTACTCCAAAAACGCCTTTATTAAAAGAAAATTATTTCTTAACACTTTGGAACTTTACTTACTTGAAAGACACGTCTTTTGGCAAAAAATTGTGCAATTTTGAACTTGGCTTAGAAACAAATAATGAGTTTGAAAAGTGGCCTCTTTATAACTTTGTTTCAGTGTAGTTCTGGCATACATGTGATACACTTGAGAAGCCAAATAGGGAGATTTCCTTTTCCAAATAGGGAGAATGATTAAACAAAGAAGGAACTTCTTGATTTGAAATAGGGAGATCTAAAATTCCAAACACATATATAAGATATATAGGAAAATTCTGAAATTCCAAATTGGGAGATCTTGTCCAAAATAGGGAGATCTCTCCGAAATAGGGGGATATCACATGTACATGTATGAGTTCTGGGCCCAGGTTTAATTTACTTTCATGGTGCATCAATAAAACCAAACAGAGTGCCTTCAATTTCTTTTTTTAATTTATTTATTTATGTTTTTCAATAACATTCTCACTAACCATAAAACCAATATTTCAATTCCTATATGAGCCATGTCATGAGTCTTCTTAAATCCGAAACTTCAAACTTCTAGGCTTCAAAAACAAAGACGCAGATCAGCTTCGCAGTACTGTAAGTTCGGAAATTTTCGTGTGACTTTTATTTCGCGAATTTTCGATTTCCAAATTTTTAGCGAGTCTTTGAATTCGCGAAAGAGTACTCATGCAGTCTTTCAAGCTTATTGTATTTCTTTATTAGCGAGAACTTTATTTTTGCGAGGCAACGAATTCGCGAATATTAGCGAAAATTAAGTTCTCGCGAACATTTCCGGATTTACAGTAACCGCAAAGCTGATCTGACAGCGACTTTGTTTTCGCTACTCGGAGAGTAAAATCCCTCATCTTCTTAAATCTGAAATTTCAAGCCTCTAGCTGTCTTCTGTGGCTGTACAGTCTGGTTTGTGTTGGACCGGTTCGAAAACCAAGTTGTTGGTTTTCCTATGAGACTGCTCATATATACAAGGTGGGTATATCTGTGAAAACCCAAAATAAATCTGGTAATAGTAGACATTTGAACTCCCCTACCCACATATTCAAGAGATATAGAGTTAAAAAAACGTTAACCAACACATTTAACATAAAATTTCTAAGTCCCAGACCTTGACCTCAAGGCCACCCAGGTGGGTCACAATGGTACAGCATAAAACTTCAGACCAATATCTAACTAAAGGCATAGAATCAACAACTTGATGATCAGCAAGTTCAAGAGATATAGACTTATAAACTTTTAACAAAAACATTTTTGCAATGCGGACGCAGATGCCGACGTGACTGCAATAGCTCTTCCTACAGGCGAGCTAAAAAGTACCTTTCATTCCCAGTTGCTGACTAAAAATTCCCAATTGGGAAATTGTGAAGAACTCTACCAAGAAATTCATAGGCATTGTTGTTTTGACAGACACCAAACTGTCGAAAGTAGTGAAAGATAATATTATTTCTTCTAGTCTGCAATATCTTTGCATCTCGAAAATATGTCCGTGAAATTTATACCGCATTGAACCCCAGTTTTATATAGAAAAACTGGGATATGGAGGGGTATACCTATTTTTCTTATTTTTGCTCCAAAAATAGATTGTGGGTACTTGTTAGAACCACCTCGATGAGGCGGTTCTAACGTGTACCCATAATCAATGTTTTGAACAAAAATATGAAAAATATCAAAATTTTTCCTATGAAATTTTTCAATTTTTATAATTGAAAAAAATCTCTGTATATTGCATGGGCAAGTTTTCGTAATGGCACATGGCTTGAGGAACAGCTTTTGAACAAGTTCTGACTTTTACCCAATTCCTGTTTTTGTTCGCTTATTTTCCCAATTCAACAAAATACTGAAAAGGAACACTGCAACTCTTTATTGTGTGAACTTTGATAGGCAAGTCAACGAATTTGTGAAAGTTAGCAAAAATTAAAATCTCATGAATATTTCCAATTTACAGTGCTTTTACAGAAGGTTACCTGTCTTCGTATTAAATTCTGTTACATAGACTGTACAATCCATCTTCATCCTTAATTCTAATCTGAAAGTTCAAGCATTATTCTGTAAAGTTTGTGTCAAACCTGGTTGTCGAAGCAAAAAAAAAAAAGTATTACATGTATATAGATCAAAGACAGTTCAACAATTCTGTTGAGCTCATTCTCTTTTGCTGCTGAAAATCTTGGCATCGTAAAACATTTACCACATCTGTGCATCAATAATGACCAAAGAAACTGTGTCATATGAGAGTAGAAACTCCATGTCATATGAGTTTACTCAGTTTGCCTAAGCCTATCTGTCTAACCAGAGGACCAATGGTCCTGTAAACGCTCACCTGAGATCTGCTGCATATACCAATAAACATGTTTGAATATTATGGTATTTAACCCCAGTGCAGGGGCAGATGACGCCCTTGGGCCATTTTCTTTTTTCAGAATAATCAATATTCTGTCCATTTGCCAATTTCCAGCTGGCTTTCCCTTCAAATGACATTTTAACAGTTTTTCCCCATTCAAATTCATAGGCAACCCATGTTGACCTTGCCATAAACTTGGTCAAGGTCATCACAGGTCATAATTTATATACACATTGGAGTACTTTAGCCATCGATGCTTCATGCCAAGTTTCCTTGAAATCAGTCTATTGGTTTCAGAGAAGAAGATTTTTGAAGGGTTTTTACCATATATGGGCATGGCGGCCATCTTGGTCATGTGACCTAAATTATTAATATATACATTGGTTCCCCCATCCTATGGATGCTTCACAAAAAAATTGGCTTTAATTGGCCAAGCGGTTTCAGAGGAGATGTTTGAATATTATGGTAATATACATGTGTATTGCCCCGGGGTGGGGCCATATAAGCCCTTGGGTCCAACTTTTTTCAGAATCATTAATATTCAGTCCTACTAACTATTTCCTGCAAGATTTTCACCTCAAATGACTTTTTAAAAGTTTTTGCCATTCAAATGCATAGGCGACCTATGTTGACCTTGTCGTAAAATAGGTCAAGGTCATCACAGGGTCATGATTTATATACACATTGTAGTACTTGCGCCATCGATGCTTCATGCCAAGTTTCTTTGAAATCGATCCACCGGTTCTGGAGAAGAAAATTTTGAAGGGTTTTTACCATATATGGGCATGGCGGCCATCTTGGTCATGTGACCTAGATTATTTATATACACATTGATTTCCCCATTCTATAGATGCTTCAAATAAAATTTGGCTTTGATTGGCCAAGCCGTTTCAGAAGAGAAGACGTTTGAAAATTATGGAGATATACATGTATATTGCCCCAGGGTGGGGGCACATGAGCCCCTGGGGTCCAATTTTTTTCATTAATATTCAGTCCTACTGCCCATTTCCTGCAAGACTTTCACTTTAATCGACATTTTAAAAGTTTTCCCCATTCAAATGCATTGGCGACGTATGTTGACCTTGCCGTAAAATAGGTCAAGGTCATCACAGGGTCATGATTTATATACATACAAAATGTATTGTAGTACTTGGGCCATCGATGCTTCATGCCAAATTTTGTTGAAATCTGTCCACCGGTTCTGGAGAAGAAGATTTTTGAAGGGTTTTTACCATATATGGGCATTGCGGCCATCTTGGTCATGTGACCTAGATTTCTTATATACACATTGCTTCTTCCTTCCTACAGATGCTTCATATAAAATTTGGCTTTGATTGGCCAAGCTGTTTCAGAGGAGAAGATCTTTGAAATTGTGGACGGACAGATGGACGACGGACAGATGGACGCCGGATCATGGCCATCCTATAAGCTTACTCACCTTGTGAGCCTAACGGCTCAGGTGAGCTAAAAATGAGCTGCCTCATGAGAAAACTAACAATCTACATATGCGAAACTTAAAGACGCAGATCAGCTTCACTGTAAATGCGAAGCTTATCAGTGTCTTTGTTTTTGCTACATGGATAGAACAATTCCTCCTTTCCAAATCCAAAATTTCCAGTATTTATCCATCTTCTGTGACTGTACAGGCCGGTTTGTGTCTGACCTGTTCGAAAACCACATTGTTGGTTTTCCCATGAGGCGGCTCAAAGTAATCACTTAATATCAAGACATTTTTTTTCCATTTTCTATCAAAGATCATGCAGTGTTTTCCTTTCTTTTTTTCTTTTTCTTCTTGCCTTCACTGCGACTTCTCTCATGCTTTCTCTTCTTACCTGTAAACACATAATATTCACATGGTTCCCTGCGCATAATACTCAGTAATGAGTGTGACGCAGCATCAATAGATAGATAACACAACAAACACACTTAAACATTTGAGCTAATGCTTAAAATCCCAGTCAAGAATGTTTCAGTCATTACGCAACTGCACTATCTCTTGTTTACCAGTACTACTGCATTCAGGCAAATAAAAAGCCTAGTTCAAGGCTACAGCGCTATGGGGTAGATTCCAATCCCCTGACCTGTCACTGAGCATTTGCCACTAAGCCACCATGCTCTCACAATAAATTGAATTATGAAAGATTCTAACACACCCTGCCTATAGAAGCCAATGGTAAAGTGCAGTGATATATTGGGTGATATATCACTGGGCGAACTAGTGTGACGTTACTTTGCACCGTTTTGACGCCATTTTGATTAAATCATGACGTCAGCTATCCTATAAGTCACGTTACCTTGACGTTAGACGGAGTAACATCATTTCAACGCGTTCAAAACGTAACAAACATATGTAAACACTTGCGGTACAGTCAAAAGTTTGGGGGAATTGCTTCAGTGCAAAAGTTAAAGAAACTGAAGGTTTAAAATGATTTTATTCCGTTTATTGTGTGTTAGAATCGAAATAGATCAGCTCTAGTGAGTGAATTGTTGAGTAATATATCACTGTTTGTCGGTCAGTTGTACGCAGATAAATCACTCGCGCTGCGCCCTCGTGATTTGCTCTGCTTTACAACTGACCTCCAAACAGTGATATATTACTCAACAATTCACTACTAGAGCTGATCTATTTCTTAATTCAAACATGCTTACTAGCTTAAGGCGCATATTTGAGCCATGTCTTTTGGTTGGTTGATTTGGGGTTTAACATCTCACCAACAGCTATAGTCATATGGAGATGGGTGCATGAGATCAGACATGCCACCCCTGGATTACAAGGCAAGTAACTTAACAACTGCATTACGGAGGCTTCTCTTACAAGGTAACACACAGTGTTTTTATTGTTTTGTTGTATTTTTTGTGTGTTTTTGTTGTTGTTGTTTTTGCTTGTTTTTTTGTTGTTGTTGTTTTCGTTTTTCAAAGACGAGACATATTCCCGTTCTTAGGAGTTTTGTATCTTAGCAGGCTGGTGATCAAGCATTACTTTTGATAAAATTTGAAACATACGTAGGTTGTTCGGAAAGTTCGTGTAATTGTGCCATATCTCTCATAATTTTCATCCATTGTACCGGAAAGTTGTTGTGCGTGAACTTCCACTTATTCTAAACTGTTGATAGGAAAAAGAAAGAAAAGTGACCATAGAAACCGAAAATACAGGTTGTCGTGGCAACGTCATCATCAGTACCCGGAGCAGTCCGAAAAATATCACTTTTTTAAACAAAGTCTTAAAGAAATCAACTTAATTTCTGACTGTTTGCTCATTGCTAGAAAAGCAAGGAATCGTCTTGTAATATTTCAACAACATAGCATTGCTTTCTGAAAATTTAAAGTCAATTGGATGTTCCACAAAGAAGTTATGGTCCTTTATTACGAGGGTTGTATGGGGGAACCATGACTTCGAACTGTGTCGTTGCGTTGCAAAAGATTATGAACTTCTGTATTTTCTTCATAAAACACACACAGAAACACTTTTAAAGTTAAATTAGATGGTAAAATAAACTGGAAAACTATGAACAATAGTTCAACATTTATGTACAAATGGTTCGCATGTTTTAAGATTGGAATAAAAGAAACTGGCGGCGATTTTAGAAGCAACCATCCGGCAG
The DNA here is from genome assembly GCA_964017185.1 of Rugalucina vietnamica. Lineage (NCBI taxonomy): Eukaryota > Metazoa > Mollusca > Bivalvia > Lucinida > Lucinidae > Rugalucina > Rugalucina vietnamica. Next base: position 48,171,992 of record OZ024875.1, read on the forward strand.
TGGAATTGTGTTCCATTCAGAATTGCGAAAAATTGGATGATTCATCGGAGAATATTAGCAAAATAGACTCAGGGAGCTGTATCACCACATACTGATACTGGTTACGAAAACTTATAACAAAAGAATGGACAGACACATTAAATGCGTAGATATGGTTGGTGTTTATGCTGAGAAAGTGTGATCATCGCCAACTGGATTAAAATAAAATTTGACGTTTTCGCAACGTCATTTTGACGTTGGCGTGCTCCGGGTACCCATACCTCACCTTTTTGTAATGAACATATTTTTATTATCTCTTTGTGAATCATCTTGGTTTTCACAGCATTTATAGAGGACATGTTGAAGTTAAATTAGGTGTGTTTCTTTTTGTATTACTATGAATATTAATTGAATGATCAAACAATTTTTCGAACTTTCCGAACGCCCCTCGTACAAATATTAAGACTATGAAAGCTTACCATGATGATGAGTATGTTCGTTTTCAATTCTCTTAGGGGATTCTGGTAAAGATAAACAAAATATAAGTAACTACATGTACATGTTTACCAAATTTTGTGATGAATGAAAATGATGAAAGGTATTCAAACATGTAATTATGATCCTGGTCTGTTGAATTTGAAGTTTTTTATATGATGTTTGTAAAACCATAGTCTATATGTAACTTGTTTGATTTTTCACCTGACATTTACCTGACATCTAGAACAAACAGCTTAGGTCATATCAGGAAGGTCAATTAGTCGCAGCTCAAATGAGAAGTTTGATAAACTCTGGGCATATTAGTTTGATTCATTCAAAAGGAAAATGTCTGCTCACCTGCTCCATAAGGCACATATCTGACTTTGAGGTCATCAGGTACCTCATGTTTCCGAGGTGACAGTATCTCCATGGTTACAGGGGGTATCCCAGGGATCCAGTCCATCACCTGCATCTGACCGCACAGTCTCTCGCCTAAAATAAACATGCAGTACATCTCTTCATTTGGAATTTTATGCCATGGAAGCAGGTAGTCTGGTGAGTCAGCCGTCTGTTATATATAATTGATTCAATAATATTGATTCTTTTAAAAGCTATTACTTATAATTTATATATATATATAATCAAAGGGGAGTAACCCAATTAATTAATATATATTTCTTTTTATGTTTCTACAATTTATTATCTAGAACTTTGTAGAAGAATGTCATTGATTATTTTTATCACTGTTATATAATTTAGAAGTATAGAAAATTCTATGAGCACTTTGTGGATAATTCCAGATGAAAATGGAGTGAGTGTTTTTTTTTACCATAAGTTAAAAATATATTTGGACTATGTATCTCGAAGGGTCTAGTGGACATTCGTTTAGTCTTGATGGTCGTTGCGGCCTTGAATTCTCTCTGGAGAATTCTAAATTCTCTTTGGAGAATTTAAAAGAACTTTTGTTTAGTTCGTTTCTTTTCTAGAGAAAAGTTTATTATATCATTCTCTAGAAACCTGGAGAATTTCCTTAGATGTATAAATATAGGTCCCAATTCAGTCGTAGGTATTCAGAAATTTGAAGTGATTTAAAGTATATAATTTTGGTTGTTTCACTAGTGTTTTGGATTAGAATAAAAGTGTGGATTAAAATATACATGTGCTCATATTCTGGTTACTGGATTTTGGACTTACATTTGAGGGACAAGGACTTATTTGACATTAACTTTGTAAGTTATTGATTTATTTATTTACTTATCTGTTTGTTTGTTTGTATGTATTTGCAGCATTTATTTGTTTGATTAAATATTGTTAAGTTTAAATTACTTGGTTGTTTTTCGCTGTACCTGTCTAGTTACGCTAGGTCGTAACAGATTTTGGGGGCTCTGAGCCGGGATTGAACATTTTGTGCATCTATTTTATTCTGAATTTGAAAAGATATTTATTGTTTGTCATACCAGCAAAAAGCAACCATGTCATTCAAACTTGAAGATTTCATTGCTGCGCCTTCTCAAGAGCTGTTAAACTTGGCCAAAAAGAGTGATCTTTTAGACATTGCTAGTCATTATAGCATACCTGATGTCAAAACATCTATGTTAAAACGTGAAATTAAGAATGTTATCATTCAGTTTCTTGTTGATGAGGAATTTTTTGAACCCTCAGCTACATCTCTAATTATGGTCTCACAAACCGACATACAGTTGAAAGAGTTAGAATTAAAAAGGCATCTAGAACTGGAAAAATTAAGATTAGAATTTGAAGAAAAAAGAAGGGCAGATAAGGAAGAAAGGGAAGAAAGAATGCAAAAAGAAAAGTTAGAGCTTGAAAAACAAAAGTTAGCAATGGAAGAAAGACAGAAAGAAAAACAAAGAGAAATGGAAGGACGACTTGAAAAAGAAAGATTAGAAAAACAAAGAGAGTTAGAAGAAAGGCTTGCAAAGGAAAAAATAGATATGGAAGAAAGGGAAAAGGCAAAGCAAAGGGAAATGGAAGAACGAGAGAAGGAAAAACACAGAGAAATGTTAGAAAGAGTAGAACTTGAAAAAGAGAAAATGCATTATGAGATAAAAATGAAAGAGCTTGAATTAAGCAGTAAATCAATGCCTCCTGTGTCTTTTGATCCTAGTAAAGTATTTGATGTTACAAAACATATCAGGCTCGTTCCTCCATTTCAAGAAAAAGAGGTAGATAAGTATTTTTTACATTTTGAGAAGGTAGCAGAAAATTTGAAATGGCCAAAAGAGCATTGGACCTTGCTTCTACAGAGTGTTGTTATTGGTAAAGCTCGAGAAATTTACACTCAGCTTCCACTTGATCAAAGTTCAGATTATGACACAGTCAAAAATCTGATTCTTAAGGCTTATGAATTAGTACCTGAAGCTTACAGGCAGAAATTCAGAAATTGTAGGAAAGAACATGATCAAACCCATGTAGAATTTGCTAGAACTAAGGAGCAATTATTTGATAGGTGGTGTTCTTCAAAGGATGTAAAGTCTGATCATGCAAAATTAAGACAGCTCATGCTTGTTGAAGAGTTCAAACGATGCATACACTCTGATGTCAAATCTTTTCTTGACGAAAGGGAAGTAGAAACTTTAGATGTAGCAGCACGATTAGCTGATGATTATGCTTTGACTCATAAGGTGTCTTTTGTAAATAAGCCTTACAAGAAACCTTTTAACCCTCAATTTAAACCTAATACACCTCAGTCAAAACCATTTAACCCTCAACAGAGAAATAATTCTCCTCAACCTAATCCACAACCACAAGCTGGACTAACAGCTGATAGTTCCAGTCCTTCACATAATCCTAAAAATAAAGATACTAGTGAAAACAAAGGTCAAAGATCCTCATACTCACCCCGGCTGTTTTGCAATTATTGTAAAGGTGACGGTCATGTCATTTCTGAATGTGAAACTTTGAAAAGAAGAAAAGAGAGACAAAATCAAAATAATTCTAGACCAACAGGTCTTACTTCTTTAAGGTCAAAACCACAGTCTATTATTCAGGATGAAAATCCTATTTTGGCCAAAACGTCTGCGACTGATTGTATTATGGAGATTTATGAACCATTCTTATCAGAAGGTTTTGTGTCACTTACTAGTGATTCTGCCCAGTCTACCCCTATTAAAATCTTACGAGATACCGGAGCTTCTCAGTCTCTTATTTTAGCAGATACCCTGCCTTTTTCCGAGAAGACTTCAACTGGGACAAGTGTCCTTATTCAGGGAGTAGAGTGTGGATTTGTTAATGTACCGCTCCATAACATTTATTTGTCTTCAGACTTAGTTTCTGGTCCTGTGGCTGTAGGTATTAGGCCTTCTTTACCTTTTAAAGGTGTTCACTTGCTATTAGGCAATGACTTAGCCGGAGATAAGGTTGTGGTAAACCCACTTTTGACCAATACACCTTGTGAGGATCAATTGCCTGATCCCATTGAGCAGGAAATTCCTGATCTTTACCCTTCATGTGCCGTTACAAGGGCTATGGCAAAGAAAGTCAAATTGAATGATGGGATACAGGATATTGACTTAACTGACACTTTTATAGGTCAGTCTTTTCATGATGAGATTTCAAAATCTCTTTCTTCAAGTCAAACTGACTTCAACAATCAAAGGTCAGACAATGACCTTTCACCTTCAATTTTTGACCAAGGTCACGACCAAATGTCAAGGTCACAACTTTGTCAAGAACAGCACAGTGATCCTGAAATCTCGCCTTTATTTGAAAGGGCTTTAGATGAAAATGAAATTTCTCAGGTTCCTGTTTGTTTTTATGTCAAAAATGACATCTTAATGAGAAAATGGCGTCCTCCTGATGTTTCAGCGGAAGACGAATGGACCATAAATCACCAAATTGTGGTTCCTAAGGCTTATCGTCCTGAAATCTTAAACTTGGCCCATGAAACTCCCATGTCAGGTCATTTAGGGATAAATAAGACTTACCACAAAATTCTCAAGCATTTCTACTGGCCAGGATTAAAATCTGATGTTTCCCAACATTGCAAATCCTGTCACACTTGTCAAATGGTAGAAAAACCTAATCAGACTATTCCAAAAGCTAATTTACAGCCTATTCCTGCATTTGATGAACCATTTAGTAGGATTATCATTGATTGTGTAGGTCCGTTACCCAAGACTAAATCAGGTTGCCAATATCTATTGACTATAATGTGTGCTTCAACACGTTTTCCTGAAGCAATTCCACTCAGGAATATCAAGACGAAAACAATAGTTAAGGCCCTTGTAAAGTTTTTCACACTTGTAGGTCTTCCAAAATCAGTCCAATCAGATCAGGGTTCCAATTTTATGTCAGGAACATTTCAGCAAGTAATGCATGAACTTGGCATTAAACAATACAAGTCATCAGCTTATCATCCTGAAAGTCAAGGTGCTTTGGAAAGATTCCATCAAACTTTGAAGAACATGATCAGATCTTACTGCTTTGACACCGAAAAAGATTGGGATGAAGGCATACATTTGCTATTATTTGCTGTCAGAGAGTCAGTACAAGAGTCTCTTGGGTTCAGTCCGTTTGAACTTGTTTTCGGACACACTGTTCGTGGACCTTTAAAACTTATGAAAGAGAAGTTTCTTTCAAGTAATGACAGTCCTTTGAACTTACTTCAGTATGTGTCTGACTTCAAAACTAGATTGACAAAAGCTTGGGAAGTTGCTCGGTCCAATCTTAAGTCAGCTCAGAGCAAAATGAAGTTGCATTTTGATGAAAATGCTCAGAACAGAAATTTTGACCCTGGAGACAAGGTGATTGCTCTTTTGCCCATTCCTGGCAGGCCATTACAAGCTAGATATTATGGTCCATATACTATTGAGAAAAGGTTAAGTGATGTAAATTACATTGTTAACACTCCTGGGAGGCGCAAGCAAAAACAATTATGTCATATTAACATGCTTAAAAAGTACATTGATAGGGATAGTGATAATGATAGTTCAGTTATTTCCTCAGTAAGCATAGTTAATTCTGTCCCTCATGAACAAAATCAGACAGACTTTGAAGAAATGAACTCTGTGAACTGTGAACCATTATCCTCAAAACTCCAGAATTCTGACATTCTGCATGACCTCGATCAGAAACTGTCACATCTAGATCCGGACAAGAAACATGAACTAAAACAATTAATTCTTGAATATGAGCACTTATTTCCGGACATTCCATCCAGAACCGATAAAATCTACCATGATGTAGACATTATTGAAGGAGCAAAACCGGTGAAACAACATCCGTATAGACTTCATCCTGAAAGACAACAATATCTCAGGAAAGAAGTTAAGTATTTGCTGGACAATAACTTTATAGAACCTAGTCAAAGTGAATGGAGTTCTCCTTGTATACTTGTGCCAAAATCTGATGGGACATTTCGAATGTGCACAGACTACAGAAAAGTAAATTCTGTCACAAAAACTGACACATTTCCCTTACCAAGAATTGATGACTGCATCAACAACATTGGTCACGCCAAATATGTGACAAAATTCCATCTATTGAAAAGGTTTTGGCAGATTCCATTTACAGACAGTCCAAAGGAGATTTTAGAATTTGTTACTACAGAAAGACAATTTCGAAATAAACTGAAAGCGCTGAAATGTTGCTTGGTTCGCTTGGTTAATAGTTTGATTTTCGGTCTGGATGGGTGTAAAGCTTACATCGACGATGCCATCATCTACAGTGAAGAGTGGAAACAACACCTGGAGATCATCAGAGAATTCTTCAAAAGACTCAGTGATGCTAAACTGACAATAAACTTACCGAAAAGTGAATTTTGCCATGCTAGTTTGACATTTCTAGGACATATTGTTGGACAAGGTCAGGTCAGACCTGTAGAAGCCAAAGTTGAGGCTATATCAGATTTTCCTGTACCTACAGGAAAACGGCAACTGATGCGCTTTTTGGGTATGGCTGGATATTACAGAAAGTTCTGTAATAATGTTTCAGTTTTAGCTGAGCCTTTGACAAACTTACTTTATGATAAGAAGGTCAGGTATGTTTGGAATAAGGCTTGTCAGAGTTTTTTGTTCAGTTTGGGCCATACTTAAAAGTGTTTCAGCTTTATTTACACTGTTAATCTGAAAAATAGACTCCATCTGAGTATTAGCTAGAGCATAAGTCTCATGTTGCAAGAGCACAATCTTGACATTAGACACATAAAAGGTAGAGATAATATAATTCCAGACACCCTTTCAAGAGCTTGACAGTTTTGCCTTGTATGTTTGCATATGAGTATTGCAAAAGAAAGTTTTATTTCACAAAACTTTCTTTTCGTTGAAGAGGGGAAGTGTTATATATAATTGATTCAATAATATTGATTCTTTTAAAAGCTATTACTTATAATTTATATATATATAATCAAAGGGGAGTAACCCAATTAATTAATATATATTTCTTTTTATGTTTCTACAATTTATTATCTAGAACTTTGTAGAAGAATGTCATTGATTATTTTTATCACTGTTATATAATTTAGAAGTATAGAAAATTCTATGAGCACTTTGTGGATAATTCCAGATGAAAATGGAGTGAGTGTTTTTTTTTACCATAAGTTAAAAATATATTTGGACTATGTATCTCGAAGGGTCTAGTGGACATTCGTTTAGTCTTGATGGTCGTTGCGGCCTTGAATTCTCTCTGGAGAATTCTAGAACTTTCGTTTAGTTCGTTTCTTTTCTAGAGAAAAGTTTATTATATCATTCTCTAGAAACCTGGAGAATTTCCTTAGATGTATAAATATAGGTCCCAATTCAGTCGTAGGTATTCAGAAATTTGAAGTGATTTAAAGTATATAATTTTGGTTGTTTCACTAGTGTTTTGGATTAGAATAAAAGTGTGGATTAAAATATACATGTGCTCATATTCTGGTTACTGGATTTTGGACTTACATTTGAGGGACAAGGACTTATTTGACATTAACTTTGTAAGTTATTGATTTATTTATTTACTTATCTGTTTGTTTGTTTGTATGTATTTGCAGCATTTATTTGTTTGATTAAATATTGTTAAGTTTAAATTACTTGGTTGTTTTTCGCTGTACCTGTCTAGTTACGCTAGGTCGTAACACGTCAAAATGAATTTTTGATACCTGATTGTTTAACATTTTGACATCTGACTTCCATGCATTCATAAAATCCCAAGTTCTATAACCATCACTGCAAGCTATTCGTTGACATTGATTTTATGGGAATTCCTTATCTTGATGAGGACGTCTAATCTATGAGAGCCAATCAGATGTTTGGAGTTAGAATTATCTCCGCTCTTAAGATGACATTTTTTTTTTTTAAAAAAAAAGCAAGTCAGCCATGTTGAAGGGATTCTCTTTCAGAAGAAAAAAAATGGATATATTTTATGAATTTTCAAATGGAGGGAAGTTTTTTTTTTTTTTTCTTTTTTGTTTTTTTTTTGAAGTTTTTTTTTTTTTTTTTGAAAGGCACAGATAAGCTGTGCAGTTACTGCACTGCACAGCTGATCAGAGTCCTTGTTTTTGCTACACAGATAGTACAATCCCTCTTCTTAAATCCAAAATTTCAAGCCTCTAGCCTGCTTCTGTGACTGTACAGGCCATTTGTGTCGGAGCTGGTTGAACACCTCGAAGACCATTTTTCTCACGTCACAGCTCATATAGTCTGGTTTTATGTTAGATCTGGTAGTAAACAGAGTATGGCCATGTAAAATCGATTTAAGCCCACCAGTAATTTTATATTACTGATCGTTCCAAGGCAATACTTCTGTTGTGATTCTATTGTTCTGTGTTTTTGGTGTTATAAATTGCTGTTTGCACCATATGTACATATTCATATTTCTAGTTCAGTTCAGGTAACTGAGTGACCATCTATTGGGAAATAGCTGCTCACTTGGCTTACAATATATTCCCTTCGGGTAAGTACCTTATTGTCAATTTAGTTGTTTCCCACCTCAGTTTTTGGAGTGGAAGTTCTTTCCAACTGCGCCATTTGCTGATTATTGCCTACTTTTACCTTTTCTTGCCATAGACCTTGGAGGCCTTACCTAGTTTATGGTTTCCATCATCACCAATGACAACAGTACTGTATCCAGGCCCCTATGCAAAGAAAACTAGAATTGTCAGAGAATCTGACTATAGCCCCGCTTCTCAGCTTTTTTTGCAGGGTGAAAAAAAACAATGACAGGTAACTATCACAGGCTATCACAAGCTAGATCTCATCAATATTGATGCTCATACAAAATTTGGTCTGATTATGTCAATTCGTTCTCTGTCAAAATTTTGCGAAAAATGACGGTAATAATCCAAAGCTAGATCTTGTCAATGATGATGTGCATACAAAATTTAGACGGATTCTGTCAATTCGTTCTGAAGATATTGAGCGGAAACAAAATTCTGAAGTCAATCAAGGGCTGTTAACTCCATCAAAATTTTGTGAAACATGACGGGTAACAATCCCAAGCCAGATCTTGTCAATGTTGATATGCATACAAAATTTGGTTGGATTCTGTCAATTCGTTCTCAAGATATTGAGCGGAAACGAAATTCTGACGTTAATTAAGGGCCATAACTCTGTCAAAATTTAACAAAAAACTGAAGGGTATTACAATCCCAAGCTAGATCTTGTCAATGTTGATGTGCATACAAAATTTGGTCGGATTCTGTCGATGCGTTCTCAAGATATTGAGCGGAAACGAAATTCTGACGTCAATTAAGGGCCGTAACTCCGTCAACATTTTGCGAAAAATGACGGGTAACAATCCCAAGCTAGATCTTGTCAATGATGATGTGCATACAAAATTTGGTCCGATTCTGTCAATTTGTTCTCAAGATATTGAGCGGAAACAAAATTCTGACTTCAATCAAGGGCCATAACTCCGTCAAAATTTTGCAAAAAATGACGGGCAACAATCCCAAGCTAGATCTTGTCAATGTTGATGTGCATACAAAATTTGGTCGGATTCTGTCGATTTGTTCTCAAGATATTGAGCGGAAACGAAATTCTGATGTCAATCAAGGGCCGTAACTCCGTCAAAATTTTGCAAATAATAACAGGTAACAATCCCAAGCTAGATCATGTCAATGTTGATGTGCATACAAAATTTGGTCGGATTCTGTCAATGCGTTCTCAAGATATTGAGCGGAAACGAAATTCTGACGTCAATTAAGGGCCATAACTCCGTCAAAATTTTGCGAAAAATGACGGGTAACAATCCCAAGCTAGATCTTGTCAATGATGATGTGCATACAAAATTTGGTCCGATTCTGTCAATTTGTTCTCAAGATATTGAGCGGAAACGAAATTCTGACTTCAATCAAGGGCCATAACTCCGTCAAAATTTTGCAAAAAATGACGGGCAACAATCCCAAGCTAGATCTTGTCAATGTTGATGTGCATACAAAATTTGGTCGGATTCTGTCAATTTGTTCTCAAGATATTGAGCGGAAACGAAATTCTGATGTCAATCAAGGGCCGTAACTCCGTCAAAATTTTGCAAGTAATAACAGGTAACAATCCCAAGCTAGATCATGTCAATGTTGATGTGCATACAAAATTTGGTCGGATTCTGTCAATGCGTTCTCAAGATATTGAGCGGAAACGAAATTCTGACGTTAATCAAGGGCCATAACTCCGTCAAAATTTTGCGAAAAATGACGGGTAATAATCCCAAGCTAGATCCTGTCAATGATGATGTGCATACAAAATTTGGTCCGATTCTGTCAATTCGTTCTCAAGATATTGAGCGGAAACGAAATTCTGACATCAATCAAGGGCCATAACTCCGTCAAAATTTTGCGAAAAATGACGGGTAACAATCCCAAGCAAGATCTTGTCAATGATGATATGCATACAAAATTTGGTCCGATTCTGTCAATTTATTCTCAAGATATTGAGCGGAAACAAAATTCTGACGTCAATCAAGGGCCATAACTCCGTCAAAATTTTGCGATAAACGATGGGTAACAATCCCAAGCTAGATCTTGTCAATGTTGATGTGCATACAAAATTTGGTCAGATTCTGTCAATTCGTTCTCAAGATATTGAGCGGAAACGAAATTCTGACATCAATCAAGGGCCATAACTCCGTCAAAATTTTGCGAAAAATGACGGGTAACAATCCCAAGCTAGATCTTGTCAATGTTGATGTGCATACAAAATTTGGTCAGATTCTGTCGAGCCATTCTCAAGATAATGAATGGAAACAAAAATGTCGGAAGGACGGAAGGACAGAAGGACGGAATAACAGAATAACGGAATAACGGAACTACGGAAGGACAGGGTGAATCCAGTATAGCCCCCACTTTTTCAAAGCGGGGCTATAAAAAACATTATTTTTAGAGAGGATCACATATACATGACAAATGTATAATGCTATGCACTTTTTACAGAAAAAAAAATTAAAACAACTACAAAAAAAAAACTCGGCAGATTCTGATAAGCTGCATTCTAAGCCTTGAAGCAGATCAATAACTAAGGTATAATCTTCTTCAACTTGTGAACTGGCATGGCTAGAAACCACTGTAAACTTTGAAAATAACATTCCCTGAATGCCATTTTTTTGTCTCAAACTTTTGATTGCATATTCTCATCTTGCTCCACTGTTTGTGGGCATAGGCAAATATTTATCATTACTGATTTATCTGTGAATGAACTGTTTAAATAAAACAACAAAAATTATCTTAGCCTGATAGTACCTTATTGTCTTTATCATAACTTCTAAACACAACCTCATACTGATTCTCTGCCTACAACAAACAAAATACATCATGTAATATAAGAAGAAAAGTTTTTTGTCTGTTGTCTGTTGTAACTGACCCAATTCATATATTGAAACCAATGTTGCAAAAACCAACATTGCAATTGTAGAAAAATATTGCAATTTGTAATCCAAAATAGTCTAAATTGACAAAATATCTATGTCTGTGTATAGCTGTATCCTTGTCAGGATATATATTCTCTTTTACATCTGATACAATTGTATGTAGTGGAAGCACATCTGCCTATCATCATTTATCATATGACATCTCTGTTTTCCAGTGGATAAAGTCATGTAACAAAAAGTGTTATGACCACACGTTTATTAACTCTTGCGGGAATACGTAACGTCGCTGATGACGTCCGTAATAACAATATGATAAAACGAATCTTACACTTGTGATCATTTCATATGAAATCTATTAAAGGCTTGTTTAATCAATTTCATATGAAATGACCACTTGTGTAAGATCCTCTATGTCGGTAAAAATACTTAATGTGCCACTAACCTCATTATCAGCAGTAATAATCTGCTGCCCATCCAAATCAACTTTCTTCTTATCCAGAGTATGAATATCAAACTGAAACACATACAAACAGTAATTAATCACATGAAACCATACAGATCTGCATCATATGAGCCTTGTCACGAGAAAACCAGATTTTTGCCTATGCGAAAACAAAGGTGCAGATCAGCTGTGCAGTAGCTGATCAGCACCTTTTTATTTTTGCTACATGGATAGTACAATCCATATTCTTCTTACATCCAAAATTTCAAGCTTCTCGCTTTCTTCTGTGACTGTACAGGCTGCTTTGCGTCAGACCTGGTCGGAAACCTCGAAGACTGGTTTTCTCGCATCGCGGCTCATATCATTTTAGATTCTTTATCAATACCGCGAGGCTTGATTTAAATCAACTGTAACTTGGAAAATACTTCATTCTCTTTCATTATTGTTAAATCGTTTGAGACGCTTTTGACATGTGCAATTAACAATGAAATGAGCCACCGCACAAGAATATGCAAGCAGCAAAAACAAAGACGCAGATCAGCTGTGCAGTAACTGCACAGCTGATCAGCGCCTTTGTTTTCACTACAAGGATACTACAATTCCTCTTCTTAAATCCGAAATTTAAAGGTTCTAGCCTGCTTCTGTATTTGTACAGGCCGGTTTGTGTTGGACCTGGTGAAAACCCTGAATTGTTGGTCTTCTCGTGACGTGATATCCTATACAACCAATATTATATTTCTGGGTGTCATTTCTCGCCAAAGTTAAAACATGAGATTTCTCCATCTCTTGTGCAAAAATCATCAAATTTTACAGAGAATAGAGGTACCACAGGTAAACCATGATGGGCACTTACATCAACAGGAGTCTGTATTAGCCACAGTTGTTTCCCTTGTATATCTGTCTCTGTTACATAGTTGTCAACTGTCTCTAGAGTTTCAAAACCTGCTGGAGCTTGATACCTAAAACAGCAGCAATGGAGAAAATGATATGACCCTTTGCGCGAGAAAAGCAACAATTTCGGAATTCGACCAGGTTTGAAACAAACCAGTCTGTACAGCCACAGAAAAAAGTTAGAAGCTTGAAATTTTGGATTTAAGAAAAAGAGGGATTGTACCATCCGTGTAGCGAAAACAAAGAGCACAGCTGATCTGCGTATTTGTTTTCACATAATTGACATATGCAGATCATGCGCGGATCCAGAAAATTTTCTCAGAGGGGGGTAAAAATTCCCAGAAGGGGTCTGATGGAAAATTTCAACATGGCAAAATTAATAATCTGGCAATTCCAGGGGGGGGGGGGGCCCTGTCCCCCCCCCCCCCTTCTGGATCCGCCCATGCAGATTGTCGTTTTTCCAATGCAGTGGCTAATATGACTTTTTTATGTTCGTTTGCTTGAGTTAGTGATTTAGTGATTTACATCCATGGTCAATAGCTAAGATCAACATATCCTAGCCACAATGGGAAAGCCTCCTACAGCCATGTTAACATTACTTGAGCTATCGTGCCCAGTCCCTTTTTTATGTGTCATGGTTGTGTACTTTCTTGTGAGACAGATCCTACCATGAACAGACTTCTGTGTGTAAGCAGACTGATTTGTGTGTTCTTAAAACTTATCAAAGACATGGTATTCTGCCCTTGTTAATTTTACTCCGTGCACAACAAAAGATCATGTCACATCTGAGCCAATGCATCAGAAAACCAACAATTTGCATATGCGAAACCAAAGGCGCAGATCAGCTGTGCAGTAACTGCACAGCTGATCAGCGCCTTTGTTTTCGCTGCACCGATAGTACAAACTCTCTTCTTCTTAAATGCATAATTTCAAGCTTATAGCCTGCTTCAGTGACTGTACAGCGTGGTTTGTGTCAGACTTAGTCAGAACCCCAAATTTTTGGTTATCTCAAGCACAGGCTCATCTTCTTCTAATAAAGTTACCAACCTGAGTTGTATTTTGTTGGTCCTTGAAATTTTCCTGACAGATGAGCCAGCCGTTGGTGAGCAATGATCCGTGATCTTACTTTGTCTCAAACCATGTTTTTGTCCCTCTGGTGTTTTCATATTGTCTTTAGTAGTTTCCTTTTCCTTGTCTAATTTTTTCTGTTTCTTATTTTTCTTATTCGGAGTTGATGATTTTGGACTGTCAGTTTTATCTTTTCTAGTATTCTTTTTGACAGAGTCATCACTAATTTCACTCTCTGAATCTAATTTTAAAATGGCACTTCTAGACTTTTTCTTTTTCACAGAAACAAATTTACTAGCATCACCACTATCACTTTCGGCATCAGAAACGTAATCTTTTTGATGAGAATTATCATCAGAATGTTTTGTTTTTGTAACTACACTTGTTTCATTAGCACCATCACCCTCTGAATCAGAACCTGATGATTCACTAGATGTTTCAGTTCTTTTACTTACTTTACTAGCACCTTTCCTTATTGCTTTAGAAGTAGGAATAGATACATCACTTTCAGAATCAGAGTCTGTCGATGATACATTTACAGATTTATTATTAGATTTTTCATGTGTGTCTTTGGTAGTCTTTGTTTTTAACTTTGGGTTTTTAGAAGGTGATGGTCCAAACATTTTCTCAACTAGACTTACTCTCCGAACCCTTTCATTCTGTGGACTGTCTGTCAATGACTTTGATTTTCTTTTTGGTAAATCTGATGATTTTTTTGACACTGTCTTCTCAGAGTCACTATCTGAATTTCTGGTAGCTTGACTAAACAGCTCTTGTGAGAAATTAACAAAATTATCATCATCCTTTTTAGTCTTTTGTCCTGCGTCTTGATTTCCATCAGATTCTGATTCAGAACTACCAGTATCATCAGATTCTGCAGCATTTGCTCTTAGTTTTTCTGCTATCTTCCGAAACTTAGCTGTATCCAATTCGGAAGATGAATCTGATTCTTCTGAAGACGATGATGAAGTATTGCCTTTTCTTGTTTTTCCTTGCTTAGCACTATTAGCCTTGTCTGTTTTCATTCTCATATTTTTGTTTTCATTAGATTCTGCAGCATTTGCTCTTAGTTTTTCTGCTATCTTCTGAAATTTAGCTGTATCTAATTCTGAAGATGAATCTGGTTCCTCTGAAGACGATGATGAAGAGCCTTTTATTTTTCCTTGCTTAGCACTATTATCCTTGTCTACTTTTATTCTCACATTTTTGTTTACAGACGCATTTTCAGAATTATCTGATTCAGATTCACTGGAGTTGTTAGTAGTAGCTGATCTAGCTGCTTCATGCAATGATTTGTTTTTCTTTTTCGGGCTGCTTCTGTCTGTTGACTTTTTATTTGACATCTCCGGAAATTTCTGAAATAGAAATACAACACTTGAAATTAACGGCTTAAAAATATCTCCTTAAAAACCTAAGGTGTATTTGCTCAATCAAATGAGCCACGATGCGAGAAAACAAGTCTTCGGGAATTCTGACCAGGTCTGACACAAACCAGTCCCAGAAGCAAGCTAGAATACTGAAATTCCGGATTTAAGAAGAAGAGGGATTGTACTATCAGTGTAGTGAAAACAAAGGCGCTGATCAGCTTCGCAGTTACTGAGAAGCTGATCTGCGATTTTGTTTTCGTATAGTTAAAAACCCAGTTTTCTCATGATGCAACTCAAATGGTACTACCTGTGCTCTCTGACTCATTTGTATACCGTTTAGAGATTTTTCAGGGTTGGTTAACATGGTTAATGAAAAAAGAAATTTGATAATACCGGTCAAACTGAAGGATCCTGCTTGCTCATAATACCGGTACATTTTATTGAGATTCTACATTATATGAGCATTATCAGGCAAACTAAAAATCTTGTCTGAAATATGAGAGATGCTCTGAAAAATGTGACCAGCAGCTTTTAATAAGTCAGCCAAATCATGTGAATATGTTTTTTTTGTATACTGCAAAACATCATGTGCAAATATTAGTCATGAGGTAATCAGCAAATTTGTTACTGTTAGATAGTGCAATCCTTCAATCCTGTATCTATTTTCTGACTCGAACTTGGTTGGTAACACGATAGGACAGGTTTTCTCATGATGCAACTCACAACTAACATCAGGAAAACATGTCAGTGAAATGTATACCTCCTTATAGGCTAATACCCCACTTTTACATTTTTTTTTAGTAAAACTTGGGTTTACAGGGGTAAACATATTTTCCTTATTTTCTATCCAAAACATAGATTGTGGGTACACGTTAGAACCGCCTCGGCGAGGCGGTTCTAACGTGTACCCACAATGAATGTTTTAGCGAAAATATCCAATTTTTCCCCATGAATTTTTCAATTTTTACAGCTGAAAAAAATCTCTATAAATATTGCATGGGTAAATTTTCCTAATAAACTACCTGTGTTATAAAAATGTTTCCCCTAGATGTTTTCTCTGGACTGGAGTCACTTAACTTCCTCTTCTTCTCCGACTTTAACTTCTTCTTCACATCTTTAGACAGCCTGACTATATCCTTGGTTACTGATGACGCCACTGAGGAGCTGCTCACATAACCTTCTTGTCTGGTCTTGCGATATTTGCCAATATCAGGAGTCTTCAGCGGGGAATATTTAGCCAGGTGAAAGGAACTGTCGCACATGTCTTCAGGTGTAGCCTGTAAAGAAGTTGAAACAAAAATATCAATTTCAATGGCTTACACTCAGTTACACATACCTATAATGCAACAAAAGCATCATACTGGCTCTAGTTTGGGATTCCTTACCATGTAGTGCTAAAGAAAAGAAAATTCATGCTTTACTTAAAATAAGTTCTGCTTGCAGTTATCTGATGGTTGAGATGTTTGAAGGAATTCACTGTTTTCACAGAAATAATACATTTTGGTACATAACAACTTTTGTTATGCTTCTGGTCTAGGTACCCTACATAGCCTAGAAAGTCCCTCTACTATAACCTCTTTTGGTAGTTGATTCCAAGAATTCACCACTCTGATACTGAAGAAAGGACCTCTGACGGTGGTAATGGGAGCCATAATGTATAGCTGCCTCAGATTTTAATAAACATAAATGTTGGTCGAATGCTTCTGTTTTTGTATACATGTTTGCTGGTAGTCCATAGTTTATGATATTGGATTGAGGTTCTTGTTTCAAAAGAAGTACTGCATTATTTTTGGGTTAAAATGGGCTAATTTTGTATTAAACATATAGAAAAATAGAAAAGTATTTATTCAACATCGTTCCCCCCCGAGTCCCAAGAAATCCCTTTGCATATGAATGAATTGTCATATTATACATAATATATGTGAATGGCGTTCTGGGACTCGGGGGGGAACAGTACCCTACAGCCCAAAATGTTATCTCAGTACTAGAGCCCAAGTATGTGAAATTGTTTTTAACTTAAAATTAAAAAGAAAACAAAACAGCAGTTAAGTTGTATGCCATATATAACATACAAAAAATGGATATATACATTTGTTTCCAAAATTAACCCAATCTGCTTGATTTATAACCATTTTTTATGTTCCATTCCCCAGAAAATGAGGGTACTGTACATTCTGTGGAACAAACTTTTGTAATCATTCTATACTAATATTGTCCACTTGTTTACACGGCCAATAACCTCTTGCACCACAAACAGTAACATTGGTGGACTGTTTTCCTATTTTTTTTAAATGTATTAACTTCCAAATCAACAACTATTCAGTCAGGTCGGTACGATGCCACCACTGTCTAGGTATTAGCCAGTACCATGGGAACTTAAACTGTCTTTGTCATTGGTACAATACAGCGACGTAAAGTTTCAAATCACCAACTTTAAGGGTGTTTACACAATTTTCCATTCATTCTCATAAAACTATTTGCTTATTATATCACGTTAGGCATCAAAACAAGAATCTTTCAATTCTTTAATGAAAGTGATTCTAAATAGAGTCCCTGGGTGATTCTAAATACCCCCCCCCCCCCCCTCCAAGAGTACTGGGTACAGGAAGTAATACGTGGCCCAATCCCAAAATGACTGAAAAACTGTTCCTATTAAAGGATGCTGGGCCATAATCTAATCGAATCTGACAAAAGTAACTGTTATGATTATAATCACTTCCACACAACCATTATACTGAAACGAGACACATGTAAGACAAGCCAAGTTCTGTTTGCAGGTGTGCCTGGAGTTTTTTCTCTGGGTTCTCATGTTTTCGTCCACCTACTAATTGGTCAATCTCATACGAGCTGAAATAATCGTGAAAGGGACGTTAAAGTGAATCAGAAAAATTAATACATTGAAGGCCGTGTTGTAACAGGTTTATACAGGTAAATATTCATGCAAGGTTGCTCAGTGTGACCAAGTTTAGTCACAGTGGGCCGTGTTTGGAGAAAATGTTTTTGGTTAAGATCGAACTCTAATCAAGCTGTGCAAGACATAGAAGATAGATTGAAGTTTTGATAATTAATGAGTAGACACAATTCTGAGTAGCTGGCTGGTCATCGCTGAACTGGGTATAAGGTTTTGCATATAACAGCAGGTTTTCTTGTGAGTTAACAGTGCCTTGTATAATGTTTAGTAGTACTTAGACAATAATATTATACAGGTAACTGCTAAAGGTTTGTACCCAAAATGTTGACGTTGTAATATTTCAATTTCATTTCAGTGGCATTATGCATGTTTATCGCACTTTACACAGTGTTACATGCACAAAATATGATACAATAGTGGAATTAAAGGACTACAAGCAAGGAAAAGCGAAAAATTAAAATTTTCTCACATATGAAATTTTGACCCCCACCCCCGCTAAAATCGCCTTTTTTACACTATATGGAGGAAAGAGTCAAAACTTTTAATAGTTATAGGTTCAGAATACATTGGGCTTTTGCCCTAACCATAAAATACCACCACCAAAACCTCTGAGACATTGTTATGTTATTTTGAAAACGAGGCATAAAACCCCCAAGAATGTCACTGATTCTTTGAAGACTAATGACCCAGTTTTATTCTTGTAAAAATTTAGATTTTTCATCGACAATAGTTTTGCACAATCATCTTTTTATATTATCAAATGCACTTATTTTGGAGAAAAATCAGTGAAACGTCTTAACTTTTGCAATAATAAAATCAGATTATAAGTCTACAAACAGGTCAGAGACTGATTTTGCAATTTAGAGGCAACATGTGGGTAGAGCCCAAAAATCTATATTTCAGAACAATTGATCTATACCAGTCTAAGAAAATAACCAGAGGACCATTGGTCCTGAGAACGCTCACCTGAGACTTGGCCTTTGAAAAATGACCTTTGGCCAAAATGACCTTGACCTTGAATATTAACATATGTTTTAAAATAAGTCCATAAATTTTCAATGTTTGTAGAAGACGATTTCACTTGTTCCATGACATGATTTGAGATATCTGAGCATGATTTCTTGATTTCCTGCCAGTTCGCTTTCCCAAATTTGAAGAGTTTTCTAGGTTTACAAAATGTGTACTGTGGTTTTATATCAGTATCTGTAACTACCATAGCGTGGTCTGAAATACCTGGCGCGTTTGCTGTAGACTTGATCAGTGATGGATTTGTAGTAAATACTAGGTCCAATAATTTATGACGTCATCACGTCACATTCTCGGTGACGTCATTTTAACACATCCAACATCATACAGCGTGAATCAGGGTCAGGTGGACCAGTGATCGATCACCTTATTTTTCTCTCCAAAACCAATATCAGGAGTCTTCAGCGGGGAATATTTAGCCAGGTGAAAGGAACTGTCGCACATGTCTTCAGGTGTAGCCTGTAAAGAAGTTGAAACAAAAATATCAATTTCAATGGCTTACACTCAGTTACACATACCTATAATGCAACAAAAGCATCATACTGGCTCTAGTTTGGGATTCCTTACCATGTAGTGCTAAAGAAAAGAAAATTCATGCTTTACTTAAAATAAGTTCTGCTTGCAGTTATCTGATGGTTGAGATGTTTGAAGGAATTCACTGTTTTCACAGAAATAATACATTTTGGTACATAACAACTTTTGTTATGCTTCTGGTCTAGGTACCCTACATAGCCTAGAAAGTCCCTCTACTATAACCTCTTTTGGTAGTTGATTCCAAGAATTCACCACTCTGATACTGAAGAAAGGACCTCTGACGGTGGTAATGGGAGCCATAATGTATAGCTGCCTCAGATTTTAATAAACATAAATGTTGGTCGAATGCTTCTGTTTTTGTATACATGTTTGCTGGTAGTCCATAGTTTATGATATTGGATTGAGGTTCTTGTTTCAAAAGAAGTACTGCATTATTTTTGGGTTAAAATGGGCTAATTTTGTATTAAACATATAGAAAAATAGAAAAGTATTTATTCAACATCGTTCCCCCCCGAGTCCCAAGAAATCCCTTTGCATATGAATGAATTGTCATATTATACATAATATATGTGAATGGCGTTCTGGGACTCGGGGGGGAACAGTACCCTACAGCCCAAAATGTTATCTCAGTACTAGAGCCCAAGTATGTGAAATTGTTTTTAACTTAAAATTAAAAAGAAAACAAAACAGCAGTTAAGTTGTATGCCATATATAACATACAAAAAATGGATATATACATTTGTTTCCAAAATTAACCCAATCTGCTTGATTTATAACCATTTTTTATGTTCCATTCCCCAGAAAATGAGGGTACTGTACATTCTGTGGAACAAACTTTTGTAATCATTCTATACTAATATTGTCCACTTGTTTACACGGCCAATAACCTCTTGCACCACAAACAGTAACATTGGTGGACTGTTTTCCTATTTTTTTTAAATGTATTAACTTCCAAATCAACAACTATTCAGTCAGGTCGGTACGATGCCACCACTGTCTAGGTATTAGCCAGTACCATGGGAACTTAAACTGTCTTTGTCATTGGTACAATACAGCGACGTAAAGTTTCAAATCACCAACTTTAAGGGTGTTTACACAATTTTCCATTCATTCTCATAAAACTATTTGCTTATTATATCACGTTAGGCATCAAAACAAGAATCTTTCAATTCTTTAATGAAAGTGATTCTAAATAGAGTCCCTGGGTGATTCTAAATACCCCCCCCCCCCCCTCCAAGAGTACTGGGTACAGGAAGTAATACGTGGCCCAATCCCAAAATGACTGAAAAACTGTTCCTATTAAAGGATGCTGGGCCATAATCTAATCGAATCTGACAAAAGTAACTGTTATGATTATAATCACTTCCACACAACCATTATACTGAAACGAGACACATGTAAGACAAGCCAAGTTCTGTTTGCAGGTGTGCCTGGAGTTTTTTCTCTGGGTTCTCATGTTTTCGTCCACCTACTAATTGGTCAATCTCATACGAGCTGAAATAATCGTGAAAGGGACGTTAAAGTGAATCAGAAAAATTAATACATTGAAGGCCGTGTTGTAACAGGTTTATACAGGTAAATATTCATGCAAGGTTGCTCAGTGTGACCAAGTTTAGTCACAGTGGGCCGTGTTTGGAGAAAATGTTTTTGGTTAAGATCGAACTCTAATCAAGCTGTGCAAGACATAGAAGATAGATTGAAGTTTTGATAATTAATGAGTAGACACAATTCTGAGTAGCTGGCTGGTCATCGCTGAACTGGGTATAAGGTTTTGCATATAACAGCAGGTTTTCTTGTGAGTTAACAGTGCCTTGTATAATGTTTAGTAGTACTTAGACAATAATATTATACAGGTAACTGCTAAAGGTTTGTACCCAAAATGTTGACGTTGTAATATTTCAATTTCATTTCAGTGGCATTATGCATGTTTATCGCACTTTACACAGTGTTACATGCACAAAATATGATACAATAGTGGAATTAAAGGACTACAAGCAAGGAAAAGCGAAAAATTAAAATTTTCTCACATATGAAATTTTGACCCCCACCCCCGCTAAAATCGCCTTTTTTACACTATATGGAGGAAAGAGTCAAAACTTTTAATAGTTATAGGTTCAGAATACATTGGGCTTTTGCCCTAACCATAAAATACCACCACCAAAACCTCTGAGACATTGTTATGTTATTTTGAAAACGAGGCATAAAACCCCCAAGAATGTCACTGATTCTTTGAAGACTAATGACCCAGTTTTATTCTTGTAAAAATTTAGATTTTTCATCGACAATAGTTTTGCACAATCATCTTTTTATATTATCAAATGCACTTATTTTGGAGAAAAATCAGTGAAACGTCTTAACTTTTGCAATAATAAAATCAGATTATAAGTCTACAAACAGGTCAGAGACTGATTTTGCAATTTAGAGGCAACATGTGGGTAGAGCCCAAAAATCTATATTTCAGAACAATTGATCTATACCAGTCTAAGAAAATAACCAGAGGACCATTGGTCCTGAGAACGCTCACCTGAGACTTGGCCTTTGAAAAATGACCTTTGGCCAAAATGACCTTGACCTTGAATATTAACATATGTTTTAAAATAAGTCCATAAATTTTCAATGTTTGTAGAAGACGATTTCACTTGTTCCATGACATGATTTGAGATATCTGAGCATGATTTCTTGATTTCCTGCCAGTTCGCTTTCCCAAATTTGAAGAGTTTTCTAGGTTTACAAAATGTGTACTGTGGTTTTATATCAGTATCTGTAACTACCATAGCGTGGTCTGAAATACCTGGCGCGTTTGCTGTAGACTTGATCAGTGATGGATTTGTAGTAAATACTAGGTCCAATAATTTATGACGTCATCACGTCACATTCTCGGTGACGTCATTTTAACACATCCAACATCATACAGCGTGAATCAGGGTCAGGTGGACCAGTGATCGATCACCTTATTTTTCTCTCCAAAACCACGGCTAACTATGAAAGGTATGAACATGATTAGAAAGAATAATTATTGTTAACCTCTAGCCACGAAACACAGTTTCATTCCTTACAAATTTCCATACATCTGTGGAATCTCTTAATGATTTAAGACACAATTTTAAATGGAAATGAAAATAGGGCTCAAAGTTTTGCATTTATATGTTCTTCAAAATGAATACTGTGCGTGTCTCACATTTTCACCTTATTTCTGCATTTAAGGTTGCAAAGAACTGCAAAAATGGTCATTATCAGGCACAGTTTATGTCTACATTCCAATTCTTATAAATGAAATAGATTACGTGGTTATTATGGTTACTCTAAAGATTTGTTTCTGACAGGAACATATTGATACAATAAACAAAACTTTATGTTTATACAAATTTCCTGGGATTCTGAGCAGAGATACTCATAGAAATATGATCTTTGCGCAGATAAGAAATGTTAACATATCTGCATAAACATATAGACAATAATTCATATAGGTATATAATTACCAATTAATTGACCGATTTATTAGTCTGGGGTAATGATTTCCCATAGACATCAATGTTAAACTGTAAAGTTATTGTACCAACTGCTCAAGCTAGAAACCAATAAAAACCAATACTGAGTACCAGCTAGCTGAATTTTGGAAGCATTCTCGCGAGATCCGACGATATCTCATCTAGATCTCTCGCATTTGACGCTTTGAATTATGGGATATAGCCAAAATCGGCTAATCCCGTTCAGTTCTCGCGAGAATCAATTAATAGATTTCTTGAATTTGCTGGACTAGAATGTATTTCTTTCATTCGAGCTGTGCATAGGTAAAACACAGGACGTAACAAAAAGACAAAAATAAAATGTATGTAAAATTATATTAATATGATCTACATATAAAATGGATTCAAAAATGGATTCCATGGCGGACATTTCCAGCATGCAACGAGCCAAAGGCGACAGGTCAGTGTTTTAGCGCTACCTGTCGGCGACAATGTTTTGGAAGTAATCTATTCCCAGACCTTGAAAAAAAATAAATTTCCCTGACTTTTTCCTGTGGCAACCCTGATTTCAGTGACATGGGGTGATTATAGATTCTTATGAATTATATATCTCAAAAAGAGTGTGCATTCAGTGATGGTCAGTAGCCAGTGGTGTACTCAACTTGATTTGATCAACACGTTTGGTTCACATTTTACTGTAATGAAATGATATATGACGATGTTAAAAAGGTTTCACATATTCTTTGTGGTTGGTGTTTATTTTAACTTATTTTTGTTGGGTGACATTCAGAAACCTACATGAAAACAAGCGATATGTTCAACTGTCAATCTGTCACACGTGAATTTGATAACCGGAAATGACAAAGTTGTATTCGATTAGCGTAAAGGGACCAGTGATCGATCAAAAATAGCCATGTTTGATAAATTGCTAGCACTGGCTTCTCTTCTCCTCAAAAGATAAAAAAGATAACTCCAGTGATGGAAATACAGTAAATATGTTAAGGTGTTGGTTGGTGGTGGGCAGTGTAGTTCTGTCATTGTGGTTATCTTGACATTACTCGGTGATGACGGAGGTGCTCCCAGTGGTTGGAGGATAATACATTCAAATAATAATAATAATTTGCGGATCAGACATGCATTGGAGAATGCATGTGTACATACCATATCCAAGCTTGAACCTTTGTCATGTTTTTCAATATGTCAATTTCTGTATCTGTATAGTAATAGCGGTAGAATTCTGGCATCTACAACCGCGGTGTGTGCGCTATGAAAAGTTAGTAACTTTTATGGACAGCTTGCCGGAAGCTGTTCACTGTCTCTGCACGAATTTGACACTCCTCCAGTTGGTTCCAATCACTAACAGTTCTAAAGTCAAAGTCAAAGTCAAAGTCAAAATTTATTCTAAGTCGGGTAGTTTAAACATTTATAACATTAGCTATGAATAGCTATTTACCGACTACATATCATTATAATACATTCAAGTATAAACTACATAATTATCATAAAAGACAATAGATATCATTTTTAAACATACAAATACACTTAAGATAGGTCAGATAATGCATTTTAGATAAAACAGATAGAACAGGTATATTCAAAACGCAATTATACATATGATCTTATCATAAAATAAATAAATAAGACATTAATTAGCACATTGCCAGGCGATGAATTGTAATAAAAGCCTGTTAGACTGTTAATAACACAGGAAAGCAGATTACATGCATGTTTCAGAACTTTCATAAGAGAGGCATTTATACACCTAAAATATTGTAAATAAATAAATAAATAAATATAAATAATATATTATAAACTGTCACATATGCAAGTGATAATGGCACTGCTGCCCTTCCCTCCTGTCGGGCAGTCCACACTCGAACAGGAAACGCAGCAGTATCAATATCGCTTACTGAGGCAGATCATGAGTTTAGACATATAAAACATGGAAAGCACTATAGTGAAACACTAAAAGCTTTAAACAATGCAAAGCAATACATATAAACATAAAACATCTTGCAAAGATCAAAACACAGTAAAATTAACATGCTAACAAAAAGCAAAGCTATACTGAAGAACAAAAAGTACAGGTACAACTCTCCCCGTTCCAGGCACTGATTAAACCTTTAAAATTATTAAAACTTGTCTCATCTCTAAAATGTTGAGGTAAAGAATTCCATAATTTAGCTGCGCTGTACCGGAAAGAGCTGAGGCCATAACTTGAGGTTCTTACCTTAGGGATTTCAGCAGTTCTAGTGTACCTAAAAGAATGATTATGGTTTTTAAAATTAAGCATGTCATGCAAATACACAGGTCCTTGGTGGTTTAAAATCTTAAAAGCTTCTAAAGCCATTGTCCTTAGTCTTCTCAACTTCAGTGTAGGCATTTTAGAATTTAAAAGTAATGTATCATAGTCTGAATTATAATCATTATAAATAAAACGTAGAGCTCTTTCCTGGATTTTTTCAAGCTTTTTGGTGTTGGTTTCACCACAAAAGTGCCAAGACAAAGGGCAATAACTAAAATTAGACAGTATGAAGGAATGATATATATTCAGCTTTCCTAGTTTACATATGTTTTTTACCAATACGTTTAAGAATCCCTAGTTGTCTTGAGGCTTTTTTGCAGATGTTAGATACATGTAAATCAAATTTTAGCTTAAAATCAATGGTTACACCTAATAATTTCACTTCATCCTCACAATGAATAATACACCCATTACCTAGATCAAAACTGAAATTTTCATTCTTGGATTTCAGACCAGCAGCTACAGCTTGAAATTTATCTGGATTGGCCTGCATGTGATTATCAGAGAACCAATCAACACATTTAATACTATCTTTAGTTAGTACAGATTTTACAACTTGTGGGTCACTATGGGCATAGGTAACAGTATTGTCGTCTGCATAGTTACGCAAGTCACTATCAGTTATAAAATAGAATATATCATTAATAAAAATGTTAAAAAGTACAGGACCTAAAATTGAGCCCTGAGGAACACCTTTGTAAATATCTTTAAAATCACTGATAAAAGTACCCAATTTGACACACTGTTTCCTTTTACTCAAGTAGTTTTTGATAAGACTAAGAGCATTCTCTGACAAACCATAATACTTTAATTTAAGCAATAACAGATTGTGTGGGAGACAATCAAATGCCTTTGAAAGATCCATAAGGATAGCACAGACATATTTATTTTCATCCAATGCCTTTTTCCAATCCTCAATAATTTTAAGCAATGTGCTTTGGGTACCATACCCGGGTCTAAAAGCTGACAAATATGTATTGAAATGTAACTCAAAAAATTCTGAAAGCTGTGCATTTATGGATCTCTCATAGATCTTTGATATAACAGGTAGAATGCTTACAGGTCTATAGTTGCCTTTTTCCAAAGTACTGTTTTTCTTGTGTATAGGCGCAACTTGGGCCACTTTAAGTGGGTCAGGAAATTCTGAAGTGTGGAAAGAGTTGTTTATCATGATAGTGACCGGAGTAACTATGGAGGGCTTTGCGAGTTTCAAAAGTTTAGCCGAAATCCCATCACATCCAGTTGCCTTTTTTGAACCTAATCTATCAATTTGTTTACTAATAAAATTTTCATCTACATCTTTAAAGTGAAATTCTGTCGAACATTTATTATTTTCTTTTATTTTCAGTATGCTGGGGTGATTTTCATCAACTGGTAGTGAATTAGTTCCAATATTCTTTGCGACATTTACAAAGAAGTCATTAAAAATTTCACACGAAGAATGAGTTTTTGAATTGATCTGATTTGGATTCTGGTATCTTAAAACACTCTGTGTGGTTTACTGAATATCTTTGTACAAAATTTGTAGTTTGAAAGTCAGAACATAAACGTGGTTTGATGTTTCTTTTGTTCCTAAGTGGAATGAGGAACTCGTCAGCATTGATTGCTGGTACCATACCCCGCACTACTTTGTATAACATAACCAGTCTTGATTCGAGGCGTCGTTGTTGCAATGTTGGTAACTTTAGGTCCTCTAACATCGATGTTACGCATCCTTCAAATCTTGATTTATAGTCATTCTTTATAAACCGAGCTGCTTGTTTTTGTACTTTCTCCATGGCTATAATGTCACGACTTTGATACGGATCCCATACGACTGCACCATACTCCAGCGTAGATCTAACAAGTGAAATATATGCTAGTCTTTTACAGTCTTCAGAACAGTATTTCAAATTTCGTCTTAAGAATCCAAGTGTTGAATTTGCTTTTTTGGTTATATTGGTTATATGTGTTTTCCATTGTAAGTCCTCTGATATTGTGAGTCCCAAATATGGATTAGAGTCCACTTGCTGTAGAATTTCATTATCAAGCTGATAAAAATGGGATGATTTCTGTTGAATACTAATTAAGGATGTAACATTTTTTAGCGTTAAATCTCATGCCCCATTTTGAAGCCCAATTTTCGAGTTCCTTTAGATCATTTTGGAGTATTTGGTGGTCCTTTTGAGTTTTGATTTGACGATAAATGAGGCAATCATCTGCAAAGAGGCGAACTTGGGATTTGACACAATCAGGTAAGTCATTTATGTGGCACAGAAACATCAAAGGCCCCAACACGGTCCCCTGTGGCACTCCGGACTCTACATAGGCTGAGTCTGAATGTTCCCCTTCTACAACAACATTCATTTGCCTGTCCTTGAGGAATGACGTCAGCCATTTATGTAGATTTCCACGGATGCCATAAGCCTCTAATTTTTGAAGTAACCTGTCATGGGGAACCGTGTCGAAAGCCTTTGAAAAATCTAAAATTGCTATATCCATTTGAATATTCCTGTCATATGTTTGTAGTAAGTCATGCATTGTAACGAGCAGCTGTGTTTCTGTAGAATATCCTGATCTGAAGCCGTGGTTTAAAGATGTCAAAATGTTATGTTTATCAAAATGTTTCAGCATATGGCTACAAATAATATGTTCCAAAATTTTACATGTCACTGTTGTTAAAGACACTGGTCTATAATTTTCAGCCAAATGTCTGTCACCTTTTTTAAAGACCGGAGTTACATTTGCGTTACGCCAGTCAAGTGGGAGAGTTCCTGTATCTAATGAGTACTGGAATATGGCACTAAGTCCGAAGGACAATTCCTCCGCACAGGTTTTAAGGAGAATATTCGGTATTCCGTCTGGGCCCATTGCTTTGTGAATGTTAATGTTTTTCAATAATTTCATAACTCCATGTCTGTCTATATTTAGTTTTGGTGCTGATTTTGTATTCCGATGTTTACCAATTTCAGGAACAATATTGTCCGACTCTCTTGTGAAGACTGACACAAATTGTTTAATCAAAATATTTGCTTTACTTTTGGCATCCGTTAAAAGGTTTCCTTTAGATTTCAGTGGGGCAATACCAATGTTGTCTTGTCTTTTGGATTTACAGTAACTAAATAATGGTTTTGTGTTATTTTCTTCCAAACTGTCCTTGATTACAGTG
The DNA here is from genome assembly GCA_964017185.1 of Rugalucina vietnamica. Classification (NCBI taxonomy): domain Eukaryota; kingdom Metazoa; phylum Mollusca; class Bivalvia; order Lucinida; family Lucinidae; genus Rugalucina; species Rugalucina vietnamica. The sequence goes on from OZ024875.1 coordinate 48,200,401, forward strand.
TTTACATGGTTCCATTCAGCCTTGCGAATATTCTTCTTTACTTCTTTTGAGAAATGTCTGTATTTTTCCCATTTGCCACTTGATTTTGCTTTTCTATAAAGTCTGCTTTTCTTTTTCAGCTGTTTTGATATATTTCTGTTAATCCAGGGTGATGATTTCTTTGGGCGCGACATTTTGGAAGGTACATTTTTGTCAACTGTTTCTAACAGATTTGTTTTAAAATAAGTCCATAAATTTTCAATGTTTGTAGAAGACGATTTCACTTGTTCCATGACATGATTTGAGATATCTGAGCATGATTTCTTGATTTCCTGCCAGTTCGCTTTCCCAAATTTGAAGAGTTTTCTAGGTTTACAAAATGTGTACTGTGGTTTTATATCAGTATCTGTAACTACCATAGCGTGGTCTGAAATACCTGGCGCGTTTGCTGTAGACTTGATCAGTGATGGATTTGTAGTAAATACTAGGTCCAATAATTTATGACGTCATCACGTCACATTCTCGGTGACGTCATTTTAACACATCCAACATCATACAGCGTGAATCAGGGTCAGGTGGACCAGTGATCGATCACCTTATTTTTCTCTCCAAAACCACGGCTAACTTGAAAGGTATGAACATGATTAGAAAGAATAATTATTGTTAACCTCTAGCCACGAAACACAGTTTGGAAATTTTCAATGAGTTAAAAGAAATAAAGCAGCGAAATGAGGTGGTCGAAAAGCATTAACGCCCATAGAAACAATGGAAAACTGTTGAAAAAATGGCTCGAAAATCAAAGAAATCGCCCATTAATCGCAGCGTTATTCTATACAATTTGAAATGCGGATCAGATTTGTTTAGTACGCAGTAAAGTTAAAAAATTTAGCAAGTCGGAACGAATGCAGGTTGTTTCATCTTGGAGAATTTATTGAAGAATCACCGCTTTTAAGCAGTTCAACTAAGACCCCCTCTTCGTAAAGTGCCAGAGAATGCAAGATAGAAAAGCTTTCCAAATAAATTTAAATTAGTGTTTGTAAGGTAGTATAATGCGCTTTAAGTTGAGACTAGCATACGATTTACTTAAGGTATCATTTGAGAATCAATAGCCGATAACCACTAGTTGATCGATCACTGGTCCCTGATCGATCACTGGTCGCCTTACGCGCTCTGTGACGCAATGGAGATTAAAAGGTACAAGTAGGCAAAGAACAGGAAAAGGCGCAATCAGAAAAAGATTCCCACTCCAAAAACCGAGGTGGGAAAAAACCAAACTAACAATCAGGTACTTATACCATGAAAAGGTACAAGTAGGCAAAGATCAGGAAAAGGCGCAATCAGAAAAAGATTCCCACTCCAAAAACCGAGGTGGGAAAAAACCAAACTAACAATCAGGTACTTATACCATGAAACAATCGTAAGCCGAATGGGCAGCTATTTTCCCAATAGGTGGCCACTCAGTTACCTTAACTTAACTAAAAATATGAAAACATACATAAGGCGCCAACAGCACAAAAAATTTTTAAACATGAAACATATCGTAAGCCGAATGAGCAGCTATCCGCTATCCGCTATTTATGGCCTTGATGGCGCAATCTTCTCCAATGTAGGATGGCTCTTATGTAGGACTTTGACTCTTCTGAAACTTTACTCTTTTGTACTTAGCAATATGATGGCAATAGCGGATCACGGACTCGGAGGAGTTGTTGATGCTGGCCCAAAACGTCCCGTGGCTTCAATGTAGGTCGCCAGCTCCCTCCTGATAGTTTATGTCTGTCCTTTGGTGTGTTCGTCCTCTTCGTTGTGATTTAGAAGTAAATATGTGTCTGTGTGGTACAGGCCGATATTTCTCCCCAGAGCCATGACCATAAGGTTTCTTTGTTGCTCGTAGTGAGTACACTCTGTGAGGTAGTGTTCTGTAGTTTCAACCTGTCCACAGTTGCATTGGTTGGTCTTTGTCTGTCCTAGCTTATGTCTATACTCATTTAGTTGTGAATAGCCTGTCTGGAGTTGTAGAATGTGACTGTAGGCTCTTTTAGTCGGGATGTCGAACATTCTTGGAGCATCTACTTTTGGGAAGTAGCCCTGTGTCGGAGTTGTCCCGCCTATTCTGCCATAGTGTTGTGACATACTTCTTGGATGCCATCTTGACCTCCGCAATAGATGTAAATTTCCTGTCGTCTGTGAAGGTTTCTGCCTCCGTTGCAGCTTCCTTTGCTAGGTGGTCAGCAATCTCATTTCCAGCTATAGAGCTGTGGCCAGGAGTCCAGTCTATCTGTACTGGGATGCCTTTCTGTTGGAGGATGTCAATTCCTTTCTTGGCGTCACTGATAACATCTTTATAGCTGGTGTCTTTCCACCCCAAAGTGAGGATTCCCACTGCTGACTGGCTGTCACAGAAAACCTTCAACAGCTTACATGGTATGCTTGAGATATTCTGGATAAGGTACTCTATGGCTGTCAGAATGGCTACCAATTCCCCAGTGATGGCCAGTCAAGATCATTAAGCATGTCATCAACGCTACTTTTATTATGCCATCGCCTGCAGACCCACCTAGCTGCTGTCTTCTGCACTTTCTCCACCTTTTTCGTCTCAGTTTCGTTATAGGGATGCCAAATAGGAGCTGCATACTCGAGCTGAGGGTGAACCAATGTTTGGTATGCAACTTCCTTCGTATGCTGAGGTGCAAGAGCCAAATTGCGCCGAAGAAAACCCAAAGTCTTAGTTGCTTTAGAAGAAATTTCAGAAACATGTTGACCCCATTCCATGTTGTCAGTAATAGTAATTCCAAGGTATTTGGCGGACTCAACCTGTTCCAGTGTTTGTTGATGCAGCGAGTAGTTAAAGTGTATTTGACTGCTAGGGAGGTGCCGAGTCACCCTCATTGAATGACATTTGGCAACATTGAATTTCATTTGCCAATATGTCTCCCATTGTCCAAGGCTGACCTGTTCAGGTCATCCTGTAATATCTGCCAATCTGTGAGGGTTTTAATATTTCTATACAAAACACAGTCATCCGCAAACAGGCGAACGGACGACCTGATATTGTCTTGAAGATCATTTATAAAGATCAAGAAAAGGACCGGTCCCAGGACTGATCCTTGAGGGACACCAGATAGGACAGGGACTGGATCTGAGGCTTGACCATCTAACACCACTTTTTGAAAGCGCTCAGAGAGCCATGGAGCGAACCACTGTTGAGTAGATCCTCTAATACCGTAGTAGTGCAGTTTGTAGAGTAGTCACCTGTGTGGTACCTTGTCAAAGGCTTTTGCGAAATCCATAATGATCACATCTGTTTGTCTGTGACCCCGGTTCTGAGCTCGGTCCAGGTTACTAACCATGTCATGAAAGAACTGAACCAGCTGGGTTTCGCAGGACCTTTGACTACGGAAGCCATGCTGGCAGTCAGCATGAATATTTTCGAGGGAAAGATATATCCAAATGGGTCACCCTCGTAAAATAAAGAAGTTATGCTTACTTACTTACTTACTTGCTTGTTAATGTTGCTGACTATTATATGCTCAAGAGTCTTGCAACAGACGCAAGTAAGTGCTATAATTTGCTGGGTCATATTTCTCACCTTTTTTAAATACCGGGGCTACATTTGCCTGTCGCCAATCATCTGGCACATTTCCCTGAGCAAGCGACTCATTGTAGATATAAGTAGACCCAGTAGATAATGCAAAAATGGTGAATATTTTCAGAAAGAAAACAAAAACAAAAACATGAGTTTGGTTAGTTCTCTAATAATATGGAGCGAATTCCATAGGGTGGTAAAGAAGGGCGGTCTAAGACAGTGGGGCGAGTTGTCTTTTAAAGTGGGTCGAGTTGTCCTTGGGGCGAGTTTTATGTGGGGCGAGTGGTTTAGCCGGCTTATTGATCAAAAGAACCCGATAAACAAATTTGGAAACGGAAATTCAGAATTTCTCACAAAAATGCAAAATAACAACTACCACATAACAGTTAAGTTTAAGATTTTCCCCTTTCCTTCATGGCCCATCCCGAATGTTCACCCATCTTGCTGAATTCAAAATTTAGCACCCATCCCATACCCGAGATATTCAGGTCTAAGAAACTCATAAAACGACAAAAAAACTCATAAAACTCATAAAACGATGCGTAAGCTATGGGATATGGGTGTCACAGGGCGAATGTTGTCATGGATAAGTAACTTCCTTAAAGACAGAACAGGTACCATCAACATGAGTGGTGGAATTCATTGCCATCAAGTGTTGTGGAAGCTAAAACAGTGGAATCATTCGAGAGAAGATTAGACAAGTTATGGAGGGAACAGCCTGCATATTACAACTATAATGAGGCAATAAAACCCACCGGATACGACAAGAATATACAGAGTGATACAGATACAGATACAGATACAGAATATTTATTTCACGTCGTATATATGAAACATGACATATAACATAAGCCCTGTAGGGCTTTTACTACGACAAACAAAGGTAGATCAACTATGAATCACAGATATGATACATAAAAACAGAAACGAACAATATATCACAGATAAAAAATACATATACAATGTATCACAAAATATAATATGCACGTTTAAATGAGAGATTGCATTTAATTTATATAAAATATCAACTTTGGTGGGTCTCGCCTCATCTACTACCTAGAAAGATACAGGGGACGAAAGGCGAAAAGACAGGAAAAAAGTTTGGGGGCCCAGGAAAATCCTACAGCACACCAGGCTATTGTAGGAATCCTGAGACCCCGAAAACGAAACCTAGGTAGAAAGAAAAAGAGAGAAACCACACAAAACCCCAATTAATTCAGGATTGAGCGGAATATGCCCTCAGTTATAGAGAACAATAAAAAAATAGTGTAGGATAAGATTTTAAGTTTAGCACTTTGAAAATGAGAATACTAAATAACTAAAATACAACAGAAAAATTGAAAGTGTTTAAATAGGAAAAAAACAAACAACTTAAAATGAAACAGAAACTTGAAACAATTAAGACTCAACAAGAACAGGAAGCACACTTACAGTCCATACCGTCCCAGGTCCGCAGCAGCCTCTTAAATTGGTTGAAATTTTCTGCTAGTCTCATCTCATTGGGTAGGCTGTTCCAGACCTGGGCCGCTTCAAACCGAAAGGACTTCTTGCCATACCTTTTAGAGTTAACCTTTGGAATCTCCACCTGTTTCTTGTTTCTGAAATTATAATTTGATATTTTTTCTTTGACTAAATCCTGGATATAAGTTGGAGATATTGTGTTTAGAATTTTAAAAACTTCAGTTGCCATAAGCTTCATTCTCCCAATATGGAGGGGTGTTGCATTGTTTAAAACTAACAATGTTTCTAAAGGTGATATAAAATCATTGCTTATGAATCTTAGAGCCCTTTCTTGAATCTTTTCCATCTTGTTGGTACTAGCTTGGCTACAAAAATGCCATGTGAGAGGACAATAATTAAAATTAGACATGATAAAAGATTTAAAAATTGTCAGTTTCCCATGTTTGGTTAAAAATCTTCCTATGCGTTTAAGCACAGCCAACTGTTGGGAAGCCTTTTTACATATATCAGATATGTGGTCGTTAAAGTTTAGCATAAAATCAATGTTTACTCCAAGAAGTGTGACATTATCTTCACAAGTTATAACAGTGTCATTTAACTGAAAAGATGAAATAGCATCATGAGTTTTCTGACCCATACATATGGCCTGAAATTTATCAGGGTTTGCCTTCATCAAATTTTCTGTGAACCAATTTATTAGTAAAATACTTTCTCCTTGGAGTACTTCTTTTAAAATATTAAGATTTTTGTGTATAAAAGACAAAGTATTGTCATCAGCATAGTTGTATAATGTTCCATGCTTAATGACATAAAAGATGTCATTAATGAAAATATTGAAAATAAGAGGTCCTAAAATGGACCCCTGTGGGACTCCTTTAAAAAGTGATTCCCAACTACTTGTTGCAGGGCCAAGCTTCACCCTCTGCTGTCTGTTACTTAGATAACTATCCAAGAGATCTACAGCCTTGGTAGACAGACCATATGCTTTCAGTTTTGCTTTTAATAAGTTGTGTGGGAGACAGTCGAAGGCCTTGGACAAATCCATAAGTATGGCAGCTACACACTCATGGTTGTCCAAGGCTCTCTTCCAGTCTTCAAGCAGACGCAGAAGGGTAGTCTGGCACCCGAAACCTTTCCTAAAAGCAGCTAAAAAAGGATTAAATACAGCCTCAAAATATTCTGCTAGCTGATCATGCATTACCCTCTCATAAATTTTGGATGTGGTGTTTAAAATGCTAACAGGCCTGTAATTCTCTTTATTAAGAGGGTCCTTCTTTTTATGCAAGGGCAATACCTGACCAACTTTCAGATTATGTGGAAATACAGATTTTTCAAAAGTTTTATTTATAAGGCAGGAAACAGTATGACTGATAGAGGGTGCACATGATTTGATAATTTTAGCCGAAATATTGTCCACCCCCGTTGCTTTTTTAGTATTAAGATTTGAGATGATTTTAGATACTTCAGGTGGGTTGACAGGCCTAAAAGAAAATTGAGGTAGATTTTCTGGAAGGTTTTCCTTAATATTTTTGACACTTGGGTGATCTGAAAAGTCCTCGTCATACTGCTTCCCTCCTGTGCCTATGTCTTTTGCCACATTTACAAAAAATTGGTTGAAAGTGGAACAAACCTCAGTTTGATCAGTAACCACCTTCCCCTCTTCAGACAGAACCACGGGTGCCCCACCATCAAGGCCTTTCTTTGAAAGAAAGGGCTTGATTGTGGGCCAGAAGTCCTTGGACTTCGGTCCTCCGGCGCAGCGCTCGTAAAAGTAACATCTCATAGACTGTTTTTTAAGTTTTGTCACAGCATTTCTCTGCTTTCTGTAATTTTCCCAATTGGAACTGGTTTTAAATTTTTTGTATTTGTTGAATAACATGTGTTTCTTAAAAATTGCTCGCCTCAGCTCACCATTCATATAAGCCGGTTTTTGTGTTTTTGATTTTCTTTCTTTCACCGGGGCATGATCACTGATGATGTCATTCAGAAGCCTCTCATGGGCCCAGTAAATATCATCGACATCGTCGAAAATAAAGGCCACATGAAATGGCACCTGGCTGACATCATCATCGAAAGCCTTGGAATCAAAATTTTTAAAACTCCTATAACTCTTTTTAGTATTATCAATCCTGGGTGCACTTCCCTTTACAACAGTACCAATAAAATTATGGCAATCACTAACGCCGCACCCAAAGTTAAAGGTATTAAAACAAAATTGCGGTTTATTTGTTAATATGACATCCACCAATGATGGAGTAAAATGTTTTGTAAAACAAGTAGGAGATTTAATCAAATTCTTAAAGTGAAGAAGAATTAGAGCTGGTCCAACAGGTCGTAACAGACCTTCTACCAGAAGAGGATTTGTGAGTATTGTGAGTAAGGGCGCCAGAATTTAAGACAGAGGTTGGACTACCACAAGGCTCTGTAATCTCACCACCTTCTATTCAACCTGTACATAGCAGACTGGTATGAAGAGCTGGAGTGTGAAAGAGTGAAATTCGCCGATGATGGTACTATATGGATTACAGGAAAGAACTGGAGTGAGCTGATAGAGGTGCTAAAGAGAGACTTTGGAAAGCTTATGAAATGGGCAAAGAAATGGAGGTTAAAACTGAGTATGTTGAAAACAGAATTTTGTTTGTTTTCCTTAGAGAATGAAGTTCTAGAGGAAGCAAGAGTATTCAGATTCTGTGTGGATGGCCAGCAGTTGAATTACAACCCTAATCCCAAAATCCTAGGTGTCATCCTAGATGAGAAAATGAAATTTGAATCCCACATTGAGGCAGTGGAACGTAAAGCTACAAGATCCCTGGAGTTGCTACGCAAAGTCAAAGAAACAGAAGTCATTAACACCAAGTGTATGTTGCAGCTATACAAAGCCCTGGTGGTCCCCCAGTTGGAGTATGCGGCTTCGGTATGGCAAATTGGAAATTGCACTAATCTAGACAGAGTTCAGAGGAAAGGATTGGCCATGTGTCTTGGAGTACCGTCAACTGCGGGAATAGAGGCATTGCAGGTAGAGGCTGAAGTTAAACCACTGGAGATCAGAAGAGAGGAGCTGGCAATCAGACAAGCAGCAAGGGTGTTAATGAAAGATGATGGAGATTGCATCAAGGCATGTTGGGATAGATTTGTAGAGTCTGACGTTGTGGAACAAAAGATATCACCTTTCGGTAAAATGAACATACAGCTAGCCGACTTGACTTCCAATACAGGAATCTCATTACACACCCTGGAGAAGGAATTTACATACCAAGATTGCTTACAACCATCCAAGTCTAAGCCGGAGTACTGGAGCTGTCTGGGATCGTCCAAGTCGAGGTCAAGTGAACAAGAGCAATTGTCAAGAGAGATCATAGGAGAGCTACTGGAAAAGTGTGACCTTAGTACTGCAGTGGCATTCACAGATGGATCTTGTTTGGGTAATCCAGGGCCATGTGGCGCAGGAGCCTGTGTGTTTTTGCCAGATAAAACAGAACCGACATTGCTTAAACAGCCAGTTAGTAGTCGAGGATCAATATTACTGGGAGAGTTAATAGCTATTAAGATGGCTATTAATTACATCTTTAATACAAGACATCAAAGACCCCCAAACAATGTAAAGAAAGTACATGTCTTCTCAGACAGTCAGTGTGCCATTGGTCATCTAACATTGGGCTGGGAACCAAACTCTCATAAAGCCACAATCTCTGAGGTTAAGTCAGACATACAAAAGTTGGTAGATTCAGGTGTTGAAGTGGAAATTTCCTGGACACCAGGCCATGCTGACATCAAGGGGAATGAGAAAGCAGACCAGATGGCTAAGGAAGCAGCACAAGAAGCCAAGGAGAAGACAGAATCAGAATTACCACCAGCCACTACACTATGTGATGTCAAGATTGCAGCTAGGAACTCTGGTTGTAAGAAATGGCAAGAAAGATGGGACAAAGCTGAGACAGGGAGAGACCTTTTTGACTTCAGACCAAAAGTAGACTTCAAGTTGAACCATGTGTTCGACTCACCCAGTGGAGAAAGGGCAGTGGCTCAACTCAGAACAGGATATGCAAGGCTAAATGAATACCTACACAAGATCAATGTTGTGGATAGCAGTGAATGTCAGTGTGGAGAAGTTGAATCAGTGAGCCATTATCTGTTAATTTGTCCCTTGTACGAAAATGAAAGAGAACAAATGAGGAGAAATTTATTTCAAAATTGCGGAATTATAAACCTGGACATGAACACATTACTGGACGCAAGAAAAGAAGATGAACTTAAAGAATGGAGAGACATAATCCTCACTGAGCTGGAGACCTATGTGGCGGGAACGAAACGGTTCGCCCCACGAAACTCATACTAATAGACACACTATTCGCGTACTACCCAATACCGCGAGATTATACGCGAGATGTCAAATACCAAGAAGAGAACATACCGAGTGCCTCTATAGCCGTTGTGGCTTAATCACGGAATCACGGACATATAATTATGTCAAAGGACAGATATTCTGTCGTTTGACAGATTGTACATATCTATGAAACGACAGATATCTGGATTTGTTATCACAATTTTCACATGAAGAAGGTGATTGCATATTCAGAGTAACAACAAAATATGACAGCTGGCCTTCCGCAGAAAATGCACGGGTCAAGTATATAGTATAGGGACGAGAAAGTCCGACGGTAGTATACATTGAGTAATTCGGTCATGTAAATATGTTTTCGTTGCTCTCCGAGTAATTCATGGAGGTCATCGACTTCAGGTATCTGGGATTATATTATTTCCTATGCGAAAGAAACCAGGGTCTCTATAGAAGGGGTCAAGAAACTATGTATTGATTTTTCCAATAATCAAAAACTCAGGTATATCAAGTACCATGGGAAGGAGTAAAACCGGGGACCAACGCCCGGGACCAAAATCCGGGACCAATTTTTAGGTAATCAAAAATGTCATTTTGTGTGCAACAACTAAGATAAAAATTGGACTATATGTAGTTTAGAGGGTCTTTTAATAATGTATATCATCTTTTTCTTGAAAAATTCGAATTGTTTGAAATTTTGATTTAAATATAGGACCCCATCCAAGAATTTAGACCCGGGGCCAGTTTTTGCGGTATTGACGATGTCCGATAAATCGTGATTTTGGCCATTTTAATCGCTTCATATACAACTATTTTTGTGTTTTGCCATCTGTTAACATGTCAAAGAATACTATAATGGAAAAATCCGTGAAGAAATCTCATAAATGTAGGAGAAAGTCAACCCGGGGCCAAAGTTTTTATGATTAATTCTTTGCGATGTCAATTTAATCTCAACTTTACCCTTTAAAATCATTTCAAATACATTTATTTTAATGAGTTTCCATCTGTTATGTTATTAAAGAAGATCAAAATGCAAAATCGTCGTTGACTTTTATTAAAATTATGGAGGAAATCAGCCCAAGACCGGGACCAACACGGGACCAAAAAACAACGTGTAGATTTATTGTGCCATGATACTGAACATACGATTTATTTAAATATAAATAATTGTGAGCAATGTCTAGGTCAATCATTTCTTTTCATGTTTTGTCATGTTCAGAGATACCAATGAATATAAAAATGGAAATTTATTGCAAATATGGTATGATAATATCTACCCGGGACCAAAAATCGGGTTTTAAAATTACGTATTTCCTAACTTATAAATCCTGGCTTATGAAACATACTTTCTTAATCAATATGGGATGCATTTAAGATATGGTTTGCATTTTTATCTTAAGTAACATCTTAAGATTTGGCTTAAAGATAAACAAATTACTTAGCAAACAGTTATGGGATAGAAAGTAGATAATGTTATGACAACGACAATAACGCAAACAATGAATTATGGAAAATTTGGTACCGGGTTGGTCCCGGGCTGATTTTCTGAAACGTTTGTGGGATATTTTTGCAGATTTTTTCATTCTAGCTTTCTTTGATATATTATCAGACAGCAAAACATAAAAATTATTGTTTACCATATGATTAAAATGACGAAATTCGCAATTTCTCTAACATCGTCAATACCGCAAAAACTGGTCCCGGGTCTAAATTCCTCGATGGGGTCCTATATTTTGGTCAAAATCACAAAAGTTTCGAATGTTTTGGGAAAACAAACAATTGGATCTTTGAGAAGACCCTTTCAGCTATATATGGGGCCGACCATAAAAAATTGTTGGTTTGCTGTGCTACCCGCCAAAATTGGCCCTACCAAAAAAATTTTATGGCCATTTTGAGGAAAATATTTTTTTTTTTTTTTTTTTTCAATTCTAAAAACAAGGATTCATTTTCACAAAATTATTCTTTCCAAAACCTTTTTTATATTCTGACAATGTTTTATTATACTGTTTTAACTTCAGTATATCCTATTTTGAACCATATACATCTACTAATATAGCAAATTATAAAGATATTTTTCTGGTTCCAAAAAAAAAAAAAAAAAAAAAATGACCTACCTACCTACCCACACTAAAATTGATGGGTAGGAGCACAGCAAACAAAGAATCATTTAAGGATGGCCTGGTGTAATTTTCATGTAATTGTCTACATGCATAGTGCCTTTTTGGTGCCAATAAATATTGGTCCCGGATTTTGGTCCCGGGTCCCGGTCATTGGTCCCGGGTTTTACTCCATCCCAGTACCATATATACGGACAGTGTAAGAAGTTGTTAAAAAACTTACTCAAAAGTGAATTTATCGCGGTAAAAATCGTGAAAAACCAATCAAAGATATCAAATACATTCCAATAAGCAATGCATCATGTCAGCTTCACATTCATACAATTTTCAACAAAATAAATTGCGCAATGTTCCAGAAAATTGTGAAAATGCATGAAAAAATGTGAAAACGGACACTGTGATACATATTAAGTCAAAACAGATATAAATTCCTAACTATCGTACTATTATTAATGTACACTGGAAAATTTAGCATGTTCTGATATAGAAAAAATGAAAGAATTGATAACAGGATTATGGTAAATTGATCGTAATTATAAATTTTGAATGTATGTTTCTTAGGTGAGTAAATACGAAACTGACATACAAGAATTTTGAACATAGGACAAAGATTCTTGACCCCTTCTATAGAGACCCTGAAGAAACTGAGTGATTTGGTCATCACTGAAATCTATAATCTGCTATAATCTAATATGTGCTTGAACAGCTGACATTATCACCCATCGGGGATTATAGTACCAATGCGAAAGAAACTGTCAGTGAGTGATTTGGTCATCAGTGTAAAGGTCAGCAGGTCGGCAGCACCTTACCAAACCGGTGTCAGTTTGTATTTAACTGTACAGGTCGGCAGCACCTTACCAAACCGGGTGTCAGTTGTAATCACATAGTTCAATGTATGTTCTAACATGCCAACCTGTCCACCGAGATAAACCTACTTTAACAACTATAACCTGCCGACTTGCCGACCTGTCTACCATACTACGTTCCTAGTAAACTGCAGACAGGCATGTTACATATAGATCAGTGTATGTTCTAACATGCCGACCTGTCTACCTGTCCACCGAGATAAACTTACTTCCGATTTCTATGCAATGCCATTATATTTTCATAACAACAATTCAATCTATTCTTCAATGATCATTTGCAGCAAGTTGAGTGTGGACAGGTAGACATTTAAATACAACTATCATGTGACTGTATATGGAATACCTGGGAGCTATGCTGTTCTCATTTGACTGTATATGGGACCTGTCGACCTATCAACCTGTGAACCTGTTGACTTGTCATCCTTTAAACGTGCAGATTTTCACCCTCTATCAAGTACATGTATATAGCTAAAATTTCGAGGAAGATGATGAAACACACGGAGGTAATGATCTGAAAATCAATGCCATAACTTGGTTCACAAATTATGAGTTGACAGGTTGACAGGTAGACCTTTAAATACAACTCTCATTTGACTGTATATGCCACTATATGGGATATCTGGGGGCCAGCTAAAGAATGATTCATCCATATCGTTGCTGGATAGTAGGTATATGAGGTCTTAGTTCTTGTGTCAACCTGTAGACCTGGCACCCTGGTTGACAGGTCATCTTGTCAACCTATTAATCCGTATGATTCAGTAGTATGATAAGGCTAATAAGATGGTGTCGGAGGTAGGAATTAGGAGGGGGTGCCTCCTATACTTTACTTGAACTGTTAGTTTTACTGTTTGCAGCTCAAATGGAGCACCACATGTAAACCTTGTGGCCAATTGTGCGTGTCGCATGAATGCTTGATAAAAATTGGTTGTCACGCAGGTTGTTCCTAATTTTTTCCAGAAACTCAACATGTCCATACTCGCACAGGTATTTTCTTTGATTCTCCAGTAATGACATATGTTATTATCTTGACATATGTTATTATCTCGAGAGGCACTGTTGTTTATGTCAAGGCCTTGAGAAAGTCAAATTTTTACAGCTCCTGAGGAAAAGCTTATTTCACACCCAAAATATGCTTAGAGCCTCCGAACTGTTTCTTGAAAAACCTTTGTTAACCAATCAAAATAGAGACTGGAAAAAATGAAAGAGAAAGTATGTGTTGGGATTATTATTATTGTTGGGGTTATTATCATTTATTATGATGATCCCAGGACTTTGGTTGACTCATAAACTCATAATTCACTAGTCATTTGTAACCATGCCCCCACCCACCCCAGCCTGGAGGAATAGCGGGGACTTTGACTTTTGGTCCAGCAAATCCCCGCTAGTAGCCCCACTCAGCGGGGACTGCTTGTTTGTGAAACCACTGCTGTTTTCCCCCGCAGCCTGCTATATTTTCATTCATGGCCCTTTTTGCATATATAAAGCAAACCCTGGACCGTATTTCCCCCGCACTGACGTTGCAAAAATTTGGTCAAAGTCACGCTCTTTTCCATGGCTATCCCCCACCCTCCCCCGGGGATGGGGTGTGTGGTTACAAATGATTAGTGCATAATCCTTTGTATTTTGGACTTTTTGTTGATATTGTGTATATCTATTTAGCAGTTTCATTATGACATCACATGATCCCTGCTTGTATTTTGTACTTTTATTAATAGATTTAGACATTCAAATTCTCACTTTCAGTGGCCAAATTCATTCATCACAGTTGAAACCACCTGTAAAATTTTGCCAACGCTACTGGCTAGTTTAAACTTACATCATTTTAGTTTAATTTACCAAAACTTCACAGTGTGACAGGATGCTGTGTTGACAATGCAGATCAACCTCATTTGAGCCGCATCGTGAGAAAACCGGATTTTTGCCTATGCGAAAACAAAGGCGCAGATCAGCTTCGCGGTAACCGCGAAGCTGATCAGCGCCTTTGTTTTCGCTACTCGGATAGTACAATTCCTCTTCTACTTAAATCCGAAATTTCAAGCTTCTAGCTCTTTTCTGAGCTTGTACAGCCCGGTTTGTGTCGGACCTGGTCGGAAACCCCGAAGACCGGTTTTCTCGCGTCGAGGCTCATTTTAACGCTATAATCTTTGGGATCCATCAAAACATACCATGTTATAAGTGAAACTGTGTTATGATGAGAATATTTACAATAGACCTGTAGCAAAATAATCATTTTGGGAGCCAGGACATGGCCGTGTTATATTGAAAACCACACTGTAGTTAGGGCATTATAAATGAGATTGGACTGCTCAAAGAACAAAGTTAGTGCACAGCTGATCTGCGTCTTTATTTTCGCATAGGCAAAAATCCAGTTTTCTCATGATGTGGCTCATCTTTCAATGATGATAAATTGTTGGTAAGGATGATGGTGTATTTGAAGTCGCTCTGAGCTTATTCTTTTTTATACCCCGCCACTTAAAAAAGTGCGGGGTATTATGTTAGACCCTCCAAAAAAAATTTGCGTTCGAGTGTCCGTCCGTCCGTCTGTCCGTCTGTCCGTCTGTCCATCTGACCGTCTGTCCGTCCGTCAGCGTTTCGTTTCCGGGCTCTATCTTGAGCAGTTATTGACCGATTTTCTTCAAACTTTGTATAGGAGTTCATATCAGGAAGGAGTGGTTTGGGATTGAAGATGGGTAAATTTCGTCAAATATGTACAGAGTTATGGCCCTTGATTTACGTTAAAATTTTGTTTCCGGGCTCTATCTTGAGCATTTATTGACCGATCTTCTTCAAACTTTGTATAGGAGTTCATACCATGAAGGAGTGGTCTGGGATTGAAGATGGGTAGATTTCGTCAAATAAGTACAGAGTTATGGCCCTTGATTTACGTTAAAATTTTGTTTCTGGGCTCTATCTTGAGCATTTATTGACCGATCTTCTTCAAACTTTGTATAGGAGTTCATACCATGAAGGAGTGGTCTGGGATTGAAGATGGGTAGATTTCGTCAAATAAGTACAGAGTTATGGCCCTTGATTTACGTTAAAATTTTGTTTCCGGGCTCTATCTTGAGCATTTATTGACCGATCTTCTTCAAACTTTGTATAGGAGTTCATACCATGAAGGAGTGGTCTGGGATTGAAGATGGGTAGATTTCGTCAAATAAGTACAGAGTTATGGCCCTTGATTTACGTTAAAATTTTGTTTCCGGGCTCTATCTTGAGCATTTATTGACCGATTTTCTTCAAACTTTGTATAGGAGTGCATACCAGGAAGGAGTGGTCTGGGATTGAAGATGGGTAAATTTCGTCAAATATGTACAGAGTTATGGCCCTTGATTTACGTTAAAATTTTGTTTCCGGGCTCTATCTTGAGCATTTATTGACCGATCTTCTTCAAACTTTGTATAGGAGTTCATACAAAGAAGGAGTGGTCTGGGATTGAAGATGGGTAAATTTTGTCAAATAAGTACAGAGTTATGGCCCTTGATTTACGTTAAAATTCTGTTACTGGGCTCTATCTTGAGCATTTATTGACCGATTTTCTTCAAACTTTGTATAGGAGTTCATACCAGGAAGAAGTGATTTGGGATTGAAGATGGGTAAATTTTGTCAAATAAGTACAGAGTTATGGCCCTTGATTTACGTTAAAATTTTGTTTCCGGTCTCTGTCTTGAGCATTTATTGACCGATTTTCTTCAAACTTTGTATAGGAGTTCATATCAGGAAGGAGTGGTTTGGGATTGAATGAATAAATTACATTAAATAAGTACAGAGTTATGGCCCATGATTTACATTAAAATTTCATTTCCTGCCTCTGTTTTGTGCATTTATCAACCAATTTTCTTCAAACTTTGTATAAAAGTTCAAATCAGGAAGTTGTGGTTTGGGATTGAAGATGGGAAAATTTTATCAAAGTATACAGAGTAATGGTCCTTCATTTATGACAAAATTTTGTTCTGCTCTTTATCTGGAGAATTTATTGACAAACATTTTTGCTAAATTAAATTTGCGTGGCGGGGTATCATGCATGCCTGCAGCGCTTTTATTTGTATTTTACTCTTCTCTGGTTTTGGTATAGTAGATCACCAAAACTTGGCAATGGCTAGTTTGGTTGACATCACATTTCACAAATGTTTCATAATTAATGTGACTTAGTTTGTTTATTAAAGCTTTATTTTGTAAAATTTATCTTTGTTTTCACTGAGGTGGAATGAAATCTCTGTAATTATAAAGATTGTAGTCTGAAGAGATACAGGTTTACATGTTTTAGTTGTTAGATATTCATCCGCTTTGCTTGGTAAAGATGTAGGATGAAAAATGATAAAGTATGTGAAAAAATGCAAAGGTCCAAGTGGACACATTCTAGTTTTCTGATACAGGCCATGTCATCAAATAATCTGTATTGTTGGTTTTTGATTGTTTGTTTGGTGGCTGAAGGCCCCAGTCAACAATTTTTCAGCCATGTTCCACCACTCCCTGAGTATTGAAAATTATAAATGAGCTAGCTGCCGCATGGGAAACCCAGCAATCAACATAGGCGAAAACAAAGGCGCAGATCAGCTTCGCAGTAACTGCGAAGCTGATCAGCGCCTTTTTTTTCGCTACATGGATAGTACAGTTCCTCTTCCTTCTAAATCCAAAATTTCCAGCCTCTAACCATTTTCTGTGACTGTACATCCCAGTTTGTGTCAGACCTGGTCAGAACTCAAATTGTTGGTTTTCTCACGCACAGGCTCAAATGTTGCTGGCATCCCCAGACCTCTCTGTTCATAGACGGATGCACTAACTGTGAAGTTTTACCACTGTGTCTGGTGTGGGTTCGAGCCCCGCCGTGGCTACATGTGAGACAAGCCAAGTTCTGCTTGCGGTGTGTCAGATGGATTTTCTCGGGGTTCTGCCGTTTTCGCCCACATACTGATTGGCTCGTCTCATATGAGCTGAAATAATCTTGAATGGGATGTAAAACTGAATTAAAAAAATTTAAAAAATAATGTGAAGTTTTGATTTTTATAGTCGGAAGATTCATTGTTTGACAATGTTACAAAATCAAACTGCTCCTGTAAGTGTCTGTAACTTCACAGTAGCTGTTGATCTCTGACACGAAAAATATTCAAACAATGTTTTTCTCTTGCAGTGACTCAAAAGTGCATCTGATTTGTTAAGCCTTGTTTCCACGGACAATTTTTCTTTGACGAAGATTATTTGTCACAGAAACTGTGGCACTGGCAATGAGTTTGCATTCACACACAGCAAAGATTACTTATATGAATCCGCTACATTTTGCGAAAATTGCATTTGTCGAAAATGTCCCCATACCTTTACCCTAACCCTAATGGTTGGTGGCTCAAAATGTGGACCTATAGGCTAGTCTTCTAGGGAATAAATCTCAAAATTTTGCGGTGAATATTTTTTAAGTTACAAAATTTTCGACAAAACACTTTTTTGACAGAATGTTGTGCATCATACTTATATTACTTAGCTCGCTCGCTTTTGTCACAGATATATTTGACAATGAAACTTCGCCACAGAATTGAATTTACATGAGCATATTTTTCTGCCACAAACCTACTTTAAGGACAGGGTGAATAAAAAATGCACATTTTTTTTTGAAAAAACATGCTTTTATAAAGTGTTTATAATGTTGTTAAAGTATATTTTGCACCAACAGGATATTCATTCTTTACAGTTTCCTATTTCTTATAATTTATCAGTGTGATTTATTTGTGCATAATGCACTAGTCATTTGTAATTACCACGAATTAGCATTTACTGTTGTTGAACTTAATCTGTATTCATTCTCATGAAAAAAGTTTTTTTTACAACACGACAATGCAAAAAAACTAAACAAATAGATTATCACATGACAATTTTTGGGTATAACTTTGTTGAATAGCATACCCAAAAGTCGGAAAAAAACCTTCATGACCTTAAATTACTTGAATTCAAAGATATTTATCTTAATGGGAAGCAAATTTCAGATAATAGCTTTATGTCTTCCTAGTTTATGAACCTGTTTATACTGTCCCTTCAATTATAAATTTTTGGTACTCCACTGCTTGGAATAATAACTTAGAGGAAATTTTGGCATACCAGCCCTGTTATACATCCATAGTAAGAATATTTGTGTATATCTTCTAAGAACAATTAAATAATTGAGCCACTGCATAAGAAAACCAACAAAATGATTGGGCGAAAACAAAGGCGCAGATCAGCTTCGCGGTAACCGCGAAGCTGATCAGCGCCTTTGTTTTCGCTACACGGATAGTACAATTCCTCTTCTACTTAAATACAAAATTTCAAGCCTCTAACCATCTTCTGTGACTTTACAGCCCGATTTGTGTCAGACATGGTCGGAAACCCAAATTGTTGGTTTTCTCATGCACAGGCTCATATAATACAATTTTCTGAAATTAAATGCTGCTTTGACATGCGCCCACAAAACATAAAATATGAGCCGCGACGAGAGAAAACTGGTCTTTGGGGGTTCTGACCAGGTCTGACATAAAACGGCCTGTACAGTCACAGAAGCAGGCTAGAAGCTTGAAATTTCAAATTTAAGAAGAAGAGAAATTGTACTATCTGTGTAATGAAAACAAAGGCACTGATAACTGTGAAGCTGATCTGTGCCTTTGTTCATAGGCAAAAAATCTGGTTTTCTCACAACGTGGTGGGGGTGGACAGGGGGGTATCCAATCCCCGCTTTTTCTCCCCCTCTCTCCCCGCTTCCCTCCCCCTCTATCCCCGCTTCCCTCCCCCTCTCTCCTTGCTTCCCTCCCCCTATCTCTCCCCTCTTCCCTCCCCCTCTCTCCCCTCTTCCCTCCTCTCTCCCTGCTTCCCTCCCCCTCTCTCCCCACTTCCCTCCCCCTCTTCCCGCCCCCTCTCTCCCCGTACCCCCGCCCCACCTGTCCACCCCCCCCAACGTGGCTCATATGTCAGCTGCCATTTCAACGTGGCCTAGTTGTAGATTACTGGACTTCAAATAGAGGGGTTCTGGGTTCGATCCTCCACTGGGGGCACCGAGTTATGTCCTTGAGCAAAACATTGAAGAACTCACTAGAGTACTGGCCAATACCCAGGAGGTGATGTTTCCGTCCAGATATATCTGAAAAATTGTTTTTATTGTGACGTAAAACCTCAATAAATACAAACATGGCTCATCCTAAGCATCCATTCATCGCAGAAGATAGATTTTCTCGTGATATGACATCTGACATGTGATCTTACCTGGGAAGCAAAATAGGGAGATTTGCCTTTCAAAATAGGGAGAATGATTAAACAAAGAAGGGATTTCTTGATTTGAAATAGGGAGATCTGAAATTCTAAATAGGGAGATGTATAAGATATATATGGAAAGTTTGAAATTGCAAATAGGGAGATTTGCTAAAAAATAGGGAGATTCCTAATCATTCCTCCAAAATGGGGAGATATCACATGTATGCATCTGTGCTGCGCCATGAGGAAACCAGCTTTTTGCCTAGGCGAAAAACAAAGACACTGATCAGCTGTGCAGTAACTTTGTTTTTGCTATGCAAAAAAGTACCATCCATCTTCTTCTTGAATCCAAAATTTCATGTTTCTGTCCTTCTCTTACTGAACAGGCCAGTTCATGTCTTACCTGGTCAGAAACCCGGGAGACGGTTTTTCTCACATTGTGGCTCATATATGAGCCGCCTCATGAGGAAATCAACATTCTGCATATGCAAAATCAAAGACGCAGATCAGCTTCGCGGTAACCACAAAGCTGATCAGCGTCTTTGTTTTCGCTGCATGGATAGTACAATTCCTCTACTTTCTAAATCAAAATTTTCCAGCCTCCAGCCATCTTCTGGGCTTGTACAGCTTGGTTTGTGTCAGACCTGTTCGGAAACCACATTGTTGGTTTTTCCACGAGACGGCTCATATATATGAGCCGCCTCATGGGAAAACCAACAATCTGCGTAGGCGAAAATAAAGACGCAGATCAGCTTCGCGGTAACCGCGAAGCTGATCAGCGCCTTTGTTATCGCTACTCGGATAGTACAATCCCTCCTCTACTTAACTCCAAAATTTCAAGCTCCTAGCCTGCTTCTGTAGCTGTACAGGCCGGTTTGTGTCGGGCCTCTATGGAAACCACATTGTGATATTGACTTCAGGTAACAGACCCTACACCATGGCTTGAGGAAGGGTATGGGTTCAGATTTTCTCACCAATAAACAGTTGCAGACAGCACTAGAGCAGAACCCAGAACTGGTCACCTGGTCAAGTCTACGAGAAGTCATCCTACACAGGGGAAAGACAGGAAAACTTGGATTTAAAGTTCACACCTTTAAGGTAATTCATCCACTTCCATTATTTTTTAGGCCGACCATAAAAAATTGTTGGTTTGCTGTGCTCCTACCTACCCGCCAAAATTGGCCCTACCCAAAAAATTTTATGGCCATTTTGAGGAATTTTTTTTTTTTTTTTTTTTTTTTTTTTCAAAAATCTAAAAACAAGGATTCATTTTCACAAAATTATTCTTTCCAAAACCTTTTTTATGTTCTGACAATGTTTTTATTATACTGTTTGAACTTTAATATAGCAAATTATAAAGATAATTTTCTGGTTCAAAAAAAAAAAAAAAAAAAAAAAAAAAAAATGACCTACCTACCTACCCACACTAAAATTGATGGGTAGGAGCACAGCAAACAAAGAATCATTTAAGGATGGCCTTACTAGTAAAATTTTGTGAAAATTACAACTTAGTCAGCTCTAGGGTTGTCAGTGTTCTGGAAGTTGCAGAGGATCTAAGAATTTTTACGAGTGCTTTTAGTCTTCCTCATTTTACTAGTACATGTACTCATGCCTCCCATTTATTTCAAGCAAGTTGTGTAGACCAAGATTAGGAGTGACTTATTTTTATGAAGGAATATAGGCTTAAATTATGTAAGAGGGAGTCGAAATGAAATCCTGGGCCCGTGGTGGTCATGGGTACATGATATTAATTTATGATTTGTAAATTGTAAAACAGTCAGTCTCACCGCAGAGATTATATTGGTTGAATTTTATTGATTTTGTCATTTTAATTATGAATATTTTAAAGAGACCATGTGTATTTCCTATAAATCTATTGAAAGACATCAAAAATTGAATTTTCATTTCAGTAAATTCAGTATTTCTTATTCTAAACACTCTCTTCTAATTACAAGTTTGCCAATTTTATCATTATATAGATGTCCCAGTTTATTCTGTAATATGATTTATATGGATATACATGTATTTTTCATAACTGGTGGTTTTATGAAAGGTATTTCTTTTTATGGTAGAGCATCAAACTGTGTAGTTGGGAGCTTTTGTGTTCAAATACTGCCACCAGTCTGTCTATGAGTGAGACAGTTAATCACCATGTTTAACTCTGGTTTAACAAAGACTGGATAAGGCCCCCATTCCACGGACAATTTCTTTGACAAAGTAGGTTTGTCGCAGAAAAATATGCTTGTGTAAATTCAATTCTGTGGCGAAGTTTCATTGTCAAATATCTGTGACAAAGTTGAGCGAGCTAAGTAATATAATGATCTTTGCTGTGTTTGAATGCAAACTCATTGCCAAAGTTTCTGTGACAAATAATCTTCGTCAAAGAAATATTGTCTGTGGAAACGAGGCCTATCCTATACTGTCATAATTTGTTACAGGGATACTTTCAGAACTATACTGTAATTAATCTGTTTCAGGGAGACTCTCAGACCTATACTGTCATAACCAAAGTGAAAGAAGACTGCCAGGTATGGAGGGGTCACATACGAGCATGTGACAGGATCATCTGTATTAACAATGTCGACATCTGTCGGGATGACGGTGATCGGGCTCTGAGGCTCTTAACCGGATCCAGTGGGCCATATGTGAAACTTTTTGTATGTCAGCCGGACAGGATCCGAGTTGTCAGTTCTGGAAGGTCTTTGGAACATGGTGATTCTTTGGGAAACAGTTTTGGGAATTTGCATGTCCCTTTGGGAATCAGTGGAACAAAGGCAACCGACGCAAATGTGTCGTTGAATGCAGTAGAACATAAAGTAAATGACAGTTCAAACAAAGACACAAGGAACAAAGTAAATGATAATTTGAACAAAGACATTAGAAGCAAATTGAACAATAGTTTTGACAAAGATAAAAGGAACAAAACTGAGCAATTGAACAAAAAACAAAGCAAGAATATAGCCTTAAATGTTGACACTGGCAATAAACCTGAGTATATAGATGCTAAAGGGTTTAGTGCCGTTCTACAAGAAAAGAACAAACTGAATGATCTCTCTAAAGTAGGTCCAAATACTCACTCAGAAGCATGTGAAACAAACAATTTCTCAGTAGTACCAAATATAGCCAGCGTGAACAGTCAATCATCTCAGAACACTTGTAGTACCAACCCTTCATCAGATTTTGGTAGCTTTCAATCCTGGAGTTACAATAAGTTCAACAGTGATTCTTCAAATGAAGGAAAGTGCAATAGTGAACTTGTTGATAATATAGTCAGAGCAAGCAATATTTATACTGACAGTGTAAGGGGAAGTAGAGAAGTTTCTTCTGGAATAAGATTAAACAGGAATCCCTCAGGTGGCAGTTTGTCTAATAGTTTGAAGTCACAAAATGATGTTTCATACAGTTTGAAGTCAAATTGTTCCCTATTATCGAGGCATTCAGGGCAAAGTAGGGACAGTATGGGAAAATCAAAGGGTGAAAAGATTGTCAGAAAGTTCTATAAGGGGAATAGTCAGGATAGCAATGAGGGAGCTGAGGAGTTGGAGCCCCTCAGATTAGGGGACAGTGGGAGGCATCATGGGAAAGGGAAAGTTGACTCCCGGTATTCACATATCAATGATGATGAACGGACTCAGTTGTCAATACCATTCATAACTAAGGAGGTGGCTCTGTCGGTACAAGATATCATGTTTGACGAGTCCTCACAAACAGTTCCTTTTGGTAAGTTTAAAGAAATGGAATGGATTCAAACAAATTAATGAGCTGCCACACTAAAAATATTATGGCAAAAACAAAGGCGCTGATCACCTGTTCAGAAAAGTGCAGTAACTGCACAGCTGATCAGGGTCTTTGAATTTGCTACACAGGTACTTATATCTCTCTGATTCTTAAATCCAAAGTTTCATGCTTTTGTCTTCTTTTATGAGTGCCCAGACCAGTTTGTGTCTGCCCTGCTCGGAAACCCAAACACAGGTTTTCATGTGACGTGACTCATATGGTGCCCATCATGCATGGCTGCTGCTGATTGATGTGAACTGTGCTTTTGTTTTTGCGCGCAAAAATGCACAGATGGACAGGCTGTTCATGTATGTGCAAATATATTATTGATCATTTTCTCTTTTAAGGGGTTAGTATGATAAATGTCAGGTAAAACAGATACCATATTGCTTAAATTCCAATATCCTTACTTCTTTATTGAATTCTTAATATACTTTTTTCTCCATGTGAATTAAAGATAAATCCTCATTCAACTTTAATAGTAATAGTATCTTTCATCTGTGCTATGTCATGAAAAAACTACTTTTTGTTACGTGAAAGCAAAGCCACCAATCAGCTTTGTAGCCTATCAGCGCCTTTGTTTTTTGGGTACATGGATAAAACATTCCCTCTACTTTCTAAGGTTGAAATTTTTAGATTTTACAGCCCAGTTATTGTCAGTTTGGGTCTAAAACCCTTAAAGCCTGAAATCTGGTTTTCTCATTACATGGCTCATCTGAGCCGCGATGCGAGAAAACCGGTCTTCGGGAGTTCCGCCCAGCTCCGACATAAACCGGCCGGTCCAGTCACAGAAGCAGGCTAGAAGCTTGAAATTTCGGATTTAAGAAAAAGATCTGTGTAGCGAAAACAAAGGTGCTGATCAGCTTCGCAGTTACTGCGAAGCTGATCTGCGCCTTTGTTTTCGCAAAGGCAAATAGCCGGTTTTCTCACGATGCGGCTCATCTTATCTGTCAATGATTGGTAGGTAACATTGTGTGCTGTGGATCTGATTAACTAATCATAGGACATGCAATCTCTTTCTGAATAAGATGCTTAATTTTGTATGAGTAAACTTGTGTAAATGTGGAATAACCAAACCAGAGGTAAATGATCCACGTCATGAGAAAACCAACAATGTGGTTTTCGAACAGGTTCGACATGAAATGAGCTGTACAAGCACAGAAGATGGCCAGGGGCTTGAAATTTTGGAATAACTAAGTAGAGGAATTGCACTATCTGTGCAGCAAAAACAAAGGTTCTGATCAGCTATGCAGTTACTGTACAGCTGTTCTGTGCCATTGTTTTCGCATAGGCAAAAATCCGGGTTTCTCATGACGCGGCTCAAATGATATCTGGGTCTTAGCAGCTAACTATGGTCAGTGTCTCTATGAACTTACTGCATATAAATTTTTTATCAAAATTGAACTTTTAATCAAAATTTCATGATAAACTCAGCCTTAGGTGTCCCATTTTCAGGACATATAAGTCTAAGTACAATTTTTTGTATTATCATTAATCATGTTAATATAGCGGAAATTTTTAACTATACAATGAAGAATTACGGGTTTCATTTTAGGTTATGCACCATTACGAAATCACTGCTCCATCTCTGCTCCTTGCAGTCACAGCCCCAGAGAATAGCTAGCCCTTTCTCTGTTAATGCTATAACAAATGAGCCGCTGCATGGGAAAACCAACAATCTGCATCTATATATATAGGCGAAAACAAAGGCGCAGATCAGCTTCGCAGTAACTGCGAAGCCTGATCAGCGCCTTTGTTTTCGCTACGCGGATAGTACAATCCCTCTTCTCCTTAAATCCAAAATTTCAAGCCTCTAGCCTGCTTCTGTAGCTGTACAGGCCGGTTTATGTCGGACCTGGTCGAAAACCACATTGTTGGTTTTCCCACGAGGCGGCTCAAATACAGGCTATATAATCACATACTGCTGGAATGCAGAAGTAAAATAGAAGAAAAATAAAGAAGAACAATCAAGGTTAAAAAAGCTTGTTATAAATCTTAAGTGGTCATTAGTAAGTCAATTGTTTATGAAAAGATAATGATCATGCATAATTGATTCATTGCACTTGACCTTGCACAAATGGTTGACACTGAAAAATTTGACCCCGACAGCACTGCAGAATAGCAGGGACTGACTTTTTCCTAGCAGATTCCTGTCAAAAGCTGTGCACTGTGGGAACTGCTAGTTCAGGTTAAATCACTGGGCTCAGGTTCCTCCTGCAGTTTGTAATGTTGTCTTTGTATATTAACTCTGACCCCAAGCATGTGTGTGTGTGGGGGGGGGGGGGATGCAAATTCTCCCCTTGGCTACAAAATACAAATGACTTACATGACCCCATGGAAGTCCTGAATATAGACTTTTCTATAATATGAGCCACCTCGTGGGAAAACCAACGATGTGGTTTCCGAACAGGTCCAACACAAACCGGACTGCACAGTCACAGAAGACAGCTAGAAGCATGAAATTTCTCATTTAGGAAGTAGAGGGATTGTACGATCCGTGTAGCGAAAACAAAGGTGCTGATCAGCTTCGCGGTTACCGCGAAGCTGATCTGCGCCTTTGTTTTCTCATATGCAAATTGTTGGTTTTCCCATGAGGCAGCTCATATGGTTTATATATTTTAATTTTGTCTAACTACTTTTTTTTTCTTCATAAAATCAAATGTACTTGACTGGTGCTTAGGTAAAATCAAGAGCCCAAAAATTTAGACACCCAAAATTTTAGCAAACTTTGAGGTAATTATTCTTAAAGTTAAACAAAAAT
This sequence comes from Rugalucina vietnamica, assembly GCA_964017185.1. Lineage (NCBI taxonomy): Eukaryota > Metazoa > Mollusca > Bivalvia > Lucinida > Lucinidae > Rugalucina > Rugalucina vietnamica. The sequence goes on from OZ024875.1 coordinate 48,226,490, forward strand.
TTTGGCGCATGTTAGAAAACTATCTCTAACAGATGTTGCCAGAATGACAAACACTGCATATTCAATCTGGGTCTATACTATTTAACCCATATTTGACGAATGGATTTTCCCATCATTATCATTTGGGTGAGTCCACTTTCATTTTTAGGGGTGTTAGGTGTGATTTTTTAATTTTATTCAATTTTTCGATGAAAATCCTCTAAGCAAACAGAATAGTTCCAGATGGGACGCCGCGTTCTGTGCCTATGTCCCATAAAATGAGGCTCAAATGAGTTAATTTACAGTTTCAATATCCAAAAATATAGGACATTATCGGTTCTGGTAGTCCTGATGAAACCTGAGATTTCACTTAAGATGGGTCTGGAGATAGATAATAGAATTTGAACAATACATTGTTCATTTGTGTCTAAACTCTTGTCATTAATAGTTTAATTCTTGATTTTTGAAGGTTAAAGTTATAATGTTAATGGCTTATGAAATGTATTATTTTTAATTATTTTGGATTTCGTCAAGAAGGACTGGGCATAACTTCTGGTATGTAAAGGTGTTTCCAGTTTATGGCTACAATAATTTCAGACAAAAGGATTTTATACTTCTCTTAAATTATCATTCCGTCAAGTTCTTCTGTTTGAATTTCTAATGAACATAATGTAAAGTAGTTGTTGTTGTTTTTTTCTACCCTGGATAATAATAATAATAATCTTTAAAGTCGCATACATATATTAACAATCAACATAAGATCTGTAGAGCTTTTTATTGCGACTAACTTAGAACATATAATACATAATATACACATTGAGCTGTGGAAATGTGACTTGCTCAAGGCCACAACAGACAACGCCCCTGACCAGGATCGAACCGGGGGATCCCTCGGCCCAAAGTTCGATGCACTACCAACTGCGCCAGTCCACTCTGGAGAACTCTTTACAATGTACCATAGTATGTATGATCATGACGTATGGCAGTCAGGCTGCAGATCCCTCTTTCACGATCTGTAAATATTTTACTGCAAAGACAATACACAATGAAAAAATAAAAGAAGGAATGAATAAAATGCTCTTCACCCTTTCCATCAGTCCTTCATGTGTGCACTCCTGGCATTGTTACAAGTTGACAAGCTGTGTCTGATGTGGGTTCGAGCCCCGCTCTGGCCACATGTGAGACAAGGCAAGTTCTGCTTGCGGGTGTGTCAGTGATTTTTCTCGGGGTTCTCCCGTTTTCGCCCCACCTACTGATTGGCCGGTCTCATATGAGCTGAAATAATCTTGAAAGGGACGCAAAACAAATACCAGAATTTTCATGCTGCGAGGCTATCTCCTGTATTTGTTTTGCCTAAGCCTGTTAAAAAAAAAAAAAAACAAAAAAAAAAAAAAACTAAATAAATCATGGTGTATATCAGCTAGGTTTTGTGGTTGTATGTCTATTAAGAACAATTAGGGAATTCCCCTTGTGCTTTTTGAGCCGCGACGCGAGAAAACCGGTCTTCGGGGTTTCCGACCAGGTCCGACACAAACCGGCCTATACAGTTTCAGAAAAAGTCTAGAAGATTGAAATTTCGGTTTTAAGAAGATGAGAAATTGTACTATCCGTGTAGCGAAAACAAAGGCGCTGATCAGCTTCGCAGTTACTGCGAAGCTGATCTGCGCCTTTGTTTTCGCATAGGCAAAAATCCGGTTTTCTCACGATGCGGCTCTTTTCATCTTTTCTGATTCGCCAACAGACAATTTCAGAGATTACTCTGGAAATTGCAGGAGCCACTGCATGAGAAAACCGGATTTTTGCATATGCAAAAACAAAGGCGCAGAACAGCTGTGCAGTAACTGCACAGCTGATCAGCGCCTTTGTTTTCACTAGGGATGTCATTTGGTGTCAGATTTAAGGTTCGGACGTTCGGAAACAAACATCCGGATGGTTCGAACGTTCGCATTTTTCGGATCAGGTCATAACTTACATGTACGTACATTAACATGTGTGTTAATCGAGTGCTTTCTTGAAAGAACATTCATAATCAAGAGTTACTGGGCTTGGTGTTGTTTCCGTTGATGTGACGCAGAAACGAAACACCATGCAATTTAGGAAAATTCATTTACATTCACAAAAGTAACAAACATTACGCTAAAACAGCATTACTCAAAACTAACTCTTTACTGCGAAAGTTAAATTATGCCATTATCAAATTTTCACGAACATTCACCGAGTTCCCATTTTGTAGAACTGGTGCGTCAGCAAACAAATTCAATTTAGTCACATTATACATGTAGAAAATCGTAAAGTATTATGATTTTTTTATTCTTCGCATTAACGGGGCAGCTTAATCCGCCTATTTGATTTGTCAAATTAAGATCATAGTAAGCATACTTGTTTGTTTAATCCCAAAATATATCTGTCAATCATCTGACATGTTGTTTTGCTGGGCAACGGTCTGTATAATTATTATTTTTAAAACTTTATAAGTGTGAATCAAATCGTTTTCAAAAAAAAAAAAAAAAGAGGCCATTTATCATATTTAATCATCACTTCCCCTTGATGTCCCGTTAATCTGTTACACCTTAGTGAACTTTGGCACATAATACTCGTGAGAGGGTGCTGCAGTATGAAAAGATAGATACTACATGTTTAGAAATTCGTATTAAATACCTTGTTTCCTTTCTTCTATGTAGATATTGTGTATTTTTGTAATATATTAATGGAAATTTACCTAAATATTGGACAAGTAGATTTTTTAGCGAACGTCCGGATGGTAAATTTTGGATCCGAACTTCGGTACGGCATCCGAAGTCCGAACGTTCGGACTCCGGTTGACATCCCTAGTTTTCACTACTCGGATAGTACAATTTCTTTTCTACTTATTGCCAAAATTTCAAGCTTCTAGCCTGCTACTGTGACTGTACAGGCCAATTTGTGTCCCATCTGGTCGGAAACCCTGAAGACTGGTTTTCTTGCGTCGAAGCTCATTGGGTCGCATCATGACCACTTTTAAGTTGTTTACCCAATATTCAGAATAGCACTTCAAAAACCCCCAAAAATGTATGTATTCAAGGATGTCATTAAGAAGTCAGTAGGTGGTAAAAATAGCCATCATTTTTTTTTCTGCTTTTTACTTATCAATAATGAAGAATGGCAATATTTCTTGTTAATGCACTAGTCATTTGTAACCACACACCTCCCAGCCCTGGGGAATAACTGGTGGGGACTTTGACTTTTGGTCCAGCAAATCTCTGCTAAAAGCCCCACCCTGAGGGGACTGCTCATTGGGCGTGGTTATAAATGACAAGTTTCTGGTGGCTTCTCAAAAGCTTAAGTGTTAGTGAATTAAAACACAGGTATTAATCTCAGTATATACCTAGGTGTAACACTCCTACATCTATCGCCAGGTTTTACCAAAAAATTTAGTTTTCTTCAGCCAATTAGCTTGTCACAATAAATCTTAAAATACTGCAGTGGAGAGAAAATAATCTCTGTTCCAGCAGCAAGGAAAAGATAGTGTTCTCGACTTCAATGATCTGTTTTATTTCAAGAAATAAATGAGCTACAAATGTGCCAAACACAATACAAATCATCATGCCTCTGTCCTTAACATGAAGAGCCAGATCAATATTTATATAAAATGCTGATCTGAGTCTAACCATTTTTTCCATTGTACTGATTTTGGATGCCTCTGTACATAGAACCATGTCAGATATTATATCATAAAATTTAGAACGACAGATATTATATCATAAAATTCTGATCTGAGTCTGACACTTTTTTTTTTTGAAGGCTAACTGAACAGCATGCTCCCTATACTAAACAGACACATGCTGGTCAGAATCTGTACAAAGGGAACACTCAAATTCAAAGTAACATTTATTTTAATGAGAGCTTGCCCATGTAATATACATTTTTTCTGACTTGTAAAAATTGAAAATTTTTAATAGACAAAATTTGACATTTTTTCTTATTATACTCAAAACATAAATTCTTGGTACACATTAGAAACGCCTTGCCGAGGCGGTTCTAACGAGTACCCTCAATCACTCTACAGGAATTTCAGGCTCCAAGGCACAGGCTAGTGTTTAATTTTGTGTCAGGCCTTGTGAAGATATTGCTAGATTTTCTCATGACATGGCTGATTCCACTTATATTGTTTTTTTATTAACTCAGCTAACATTTTATTTAATAGAATAAGAATAATATACTTACAATGAATTTTAGACAAGATTTCCTAAACATTTTCATGTCTGATCACAACACCAAAACAATACACGTGTGCTTGTAACTGCCCTGTAAAATTAACAGCTTTGATTTTTCTGTTAAAACCTGATATTGGACATCTGGAGACTGTTACTCTTGTAATTTTCACAGTTTACTGATAATGATGATAAAAGCTGAAAGCTACAAGATATGCTCTTAGATTTATTGCCAATTCATGCCAGCTCCATTGTAGCTTTTTTCTGGCGATAGATGTAGGAGTGGTAACTAAAACATAAATGTGATGCTGCACAGCCGGATCTGCAACTTACAATGCACCAATCTGAGTTATCTTTTTTATTTGTTTAAGCTGATAGTGTTCCAATTTAGCTGTAATTTCTCTGCTGTTACATGAGCACAATAATAAGAAAACCAGTTTTATGCCTATGCGAAAACAAAGACGCAGATCAGCTGTGCAGAAACTGCACAGCTGATCAGCGCCTTTGTTTTTGCAGTTCTGATAGTACAACTCCTCTTCCTCTTAAATCTGAAGTTCTTGTTCTGTTGTTGGACAGGCAGGTTTGTGTCAGACATGATCAGAAACCCCAAAGACCAGTTTGCTCTTGTCGCAGCCAACATCCTGTTCAACATTTTTTTATCAGGAAAATATATTTTCTGACATAATCTCCAGTTTCTATTTGGTATTCAGTTGAGGAGCATCTACTTTTGTTAAGGATTAAAAAGAGATAATAATGGTTAGGGCCAAGCAATGTAAATGCTATGGAAGGTTGAGGCTGTATTGTAAGTTAAATTTTGGAGCAGTACACTCCTACATCCATCGCCAAAAAACAGCTCCAATGGAGCTGGCATGATTGGGCAATAAATCTCGGAAATATCTTGTAGCTTTCAACTTTTATTATCATTATCAGTAAACTGTGAAAATAACAAGAGCAACATGCAGTCTCCAGATGTCTGATATCAGATTTCTTCAGTTTTTTTTCTTCTCACTTGGACCATGTTGAGTTAGAAATGTCATATTTCGAGCCTGTGGGTACGAATATATATGGGTACTCACAATTGTGGGTATTCAAAATTTGGGAGCACTTTTGCTATGTTTTGGAACATTTTATACTTTTTTCTAAAAATTTGGGCAGTTAAAATTTGTGGTCTTCAATTTTTTTGGTACTCAAAATATGTGGGTATTCAAAGTGTGGATGATCAAATTTTGTAGGCACTCAAAATTGGTGGCAATCAGAAGATAGATATTTCAGTTAGATTTTATTCACATAAAGATGCGGCTCTCAAAATATTTATGAGTCTTCAAATTTGAGTGTATTTAAAATAAGTGGGTATTCAAAAGTGCATATAAATATTTTGGGGTATTGAAAATGTTGGAAATTATATTTTCTTGTTACACAAAGCATGGGCAAATTATGTTGGTCTTCACTATAAGAATGTTCACAAAATTCAATCACAAAATTGTGGGTATTCAAAATAAGCTGGTTCATAAAATTATGAGTCAAGACTGAAATTGTTTGTATGAAACTGGTGTGGTCTTAGGGTACTCATGGAATCTTTGTGTTCATGTTATTTGTATGTACATGTATTCATCAATTATAGAATTTCACTCAGTATTTGTGGGTACTCAACATGTGGGTACCTAAAATAGTTTGGTAAAAATGTGGAAAGTATGCACATTCATATGAACTGAAAGTCTCAGTATGGAAAATTGCCACCTTAATTTTGTTTATAGACTCAGATCAGTGTATCATTTAGTTTGATCAGACACTGTATCCATAGTCTAATATTGAGACAAAGAGTAAATTGGAAGTTAATGGCATATTTCATCTAATTCTTTAAACAAACAGGTGGCCAGAGTCAAGAACTCATTATCTTTATCTAACTGCTGTGAAAAAATTATCTTCTTGTAAGAATTTATTGTGACAGCCTTAATGATTAGAAAAACCAGCAAAAACTCTGAAAACTGGCGATAGATGTAGGAGTGAGTATGCAATATACCGGTAGTTAGAGCAAAAATGTTAAAACTCAATTACTTTAGCATGCACTTGATTAGATTGTCAGGGCTGTCATGAGAAAATTGTCCTAGTGATTTTCAGGACGGCTTTCATAATATACAAACAAACAAAGCATTTTTATAAGCTTTTAGATTCTGAAGTTATGATTTCTATTCAGCAATAGTAAAACACAATCAGATGACTGTTTTCAGCCACAGAGCCAAGTTACGTGAACAACTGCCCATGTGCTACATGTACCGTGATCTCAGGAATCTGTCAAAACTGCGGGAACAAACCGGGATCTAACGTCAGGCGGTCGCCTAGCGACATGGTGTCACTGGTTCCCGAGACACCGGATGGCTTGATGCCGGAGAATTATGTGCCTTTGCTACTCGAGAAGCCGCATCTTGCATTATGGGATCATAAGACAAGGGTGGTGACTATTGATAGGGGGTCGGCTACAGAGTTTCCTTTCACTCCAAAAGTGAAAGTTGCAAAGGTAAGCTCCATGGTTTCTCTATGTTTCGGAGAGATGCTCAAGATTTTGTTATCCGAACATTTGTTTTTATGGGTTTCTGACTTGGTCTGACGCATGCCATTCTAGAAACAGTTGAAAGCTTCTTGAGTAGTCTGACCAGTTTGCACTATTTATTTCTCGTCTCTGAAGCATTTTTCAAACAGAAATTTATTTGGATGTTTAATGTGATTAAAATGGAAAGGATTAGCATTGATAGGCAGTCCTTTTGACCAATTTAGTTCTTGTTAGGTTTTCAGCTTGAGTTTTGTAGAGCTTTCACTGAACTCCGAAGATTATGGGTTAAATGAGCCGTGATATGAGAAAACCAAAAATGTGGTTTCAGAACAGGTTGGACACAAACCAGCCTGTACAGTCGCAGAAGAAGGCTAGAAGCTTGAAATTTCGGATTAAAGAATAAGAGGGATTGTTCTGTCCATGTAGCGAAAACAAAGGCGCTGATCAGCTTCGAGGTTACCGCAAGCTTCGGGTTTACCTTAGTTTTTACATATGGAGATTGTTGGTTTTCTGATGTGGCACCTCAAATCTTCTTTTATTCAGAATCCTGATGCCAGTGTGGAGATCTACACTCTGGTTAAAAGCCTTGTGAAGGGAGGTCCTGCATGTGAGAAACTCAATGTCGGAGACTGGATCAGGTCTGTCAATGGAACTCCTATACAGCTTCCAACTGACGTAAGTTGTTAGGTTTGTCTATGTTTTTGAATCTTCTAAAAAAGGGTTAAAAGCGCCGGACTGTAAAATTTTGATATTTTAAACAGACAAAGATACAAAACACTAGATGAGCCAATTCATTATGAGTGGTCTCTTCTTAGAAAATACCTATTGTTGTGTTTGATGCTTCTATTCGGAACTCCTTGTTCAATCAAAAATTAGGCCTTGGATGTGCATGAATCATTGTCACCGCCATTTGAACAACTTCATGCAAATGAGTCACGTTCATGTGATGGACTGTCTGCGCATGGCATGACCTTGACGTCATAGGATACCATGACAATCAAAATAAACAGATTCAAATGTACTGTTACATTCTGTCATAAATAATGGTGAAAAAATGCAGTTACTGATGCATGCGTAAATGTATGTTTTGTTATACCTGTTGAAATAAAGTCTTGAACCACGAGAATAATCAATTTCAGTCGGTTTATCAACACATGTAGTTCTGCGGCACTTGACCTAACAAAATGCATAAATTTGATACATAATTCTTCGGGGTAATTCACCCATATACACATTGGCGTCTCAGATTGGATAAGGCGTTCCGATTGTGATGCTTCCGATTGTGACTAGCCTGCTGAAAGTTGAAAAATTACTGTAACTCTCTTTGGCTCCATGTTGCCAAATCTAAAGGGTCACTGACGAGGCTTGAATAGCCGAAACCACAGTATGGCCCATCACCTTTCTCGAAAATATGCTCACAGCTCTTAAAGGATCTCAGTTTTATTTTTATTCAAGTCAAAATGATGGTCGATTTTCAGTTATACCACCCATGCTCCGTTTCAAAATTGTGTTATTTATTTTCTCCATTATACTGTTTTAGGTATCTTCTCTCCTTTCCAATAACAACAAGGATACCAGTCTACGACTAGTGATTCAGAGACCAGTGGGGTTCTCTCAGCAGTCAGGCACCAGCCCGTCTCCCCCTTGTCAAGGTGACAAACCCCCACAGGACTTAACCCCTAAACCACCACAGGAATTGACCCCGACTTCACCCATACCCAGTCCTGTGTTCAGTATCGGGTCGAGTAAAGAGCTAAAGGAACCACTATTGCCTTACACACATCTTCCAGGGCGAATCGAATCACAAAAATCTTCGGGACAAATGGACAAGAAAGAACCAAGGAAAATTTATATTCAGAATATTAACAAAGAAGAAAGTGATTCTTGGAATACTCCTTTTCCGAAAGTGGTCAAGTTTCCCAAAGTTCGGATGTTTGTGTGTGGAAGTGAAGCAGAAAAGTGTACTAGTCTTCTTCTCCAAGGTTCGGAAATAAGCTGTGATAATGTCCGTCAAGGGTATGGATACATTGATTGCTCAATGGCTACTAACAGCTACGGCTCAGTGGTGATTTCTCCCTCTTGCTCAAACTTGTATGCAACATCATTAAGTCTGTCAAATATGTCGGTATCATCAATGAACCAGTCTGAAAGTAGTTCCGGTGAGAAAGAGGGCATCAAGTGCAAGCATTGTGGGAATGAATATCACTGCTCTGGTTCACATTCATTGGCTGGCACTGTGGCTAATGTGGAATTATTTGTTGTGTCGGATGAGAAATTCTTTCAAAATTGTTGCACTTACTTGTTCACGAAGTACAGCATTTTCATATTAACGTTTGACAGTGCAAAATTGTTGCGTTCTGCTCCAGTTGAAATTGCGAAGATGCAGAGTCTTTCGCACACCATTCGTAGCTTTGCGGGTTATGATTGTCATATCATGTCATGTGGACTTCTGAATAGCGGATCTGAGTCTAAAAATATCGCGGATGAGGTCAGAACGCTATTTTACACTTCATCGGTCAGTATGTTACAAATCTTCAACGTTATGGGTCCTCCGGAATTGATTGACGTCGGCTGTAATTCTGCATCATCGGACAGTTTAAATGGCAGTCGGCAGCTTCAGTCTTCTGTCTGGAAGATCGTCACGGAAACAATTCAGCGCCAACACATACTTCAGCCCTGCCTGGTAATCTTAGACCACCTGAACTCCATACGAGACCATGAGTTGATATTGACGGAGTTGCAGATGATGGAGATTGTCAAAATGAGGCTGCCACAATATCAACAGGATGTCCATCAGATGGTCGTCACGGAGCTGAGTATGTGCGGAGAAATTGTCTCTGGTAGTAAGTGAGCTATGTTTTCTATGACAACCTTATTAATGACTGAAAAGTTACTCCAACATGTTGTACCACAGAGAAATGCATTAACAAATGTAACAGTGAAGAGCTTTATTTGCTATATCATGTTGTAACTATCTCCTTCACATGTTGCTAAGAAGACAGGTCTTTTTACCCGATTGAAAACCATCTTCCCTTAATATTGTCTAATACGTACCAGTTCTGCAGCCTGGTCGCTTAAGAGTGACCTGCATACATGGTTTTAGTAGTCGGACTATAGAGTTGATCCCCAGGTTTGCATAAAAACCCTCCAAAAATTCTACCATGTTCTGTTTTTGACCAAAACCCCTTTACCCAAAAGTAAAGTACGCAGAAAGCAAAGGCTGCAACTCTTAACATGACTGAAAAAATATTTTCAGGGATATTAAACAAAGTGAGATACTAAACAAAATAAAGATAGCAAAGCTTGAATTATTTTATGTTCAGCTTATTTCTTAAGTATGAGCCACATCATTAGAAAACCAACAATCTGCATATGCGAAAACAAAGATGCAGATCAGCTTCGCATTAACCGCGAAGCTGATCAGCGCCTTTGTTTTCGCTGCACAGATAGTACAATTCCTCTACTTTCTAAATCAAAAATTTCAAGCTTAAAATTAGCCATCTTCTGTGCTTGTACAGCTCAGTTTGTGTCGAACCTGTTCGGAAACCACATTGCTGGTTTTCTCATGACGTGGCTCATATATTTACAGAAGCAGCACCAATCACCCTCTCCCACCTACAGAAGGTAGAATACCTCGTACTGATCGACCCCAAAGTCATGGCTGAGCGACTTCACTCCGCCGTTTCTGCAATAGCAGACGACAGACAAAGATGGGCAAAAGTGCATTCGTATGGACTCATTGAGATTCAGGAATTTTTGAAGCCATGTTGTCTTGGCAACGGTTCTGGTAACCCACAAATAGCGGACTTCATGGAAAGTTACGGATTGATATTCCATTATTTACCTGGTCGGTCGCAGCTTAGGGAATATTTTCTGCCATATTTCATTATATCTGGTGGGACGTCAGAAAATATTGTCGTGGACAAAAAAGACCATGTTTTGTACCTCCAGTTCAAAAGAATTCATGGATCGACTCAGTTATTCTTTCACCTTTTGTTCAACATTGCGGCTCGGTCGGACTCAGGGAGTTTCTCCATACAGACTGTGAATTGCTGCAGTTTCAGATACCATGGATTCAGTTGTACCAGTCTACATCAAAAGCTGGATGATAGAATAATGTTTGTGTTTACAAGGTTTGTGCACACGCTTATCAACTTATTAGATTTAGAAAAAAATTAGATAGGGGTGGGGGTAAACTTTGAATCTAGAGGTCCTGGGTTTCAAACATAACCTTGATTGAGGTTGTGTCCCCATAGCAATGCTTATGCACCCAGTCAGCTTTGAATCTGTCCGTATATGACCGAAAACCTTTTTCACTGGGACAGATGTAAATGTATTGAAAACAAGAAGAAGAATCTGATTTGCACTTAGTTAGAAGTATATGATTCTTTGGTGCCTTTAATGAAGCATGCCAGAAAAATTTGGTGATAACATTCTTGCTTTAAGAACTGAATTTTTGATTTATTTTATCATTTAGAGAGGACGAATCCAAGAGTCTCAAACTTCCCGACCTCTATACCTGGCTGGTTGTGTGTCGGTGAACCCTAGCCCAGGATATTGCATTAAAAATTTCATTATATTATTCAGGGAGGACAAAGCCAAGAGTCTGAAACTCCCAGATCTCTACACCTGGCTGCTCTCCCTTTGTCAGCGGACCCTAGCCCAGGATATCCAGTATGTGCTGGGGGCTCCCTGCCCCCTGGGAGAGGCCTGTCGCACCTCGACAGCCCCGGGGATACATATAGTGGATCTAGAGGAGAATAAACACCAGTATTGTGGGAGAGAGAGAATCGATCTGATGAAGCCACTCAGGGCATGGAAACCTAAATCTCAGGAGGTATGTACCATAATGGCATTATTTTTGCAAAGTCTTTAATTAACTCATATAAGCCTGGCATCCTTTTTGTGGGACATAGACAAACAGAATAGCCCCAGATGTGACGCCGCGTCCCATCTGGGGCTATCCTGTTTGCCTAGAGAAAATTCATCAAAAAAGTGAATAAAGATTTAAAATCACTCCTGATTCCCCTAAAACTGAAAGTGGACTCATCCAAATGATAATGATGGGCAAAACGATTTGTCAAATATGGGTTAAATAGGCACATTATAAGATTGCCAAAAAGTATAAAAATCACAAATACATGAATGTGGGAAGGATAGAATTGATCAGATGAAACCATTGTCAGCATGGAAGCCAAAACCTGAAGAGGTATTATTTGAGCCTGTGCATGAGAAAACCAACAATTTGGGGTTCTGACCAGGTCTGATACAAACCGAGCTGTACAAGCACAGAAGATGGTTAGAGGCTGGAAATTTTGGATTTAGAAAGTAGAGGAAATGTACTATCCGTGTAGCGAAAACAAAGGCGCTGATCAGCTTCGCAGTTACTGCGAAGCTGATCTGCGCCTTTGTTTTCGCCTATGCAGATTGTTGGTTTTCCCATGCAGCGGCTCATTTTCCATAAGATTTTTGCTATTTAATTTGCAGTCAAAATTCCAAGCTGCCAGCCCCCTTTGATTTTACTGTCCAAAATGTGTCAAGAATGACTCCAGAGAAGGCTAGAATTAAGTGCCAGCTTGTTTATTTCATTTTATACTTGATATTTTTTTTTATTTAAACATATTTTATTGCTTAAACGTCCATGTACAAGCAAAAGGGTTGGGCCAAAAGTTCTTCTAACCTTAGCTATGGCACTTCCCGGTAACGAAAATAACATCGTAAGCAATAATACAGATAGCATTCTCATATTCGTGTAAAAAGGTAAAAATAAGAGTAATACATGTAAGTTATACTTTAATGTCCATGGTCAAAAGCTAAGGTCATGTCAGGCCAACCACACTGTTCCTAGGCAAGCCTAGGCCAGTTCGCCAAATGAGTAAAAATGTCACATCCCAGTAAAAATGTCACTGTTCCAGTGCGGTGATTTATCTTCTTGATACATCTTCTGTTTATTCTGTCTGCCTCTCTTTTGTGTTGCCTTTGTTTTGGTTGAGACACGCTAGATGGCTACCTTGTTAGTAGAGCTAGTCATCTGTTTCTTCAAGTGTGTTGTCCGAAAAATGTTTTTCTTTTCGGCCTGGTGTTGGGACATTGAATTTAATTACATGGATTCCTGAGTCCTTTATTCTTACTTTCCTAATTTTATATGACTGATTGTTCCAAGGCAATACTTCTGTGGTGGTTCTTAGTGTTTTCCGTCTTAATGTTGAATTTTTGTGCTGTTTTGCACCTCATGTATGTTTTCATATATTTAGTTAAACAGGGTTCAAACTAGAAAAGAAATTCAGGGAGAAGTTTTGTCTCTCCCTGAAAAAAATTGGGAAAAGTTTGGACTTGAATTGCAGGTTTACCTGTATATTCTATATATTTTTACTTCTCCCTTAGCTGTAAACAAGAAGTTTATTCATTTAGGGAAACTATTTCTCCCTAGTTGCCCTGTAGGCTATTCCCAGTTTAATTTAGGTAACTGAGTGGTCACCTGTTGGGAAAATAGCTGCTCACTCAGCCTATGATATGTTTTCATAGTACATGTACAAGTACCTGATTGTTAATTTAGTTTTTTCCCTACCTCAGTTTTTGGAGTGGGAATCTCTTTCTGATTGCGCCTTTTCCAGATCATTGCCTACTTTTACCTTTTTCTATATGTATCTTCAGGTGGAGAAGATGACAATTAGCCAGCAGCAGAAGAACAAGAAGCCAGTATTGATTAATGATCTGAATTACACCAAGTTAGATAGAATCTATCAGTTGCTTCGAATAAACGGTGATCTTGGTCGAGACTGGAAAGGACTTGCAGGTACTATATGAGCCGCGACGCGATAAAACCGGTCTTCGGGGTTTCCGACCAGGTGTGACTCAAACCGGCCTGTACAGTCTCAAAAGGATGCTAGAGGCTTGAAATTTTGGCTATAAATAGAAGAGGAATTGTACTATCCGAGTAGCGAAAACAAAGGCGCTGATCAGCTTCGCAGTTACTGCGAAGCTGATCTGCGCCTTTGTTTTCGCATAGGCAAAAATCCGGTTTTCTCACGGCGCGGCTCATATGTGGTCTAGCGTAAAGGGACCAGTGATCGATCAAAAATAGCCATGTTTGATAAATTTGCGGATCAGACATGCATTGGAGAATGCATGTGTACATACCATATCGAAGCTTGAACCTTCGCCATGATTTTCAATATGTCAATTTATGACGTCATCACGTCACATTCTCAGTGACGTCATTTTAACACACCCACCATCATACAGCGTGAATCAGGATAAGGTGGACCAGTGATCGATCACCGTCTTTTTCTCTCCAGAACCGGGGCTAACTTGGAACGTATGTACATTTTTAGAAAGAATAATTATTGTTTACCTCTAGCCATGAAACAGCGTTTGGAAATTTTCAGTGAGTTAACAGAAATAAAACAGCAAAATGAGGTGGTCGAAAAGCGTACATTCCCATAGAAACAATGGAAAACTGTTGCAAAAATAGCTCGAAAATCACAGAAATTGTCCATTAATAGCAGCATTATCCTATACAATTTGGAATGTGGATCAGATTTGTTTAGTATGCAGTAAAGTTAAAAAATTTAGCCAGTCGGAACGAATGCAGATCGTTTCATCTTGAAGAATCTATTGAACAATCACCGCTTTTAAGCAGTACAACTAAGACCCCCTCTTCGTAAAGTGTCAGAAAATGCAAGATGGAAAAGCTTTCCGAATTAATTTGAATTAGTGTTTGTAAGGTAATATAATGCGCTTTAAATTGAGACTAGCATAAGATTTACTTCAGGCATCCTTTAAGAATTAATAGCCGATAATCTCTAGTTGATCGATCACTGGTCGCTGATCGATCACTGGTCACCTTACGCTATATAACAAATAGTCTAAAGGACAACTGATTGCTCACCTGAGAACCAACATGTTTAGAGCCATTAACATTTGAGCCGCAATGCAAACCTGTCAGTGGGGTTTCCGACCGGGTCTGTCACAAACCGGCCTGTGCACCTACAGAAGATGGCCAGAAGATTGAAATTTCAGATTTAGGAAGAAGAGGAAATGTACTATCTGTGTAGTAAAATCAAAAGTGCTGATCAGCTGTGCAGTTACTGCACAGTAACTGCACAGCTGTACAGTAACTGCCTTTGGTTTTGTAGGTAATTTTAAAAGCCTAAATTGTAAGTTACACTGTTTGCTAAACCTGAATATTGTTGTTTTAACATTTCTGTGTTCTTATCAGACTTTTAAGTGTCTTAATATTAGGGAAGCTTAGTGGTAATATAATTATAAGAGTACTCAGAAGAGCAGTCTTGTCCAAGAAGAGTGTGGCAAGAATTATTGACTACCGACAATACAAAATGTGTTGAAGGGCTGTAAATGACAGCATACTTTGGTTTTCTTCATGGTTCAGGTTTGCTTAAGGGGATGCCAATTGTTAAAATCTAATACTTGTATAATTTTACCTGTATAAAGAAAAATGACAATTTTTCCAAGGAGACTGGATATTCTTGAAACATTCTTGTATGAGTCATTCAAACATCGAATACAGATTATTTAATGCCCAAAAACTCAGCTCTAGAGGGCTCAGCAGCACGCGTATCAGCATTGGTCAAGTTACTTCCTGGTTTGATTCCGTTGTCATCTGTCTGGCATGCTGGATAAGTTTTACTAAAAGCTACCACCATAAACATGATCTCCAAAAGCCAGACTACAATCTGTGAAAGTTTGTCCACTCGGAGATGATTTCTTCTCGGGGAAAACATGGTATTTATCATATATGCTGAAAACCTTATACAGCAGATACAGTAAATAGTATGATTTCTCCCAAAATATTGACTTTTTGTTTAAAATACTTTCACAGATTGTAGTCAAGACATTGGAGATCATGTCTACGGTGAAAGCTTTTAGTAAAATTTATCCGGCATGCCAGACGGATGACAATGGAATCAAACCAGGAAGTGACTTGAACAATGCTGATAAGCGTGCTGCTGAGCCCTCTAGAGCTGAGTTTTGGGGCATAAAAGAATATGTATTCGATGTTTGAATGACTCATACAAGAATGTGTCAAGAATGCCCAGTCTCCTTAGAAAAATTGTCATTTTTCTTTATACAGGTAAAAATTATACAAGTATTAGTTTTTTACAATTGGCATCCCCTTAATCCTTTATTATCTGAGCTGTAGTGAGACAAAAGCCACAAAATGCTTGGGCGAAAACAAATGCGCAGATCAGCTTTGCACCTTTGTTTTTGCTAGACTGATTGCCCTGTTCTTTTTAAATCTGAAGATTGAAGCTTCTAGTCTGCCTCTGTGACTGTACGGGCCGGTTTGTGTCAGACCTGGTCAGAAGCCCAAATTGTTGGTTATCTCATGCGAAGGCTCATCTGATATTTTCATCCTTTCCTCCAGGTTTGATTGGCATGACAGGTACGGATGTAGCAATATACGAGACATACCCAAACCCACCAAAAGAACTACTCACCTCCTGGGGCTGCAAAGAGCAAGCAACGGTTGAGGATTTGATCGGACATCTGGAAAAACTGGAGCGGGACGATGTCTTGTCAGTAATCCAGGCCGATATGGTCCCACCGCCCTCAGTGTTGGTTACTCCACCGCTGGATGTTAGATCAAAGCAGGAAAATCTACCATCAAATGTATTGTGATAATGTAAGATCATACAGCAAAGGATTCCTTTCTGATAACCAGGCACCTTACGAAAACACGCCCTTTAATATACTGAGATTTTTAAGCTGAAAAAATTGAAAATTTCAAAGAAAAAAAAATGATATTTTTTATATTTTTGCTCAAAACATACATTGTGAGTACAAGTTAGAACCTGCGAGGTGGTTTCTAACGAGTACCCACAATGTATGTTTTGGATCAAAAATAAGAAAATTGGGGATACCTCTGCAAACCCCAGTTTTTCTATATAAAAGTGGGAACACAATTCAATGATGATAAAAGCTGCAACTGTGTGGTTAGGATAGCTGTCCCTACATGACTTTACCCTGGATGTAAAGTGATAAAGCAAATAAATCATCTATCAGATAATTGATATACCGGGGTACGCCTTCGTGTGAGAAAATCAATAATAATGGATTACGACCAGGTCCGACACAAACCGGCCTGTACAGTTGCAGAAGCCGGGTGGAGCTTAAAATTTTGGATTTAAGAAGAGGAATTGCACTATCCGTGTAGGGAAAACAAAGGCGCTGCTCAGCTGTCCAGTTAGTTTTGATAAGTTGACAGTTGTTCAAAGAATACTCAGTCTCATTTACAGGTATGCTTGACACATAATGCAGTGCTAAAGATGTTCACATTCATCAAACAGTTTATTAGTGCAGGTCAAATCTCATTATAACGCTATCTTAGAGGGTCCATAGAAACAGACTGTGTTATAAGTGAAACTGTGTTAAAATGAGGTTACTTACAATAGTCATACGGTGAAATAATCATTTTGGGAGCCATGACATGGCCGAGCATCGAAAACTTCATTGTCATGAAGCGGGTTATATAAAAATGAGGTTGAGCTGTACTTTACTATTAAGGCCAAAAAAAAAAGTTCTTGTTTCCGGTAACCCGACCGACCCTCCCGAAACTGACCCGACTGTAACTTTTTTTTCGCCCTGTCTGCTATCACAAAAATACGGTAACGTACAATTTACGGTACCCACCACCGATTCCGGCGAATACCGGCTTTTAGCGCCCTTTCCATTAGTGTTGTAACGAAGCGAGTGAAATCGAAAATTGAAAAAAGTTGTCTTGATCGGCCACAATCGATTTTGCTGTCCGCTAACAGTTGGGGCCTTCATTTCGGCAAAAAGTAACAATGTTCTCCTCCATAATTGCCAGCCAAAACAGTGTTAGAAATAATTGCAATTGCGACTGGGTTGAAACGATGTCGGCCAAGCTAAGTTTTATGGTAGGATGCCCACCGGGTAACCTGAAATTTATTGCCGGCGAGCGTGAATGACACCCATTGTTTTCTTAAGATAGGTCAGTGAAAAAAGCCAATTCCGCATTGGATTATCTGCTGACCGTAAATGAGATCATTTAACAAAGTTGTCAAACCTTTACGCCCGCATTTTCTTAATCATCCTTTTATTCCTATTTCCCAAAGAATACACGGATTGGACATCGGTCTGTTTAATTCAATTAAATTACAATAGACACACGCTGATGAAAACAGACGTATGATTAATCTGTCAATTAAATCTGCAGAGAGCCGATAGTAGGCGTGGCCTGCATTCAACATAAGCGCTCATTGGACCATCTATTTTTTCAAGGTCAATCCATGACTTCACGCACGTATGAGTTTCCAAGCCGTAAGATCAGACACACAAATTCTCCTAACCATTAGTGGGCGCACCTGATTTTTGAAGAAGTTGATGGTCGCATGCATTCTAGATTTTCGGCGTATGGCTGTCACTTGTCAATGCAAAAACGCACGTTACCTGACGTTACTTTATGTTTCAGTGTCGCCGATTATTACAGTCCAAAATATTGAGATACCATTATAACGTATCAAGCTGCTCAAATAAAGCGGACCCAAATAAAGTATTTGCACATGATCTGCGACTGAAATTGGCAATTTTTATAGTAAAGTCGGTACCGTTTTTGTCCAATATATTTCACTGGGTGAAATGAGCGATGTACACTGTTTCTACAGTAACACTTAACACCGCTGTTGTGACGTTTGATCGTGCCGCGTTAAAAACTAAATACGTGCGTTCAGTCTTGTACTTTGAGGAAAATCGATTGGCCAATGAGCGCTCGTGTTGAATGCAGGCCGCAGATTTGATTGACAGGTGAACTTCTTCGTCTGTGTTTATGTTTTCATCAACACGTGGTCAAGTGATAATTGATTTCTTTACTGTATGGATTAAACAGGAGTCGCGTACACACGTCCGTATTGTCTGGCGTGCATGAATAATGAGTGGTGATTATCTGATTAGGAGGAATTTAATGACATTTACGTAAAGGTTAGACAACGTTGTTACGATCTCCTAAATGCGGTCTGACGATTATCTCTTGAGGGAGTGCTGTATATTCCGGACGATCGTAGTAGACTTACGCCACATGTTTACCGTTATACCTATGAATTTATTTGAACAGGCTGTCATTCATATTTATAACGGTAAATCTGTGAAGAAAGTCTACTTCGATCCGCCGTTCGGGATGGATATTGCTTCGCTTGTTTTTTACAACTTTTTTTGCCTATCGTAAGAAAACTATGGGTGTCATTCACGCTCGCTGACGATGAATTGTGTCGCCTTGTTATTACTCAAAATGACAATTATCACTTGTTCTATATTATGATACTGAGTATGGTCCCCACAAGACATGTTGAATAGTATCATGTTTGAGGCTATTGTGCCCTCTGCATCAAGAGAAATCGTTTTACCAGCTATAGCAAAACCAGATCAGCTTTACAATCGCAACCGATTGCCGTTGGCCTCAGAATTCAGTCATTGTTGTGCATGCCATGTCATCTGCATGTGTATCAAGAGATACCTTTCCGTATTCGTGGCTAGTAAGAAAGGGCCATGTGGTTCTTGTAAACAAAGGCAAATGGGGGAATATCCTGCAGCCACTTGGTGGTGATTCACCAATCAAAATTGAAAAAAAAAAATGAATAAAAAAAAAGTTTTCCTACCTACCGACCCAAAAAAATTTGGAGACGTTACCGGAAACAAGCATATTTTTTTTTTTTGGCCTAAATACATGTACATGTATTTATCATTGAAATTGTAATAAAATAAAATGTTATTTATATAATCTAAATGTATTAGCTTTGAACAACCTATCCTGTTGTGTGATATTTCAATTGATATTTATGAAATTAAATTAGCTGCGACATGAGAAACCGACAATGTGTTTTCCGAACAGTTCAACACAAACTGGCCTGTACAATTACAGAAGCAGTCTAGAAGCTTGAATTCTTGCTTATAAGTAGAGGAGGAATTGTACTATCTGTGTAGCGAAATCAAAGGTGATGATCAGCTTCACAGTTACTGTGAAGCTGATCTGCACCTTTGGTTTCGCATATGCAGATTGTTGGCTTTCTCATGAAGCAGCTCATTTTTCTGAAATTAAACATTATTGTCTCTAGTCTGTGATGAATTGCCAGTGCTTTAATTTAAAGTGAATCTCTATGATTCTTAAATTGTTGTGTACATTGTATGTAATTGCAGCCTCTAATGATATAAGCAGCATCTTAAAAAAAACATATTCAGGGATCAGGCCCAACATAAACCAGCTGTACAGATATGAGGGGGCTGCATCCGAAAACCAACTATATACATATTTGAAAACAAAGGCACAGATTAGCTATGCAGTTACAGCACAGCTGATCTGTGCCTTTGTTTTCACCCCACAGTTAGTATGATGCCTTTTCTTTCAAAACAGGAAATTTCAAGATTCTAGCTATTTTCAGTTGCTGTACAGCCTGCATTGTGTGAGACCTTGTCGGAAGCCCAGAGTGTTTGTTCCCTCGTGCAGTGGCCCATATTGAAGATCGCTAGAGGCTTGCAAAAATTACTAGTCTGTAAAGATAGGAGTGTATTATGTTGAAATCTTACGGTGCAATTGATATACTAGTAAAATGCCTGTTTTCACACATTCAAAAGCAGATTCTGATATGAGCTGCAAGGCGAGAAAACCTGGGTTTTGTCTACACCAAAACGAAGACACAGATCAGCTGATCGGCAACTTTGTTTACGCTACATGGATAGTACAATCCACACCTACTTATACACAAAATTTCAAGTTTCTAGCCTTTTTTGTGTCATTGTACAGGTCACTTTGTGATGGGCCTGTTTGGAAATGAAGAGCGGTTTTCTTGCGCTGCGGCTGGATTGGTAGCAGCCCATATTACAATTCAAGAACATTTTGAACCATGTTATATACATGTATCTTAGAATATTTCAAACTCTACCACATTGTCTCCTATTGAAGTCATTTACTTATTGAAATGAATTGTGTAAAACATTGCTATATTTCTTAAAGAAAGTGCTTTATAATCTTTAAATGAGGAATGCTTTATTTATATGCTTGTGAAAGTGCTTTATATCATTCGTTGAGACTTGTCTGATGTCATGATAAAGCCTGTCCTCTGATTTTCAGAAGGCAGAAACAATATGCTACATGTGTGTGTCTGTAATGTGTCTGTAAGTCAGGTCTGAAGACTAGGTCCCTTGGACATAACACATTAGGTACATCATAGTCTCCAGCCTCGTCATGGTATGTCCTTGTCAGCAGTTTGTCCTGGAAAATTGTCATGGGACCTCAGTTTATAGTCTCAATCTGAAGGAATGGAGAATCCCGGTATTGAACCTGTGATCCCTGGTTTACAAAGCAAGTGGCTTAACCACTGCGCAACGGAGGCTTCTCCTCTACATATTTTACAGGCAAAAATTTTGACATATAAATCTGGTATGTGGGAAAACACACATAGATGTTATAGATCACCGCAGGAAACGAGCATGGATCAGGCCGATCATATTTTTTGCTATGAACAAGTTTTGTCATGACCGGGCCACTCATTTTGTTTTATGACAGTTTTGTTGTTCTCTTTGTGTATGTTATAATGTTGAAAAGTGTGATGAATACATTTTTATCATTACTTAAAATATTGTTTTGACTTCTTATATTGTACCCATCATTTTTTTTTATCGCACCTGCTTATAGCAGGGTGCGATATAGGGGTCCAAATTTCCGTCCGTCCGTGCGTTTGTTCGTGCGTCAGTCCGTCTGTCCACATTTATGTCGAAGTTTGGTTTTCTCTGCATCAGTGATAGCTGCGAGAGTGAAACCTTGCATAGTAATTGTCCTTGACATACCATTCAAGCACGCACCTTGACCCGGTGTCCTTGACCTATATTTCACGGTCCATTGACTTTGTTAATTTATACGTAAGAGTTTGGTTAATTTTGGTTTTCATTGCATCAGTGATAGCTATGACTGTCAAACCTTGCATAATCATTGTCCTTGACAAATCCTTCAAGCACGCACTTTGACCCAGTGCCCTTGACCTATATTTCACAGTCCATCGACTTTGTTACTTTTTATGTCGAAGTTTGGCTTCCTTTGCATCAGTGATAGCTATGTGTGTGAAACCTTGCATAGTAATTGTCCTTGACATACCATTCAAGCACGCACATTGACCCAGTGCCCTTGACCTATATTTCACAGTCCATAGACTTTGCTAATTTTTACGTCAAAGGTTGGTTTGCTCTGCACTTGTGATTGCTGCGAGTGTGAAACCTTGTTTAGTGATTGTCCTTGACAAACCCTTTAAGCACACCTTGACCCAGTGCCCTTGACCTATATTTCATGGACCATTGACTGTTTCTTTTTATGTTGAAGTTTGGTTTTCTTTGCATCAGTGATAGCTACGTGTGTGAAACCTTGCATACTAATTTTCCTTGACATACCATTCAAACACGCACCTTGACCTGGTGCCCTTGACCTGTAATTCACGGTCCATTGACTTTGTTAACTTTTACATCTAAGTTTGGTTTTCTCTGCATTTTGTAATAGTTGCGAGTGTGAAACTTGGCATAGTAATCGCCCTTGACATAACCTTCACATATGCACCATGACCCAATGACCTATATTGCATGTTTTTAGTTATTTTGCCCGATGCAGGTGTGATATGGACCTCCGTGGCGTTCTTGTTTAACTTTTGCAGTTTTAGTTTGGTTTGGTGATGACTTAACGCCCTAGTCAATTTTTTTGTCAGGTTGGGATAGAACCACAGCTTCCTGGGTATTAACCACATCACGCAAACACGTTCTTGTATTGAATACCCACTTTTATATATTAAACTGGGGTTTACAGGGGTATACTTATTTTTCTTATTATTGATCAAAAACCTCGTTAGAACCGCATCATACCCACAATCAATGTTTTGAGCAAGGATATTGAAAATATTAGAATAATTCTAATGAAATTTTCAACTTTTACAAATGGAAAAATTCTCTGTATATTATGTGGGCAAGTTTTCGTAATGGTACTGTGTCTTTCAGGATCCAGTTGTTCAAAGCATCGTTAGCTTAACGATATCGTTAGACAAATTTGTTAAGCAAATATCAGCTAAAGTAACAAATACACTGTTATTTTTTGTTGAAAAAATGTGAGAATCCTTTGCAGTGCAAAGGATTCTCACATTTTTTTCAACAAGAAATAACAGTGTATTTGTAATATTCTTGTTTGAAATTTTAACGAAACGTTAACTAACGACGTCGTTAGTTTTGAACAACTGGGCCCTGATGGACACTCACAGCTGATAGGTGTCTTGCTCTGGAGAATGATAGTCTAGTGTTCGGCCACCACACTCCTCTTTCTGTAGTTTTTTCCTTTGCCTTCAGACACAGGGATGTGGAGACAAAAGTGACCACACACAGCAATTTGAGCGACTGAGAAAACCAACAATGTGGTTTCCGAACACGTCCGACACAAACCAAGCTGTACTAGCACAGAAGAACGCCAGATGCTTGAAATTTTGGTTATAAGTAGGAGAGGGATTGTACTATCCATGTAGCAAAAACCAAAGGTGCTGATCAGCTTCGCAGTAACTGCGAAGCTGATCTGCTCCTATCGTTTCGCATATGCAGATTGTTGGTTTTCTAATGAGGCGGCTCTTTTCTTTACTGACTGTTCCAAGTCAGTTTTACAGCAATTTATCTTCATGTTTTTATTCTGTCTATCTGTTGTTCCCCTCACTTTTGTTTTTGTATGAGGCTAGCCAGATGACTACCTATTGGGAAAGAGCTAGTCATCTTGCTCTTCATTCGTAGCATTTGAGCCACCTCATGAGAAAACCAACAATCTGCATATGCGAAAACAAAGCCGCAGATCAGTTTGCGGTAGCCGCGAAGCTGATCAGCACCTTTGTTTTTGCTACACGCATAGTACAGTTCTGAAATCCGAAATTTCAAGCTGTGTGCCGCCTCATGAGAAAAACAACAATCTACATATGGGAAAACAAAGACGCAGATCAGCTTGCAGTTACCACAAAGCTAATCAGTGCCTTTGTTTTCGCATAGTACACTTCTTAAATCCGAAATTTCAAGCTTTGAGCCGCCTCATGAGAAAAACAATCTGCATATGCGAAAACAAAGGCTCAGATCAGCTTTGTGGTAACTGGATAGTACACTTCCTCCTCTTAAATACAAAATTTCAAGCTTCTAGCCTGTTGTGACTGATTTGTGTCAGGCCTGTTCGGAAACCACTTGTTGCTTTTTCATTTTTGTGTCTTGGTTGGGATTTTAAATTTAATTGTACAATCTCTGAACTTTCTTTTCTAATTTTACCCTCAATATCAGGGATGAGAACTAGTTCTGAAACCCTCTATACCCCCTTTCAAAAACATCATATCTGGACAGATCAGATCGAATGTGCAACAGTTTGAATTTGAAAATACGAGGGGTGTTCTTTAATTCTTGTCATTTGCTTGATTACTTTTCCCGTGGACTAACTAAGATAATGTTGTGAAAGCCCAATCTTTTCTGATCAGATTGGTATCAAAATTGTTGCTCTCTGACGCGAGATCCTATAGTAATCACATTCTAAAACAGTGCATAGTAATGACACTGCATTATTTTCCAATAAATTTACAATATGTAATTTCGATCACAATTTTAGAAAATGCTATAACATTTGCACCACTAAATATAGACCCACTTCCATTTTACAAATAAATTTGCTCTTCATGTGAGCATCAGAAAACACTTTTGTAGAATGTTTTCACTTTTACTGTATGGAATTATTGGCCCTGCTTTGTGACGTCATAATAGTTTGAATATACGCCATTTAAAATCACTGCACAGGTTACGCATTTCAATATTTTCATATTTTTCAAATCGGATTGTCTAGTGGATATATCAAATTTATTGTTATCTTAATTTTGTCTACAATGGTCTATATGGATATTCGCTGTAAATTGCTAAATTTGCAATTTAACATTTAGGACAGGTTTAAGGTAAAGCAGGCGCCTAGTTTCAATGGGAGCTGTTTGTCTCTCTATCGTAATAGAATCCCAGTCAAATTTTTTGATTGAAAACGTCTACCAAAATGCTTTTTAAACGTATCAAGTAAATAGATTTTGGGACATTGTAGTGGTATTAGCACATGATTTTATTGTGGTATGGACGCCTCTTTCAAATGTATTTTGTGTTATTTTTCAAAATCTTACCACTCATAAATCAAGGTTTTAGAGGATGAACAATCCAAAACTTTTATCATTGGAATTAGCAAAGACCTGGTACAAATCGGCATTAAAAGTTTTGGATTAGTAGTAACTTGAAATGGAATTATGAGGCTCTGAAACCTCTATACCGTGTTTCTTTCAACTTAATAATTCATAACAAACAGGTGTAGTGCTTTGTTACAATTCACGTAAAAATTCCAATTTCTGTTTTCGCCTATGTGTTAGCAAGGTAATGAAGACTAGGCAAGTATAAAATCGTTCTTCTAACCGTTCTTATTCAACCATTATTTTGCCTTTTGTGACTGGCTGAAGTACATGTATGTAGTGTCATAGAGCTGCCCCTCTTCAGAGACTGTTTGCCATGACTAACTGTATCATCTTAAAATGGTTGGTTGATTTCAATATCGCAAAGAACCACTCTTTAAATACCAAGTAATTTTCTTCTGGTATAGATGATGGTTTAGGAGAAAATGAGTCAATGACAAGAATTAAAGAACATCCCTCGTATTGATTGAAATTTGCTAAGAGGCTGAAAAGTCTAAGCCCTGCAATATCAAGTCATCCCCATTTAAATCAGCCTCAGTATTGCAGTAGGTAATATTTGCCTGGAGACCACATTGTTCAATCTTGGACACTGTTCAGTCTTGGTGGCTCTAACTAGTACACACAATCTATGTTTTGGGTTAAAATATGAAAAGTTGTATACTCCTGTACAAAACCAGAGGACCAATGGTCCTGTAAACGCTCACCTGAGATCCAGGATATGCATACTCAGCTGACCTTGTCATAAGATAGGTCAAGGTCATCTGGGGGTCATGATAATACAAACTTTGTAGAGCTTCATTCACTGATGCTTCAGGCAAAGTTTCAAAATCTTTTGGATTATCGAATAAGATTTATAAACGTTTTTGTTATTTATAGCCATGGTGGCCATCTTCATCATGTGACCATGACAATTTATATTAACTTTCATTCCCCTTTCATAACAATGCTCCACATAAAGTTTGCCCAAGCAGTTTCAGAGATGTTTGAATATTATGGCCATATACATGTATATAGCCCAGGGGCCATATGGCCATATACATGTATATAGCCCCCCACCCAGAGGACATTTTTTCCATAAACATCAATCTTCTGTCCATTTGAATACTCCCAGCCCCCCATTTAATTACATTTTACTAATTTTCCCCATTCAAATGCATGGGCAACCTATGTTGGCCTTGCCATAAAATAGGTCATCCCAAGGTCATGATTTATATAGACTTTGTAGAGCTCATTTCCCTAATGCTTCATGCCAAGTTTCAAATTCATAGGCCTTCTTGGTGGGTTCGAGCCTCGCTCTGGCCACATGTGAGACAAGCCAAGTTCTGCTTGCGGGTGTGCCAGGTGGTTTTTCTCGGGGTTCTCCCGTTTTCGCCCACCTACTGATTGGCCCGTCTCATATGAGCTGAAATAATCTTGAAAGGGACGTAAATCTGAATTAAAAAAAAAAAAAAAAAAAAATAGGCCTTCTTGTTCAGGAGAAGATTTTTAAAGGTTTTTGCTATTTATAGCCATGGTGGCCATCTTGGTCATGTGACCTTGACCATTTATATAAACTTTCATTATCCCTTCCTAAGAATGCTCCACATGACATTTGGCTTTGATTGGCCAAACGGTTTCAGAGAAGATCTTTGAATATTATGGTAATATACATGTATATTGCCCCGGGGTGGGGACAGACCTGCCCCTGGGGTCCATTTTTTTCAGAACCATTAATTTTCTGTCCATTTGCACATTTCCATAAAGTTTTTCCCTTCAAATGGCATTTTGACAATTTTCCCCCATTCAAATGTATGGGCGACCTATGTTGACCTTGCTGCAAAATAGGTCAAGGTCATCCCAGGGTGATGATTTATATAAACTTTGTAGAGCTCCTCCCCCTGATGCTTCATGCCAAGTTAAAATCATAGGCCTTCTGGTTCTGGAGAAGAAGATTTTTAAAGGTTTTTGCTATTTATAGCCATGGCTGCCATCTTGGTCATGTGACCTAGACTATTTATATAATCTTTCATCCCCCCATCCCAAGGATACTACATATAAAATTTGGCTTTGATTGGTCGAGCGGTTACTGAGAAAATTAAGTTTTACTTTCAATTTGTAAATGACCTTTGGCCAAGGTCAAGAAATGACCTTGACCTTTAATACTCACAACACTTCATTAGCTCAACATGTCTGTAACTACCAACTTTCAGGTCACACACTACAAAACTTCCTGAAAAATTCAATGTTTTCACTTTTTTCCATTGAAAAGCCTATGTAACCAAAATTGACCTTGCCATAAAATAGGTCAAGGTCAACCCAAGGTCATGATTTATATAAACTATGATGGGCCAGAGTCCCAAATGCTACATACCAAGTTTCGTTGAAATCGGTCCACTGGTTCCAGAGAAGAAGATATGGTTTTTACCATATATGGGCATGGCGGCCATCTTGGTCATGTGACCTGGATGATTTATATAAACTTTCGTTCCCCCTTCCTAAGGATGCTCCACATGAAGTTTGGCTTTGATTGGCCAAGCGGTTTCAGAGGAGAAGATCTTTGAAATTGTGGACGACGATGGATGCCTCCCTATCCTATAAGCTCACCTGTGAGCTTTCGGCTCAGGTGAGCTAAAAATATAAGGGGGACTACATGTCCTGAACATTCAGTCATCCCTTATCTCTCATTGGCTGCACATACATTTTCTGAAATGCGCTGTGACGTATGATACATGTGCAACAACAAAATTGCTTCAAATGAAATTGAAAGTAAGAATTACTGTGTACATACAAATCACCACTGTTTCATTTTATGTGAATTTTGTAATACTCAGTACATTAATGTATTTTTTAAATCATATTAGGGGTGGTTCATTATAATCTTGGCTAAGGAGAGAAATAACAAACTGCATTGTTCTCGTAAGTTCTTTGAATTTATTCACAACATAAGATGATATATATGGAAATAAATTATATTCAAAACAAAAAACAGAAAAAGATCTGTAAAATTCTATAAAACACAAAAATTGCAGATACATAAAACATAAAAAGGTACAGTTACAATATGAATTAAGAATAAGAGAGCCTTTAAGAGCTTCCTTAACTCATTGGCAAACAGAATAGTCCCAGATGGGACGCCGCAAAATGCGGCGTCCCATCTGGGGCTACTCTGTTTGCGTAGAGAATTATCATCAAAAAATTGGATAAAATTTTAAAATCACACCTGAAGCCCCTAAAAATGAAAGTAGACTCACCCAAATGATAATGATGGGAAAATCCATTCATCAAAAATGGGTTAATTGAGTCATGGGTACAGTAGCTTGGATGTTATTGTGACAGATTCATATGGAAACTGACTGGAGAGAAAGAATTCCAATAAAAATTGTTTTGTGACAGAAGTCTCCATTGAAATGTTTACCTGGCCCTAGGCTATAAAAGTTTTTTAATGCTCAACTCAGCTGAGATTAAAATTTATCTTGCTCATAAATATTTTTAGCAGGATAAATTACAGGCTTTGGTAATCTAAACCTAAAATTTATTTCAATTTAATTGGGATATTTCAGTAATTATGCTCAGCTGCGTTGAGCATGACAAAGTTTTAAAACCTCGGGGCCTGGAGATGAGCCATGATATCAGTGCTGCTTTAATGACAGGCTCTTCATTGAACATCCACAACAGCTTAACTTCCTCGGCTGATGTTTAATATGTTAATGATGATGAAAGATAAATGTAAAAGTTTTGATATATAATTTTGATTTAGTTGAAAATCTAAACAAAACCCCTCACAATTTTATATTTATGGCAGTGATGATGTGCAAGGTGAATAGAATTCGAGGACTCTGAAGTCAAATGAGCCATGTAATGAAAAAAAACAGATTTTGCATATGCGAAAACAAAGATGCAAATCAATAACTGCACAGCTGACCAACGCCTTTGTTTTCCCTTTACAAATAGTGCAATCCATCATCTACTTATATCCAAAATAACAAGCCTTTGGCCTTCTTTTTTGACAGGACGATTTGTGTTGGACTTGTTTGAAAACCCTAAGACCGGATTTCTCATGTCATGGCTCATATGTTTCAGATGTATTTTTTTTTCATCCATGTAGATTCTGTTTGTGCCACCATATGATTGCGCCCAGTGGACACACAATGTCGAAAACAATGTCATACATAAATTGAGCCGCAACACAAAAAAAGTCTTTGGAGTTTCCAAACCGAAGGATAGAAGCTTAAAATTTTGGATTTGAGGTGAGCGATTGTACTGTCTGTGTTGTGAAAACAAAAGCGCTGATTGGCTTTGCAATTTCTGTGCATCTGATCTGCGGCCTTGTTTTTTTCAAA
This sequence comes from Rugalucina vietnamica, assembly GCA_964017185.1. NCBI lineage: Eukaryota > Metazoa > Mollusca > Bivalvia > Lucinida > Lucinidae > Rugalucina > Rugalucina vietnamica. The sequence continues at coordinate 48,255,762 of OZ024875.1, forward strand.
AGCGAAATTCCGGTTTTCTCATGACGTGGCTCAATGCTGTAACTACCCACAAGTCTCACTGATGTTAAAACAACAATGTAACATTGTTTGAAGTCTGCAATGTGAGACATGGTCCAACTTGCACAAGTTAAAGAAGCTATTTGGGCTGCCTCATGAGAAAACCAACAATGTGGTCTTTGAACAGGTCCGACACAAACTGGGCTGCTACAGAGGACAGCTAGAAGCTTGAAATCTCATATTGTAGAAGAAGAGGGATTGTACTTTCCAAGTAGCAAAAACAAAGGCGTTGATCAGCTTTGCAGGTACTGCGAAGCTGATCATAACTGCAAAGCTGATCTGCATCTTTGTTTTTGCCTATGCAAATTGTTTGTTTTGTCATGAGGCCGCTCATTTATTGCCAACCTCCTAGAGTTAAAACATTAAATAAATAAGCCTTGACATAATCTTTACATGACCATACATAGACCTTACATGCATATAGGCATAATTATGAACGAAATAAAACAACAAAAATCTTGACAAATATCACAAAATTGATATTAAATTTTCTCAAATTTGCATTCATTTTTGTTTGTAGGATTTCCAAATGAATTGACCAAACACCACCTGTCACACCAAATATACACTGACCAGTCATTTTGTGAAAAAATACAAGGACAAACAAATGCACATGGCTTATTGTGAATACCTGTTACAGTAAATCACATTTAAAATGAATGCAGCTTAATCTTTACATGTCCTGGATTTTAATGACAGGCGGAGCGATAGTATGAACGGTGTTTGGAACAATCTGCTATACATGCTATAACATGAGAAATCCAGTTTAATATTTAAATAGCAAAGGCATTGATCAGTAAGTGTATGTGCTCAGCATGTTGCTCATTTTGTTTTGCATACTGGGCTCGAGGTTATAAAACTTTTTTCAAGCTCAGCTCAGCTGAGCATGAAATTTAACTTCTCATAAATGTTGAAATAGTCCAAAGTAGTGGAAAATTCAGGTTTAGTACTCAACAATTAGAAATTTATCCTCCTCATAAATGTTAAAATGCCAACAGTTGTTGGCATTTTAACATTTATGAGCAGGATAAATTTTAGTCTCAGCTGAGCTGAGCATCAAAAAGGTTTTATAACCTTGAGGCCTGGCTGAAATCATGACTTTGCTCTGTAAATCAAATCTCGTATTCATAATCTGCAGGATCTGGCATTTGATATAGGGATAAACGTATGGCTCTCTGTCGCTTTTCCAAACCAGACTGTATCGCTCGAATCACTTTATCTTCATGCTGGATTTGTTTAACTGTCACTGAGCTTCTGTGAGGTGACTGCGACCTGTTACGAACATAGCGCGATACCCCACCCCTATATTGTATCTGGCCTGCCTCCCTCACCCCATCCCTGTCACGCAACTCGTAATAACGTCCTTCTGACGAAGACCGCACTGGATATGCATATCTAACAGGCTCTCGTAAGATTTTCTCTTTCCTCGGTGTGTATTTTCTTTCTCGCGATTTACGCGTTTGTGACGTTAACACCCAGTTTCCCTCTCTCTTACCATAAACTGGCTGCTTGCCCCACACTAAATGTTCAGATTCGCCCACTGCGGTGCGTTCAGCGGAAATGGTATTTCTTGTACTTGGCACATATATTTGTCTGTTATGGAATAAATTATGTTGGCTTGAATAATGAGGGGTGGATTTTGATCTTGGTGAGCTGTCGCGACTGGAATAATGAGTGGAATATCTTGATCTAGGCGTTTCAGGGCTGTGGGTTCTCTCGTCTGATGGGGAGCGACTGTTAAGACGTTGTGGCTCAGCATGGTAATTCATTATTCTGCTAGGCCTAAAATATAGAGAAACTGTGTACTTGTCACATTGAGAACTATGAAAAATGGTCTAACATAAAATAAATGAGAGTTGTTCAATTAAAAAAAAAAGTGTATTTTTATTACATGAATTGCCTCATGCAATTACTTGCAAACAGTATACTGTTATGTGTACAAGCTTAATTCTAACAGGATTAAATTAGTTGTCTAAAATGGATGAAAGTTGAGTTGGTCATAACAAAACTGAATTGTTCTTTTTTTGACCTTATTTTACACAATATTTCAATGTCTTAAGACCGAATATATGAAAATCAAATAAAGAAAAAATAATCACCTTTGTTGTGAGTAGTCTGTTTCATCAGCTACAAAATAGAATTAAACCTTTTTATCAAGATCATATATGACATATATGATTTTACATTAAAATTCAATGCAAGAATAGGTTCATTTTGTTTTTATTAACTAAGGCCAGGAAAGAGATGTCACCTTTATTTATTATCTTTTAAATGAATGCTAGGTAATAATGCCCGAAACATGACTAAGTTCAAATTGTAAAAAAATGACAAAAACTTATATGAGGATTACATCGAAACAACATGTATATCTTCTAAGCAGGTCCAAAACACCTGTAAAGTTTTAAAAGAACGCACTGCACTGCACGCATGGACAGACCCAAACCAATATGCCCTTTCAGCTTGGGGGCATAAAGTTGGGGGCATAAAAATTAGAAACATTATATGTGCCTGTTCGTGAGAAAACCAACAATTTGGGTTCCAACCAGGTCAAACACAAACCAGGCTGTACCGTTACAGAATATGGTAAGAGGCTGGAAACTTTGGATTTAGAAAGTAGAGGAATTGTACTATCAGTGTAGCAAAACCAAGGGCGCTGATCAGCTTTGTAGTTACTGCGAAGCTGATCTGCATCTTTGTTTTCACCCATGCAGATTGTTGGTTTTCCCATGTGGCAGCTCATATATGAACCTCAACGTGACAAAATGTACCTTCAGACATTCTGACATTACAAGTAGAAAGCAGCAAGAAGCTGAAAAATGAAGTAATGTACGTTTCAGAAATATTACTGTATTTGTAATCTTTGAACACTGGGCTTCCAAATGAATGAGTTTTAAAACATATTTATTTTCAATGTTTGGAGTTATCTGCCCTTGTTTTAGCCCACAATACACATAATTTTCCTATATCTGTCATTAATGGTAACCATAGCAACCGCGTCATCATAAAAATAGACAAAACTAGAATTGTCAGAGGATCTGACTATAGCCCCGCTTCTGAGTTTTTTGCAAGGGTGAGACAAACAATGATGGGCAACAATCCCAAGCTAGTTCTTGTCAATGTTGATGTGCATACAAAATTTGGTCAGATTCTATCAATGTGTTCTCGAGATATTGCGCAAACAAAATTCTGACGTCAAACAAGAACGGTCAAAACTTTGCGAAAAATGACGGGCAACAATCCCAAGCTTAATCTTGTCAATGTTGATGTGCTAACAAAATTTGGTCAGATTCTGTCAATTTGTTCTCGAGATATTGAGCGGAAACGAAATTCTGACATCAATCAAGGGCCGTAACTCCGTCAAAATTTTGCGAAAAAAGACGGACGACAATCCCAAGCTAGATCATGTCAATGTTGATGTGCATACAAAATTTGGTTAGATTGTGTCAATTTGTTCGCGAGATATTGAGCGGAAACAAAATTCCTACGTCAATCAAGGGCTGTAACTCTGTCAAAATTTTGCGAAAAATGACGGGCAGCAATCCCAAGCTAGATCATGTCAATGTTGATGTGCATACAAAATTTGGTCAGATTCTGTCTATTTGTTCTCAAGATACAGAGCGGAAACAAAATTCTGACGTCAATCAGGGGCCGTAACTCCATCAAAATTTTGCGAAAATTGACCTGCAACAATCTCAAGCTAGATCATGTCAATGTTGATGTGCATACAAAATTTGGTCAGATTCTGCCAATTTGTTCTCGAGATATTGAGCGGAAACGAAATTGTGAAGTCAATCAAGGGCCGTAACTCCGTCAAAATTTTGCGAAAAATGACGGGCAACAATCCCAAGCTAGATCATGTCAATGTTAATGTGCATACAAAATTTGGTCAGATTGTGTCAGTTTGTTCTCGAGATATTGAGTGAAAACAAACTTCTGACGTCAATCAAGGGCTGTAACTCTGTCAAAATTTTGCGAAAAATGACGGGCAGCGATCCCAAGCTAGATCATGTCAATGTTGATGTGCATACAAAATTTGGTCAGATTCTGTCTATTCGTTCTCAAGATACTGAGCGGAAACAAAATTCTGACGTCAATCAGGGGCCGTAACTCCATCAAAATTTTGCGAAAAATGACGGGCAACAATCCCAAGCTAGATCATGTCAATGTTGATGTGCGTACAAAATTTGGTCAGATTCTGTCTATTCATTCTCGAGATACTGAGCGGAAACAAAATTCTGACATCAATCAGGGGCCGTAACTCCGTCAAAATTTTGCGAAAAATGACGGGCAACAATCCCAAGCTAGATCTTGTCAATGTTGATGTGCATACAAAATTTGGTCAGATTCTATCAATTTGTTCTCGAGATATTGAGCGGAAACGAAATTCTGACGTCATTCAAGGGCCGTAACTCCGTCAAAATTTTGCAAGAAATGACGGGCAACAATCCCAAGCTAGATTTTGTCGATGTTGATGTGCATACAAAATTTGGTCAGATTCTGTCAATTTGTTCTCGAAATATTGAGCGGAAAAGAAATTCTGATGTCAATCAAGGGCTGTAACTCTGTCAAAATTTTGCGAAAAATGACGGGCAACAATCCCAAGCTAGACCTTGTCAATGTTGATGTGCATACAAAATTTGGTCAGATTCTGTTAATTTGTTCTCGAGATATTGAGCGGAAACGAAATTCTGACGTCAATCAAGGGCCATAACTCTATTGAAATTATGCGAAAAATGACGGGCAACAATCCCAAGCTAGATGTTGTCAATGTTGATGTGCTAACAAAATTTGGTCAGATTCTGTCAATTTGTTCTTAAGATATTGAGCGGAAACAAAATGCAAAAATGTTCACGGAATGACGGAACCACGGAATGACGGAATCACGGAACCACGGAAGGACAGGGTGAATCCAGTATAGCCCCACTTTTCCAAAGCGGGGCTATAATAATTACAACAGATTGCCTGTAAGGATGGTATGCTTCTATCTTAACAATAGGTTCTGACCAGTGCTTAAACAGTTTTAAGCAAATGCATCGAGTTTTGTAAGCTCTACTAACATGCAGAAATGCATTACGCAACTGACGTCATATTTCAGGATAATGACGTCTGTAGGGTTCAGATAGTAAATTGGTCATAACTCACAAAATAACAGAAATAATCTGGTCAAATAAAGACTAACAGACTCTAGAAACATCAAGCATCCAAGCTAACTTTGTTTTTCTAATACTCAAAAAATTGTCCGAAGGTACATTTTCTCACGTTGTGGCCCATATAGTTCTGTGAAATATTCAAAAACAGTATTTTAAGAGACATGCCAAGTTCTGCTTACGGATGTGCCAGTTCTCGTGGTTTTCACATTTTTGCCCCACCTACTGATTGGCCCATCTCATATGAGCTGAAATAATCTTGAAATGGACATAAAACTGAATTAAAAAGACCCAAAAAACAGTATTTTAAAACTAAACAAATAGGAAGCATTGCTTACCAGATAAATTGACATTCCTCTTAATGCTGATATTGAGTCGTTTAGACTTTGTTAACATCATGATCTGTTTTTCCGACAGGTCACTGACATTGATGTGATCTACCTGAAATCAAACAAAAAATTGGTACATTTAACATACATGTATGTTTTCTCATAATTTTGCATGCTAATTACGAAAACATTGAGTATATGCAAAGAAACTGGGTTCAAGAGCAAAGCCATTGTAATACAAATCACCAAGTTGTTAACTTTTAGATACTTTCTACTATACATCTATTTTCTTTAACTATAGTTAGAAGTTTGCTGATTTGAACCATTTCTGTTCAAACACAGTAAGACAGGGTTTCATTAATGCCAATGGTGTCAAAATCTAGGTTCAAGCTTGTTTTTATCTTAGTGTATGGTAGCTCGATGTATAGCATGTTCATTTCCTATATATACATAGCTCTAAGATTACTTTAAGCCTCACTTTTTGGAGATAATTTTTCCGTGTTCAACTGATTCCAGTAGAGCAACTGTCATTGGGGCACTTTACAGAAACACGTCCATGGAATAAACAGAGATTTTTTAAGTTGTAAAAATTGAAAATTTCAATGGGAAAAAAAAGACATTTTTTGCTCAAACCATAGACTGGATACAAGTTAGAACTGCCTCAGCCACAATGTATGTTTTGGATAAAAAATAAAAAAAATTAGGTATACCCCTGCAAACCCCTGCTTATACATTTCGCAGACACGTTTTCCTGATGTACCAGGTAAAATGCCTTTGAGAACAGGAAACCATCCTGACATGACCTAAACAATTTAATGTAGACGTTAAGCAAGACATCAAGCAAATACAGGTCTTTTCTCACCCTAATAATATGATCAGCTACTGTGAGGCCAGCTTTAGATGCAGGAGAATTCTCTTCTACTGATTTCACTATCAGATCTAAATTTGGTAATCTGAAAAAGAGGGGAAAAATATTGTCTGAAGTTGTATTCAAGACACACATAAATAGACAAACAAACAAAGGAAGAAGCACATACAGGAAGACCTAATTTATTGTAAAACTGATGCCATTTTCAGTCCAAAACCAAGACTTTTTGCCACATGGACCAGATAGAGCCATGTTGAATTATTTAGAGTTAAACATAAGGGCATTAATCAGCCTACGTGAACATGGAACTTAACACGTACATGTAACTTTTTTCTGTTACTGTAAGTTTACAGCAAGATTAAAAAACCAGAGGACCAATGGTCCTGTAAACGCTCACCTGAGACCTGAGATATATACATGTACCAATAAACTTGTTAGACTAGAATGGTACAATGCATGTATATAACCCTAGGGCAGGGTCAGAATAACTCCTGGACTCCTGTCAAATCATAAAAATTCAGTCCATTTGCCAATTAACTGCAAGTTTTGTCCTTCAAATGACATTTTAACAATTTTCTCCATTCAAATGCATGGGCGATCTAAGTTGGCCTTGAAATAGGTCAAGGTCAAGGTCAAGGTCATCCCAGTGTCATGATTTATACAAATTTTGTAGACCTCCGTTCCTTAATGCTTCATGCCAAGTTTCAAAATCATAGGCCTTCTGGTTCTGAAGAAGATTTTTAAAAATGTTTGCTATTTATACCCATGGCGGCCATCTTGGTCATGTGACCTTGACCATTTATATAAACTTTCATTTCCTCTTCCTAAGGATGCTCCACATAAATAAAAATAATTGTTAGATCCTTTGGAAGCAGTAAAAATACAAAGCTAGAAGATGGGCCATATTGTACAATTTCGGGTAATGAACCTTCATCAGTGACCCTTTATAAAACTGGCAGCGAAAGCCAGACATTTTGCTGCAATTTCAAGAATTTACATCTGTGTAGTCTAAATCAAAGACTCAAATTCCCAATGGGGCTAAATAATCAAAATACTGTTAAGAAGATGATTCTTAACATATAAAAATTTGAAATACTTCATATATATTCACTGATCCCAAAAGATCAAAAGAAAAATATAATCTGCACTATGGATGATGTAAAGTTTGGCTTTGACTGACTAAGCAGTTTCTGAGAAAAAGCTGTTTGAATATTATGGTCATCTACATGTATATAGCTCCGGGGCAGGGGCAGACAACCCCTGGGCATATAATTTTTTCATAAACATAAATCTTCTGTCCATTTGATTATTCCTAGCAAGTTTTCTGCCATTACATGACATTTTTCTATTTTTTCCCATTCAAATGCATGGGCGACCTAAGTTGACCTTGCCGTAAAATAGGTCAAGGTCATCCCAGGGTCATGATTTATACAAACTTTGTAGAGCTCCATTCCCAGATGCTTCATACCAAGTTTCAAAATCATAGGCCTTCTGGTTCTAAAGAAGAAGATTTTTAAACGTTTTTGCTATTTATAGCCATGGCGGCCATCTTGGTCATGTGACCTTGACCATTTATATAAACTTTCATTCCCTCTTCCTAAGGATGCTCCACAAAAAGTTTGGCTTTGATCGGCCTAGCGGTTTCAGAGAAGAAGATGTTTCAATATTATGGTCACATACATGTATATAGCCCCGGGGCAGGGGCTGACAACACCCTGGGCCAAAAATATTTTCTTAAACATAAATCTTCTGTCCATTTGCTCATTTCTAGCAAGTTTTCTGCCATTTAATTACATTTTCCTATTTTTTCCCATTCCAATGCATGGGAGACCTAAGTTGACCTTGCCGTAAAATAGGTCAAGGTCATCCCAGGGTCATGATTTATATAAACTTTGTAGAGCTCCATTCCCAGATGCTTCATACCAAGTTTCAAAATCATAGGCCTTCTGGTTCTGAAGAAGAAGATTTTTAAACGTTTTTGCTATTTATAGCCATGGTGGCCATCTTGGTCATGTAACCTTGACCATTTATATAAACTTTCATTCCCCCTTCCCAAGGATGCTCCACATGAAGTTTGGCTTTGATTGGCCTAGCGGTTACAGAGAAGAAGATGTTTGAATATTATTGGTCATATACATGTATATAGCCCCGGGGCAGGGGCAGACAACCCCCGAGGGGCTAAAATTTTCCATTAACATTAATCTTCTGTCCATTTGCCTATTCCCAGTAAGTTTTACCCATTAAATAGCATTTTACCATTTTTTCCTATTCAAATGCATTGGCGACCTAAGTTGACCTTGCCGTAAAATAGGTCAAGGTCATCCTAGGGTCATGATTTATATAAATTATGATGGGCCTGCATCCCCGATGCTACATACCAAGTTTCGTGGAAATCGGCTCACTGGTTCTGGAGAAGACGATTTTTAAAGGTTTTTGCTATTTATAGCCATGGCGGCCATCTTGGTCATGTGACCTGGACCATTTATATAAACTTTCGTTCCCCCTTCCTAAGGATGCTCCACATGAAGTTTGGCTTTGATTGGCCAAGCGGTTTCAGAGGAGAAGATCTTTGAAATTGTGAACGACGGACGACGGATGGACGACGGACGGACGCCGGAGCATGGGTATACTATAAGCTCACCCGCGAGCCTTCTGCTCAGGTGAGCTAAAAACTTTGAATGCCATTTAGCCGGAATATTGAGCGAATATTGGTTTAGCCTATCTCAAAATGTGATCTACCCCATGTTGTGAATCAGGCCAGTTTTTATCATACCTGTTTTTGAAGTTTGATTGTGACAATGATAACTTACCTTTGAGTGCTACAGCCCAGGCGTCCATTTCTTGCAGGATATACAACTAACTCTATATTCTGTACTTTGTGGACAATATGATCTGGTACTTCTGCAATATGTCCATTAAATACTGAGTTTTGAATACATTGCCAAAAATATACAGTTTTTTCAGAGACATTTGAAAGATTGAATTTGGGTATTATAACACTGAAACATCTATAGCACAACATTTTTGAGAAATTTTATCGGTTTGTTTTGTGGTTTAATGTCACAGTCAACAATTTTTCAGTCATCATGAGACTGAGCTACCTGGGTATAAATCAGTACTCTGGGTAGTAAATGTGTCAAGAACAAAACCAGCCAATCCGGATTCTGATAATATAAAAAGAAGAATTAGAAGATGATCTTGATGACGATGGTCTTGATGATGATGATGATGATGATGATTGATGATTTACCTTCAGGCCACTTGAAGGTCAAGTTCTCTCCTTCCTCTGATGACGACTCTATATACATGATCATGTTCCAGGCATTCCTCATTATCATCACAGCTTCAGCGTGGGTCATTCCATAGAATGAGTGACCATTCACTTCCAGTATCTTATCTCCTACTTTCAAGCCCTAAAATATAAACAGGTCTATATTTGAGATCATCACAGCTTCAGCGTGGGTCATTCCATAGAAAGAATGGCCATTCACTTCCAGTATCTTATCTCCTACTTTCAAGCCCTAAAATAAACAGTTCTATATTTGAGCCACATAGTAATCATCACATGAATCTGCGTGGTCATTCCACAGAATGAGTGACCATTCACTTCTAGTATTTTGTCTACTAATTTTCAACTCTGAAATACATAGTCTGTTGTTCTATATGAGCTACATCATGAGAATCCAGGACAGAAGCAATGTGTTGATCAACTATACAAATATTAAGCAGAATGATGATATTTGTCTTTATTTTCAAATGTGAACTTTAAAATTGGCTCCCTTGGTTCCTAATAATTGTTTCATGTCTTTCCTCGTTAGCATATATATAGCCTGTTCATTGCCTCGTCTTAACATGATTTTCATTCCGAATTTGCAGCAAAACTAGCTTTGTTGTACAATTAAAACAAAATGCTTGTTTGGTATATAGTGTTTAATAATGTGCCTTGCTAAAGTCACAGATAGGGCGACTACATGGCCTCCATGCTCCACTTTATTACAAATGAGCCTCCTCATGAGAAAACCAACAATCTGCATATGCATATGCGAAAACAAAGACGCAGATCAGCTTCGCGGTAACCGCGAAGCTGATCAGCGCCTTCGTTTTCGCTACACGGATAGTACAATTCCTCTTCTACTTAACCCATATTTGACGAATGGCTTCTCCCAACATTGTCAATTGGACAAGGCCACTTTCATTTTTAGGGGCCGCAGGTGTGATTTTAAAATTTTATTCCATTTTTCGATGAAATTCCTGTAAGCAAACAGAATAGCCCCAGATGGGATGCCGCGTTCTGCGGCGTCACATCTGGGGCTATACTGTTTGCCTATGTCCCACAAAAGGGATGCCAGGCTAAAATGGGTTAAATCCGAAATTTCAAGCTTCTAGCTCTTTTCTTTTTTTTTACAAGTCGGTTTGTGTCGGACCTGTTCGGAAACCACATTGTTGGTTTTCTCACGAGACCGCTCAAATGTATCAAAATTAATGTCTGACTATTCAGGTGTTTTACACCAGCACTAACCTGATTTGCAGCAGGTCCATCTTCTTCTACCACACTAATAATAATTTCTCTACCATACTCTTTACCCCCAGTAATTCCGAAACCTAAAGTCCCATCATCGTGACGATTTAAAGTAACCCTGTGAACATTTTTCTTTCCCTTTAGATACACCGGAGTGCCTGGTCGTTGCACCTCTTTAAGAGCAGCCTCTTTTAGTGCATTGTCCACAATATCTAACTTAGTAAGTTCATCTTCATCATCATCATCATCACCAACATCGCTATAAACTCCACTAGTGACGCTAGTTCCCGGCAGTGAATGAAGCTCATAAATATTTTTCTGATTATTATATTTCATTAACATTTTCTTGTCACTTCCACGTGACGATACAATCTTGAACTTCCCTGAGGAATCTTGAGCAATAATTCTCGGTATTTCATTTGAAGCATTACCACTGGTAAATATCTTTAGGTAGGTGTCATAATTTGGGTATTGTAAACTACATAATCTATGAAAATCCTCCTGTAGATGTTTAGGTATGCGGCTGCTAAGCTCGACTAAGAGCAGGATTTTTTGTGTTGAATTTATCACAGATTTGAGTTGCTGGCACAAGGTTGTCACCGAATGCGAAACACGAAAATAGTGCAATGCCTGTTTAAACTGTAGAAGTTCCTCTTCAGACAGAAGATCCTGTGCCAAGTTTCGTAAGACAGCTTCACTCCTTTTAAGTTCGGCCATTTTTGCTTCTTTGATTTCTTTTAATTCTTGCTCATATCGTCGTTGATACGCTTTCTGTAGCGGCTTCCAGGTCCAACGCCGATCATAGGGGTAGACAACAACCTGAAAAAGGGAATGGTTTTGGATGAATTTTCATAAACATATAAACATTATATGAGCCTCTTCACGGGAAAATGGATTTTTGTCTATGCGTAACTGTACAGCTGATCAGCACCTTTGTTTTCACTACATGGATAGTACAATTCCTCTTCTACTTATACCCGAAATTTCAAGCCTCTAGCCATCTTCTACAGCTGCACAGGCCTATTTGTGTCAGACCTGGTCGGAATTTCCAAACACTGGTTTCCTTGCATCACAGCTCATATTATGTTGTAATCTCCCTTTACAATAAAGTCTGTGGAAGAACAGAGTGTTATACATGTATTCAGTAAAAACCTTTATCAAAATATTTTCCAAGAATCAACTGTTTGAAATAAAGAAAATTCCATTTCCTTCAGAAAGGAGCTTGAAAATCTAGCTAATGGACCTGAATAATGGGTCAGAGTAATTTTCATTCTTCATTTCCAGGTCCTTACAAAGTAACATTAAGGGGAGCACCCCATAATTGAGCCTCCTCATGGGAAAACCAACAATGTGGTTTCCGAACAGGTCAAACACAAACCGGCCTGTACAGTCATAGAAGATGGCTAGAAGCTTGAAATTTCGGATTTAAGAAGAAGAGGAATTGCACTATCCGTGTAGCGAAAACAAAGGCCCTCATCAGCTTCGCGGTTACCGCGAAGCTGATCTGCGTCTTTGTTTTCGCATATGCAGATTGTTGGTTTTCTCATGGTGCGGCTCAATTATGTTCTTTCTCATCAAAAAAAATGAGAAATGAACATAGTTATGGAGAGATATACATGTATACTGACGGACTTTTAAAAACGCAACACTCTACATCGGTTATCATTTGCTTAAAACTGAATTAAAGTTGAACTAAAGCATAAAATAAACATAGTATCCTGAATCCTCACACCTAACACAATATTTATCCATAAAATTTTGTTCGCTGAATTCTTTGCTTAAGCTGCTTTCTTCAACGTCATCGAGACGTTACTTTTCTGAAGAAAGCTTAACAGTGGCTACAAGAAAGGGATTTTGTGAAAGCAAAACATCTCTGGTGAAAGCTAGCAACCTAAAGCACAGGAAAAAGCAAAATTAACATTTATGTTTTCTTTCAATGTCGTTTGAGGCGCTAACGTTTTTCGCTGACGTCCAACGTAAAGTGCTCAAAACACAGAGACATTCGATTACAGCATCAAACGTTGTGGTACTTTTAAGTTAGTCCCATGCCTTTATAATGTGTTCGAAAAATGATGAATTTCTTTCAATCGTATGCGTAAAAATTACGTTTTTCTTGATAAACATTAAACTGACGTAATTGCTGCGTTTTTCATGCTAATAAACGTCAACCAACAGCATTCGTTTGTGTTTTGATGTTTCTTTCCAGAAAGCATGGTGGACATTAAGAATTTTTTTCGTCCCCATTGACTCATTATGCAATTTATTTTTGTTGAATTTTGGGTAATCATTGATTTCACGAGATGTGGCGTTAATCACGGACACTGGCATTTCGTTTTTGGTATTGAAGTTAAGCAGACTAATTGTACTTTTCAGTTCAACAGATTTTTTCGAAAACATCCTGTATTCTGAAAAGAATTGATAATGCAAGTGTTGCATTTTTGAAGTCCGTGAGTATATTTAGTAGAAAATTTACCATGTTTTCCAGCATTTTGTGAAGATGTTTTTACATAATAAATGTACTTAATTCCAGGTATTAGCGTCCAAAACTATTCCGTCTTAATTTATTTTTTTTCCTTCAAGTGAAATATAACATTGTTCCATGCATTTTTCATGTGTTTTTCACGAAATTCAACGTTTGAAGCAGACACTGATTTTTTGTATGGTATAATTATCTCTATAGATTATTTGCAGTCAGCTGTATCTAACCATATTTGAGCCGCGAAGCAAGAAAACCGGTCTTCCGGGTTTCCAACCAGGTCCGACATAAACCAGTCTGTGCAGTGACAGAAGTTGGCTAGAAGCTTGAAATTTTGGATTTAAGAAAAAGAGAAATTATTCTATCGGTGTAGCAAAAACAAAGGTGCTGATCAGCTTCGCAGTTACTGCGAAGCTGATCTGCGCCTTTGTTTTCGCATAGGCAAAAATCTGTTTTTCTCATGATGTGGCTCATTTTAAGCTGCAACATGAATTATTTGACTTATGATTTGATAATGAACAACGAAGATACAGATCAACCTCATAGTCGATGCAATTGACTAATATTTCTTGTTCTTGACACATCTATATAAAATTCTGATGTACAAAATGGCGAAAAAGGTTTTGACTATCTTCAGTAACTGCTCATTCAACACTGCGTCAGTCTTTTCACAAGAAGGGATTCATGTAACTGCCTAGACAGCGACTTTATTAATGACTTTCAGGTTGTCTAAGTTTGCTTTATTAAAATTTCATAAAAGCTTAATAATGGCTTTTGCAAGAAAATGATTTCTCGGAATGTCCTTACACTTCAACTGTTGTTATTTCGTATACAAGCGATGTCATGAGAAACCAACATTTTGCATATGCGAAAACAAAGTCGCAGATCAGCTTCGCAGTAACTGCGAAGCTGATCAGTGCCTTTGTTTTCCATACATGGATAGTACATTCTTAGATTTTATGAAGAAATGGGCAGCGTTTTGTCTTATCACCAAATATGTTTTTTTATTTTATCTTTGTGTAACCAAAATTATCTTGTCTAAATTTGTCTAATTTTCTTATTTTGGTGTTCATCTTATTTCATTTTCTTTGCAAGATAATTTTACAGCTGTATAAAAGTAACACTTAAAATATGAGCCATGTCATGAGAAAACCAACATTTTGCATATGTGAAAACAAAGGCGCAGATCAGCTTAACAGTAACTACGAAGCTGATTAGTGCCTTTATTTGCACTATGCGGATAGGTCAATTCCTCTTCATTCTAAATCTAAAATTTCCAGCCTCTAGACATCATCGGTGCTTGTACAGATCGGTTTGTGACAGACCATTTCTGAAACCACATTGTTGGTTTTCTCATGCAGTGGCTCAAATTTCTGTTTTGATCAATGTTTCATAAAACCAATTTTCAATGTAATGCATGAATGACAAATATATAAAATCTTTGAAACAACACCCAAAAACAATAATCTTCACATCTAAAATCACTTTGTCAAGTCACTGAATCGAAAAGTGTATATTTCTGTTTTATTATAGTTTCAATTTTTTGGCAAATACATGTATATACATACTCCCACATATACTTGAATCTTTTATTGTCACTCCATTTGGCAATCATTTCAACTACATTGTATTTTGAAATTTATAAGATCTGACATTTACCCCACAAATTCCATTGTAGGTAATCAGACAAAAAATGAAGATTGACTAGCAAACAAAAAAAAAGCATTTTTGAATGCAAATTGATAACTGGCGGGCCATTTGAAAAAAAAAAAAATGAAAAGAATGTATCTATTGCTATTTGATTGGTCATTGTTGATTTCTAAATAACTTGAAACCTCTGCTGCCTTCTATAGTATTGTTTGAATGCATAGGGAAGAATATTCAACTGATATACAATGTAGATGAATTGCAATGCTGTTATTTGTGATCGAAGCGTTGGAAGTTCAGAGCATATGAATACAACAAAGTGACTAGCCGGTGAACAACCACCCCCAATGATGAGTTCAAAACAGGACATCAAACTTAAGTTCTCTATTAAACAAAACATGCTTCAAGCATTTTGTTTTATCAATTTCATCATTTTCTAGGAATATCAAAAATGACAGATTTTGCAGGTTAGTCAACCCAACTCACACAGCCTTTGGAAAAGAGAAGCGGGTCTGTGGTATTTCTTAACCTAAGCAAAGGGTATTAGAAATGCTACTGAGTCTTGGGGCCTAGTCTTGGGGGAAACAGGAGTAATGCACCAGTCATTTGTAACTACTGCTCCCCCACCTAAGGGGAAGGACGGGGATTATGACTTTTCAGCTTTCAGTGCCCTGCTATAAGCCCCATCCCCAGATAGCAAACTGGAGGTCAAAACTTTGCTCTTTGCTCCGCCCTTCGCAATAGAAACTCTTCCTGGGGTAAGGAGCCTAATGTCAAAACCCCGTCATTTCCTCTGCACTGAGAGGACACTTGAAAAGTAATTGCCCTGCACTTTAGCTAGGCTATCCCCAACCCTTCCCCATAGGTGGGGGTGGGGGCAGGGGGTGGGGGGTAGGGGGTTACAAATGACTGGTGCATAAATCAAATGGTGGTAACCATGCAATCATATACCATACATGCAAAAATCTGCTGTCAGCCTGTCAGCCAAGTATATCAAAAGCCATGATATTAACTGAACATTTAGTGACTTTGCTGTAAACCTTATTACGGCTGTCGCTATACATGTACTTGATCATTTATGATCGTCAGCAGATTTTTTTTGTATTATCTAAAGCAAATACTTTAAAAACCAATCATCTATTTTGAGAATCTTATGTTGTGATATTTATGTCACTATGTCAATAAAATCATCAGATTTTCCCAATTTGTCAAAATTATTTAACCATAACTTTTTTAAAGGTGTCACCTATTGTACCTGATCCATTACCTAATACATAAAAATGCTGACGATAAAATGTCACCTCCCACAATGTGGCTCATCTATTTCTTTCTTTCTTTCTTTCTTTCTTGCTTGCTTTCTTTCTTTCTTTTCATTTCATTAAGGTAATCACTGATAAGTTTTTAATATACCCAACAAAATAACTTAAGGAGCACTGTAGTATTTTTAATATTATTATAGTATAAAACATAACCACTTATTCTGTACCATTTGAAAAACTATTACATGTATCTTAAAGTTACTGCAAATAGTGTGTACATGGCATGTACCTGCCAATAGATATTGAAAATCAAAAAAACTTTAATGGTACGTTTATGAAATTTATGAAAAAGTCAACAGAAACCAGGAAATTCAACTAGAATTTAACAATCTGTGTTTTCCAGGCATATATTCAAACCAAAAGAAAAAGAAACAGCTGCTCTGAATCACATGGATTGCCTTTGGATGTCTCCATTTTGCAAACAGGATTACATACTGAAGAGCAAACCAATCTAAGTGATGCATTATCTAACAAAATCCAAAATGAAAGCAGTTAAAAGAAAACAATTCCCTCCCTCCTCCCCTCCCTCCCTCTTCCTCATACAAAAAAAAATTGCGGTACCTGCACATCACTTCGAGTGCTGACCACATCCTCCTCCTTCCAGCAATTACAGAAAAACATCCTCACTTTATTGTCTTTTGAAACCAGAGGATGAGGCGAAATGTATGAGTTTGAAATTGCTCTGCCACTAATGCGGCTTGTTTAAAAATCACTCCCATAAAAACTAAGTGGTGTTTGCTATTGTTATATATATGTAAGAGACTCGGCAAAACAAATTTTATTTATGTAGTTTAAGTTACCGGTAGGTAATAAGGCAATATTTAATGACCGGCTCTAGTCTACTAACTGGATGTAAAAATTATACAGTGTATATTTATACTACACTGTACTTCTTTTTCATTACATGTGCCGTTGCACATGCTATTCGGCATCTATGTTGTTAATGTACATGTTGGCTTTAAACTGGTTTGTACAACGATACGACTCATCAATGAACAAAAACCAATGAACTGAATGAAGTAAATGGACAATTATAAATGATTTTAACAAATATTTTGTATCATCATTTGTATAGTATGAGCTGTGTCATGAGAAAACCAGATTTTTGCATATGCGAAAACAAAGGCGCAGATCAGCTGTGCAGTAACTGCACAGCTGATCAGCGCCTAGTAACTGCACAGCTGATCAGCGCCTTTGTTTTCGCTACACAGATAGTACAATTCCTCTTCTTCCTAAATCTGAAACTTCAAGCTTCTAGCCATCCTCTGTGACTGCACAGAACGGTTTATGTCGGAAACCCCGGGGACCGGTTTTCTCGCGTCTCGGCTCATATAGTGTATACTGAGACCTGCCACGATCAAATTTGTTTTCAAGATTTTTCACTTGTTCAAGTTTGGCACAACAACTAGGATGTTTAGCTACAGAAGGTTGTCGATAGAGATTTGAAACTTTGGATTTTGATGCTCTCTATGTAGCAGAAATCTACTGAACCCTTTTTCCACCCAGCTGATCTGCTCCTTAGTATAATGCATAAAATAATTGTCTAAAAATCTCACGATGCAGCTCACATAATACAATAGTAGAAAAACCAAGTTCTGCTACACAATTAAATTTGACCCGACCCATGCTATCTTATTTCTTATTTGCTCTTGAAATTACTCTAGTTTTTGAAAAATAATGGTTTTGAAATATTCCTTTATCAAACTCTTTTTTTTAAAGAATTTGCAAAAATACATTAATTATGTTGACATAATTATCATATTTCTAAGCATACAATGTGATAATAGGTTTAAATATTAGTTTTCTGTCATATTTGTTTAAGACCGTCACAAAGATTTTGCATAACAATTCACAATATACATGCTCAAATAACAGAGGACCTACTTCTATTACTTAAATACTTTTTAGTTGCTCTGAACATTGTGAAGTTCAAGCTTCTTAATAGCCTTCTTCTGTGACTGCACAAACCGGTTTGTGTCAGACCTGGTCAGAACCGCTGATGACCGGTTTTCTCATGATGCAGCTCAACTGGAAGACCATCAGTTATATACTTGTGGCATTTGTAGTTGGACAGGCTGGTTTGTGTCTAAACTAAAACATCACCAAAAACATGCAAATCTTTTCCTTTTAGCTAGTCTACAAGTGCATTTATATGCATGTAACATCTAATGCTACTATTATTATTATTATTATACAAAATGTAACCTACAGAGTGCAATCCACAGAAAGAACTGAGCACTGAAGACCTGGCCCACTCCATATCACATTTAAAAGTTTAGACACTATTGATTATATGTTTAGGTTTAGAGAATATCTATTATATTTTCAGGTTTAGAGAATATCTTTTATATTTACAGGTTTAGAGAATACCTATTATATTTACAAGTTTAGAGAATATTATTATATTTACAGGTATAGAGAATATCTATTATATTTCCGACACACAAGTGTTTATTTTGCCCTGCAGTCAAAAAATCAAAGTTTGGGCGATGTATGTCTGGAGTAATTGTGTACGTCAAATCTGAACTAATGAAATACGTTAAAAGGCTCTACAATGAATGTGACTTTGGTATTATTTTACAGTTTGGCAGAGGATTATTTGGTTTTGATAAAAGTACTGTTGTATGTTTTATCTACCTACCCCCAGATAATTCTCCTTTCTATGATGATAATGACACTGATGGTATTGGCTTTCTTGAAAATTTGATCATAAAATTCAATACATTGAATGAAGATGTGAACATAGTAATATTAGGCGATTTAAACGCTAGAATGGCAGATAGGAACGATTTCATTTGTGAATCGAAAATAGTCCCGGCTCTGGAAGAATATGAGGAGTATTTAACTGACTATGACACAAAAACAAATTCGGTACAGAACTTCTTGAATTTTGTAAGACGTATATGATACGCATCTGTAACGGTAGAAAAGGGTATGATACAAATATTGGTGATTTTACATACATTGGCCCAAATGGCAGTTCTGTAATTGATTATGTGTTGTGTTCAGATTCAGTTTTAACACACATTGATAATTTTAAAATTGAATATAGGACGGAGTCTTCCCATCTTCCTATAAGCATGTCGATTAGGAGTACATTCCCTCTTTCTGACCCCGTGAATGAACGAAAACTACATAACGAGAGACATTATTATAAATTTGATAATGTGTCAACTGCCATGTACAAAGACAATCTCAAACAATTATTAACAAATGAATACGTACATAACCTTATTATGACAATCCAGAATTATACTCTACCCATATCAACAGTAGTAGAACAGTTTTTAGACATGTTTTACAAATGTGGATCATGCTGTTTAAAAATGTGCAAACATACGATAAGTCTTCAGCCAAAATGGTTTGATAACACATGTAAAAGACTCAAACAAGAGAAATACCAAGCACTTAGGCAACTTAGACTCCAACGAACGCCAGAAAGTGTTTAACGGTACAAATCGGCGAGAAAAACATTCAAAACACAGTGCGATAATCAAAAAGCTGCATACAACGCTAAAATGCTCGATGATCTTGTATCTTCGAGCTCTTCTCCAAAATCGTTTTGGAATATACTCAAGAAAATAACTGGTTCTCGAAGGAAAAGCAATAACATATCGAAAGATAAATGGAAAACTCATTTTGAATCGTTGTTTTCAAATAGCATACAAAATGATGACAATGAACATACTGATGACGTTGCAATCGATATCGAATATGACATTACTGAAAATGAACTAGAAGATATAATATTCAATTCAGAAATTACGGATGAAGAAATAATTAAAGCAGTTCGCGCACTAAAGAAAGGGAAATCTAGCGGGCAAGACGATTTGATCCCTGAATTTTTCATATATAGTTTAGAACTGGTTTTACCACTCATTAACAGTTTATTTAACCGGATATTTAATAGTGGAGACTTTCCTCCAACTTGGGGTCAGTCTATTCTTGTAACACTGTTCAAGAAGGGAGATACTAACGATCCCAATAACTATAGAGGTATTTCTCTATTAGATGTTATTGGCAAGATATATACGAGTATCATAACAAGGCGTATAACTTTCTTCACGAATATATATGACAAAATCTCAGAATCACAAGCCGGATTTCGCGAAGGTT
Source organism: Rugalucina vietnamica (assembly GCA_964017185.1). Lineage (NCBI taxonomy): Eukaryota > Metazoa > Mollusca > Bivalvia > Lucinida > Lucinidae > Rugalucina > Rugalucina vietnamica. The sequence goes on from OZ024875.1 coordinate 48,276,240, forward strand.
ATAGTACTATAGACAATGCTTTTGTGTTATACTCATTAGTCAATAAACGTTTATCAAAGAAGAAAGGAAAGCTATACGTGGCATTTGTTGATTTGACTAAAGCCTTCGACCTGGTAAAACGAACTAAACTTTGGGAAGTATTACTTAAAACAGGTGTTAAGGGTAAATTATTTAAATCACTACAAGGGATGTATAAAACAGTGAAGGCGTGTGTTCGCACATCAGAAGGTTTGACTGAATATTTTGACTGTCCTTCGGGCCTGAAGCAAGGCTGTACAGCTTCGCCAATTCTTTTCTCACTTTTCATCGATGAATTTTCGAGTTTAGTTAAAAACAGTGGTATACGTGGAGTCCAGCTATTCCCAGAACTCACAGAAATTCTGTTACTTATGTTTGCCGATGATCTGGCGTTAATCTCAGATACAGTCAGGGGTTTACAAAAGCTGCTCGACTTACTGTACGAATTTTGTTCTGACAAAGGTTTAATAATTAATATCCCCAAAACTGTGGTAATGGTGTTCAAAAATGGTGGAGGGTAAGCCCGCACCGAAACATGGACCCTAGGTGGTATTAGGCTTAAAGTTGAGTCTTACTTTACCTACGTCGGTGTAAAATTTACAAGACAATTATCCTTAATTCAGATGGCAAAAGATCAAGCAATTAAAGGAAAACGTGTTTTAATTTCAGTATTATCAAAACTGTATCAGTATGGTCAATTAACGAAAGAAGTGTTCTTTAAAATATTTGACACTAAAATTAGTCCAGTGTTGTTGTACGGTTCTGAAATTTGGGGCGTAGAGAAACAAATAGCCATCGAGCGTGTCCACTATTATGCCTGCAAAAGATATATGTGCGTACAGACAAACTCATGTAATGACGCTGTTCTTGGTGATTGTGGTCGGTTTCCGTTGTATATAGAAGGGGTTAAAAGGAGTATTTCATACTGTTTGAAACTATTGAAAATGAGAGAAACTAAATATGCTAGACAATGTTATAATATGTTATTTCACTTCGACCATGCAGTTAGGATATACAAACTGGGCAACTTCTGTACGTAAATTGCTTTATAACAATGGGTTTGGCTATCTATGGGAATTACAAGAGGTCAATAACGAAAAACGTTTTTTTGTATGCTTTCCAGCAAACGATAAAAGATCAGTTTCTACAAACTTGGTATACAGAAGTTTTTTCAAACTCAAAGTTAAACTGGTATTCAGAATTTAAAACTGAATTCACTCATGAACCTTATTTGAACGTGGTGAAAGTTAGAAAATATAGACGTGCTCTTGCAAGCTTCAGAATCTCTATAGTCATAGACTGCAAGTAGAAAAGGGAAGGCATCAAAAAAATGCAAGAAACGAACGTAAATGTGCGGTGTGTCAATCTGAAGTAGAAGATGAATACATCTTCTCATGGTATGTCCTCTTTATAACGACATTCGACTTACATAATTATATTCCCAGAGACTATACAAATAATCGAAACACATATAATTTCATTAGTCTAATGAAAACACAAGACGAAGAACTTTTACGAAATGTTGCAGCATTCCTGTATTATGCTTTTCAGCGCAAAGACAATTTGACTTAGTGCAAAATGATAATGTATGTAATTGTCTATACATATTTGCTTGTTATGGGCTGGTGGCCTGAATCAATAAATAAATAACTTGTAACTTGTAACTTGTACAGGTTTAGAGCATATTATTATATTTACAGGTGAAGAGAATATATATTATATTTACAGGTTTAGAGCATATCTATTATATTAACAGGTTTACAGAATACCTATTATATTTACAGGCTTAGAGAATATCTATCATATCTACAGGCTTTGGGAATATCTATTATATTTACATCTTTAGAGAATATCTTTTATATTTACAGGTTTAGAGAATACATATATTCACAGGTTAAGAGAATACATATTATATTTACAGGTTTAGAGAATATCTATTATATTTACAGGCTTAGAGAATACCTATCATATTTCCAAGTTTTGAGAATATCTATTATATATACAGGTTAAGAGAATAAAAATTATCTATTATATGTACAGGTTTAGAGAATATCTATTTTATTTTCAGATTTAGAGAATATCTATTTTATTTTCATGTTTTGAGAATATCTATTATATTTACAAGCTTAGAGAATATCTATTATATTTACAGGTTTATTGAATATTTACTACATTTTCAGGCTTAGATAATATCTATTATATTTTCATGTCCGATCAAATCATTTCAAGTTTAAGATTACATTGCAATATCATTTATTCAAATTGTAAAATCTTTAAAACGGTTTTAATACAAATTTTAAAGATATGTTAAACATTTTAATCTTGGGTCCAAGGCTGAATCAAGATGAGCCCCAACACAGATAGCTCTAAAATGAACCCAGGTAAAACCTATAAGAATTTTTTTTAACAATATTTGATACCGAAATATCAAAATCATGAAAAGATTTTGATTTACATTACCAAGCAAGAACAATGGCTTGTTCGGAAGCATGTTCGATTCATAACCAAGTGCTCCAGTAATCGATCCTCAAGTCTGGTACATTTCTTTCATGAAAAGTTTGGTCATGAAAATATTTCTAGTTTGGGAATGAAAATATTTCTATGTTCATTCTTACTCTTCTGCTAACTCAAGAAGGGCATCAGTGGTGAAAGAAATGTGCACTTGGTAATGATAACCAGCCTCTAGGGGGTATACCAGTCCCGATGTGATATTAGCTGTTCGCTGTGAACATGCACAAAATCAAACTTAAAACACTTCACCTTTTTCTCTCTAAAACATTGTGCACCTGGTATACTAGGGAATGCAATCAAATTTCTTACAGCACAGATCAATGCAACACCACACAATGCACATCATATGACAAAATGGAGTGTGTTGATTTGAAGTCTGATACATGAGCAACAACATACAGGGAAGCAATATGGATTTTGCAAATACCCACAGCCAAGCAATGAACTCTTCACTGTAGATTGAAGACCAGTTGATCAGGCCTCCAATCATTGTGCTGCATTCTAGTTTTGTCACTTGTCTTGTGATGTTGCATCATTCTCCGCTGTAAGAATCAAGGGTACATAAGGTGTTATAGTATGAATTTCAGAATTTAATTTTCTGAAATTGTTCTCCTGATGAGTATAATCCTGTAATGGTCTATTGTGTTTCCTCTGTGAAACATTTAACACCATTGTTGAGGAGCACTGAACTCTAACTGTAATGAATGGAATATATGAACTAATGTGAATAGCAAGACAATTTGAGCCTTCGCATGAGAAAACCAACAATTTGGGTTTCCGACCAGGACCGACACATACCAGCCTGTATATAGTCACAGGAGCAGGCTAGAAGCTTAAAACTTTGGATTTAACATGATAAGGAACTGAACTAAACTATCTGTGTAGCGAAAACAAAGGCACTGATCAGCTGTGCAGATCATTGGTTTTCTGATGCAGTGGCTCATTTGTATTTTAAGCTTAACATATTGTTAACATATTGTACCTGTATTTGGTTTTTCTTTCATGCGCGGATCCAGAGGGGGGACCGTGGGTCCGGACCCCCCTGGAATTTGAAAATTTTACCTAAAAAAAGGTAATTTTGGGATTTTTTTAGGGTTGGACCCCCCTCGTCTGTGACCAAAAATTACTATTTTCGTTGGACCCCCTCTCATGAAAATTTCTGGATCCGCGCATGTCTTTGATTGAAAGCTAAGAAAAAAGACATGTTTTAATAAGCCAGCGTTTTCCCCGCGACCTTTTAAAAAAGAAATGAAATTCTGCATACCCATATGTCACCAATTTTCTTTATGGAAATCCAGTCCAACAAGTACATGTAATGCTACTCCAAAAATCAACAATCTCTGTGCCTCCTATTTTCCAAAACTTTGATGTAAATGCATTACCCAGAACGAAAATCAAATAAACTTGTCATTCAATGCATTGGGTTTAATTTTACCCAGAACGAAAATTAATTTCCTGCTTTCCATGCATTAATCCATCAAATTATTTAAACATTTATGTCATGTAATTTAAACAAAATTAAGACTTATTCTAAATATTAAACACTCAATGTGACATACCGCATTGATCCGGTCAAGTTAATCTCAAACAATATTGTCCTGTTTAAATGCATTGAATCTTCTCTCTGGTGCCATTACCCTAAATATTTAGAATGTATGAGCTGAAATTCATATGGGAAATCAGCCGCAGCATAGGAAAACAAACAATCTGCATAGGTGAAAACAAAGGCGCAGATCAGCTTCGCAATAACTGCAAAGCTGATCAGTGCCTTTGTTTTCGCTACACAGATAGTACAGTTCCTCTATTTTCTAAATTCAAAATTTCCAGCCTCTAACCATCTTCTGTGACTATACAGCCCGGTTTGTGTCTGACCAGGTCGGAACCCAAATTGTTGGTTTTCTCACGCAGTGGCTCAAATGCAGTATTCTATGAATGAAAAAAAATAAAATAATGTATATATAAACGAAAAGGTACAAAATCTTTGGGGATGCAAGTTTAACCTCTCTCAAAAGGGCATACAAATTTCTGAAGGTGACATTTCAAATGTTAAAACTAAAAAAGTTGTATGTGCATAATTTGAAACGAGCAAGCCATATTGCACTGTGATGCTTTTTGAGCATTTCCTGTAATTCTGTCAATAATTTCCATGAGCTAAGTTCTACATGTACTGAATATTATTATCATGTACAAGAACATGTATTGTTCAATCCAGGCTAAGCAATGCATCCTAAAAAGCATATCATAACATTAAAGTAACATTTTCGTACTAAATTTCAGTGAAATTACAGTAATCAATGTCCTATTAGTGTCAGTTTTGTTGAGTCAGCCTCCAGTTACACCTGAGTTAATCTGAACAGGTAATAATGGAAATTCCAATATTGCCAATGAAAAGGTCTTCTGTGGAATAAATTTCAGGGAAAAAATCTATTTAGCTGCTTCACTTCATAGTCATATGGAATGGTCTAAAAATCTATTTGCATGTCACAATCTATTTTATAAAAGGCTCATCATGAGAAAACCAAATTTTTGCATACACGAAAACAAAGACGCAGATCAGCTGTGCAGTAAATGCACAGCTGATCAGCAACTTTGTTTTCGCTTTGGATAGTACAATCCCTGTTCTTCTTAAATCCGAAATTTCAAGCTTCCAGCCTCCTTCTGGAACTATCATATATTATAGACAGGCTGGTTAATGTTGGACCTGGTCGTAAACTCCAAAGACAGTTTTTCTTGTGTTGGTGCTCAATTCCATTTGCATGTCAGAGTCTATTTCATCACAGACATGGAAGTGACAGTTAAAGAAATCGACAACAGTCATCTGACATACGATTCGTTAAAAATGCATGATTAGGAAAATGCCATATGTTACAAAAAGAAACATTCTCATGCATTTTATAATAATCACACAATCTAATGCTGAAATTACTATTTTTTTTTTTATTTTTTTTTTTTACATTTAAACAATAAATAAGCATGGTCACATTTTGAGCCGCATCGTGAGAAAACCGGATTTTTGCCTATGCGAAAACAAAGGCGCAGATCAGCTTCGCGGTAACCGCGAAGCTGATCAGCGCCTTTGTTTTCGCTACTCGGATAGTACAATTCCTCTTCTACTTAAATCCGAAATTTCAAGCTTCTAGCTCTTTTCTGAGCTTGTACAGGCCGGTTTGTGTCGGACCTGGTCGGAAACCCCGAAGACCGGTTTTCTCGCGTCGCGGCTCATATTATCATTTTTCCCCTTTATGGGACTTAGAAAATGAAATAAAATAATCTGAAAATAAAATAATCTTTTTCAGGGTATCAAACTGAGAAAAAAAACTTACTTTTTTTTCACATAATTCTCACACTTTTCTTCAAATATTGAATTTTACTTCTCCCACATTGAGTGGGAAAAATCGTAATTCCATGCGAAACCTGCTGACCAAGTTTTGTACTAATTCAATATTATCTGTATACAAATAGTAAATACTATTCTTTTGTGAACTACTATAATACCTTGTTGGAGAAGCATGTCTATGAGAATTAATGCTGTCAACTGTGACCGAGTGTTTATTTTAATTCAATGAATGAAAGAATAAAAAAAAAAATCCCACAATGAAATTCTAATAAGCGGTTAGTGTGACAAGTCATTGCTTAGGTCATTAACAATGAGTAACAAATGAAGAGGGTCACAACATAGAAAAATAAATTTTTAACAGAATGAAAAACATACTGTATTAAACCAATTCAGTTCATAATTGTCAAGCACATACTTTGCAAGGAGCAAAATTTGTCCATGAACTAAGGCATACAACAAAGTTTTGAACATTAAAACGTACAAAAATTAACTTGTTTGCAGTTTATACAGCAGAGTTACATGTATGCAGTATATATGCAGCTACAAGAATATAAAAGCCTGCAATTCATAGTGGTTTAAGCCACTCACCATGCAAACCGGGATCAAAAGTCCAATCCTCAGCCTCTCCAGTCTTTTAAATGAGGCTTTAAACCAAGATCCAATCACAAAAAGACTGTTGAATGGGACATACAACATGAACATCTACATTTTGCAGTTATAGCCATTTGAGAGCATGTGAGCATGACGCGAGAAAAACGGTCTTCATGGTCTGACATAAACCACCCTATACAGTCACAGAAGCAGGCTAGAAGTTTGAAAATTTTGACAATTATTAAAGTAGAAGAGGGGTTGTACTATCTGTGTAGAGAAAAAAGGCACTGTTTGCTGTGCAGTAACTGCACAGCTGATCTGGGCCTTTGTTTTCGCCTAGGCAAAATCTGGTTTGTTCATGAAGCAGCTAACCTAACACGCGACATAAAAGTGCATCGCAATGTGGAAAATCATGATCATAATGAATATTCAAATTTTCATGAAATATTTTACGTAATTTGTCATGATGTACTGCATAAATCATGTTTTAATGACTCAGAAGTTTATCATGGTCTTGTCAACAAAACTGCACTAAAATTAAATGATGTGCATCCACTGTCAAGCAGCGTATTATGGGGTGCATCATGACTTTCATGAGAAAACCAATTTTTTTGCATGTGCGAAAACAAAGATGCAGATCAGCTGTGCAGTAATTCCCTGCTACACTTTCAGTGGCAGAGCAGGGAGAAAATCTTGTGACAATTTCTTCTAACTTAATTTCAAGGTTATGTCTTACAGATTTGTACTTAATTTTGATATCTTGCCTAAATATTCTGACAGTCAGCCAGGAAACTCATCGCTTTTATTGTTCAGTATACATTGTCTTCATATCATATGCTTTATGCATCACAAATGAGCCACCACATGGGAAAACCAACAATCTGCATAGGCAAAAACAAAGGCGCAGATCAGCTTCGCAGTAACTGCGAAGCTGATCAGCGCCTTTGTTTTTGCTACTCGGATAGTACAATTCCTCTTCTGCTTAAATCCGAAATTTCAAGCTTCCAGCTCTTTTCTGTGCTTGTACAGGTCGGTTTGTGTCGGACCTGTCTGGAAACCACATTGTTGGTTTTCCCATGAGGCGGCTCATATATCACCGCAGACCACACAGTAATGTGGGAGTACATCAAAGAAAAAACCCACAGGAATATTTTGGCCCAATATGTAAATTACTAAAAGTAGCATGATTACAGCTTATTGAAAATTTCAATTATCAAAAATAATGATAATGATGACAATCGTAATAATAACACCACAAGAGCAATAAAAAACAAGAACTCCGCGGAGGTCGATATCGCACCCGCATCGGGCAAAGTCAACAGACCGTGAAATATAGTTCAAGGGCACCAGGTCAAGGTGCGTGCTTGAAGGGCATGTCAAGGACAATTACTATTAAAGGTTTCAGACACGCAGCTATCTCTGATGTCGAGAAAACCAAACTTCGACAAAAAATTTTCAAAGTCAGTGGACCGTGAAATATAGGTCAAGGGCACTGGGTTGAGGTGCTGGCTTGAAGGGTATGTCAAGGACAATTACTATGCAAGGTTTCAGACTTGCAGCTATCTCTGATGTTGAGAAAACCAAACTTCGACGTAAAAATTATCAAAGTCAGTGGACCGTGAAATATAGGTCAAGGGCACCGGGTTAAGGTGCGTGCTTGAAGGGTATATCAAAGACAATTACTATGCAAGGTTTCAGACTCACAGCTATCTCTGATGTCGAGAAAACCAAACTTCGACATAAAAATTTTCAAAGTCAGTGGACCGTGAAATATAGGTCAAGAGCAACCGGGTTAAGGTGCGTGCTTGAAGGGTATGTCAAGGACAATTACTATGCAAGGTTTCAGACTCGCAGCTATCTCTGATGTCGAGAAATGTAATGTTGACAAAACTTCGACGTAAAAATCTTCAAAGTCAGTGGACCGTGAAATATAGGTCAAAGCCACCGGGTTAAGGTGTGTGCTTGAAGGGTATGTCAGGGACAATTACTATGCAAGGTTTCAGACTGGTAGCTATCTCTGATGTTGAGAAAACCAAACTTCGACGTAAAAATTTTCAAAGTCAGTGGACCGTGAAATATAGGTCAAGGGCACCGGGTTAAGGTGCGTGCTTGAAGGGTATGTCAAGGACAATTACTATGCAAGGTTTCAGACTCGCAGCTACCTCTGATGTCGAGAAACGTAATGTTGACAAAACTTCGACGTAAAAATTTTCAAAGTCAGTGGACCGTGAAATATAGGTCAAAGCCACCGGGTTAAGGTGCGTGCTTGAAGGGTATGTCAGGGACAATTACTATGCAAGGTTTCAGACTCGCAGCTATCTCTGATGTCGAGAAAACCAAACTTCGACGTAAATGTTGACGGACGGACGGACGTACGGACGGACGAACGGACGGACGGAAATTTGGACTCCTATATCGCACCCTGCTATAAGCAGGTGCGATAAAAATGTTCTATGTTTCTTCCCATTGGTTTTTGCAGTTAACAGCATAGATGCATAATTTATCAAATCATAATATAAGCCATCTCATGAGAAAACCAACAATGTGGTTTCCGAACAGGCCTGACACAAATCAGGCTGTACAGTCACAGAAGCAGGCTAGAACCTTGAAATTTTGGATGTAAAAAGATGAAGAAGTGTAGTATCCGTGAAGCGAAAACAAAGGCGCTGATCAGCTTCACAGTTACAGCGAAGCTGATCTGTGTCTTTGTTTTCGCATATGCAGATTGTTTGTTTTCTCATGAGGCGGCTCATATAATGCCTACGTAATACATCATATAGCGTCACAGTCAGCTATGCTCCTTGCATCACATCAGGATGTGGTAGTATTTATTAAAATGAGTAAAAGTACATCTAAATATTTACGTCTATTTGGTCATACTTGTTCAGGTAAAGGCTATCACAAGCTTTAATATTGCGAGACTAATCATAGGTTTCTGTTAACTGATTTGGTAGCTCATCAGAACAAGAACTCCGCGGAGGTCGATATCGCACCTGCAACGGGCAAAGTCAATAGACCGTGAAATATAGTTCAAGGGCACCGGGTCAAGGTGCGTGCTTGAAGGGCATGTCAAGGACAATTACTATGCAAGGTTTCAGACTCGCAGCTATCTCTGATGTCGAGAAAACCAAACTTCGACGTAAAAATTTTCAAAGTCAGTGGACCATGAAATATAGGTCAAGGGCACCGGGTTAAGGTGCGTGCTTGAAGGGTAAGTCAAGGACCATTACTATGCAAGGTTTCAGACTTGCAGCTATCTCTGATGGCGAGAAAACCAAACTTCGACGTAAAAATTTTCAAAGTCAGTGGACCGTGAAATATAGGTCAAGGGCACTGGGTCAAGGTGCGTGCTTGAAGGGTATGTCAAGGACAATTACTATGCAAGGTTTCAGACTCGCAGCTATCTCTGATGGCGAGAAAACCAAACTTCGACGTAAAAATTTTCAAAGTCAGTGGACCGTGAAATATAGGTCAAGGGCACTGGGTTAAGGTGCGTGCTTGAAGAGTATGTCAAGGACAATAACTATGCAAGGTTTCAGACTCGCAGCTATCTCTGATGGCGAGAAAACCAAACTTCGACGTAAATGTTGACAAAACTTCGACGTAAAAATTTTCAAAGTCAGTGGACCGTGAAATATAGGTCAAGGGCACCGGGTTAAGGTGCGTGCTTGAAGGGTATGTCAGGGACAATTACTATGCAAGGTTTCAGACTTGCAGCTATCTCTGATGTCGAGAAAACTAAACTTCAACGTAAATGTTGACGGACGAACGAACGGACGAACGAACGAACGAACGAACGAACGGACGGACGGAAATTTGAACTCCTATATCGCACCCTGCTATAAGCAGGTGCGATAAAAACATGTCCGTGTAATGTATACCCCCTTGAACCCCACTTTTATATAGTAAATCTGGGGTTTGCAGGGGTATATCTATTTTTCTTATTTTTGCTCCAAAACATAGATTGTGGGTACTCGTTAGAACCAACTCGGCGAGGCGGTTCTAACGTGTACCCACAATCTATGTTTTGAGCAAAAATAAGAAAAATATCTTAAAAATTCTACTGAAAATTTTCAATTTTTACAACTTTAGAAAAATTGTATATTACACTGGCGTGTTTTCGTAATGTTTTTAAAAAAACACTCGCCTCTACCGCACACAACTAAAGATCATATATGGGGTTGTCATTCATTAAAACAAATGCAGTTTTTCTATGCAAAAACCATTACGCCTTCACATTAATCTGCCATACTATGCTGGGGAGAAGCGAACAATGAGTACAATAGTGATAAAATCACACAAGACAAAAAAACCTCGCCAGACACAATATTAAAGCTTAGAGTGATTAGGAAGCCAATTGTTAAAAAGTCATTTGACAAAAGAATAAACAGTCTCAAAATACAATACATTACAATGACTTATGATCTAAGGACTACATGAAGGACTTCATGACTTATTGTATATAGTTTTGTTTGCTTTTAAAAAATGTATAATCATATAATCTTAAATATAGTCAAGAACAAAATCCAGGTTTCAGGGGGAATTTTAAATGAAAATCCCCATTATTCTGAAAGACAACGGCAGAACAGTGTTCTGTGTTCTGCGACACATGAAAATGCTAATTATAACCCCTTAAAAAAGATGAATGAATAACCATATTAATTCTTATTTACACACATGTGCTTACAGGTAAGCACAGTCTGTTCTATTTTGAGTTGTCATAAAATTGGTCTGATAAGTGCATACCATATTCATTCTAATTAGTGCACAGTGTGCTTAATTTTTCAAAATAACATATAGTGAAGGTAACAAAACATTGTTAAATCAATCTCACAATTTAGAAACAAAAACACAAAAACTGCTGAAATTACTATGTCAAAAATACCAATGACGATGTCATTTAAGTGTTCCAATCATTGCAAAATAGTGTTTGATTATCTAATGTTAAGTTTTAAAGCAGTTAAAACGGTTTAAATGTGTAAAACTGGTGCATGTGTATAAACTACCAATATGCTATTTGAGTAGTGTGTGCTTATGCACATGATTTTCAGAAACGACCAAGGTGTGCACTTAATAGAGCATGTGCACTTATTAGAACGAATACCGTAATTACTTTTGTCAGAAAAAATATCTTCAGAGCTTAGGTCAGCCTTGTACAGGTATACTTCAGCTCTGTAGACAATGAGATAAATTATTTTTTCATTTGATTAATTCATTCTGTTGATAATATATCTATATTTATAGATTTTAAGTGGCATCTCAACTATATTAGTATATATTATCAAGCTCTCAAATGTGCACAACATATGCATTAATATTTCTCCAGCTAACTAGAATTGTCAGATGATCTGACTATAGCCCCGCTGCTGAGCTTTTTCAAGGGTAACAATCCCAAGCCAGATCTTTTTAATGTTGATGCACATAAAAAGATTGGTAAGATTCTGTCAATTCATTCTCAAGAAATTGAGCGGACGTCAATCAAGGGCCGTAACTCCGTCAAAATTTGACGAAAAAAGACGGGCAACAATCCCAAGCTAGATCTTGTCATTTGTTGATGTGCATACAAAATTTGGTTAGATTCTGTTGATTCATACTCAAGATATTGAGCGTAAACGAAATTCTGATGTCAATCAAGGGCTGTTACTCCATCAAAATTTTGAAAAAAAAATGACGGGCAACAATCCCAAGCTAGATCTTGTCAATGTTGATGTGCATACAAATTTGGGTTAGATTCTGTCAATTTGATCTCAAGATATTGAGCAGAAACAAACTTTTGATGTCAATCAAGGGCTGTAACTCTCTCGAAATTTTGCGAAAAATGACAGGCAACAAACCCAGGCTAGATCTTGCCAGTGTTGATGTGCATACAAAATTTGGTCAGGTTCTGTCAATTTGTTCTCAAGATAGTGAGCAGAAACGAAATTCTGACGTCAATCAAGGGCAGTAACTCCATCAAAATTTAAAATTTTGCAAAAAGTGACGCATAACGAACCCAAGCTAGGTCTTATCAGTGTTGATGTGTATACAAAATTTGGTCAGATTTTGTCAATTCGTTCTCAAGATATTGAGTGGAAACCAAATATTCACGGAATAACGGAATCACGTAATGACGGACTGACGGAAGGGCAGGGTGAATCCAGTATAGCCCCACTTCCCACTTTTCCAAAACGGGGCTATAAAAAGAGGATGGCCTCTCATAAAGTAACTACACAAAGTTGATGTTTGGGTGTTTTTTTCAGAGGAAATAAATTAGTTAAAGCAATATTTTTAATTTAAAAAAAAAACAACAACCAAAAGAAAAAGAAAAAAGAAACATACATGTACCAGTAATTACGTATATGGGTTTATTCCATAAACAGCACATAACTATACAGTCCAAAACATTTTGTTTAATTAAAAATATGATCAATCAGCAACTGTGAGTTATGGTACAATAAATTCTTATGATATTATGACTTTATTAAATTTTGATCAGTCGAGCTGATAAACTTCTGACCCAGATTTTGGCCAGCATTCCAACTTTTTTTGACATCTGGTATGAAAATCATGATTTTTATCAACTTAATTTACCATAGTTTATTAACATAATCTGTTAAATCATCCAAAGGTAATCTAAAATTTGAGCCGCGCCATGAGAAAAACGGAATTTGGCCTTTGCGAAAACAAAGGTGCAGATCAGCTTCGCAGTAACTGTGAAGCTGATCAGCGCCTTTGTTTTCGCTACTCGGATAGTACAATTTCTTCCTAAATCCGAAATTTCAAGCTTCTAGCCATCTTCTGTGACTGTACAGCCCGGTTTATGTCGGACCTGGTAGGAAACCCCGAAGACCGGTTTTCTCGTGTCGCGGCTCATTTATGATGTACCATTAATTAAATTCAAATTATTGTCTTTCTGTATCAGATTTTAAAATTTTAGTTCTGACATGTAACTTTATTCATTTGTACTGTGCCTATAGAAATACAATCAATTTATGAAAGCCAGTACTTGTCAAATCAGAACTGAGGTGTTCAACAATGAATTCAGGTTACCCGTACGAAATTTTGGGGCGGATTCTGCCTATAAATGAGGCATAATTGGGGCGTTAAACTGTTTTCTGGGCAAAAATGAAGCGGAAATCATAATTCCACCCCAAAAGTTGAAAAGCACTTAGTTTTTCCAGGCGAAAATTTCTTCATCCCGCCCGTAAAAATGATTATTATGATTTCCACTTCATTTTCGCCGGGAAAACAGGTTTTACGCCCCAATTACGCCTCATTTACAGATCCGTCCCAAAATTTCGTACGGGTTATTTTAAACCTATCCCACCCACCTCCCTCTTGGCATGCAAAATTTAAATTTCAGTGTTTGCAGCTGGCCAGCAATTTTGAGAATAGCACTCTTAAATATTAGACTGGCATCTTTAATTCAGATTTTTGATTACTGATATGCATGTTTCACATGTCAGTTATTCAATGTTTATATAATATATTCTATGCTATTCTAGGTGTGTTGAAACTGAAAGTCAAGGTCTTTGTGTATACAAATAATTCCGCCCCAAACTTTTTAGAATTACTCCCAGAAGTTTTTCTAATTTCCGCCCGTAAAAGTTAACAGAATTCCTTCTAATTTGCATATTTCGCCCCAGTTTTACGCCCAGAATTTTTGTGTATCCCGCCCGCAAGTTTTTCTGATTTCCGCCTGGAAAAGTTTGCAAAATTCCTCCTAATTTGCATTTTTCGCCCCACTTTTACGCCCAAACTCCGCCTGGAAACTAAGGTATCTTCTTAAGTCCATGAGGCATAAAATTTACAAATTTTCGGGAGAAATTAAAGAAAAATTTCGCTTCTTTTATGGATGAAATGTTTCGTACAGGTATAGCAGAGCACTGATGTGGCAACCTGAGATATTGATTTGAGTTTTGGATACTAACAGAAAATTTGTGAAGGCTGAAGTACAGATAAGTCAAAGTTCTTGGTACATGTTGAATAGATGGCCATGAGCCCTGAGCGGGTGTTTACTTCAAAATGAATAAAATCGTCAACGGCATCAAGAAATCAAAATGATGTGTGCCTGGTAGATTATCATAACCATTTTGTTTTGACTGTAGTTTTTAATGGGTTATTTTTTCATGATATTTTATCAAGATATTCTAGACATATTCTGATTTATGTTCATGTTTTTTTATTAGTATTTGATTGATCTGTATAGTAGGTACAGTAAAAGGCTACGTTATCCATACAGTATTTCGAGATGTTTCAATGCAATATGTAAATCATGGTTTTCATGATTATTTTTTCTTTTTTAAAAAATATCTTTTACAATACCGAAGTATCAATCTTCAGTACATATGTAGTCAAAATATGAATAATTGCTCATTATTACCTCGCCAATCAGATTTGCCATCAGCAATTTTCGATACAACAGCCATTAAAGCAATGAGGCATGTGTACCTTAATATGTGATTTGTCATTAAACTTAAAACAAAAGGATAAAAAGGGGCCAGGGGCTACGACTGACCCCTGATGTTGACCTTTGACCCACACCTCTGGTCAATGATAAAAATCTAAGCCATTAAACTTGGTCAGCAAAGGTGTTCCACTCTTGTTGATACTGTCACTTAAGGACATTGACATTTGAGCCGCTACAGGGAAAAGCGGTCTTCAGGATTTCCGACCTGGTCTAATGCAAACTGCGTGTAGATGTACAATTATAGAAGAAGACATGAAGCTTGAAATTTCGTATTTAACTAGAAGAAGGATAGTACTATATGTATAGTGAAAACAAAGGCACTTCACGCATGCAAAAACTCCAGTTTTTGTGTTACACAGCTTATTTAATATTCAAAATGGAGTGTGGGGAGGGAGGTGGATGACCAATAGTATTATATATATATGCTAAAATTTCTATTGAACCGCCTCGTGGGAAAACCAACAGTCTGCATAGGCGAAAACAAAGACGCAGATCAGCTTCGCGGTAACCGCGAAGCTGATCAGCGCCTTTGTTTTCGCTACTCAGATAGTACAATTCCTCTTCTACTTAAATCCGAAATTTCAAGCTTCTAGCTCTTTTCTGTGCTTGTACAGGCCGGTTTGTGTCGGACCTGTTCGGAAACCACATTGTTGGTTTTCCAATGAGGCGGCTCTATTGGTACCACTACAATGATTCTTAAGACACTCAAGAGCATATAACCCAGGCGAGAAAATAAAACGAAAAAAATCAATCACTTTAATTTTTGCTGCTCAACAGTCAGTTTAACAGAATATGGTCATAAGACCTTTATTTTTTGGACTTCTACCTGAAACTGGAATGGCTACACTATGCGACCACCCAAGTAAACGACTACCTGTAAGAATATGTATCTATGGTGCCTTGACATAACCATTTTTCCTAGGCAGGCTCAGACTTTGTAAGTGGTTAACCAGTACTCAGGCACCACTTGGTTATAATAGCTATAAATCACACCTAGAACTAGCTGTCCTCCCAGATTGATCATTGATGAAGAATATCAATTGCTCTGCGTATGATAAAGATGTAACAGTATAATGTGACCTACACTAGACATCATCATTAACCCAAATTTGATGAATGGATTCTCACATCATTATCATCTGGATGAGTCCACGTTCATTTTTAGGGGTGTTAGGAGTGATTTTTATTTTTTATCTCATTTTTCGATGAAATTCCTTTCAGCAAACAAAATAGCCCCAGATGGGACGCCGCGTTCTGCGGCGTCACATCTGGGGCTATTCTGTTTGCCTATGTCCCATAAAAGGGACGCCAGGCTTAAATGGATTAATGTTTAATATGCACTTTTTGTTTGATGTATGTAAATATGATTTCATGTTTTCTGCATTTATTCATTATTCAGTATCATCCGTCATGAATTGAAAGTGACACTCCCAGCTCACTAATGTGCTGCATCATGAGAAAACTGGACTTTTGCCTATGCAGATGCAGATCAGCTGTGCAGTAAATCCTAAATTTCAAGCTTCTAGCCCTTTTCTGTACAGGCAGGTTAATGTCAGGCCTGGTTGGAAACCACAAAGTCAGATTTTCTTCCGATGCACATATGAAGTTAATGTGAATGCAGCCTACCTGATCAGGTCCATCATGAACTGTGACAGGCCCATCTCTGCCTGCCCAGGTGTTTATATCACCAAACACTACCATCTCGAAACTGGCCACTCTATTGGTGAAGAGCCAGGCCTAAAATATAACAGTGTCCAGAATTTTAATGTTCTGTACATAATTATTGACAATAATTGACTTTTCAGCAAATGCCTACATCAGAGGGTTTCTTTTTTGAAGTACAAATAAGAGCTGTCGCAGGACAGCGTAGCTCAACAACTATTAAAGTCTGTGACCCATGATCTTGACCTAAAGGCCATCCAAGTGGGTTGTGATGGTACAGCATAAAACTTTGGACTGGCAAAGTCTGTGACCTTGACCTCATGGTCATCCCTGTGGGTCATGATGGTACAGCATAAAACTTCAGACCAGTATCTACCAACATGTACAGTATCAACACATTCAAGAGATATAGACTTTTAAAAACTTTAACCAAAAACTTTAACACAAAATTTCTAAGTCAATGACCTTGACCTCAAGGTCATCCAGGTGGGTCATCATGGCACAGCATAAATCTTCAGATCAATATCTACCAACATGCAAAGTATCAACTTGGTCCATTTTCATGTTCAAGGGATACAGACTTATAGAAACTTTAACCAAAAACTTTTAACATTTGAGCAACGCTTAAGCTGACGAAGGGGTGATTGCAATAGCTCTTCCTGTACTTTTATACAGGAAAGCTAAAAAAGGGCAGGGAAAATCAAATTTAAAGTGAACACAAGGTGTAGGTTTAGACAGTCCCTGAAAGATATCAAGAATATTTCAAAGATATAAAAACGATATGAAAAATTTTATCATACCTAAAATTACCTGGACAGTTCCTAAACAAGGCACATCCCAGTATACTGAAAATCTCCCAGTATGTATGTATACTCCCACCTGCAGCCTGTAATAAAACTAACTATAACTGAGATTAACTTTACTATCAGTAGCATCTCAAATGGTTTATTAATCATGAGACAGGGAATGAGAAACCCTACATTATGAGTCAAATCCTGTGTGCAAACTCCCAATATCTATGTCCCCAGGTTTCAGATAGGTACCACTGTCTATGTAGCAAATTATGGACATTGCACGATCCAACAGTCAGTAGGCATAGTTACACATACTTACTTTTACAGGTCAATAAACAGATTTTCAACGATTTTTGTTTCAGACATTTTCTTGACATTAATAATAATAATAAATACTTAATGCATGAACAAACATGTCATTTTCATATACATACATCAATACAAATTTGAAAATAGTAAAATTATGATCAAATCATTTCTATGGCAACCAATGCCTGATTAAACACCCATGCAGTATGTACTAAAATGTAGAAGCGATGATCAGGAACAGATGTAATCAAAACCCAACTAGAAAATGTGTTTATGAAACACTATGCCCCCAACTGGTAAGCCACTTTCAAGATGTAAAAATGTCCAAAAAATGACTAAGTTCAATTTGTAAAAAAAGTGACAAAAATTAATCTGAGGAGTATATCCCAACCACATGCATACAGTACAGTCAGCGTGATGTTTATATCCTTCGCGTTCACGCATGAAAGAAAAAAGGATTAAGTTCCACGCAAAACCCTCGCTTATTCCTCGCAAAATCCACGCTTGTTCCACGCTATGTCCACGTTCGTTCCTCGCAAGAAGCGTGAGAGTTGCGTGAGATATCAGCAGTCCCACGCTTGCTCACGCTTTCCACGTTCATTTAGAAAAAGAAGCGTGGAAAGGATTAAGAGACATGCGAGAAAAGGATTATCGTTTCGCCTCGTTTTGTGACCAAATTAAATATATATATTTTATTTATTTATTTATTTATTAGTCCTTAGTACGAGTCTTAAGAGTCGGTACAATGCCCCTTTAACCTGTTCTTTTATCTTTCAAGCATTTACAAAAGTCAACAAACGGTACATGTAATCTTTATTCCTGTATCGGCACAATTATTGTACACATGATTAATAAGCGGCATAACCTCTAAGTTATAATTAGCAACTGTAATTTGGTGCATAAAGTTATAAAGTATCCTAATCAAACAAAGAAACAAATGAGTTTGTGTTTGTGTGATAAGTGATGAAAGTCAAGCCGATCTTTGAGATTTAAAACTTTAGAAAAACGAAAAACAACTTAAAAAACGAAAACAAAAGAAATAATAGAAAATACAAACAAAAATACGCGGAAATGTGACACATCATACTGATTAATACATGTGCATGTACGTACACGGCAAAATTCCAGAATTTCAGCGGCGGAAATTACTTCACTGATTTAATTTAGGTTGACAAGAGACATATACATAAATATAAACTGTGAAAAGAATCACATTTTTCATCTCCCTTTTTCCTGAGCGTGAAACGAACCTGGAAAGCGTGAGCGAGCGTGGGACTGCTGATATCTCACGCAACTCTCTTAATCCTTTCCACGTTTCTTTTCACGCTACAGTTGAGCAGTTCCACGTTTCATTTCCACGCTCCACGCAAAACTCACGCTACTTCCTCGCAAAACTCACGCAAAATCCTCGCTAATTCCACGCAAAATCCACGCAAAAAAGTCACGTGACATGCGAAATTCCACGTTCGTAAGCGTGAGGGATATAAACATCACGCTGACTGTACTGTATATTCAAAGCATAGTCACAATGTCTGCAAAGTTTCAAAAGTATCGGTATTAAATTGTAGGAGGAGTTGCGCACACAAGTTACCCTCTATCCATCCACTAAAATGCCCAAAAAAATGACTAAGTTCAAATTGTGAAAAAAATGACAAAAAATAATCCAGGATTATATCCAAACCACATGCATATCTTCAGACCATGCCCATAATACATGTAAAGTTTTAAATGAATTGGCATGAAACTGTAGGAGGAGTTGCGCACACAAGGTACCCACTGCCCATTCACTTTCATTGTCAAAATGCCCGAAAAATGGCTAAGTTCAAATTGCGAAAAAAGTGACAAAAATTAATCTGAGGATTATATCCAAACCACATGCATATCTTCAAAGCATGGTCCCAACATCTGTAAAGTTTCAAGAGAATCGGAATAAAACTGTAGGAGGAGTTGCGCACACAAGGTATCCACTATCTATTCACTTTATCAAGAATTAAAAAGGGAAATAACTCTCACAGAATTGGCCCCTAGCCCCTTGAATTTACCTGAAAGAAAAAATATGGGTCCTCTTAATTTTCATATACAAACTACATACCAAGAGAGAAAGCCAATCAGACAGGGTACCTATGGTCCAAGCGTAAATGCTTTATGGTCAGTGGTTGCCAAATTATGGACATCTAGAAAACATCATTGCAGTGTGACACCCACAGGAATGGGAATGTGCATGGGAAGGCGGGTGTTCTATTCACTTTGTACAGTGAAACTAAGAATGTATATGAGCTAGTGTGGTCTAACTGGATCAGAAAATCATTCAGTGTGTGGGAAAGAAGCTAAAATCTGTTTGATATTCCTTTCAATGGGGGGAGAGGGAGGGGGGGGGGGGTAAGAAAAAAAATAATGAAAAAACACCTGGTACATACGCAAGCAGAACTTGGGTTGTCTCATATGTGCTTTGAGTGGGACACGAACCCACACCGCAGTGGTGAGATGGCACAGTAATATAAATCAGCACTCTCAATCACTGGGGTATCTCAGTATGTCTAGACTTAATAAGACACTAGAGACATGTTTCCAGTACCACTTTGCTGTTGTCAATGGAGTCTGAGCATTCAGATCATAGAAAAGATCATGACCAATTTAGAGAAATTTTGCTTTACTAAATGAGCCGTGGCAAGTAAACCGGTCTACGGGGTTTCCGACCAGGTCTGACACAAACCTAGCTGCACAAGCACAGAAGATGGCTAGAGGCTTCAAATTCCGGATTTAGAAAGTAGAGGAATTGTACTATCCGTGTAGGCAAAAATTTGTTGTTGTTTTTTTTTCATGACATGGCACAAATAATTTGCCTCAATGTGGAACTTCAAGGAATAATACTGACAAAGGCAGCATCTAGGTACACACATGGATGCCCGGATTTTTGGTTTTATCTTCCCTTGACTGCTCATATGGCATTGGAGGGTAAACTTAACAAAATGTTGGTTTGAAAAATAATATAGCCACTGATACAATTAAAGCCCACATTGCAGATCAAATTGAGCTGTTTCTTTTATTCATCAATAATTCCAACTTAACTAATTTCCTACATTCTGATTGGTTGTTTGGAAGACTTTATACTTCGATAAAAGCAATGCGTAAGAATACTCAGTTTTCACCTTAAAAACGGCGCGACGTTACGTGATAACGTGACGTTTATTCCAAGAAACGTTGACGTCACCAAATCTAAACGTCATAAAAACAATAGATGAAGCGTCGAAATGAATATTTGGAATTTTTATTGACATGGACGCCTTTTCTTTGAACAGAACGTCGTACGGTAAGCGTTTTAATCTTCTTCTTGTGTGTTTAAATTTGACGTTTGGATTTTTGATATTCAGAGCCCCAGATCAAAATTGACATGTCTTTCTATCGGTCCAGACGTCGCCATTTTCTCACAAAAGCAAAATTTTGAATGAAGGGAAGATGTTTTAAAGCTCCTGCTTTGACAGCCTGCCCATAGCAGCCCAGTTATAGCTTCTATTTATTGCGTTTTATGCTTTGGAAATTTTCAAGATGGCTGTCTCATGAAGATCAGTTTTGCTCTATTTTCCTTCCGCTGGCTATAAAGATATAAATCAATGTAGAAAAATGCAGTTTAATGAGACAAAGTTGGAATTATAAGGAATGAATTTTTATTTTTGTTGATTTTATCGATGTGTAAACTCAGGCGAATCACTCACAAACTTTTTCATAAAGCCCTTCGGGCTTTATTTAGTTTGTGAGTGATTCGCCTGAGTTTACACATCGATAAAATCAACAAAAATAAAATTCATTCCTATAGTATAAGTTGTGTTGCCTTATGTCTCAGAGTCTGCTAATGTTATTAGTTACATTAATCCCTGGTTCAAGCTTGAAGGGCCCTCCTCAAGAATACTTCATCCAGTTGACCTCTCAACGGTATGACATTCCCTTACTCAACCACCAGGTCCCTATATTTGGACTATTCAAACCTGGACCTCCATGATTTACAATAATTATTAGAAATATAAAATGGATCAGTGTCAGACCACACATTAGGATCAATTATGCAACAGTCATTTGTAACCACAGCCCCCCACATACGGGGAGGGGTGGGGGTAGCCCTGCAAAACAGCCGCACAATGACATTTTGAGTATCCCCACACTGCAGGGGAAGGGACAGGGTTTTGACATTAGGATCCCTATTACCCAGGGTAGATTTTCTATTGTGAAGGCCAGGGCAAAGAGCAAAGTTTTGACCTTCAGAATGTCCCCAGGAGATGGACCTTATAGCGGGTCACTGAAGTAATAATTCTTGCACACCTGGCGAGAAAATATCAGAATATCCAAGGTTTTGGCCAGGGGTAGAAACTTTTATCTACCCCTGGTTGTCTGACCCTGTATTCGCATGTTCCTTTTTAACACTGGTTGTATAGGACGTCACGACGACATCAGAAACATGCTATTTCAAAATGGTGGACACGATTGCAGTGTTTTCCAATGTAAATGTTAAGTAAATCAAGGGTCACCGCATTAAGGCATGCAAGAAAAAAGAATCACAATGATGCATGCAAGGTACAGATAGTCAAAACTGTCCCTCTGGTCACAGTTTGGCATCATTTGACGAGCTTCGTGATATGCCAAAGTGACACTCAGGACAGATTTGTCTATCCACCCCTGACACTCATTAAGATTTTTATATTCCTGCCCATCACCCTAGGTGTGGGGGCCATGGTTACAAATGATTGGAGCATTATTACTAGGGAATGTAAAATATTCATGTACTTTAAATCCAACATTAAAATTGGTTTGGATGTAGGCAGATGGTGTTGTAAAAAGGGTGTTGTGTATTCTGTTTGTCTAAATACTTATATGTTTTGAAACTTGCTGTTGTTAAAGTAACATGTGGTTCACATCAGGCCCTGAGGTTATAAAACTTTTTTCATGCTCAACTCAGCTGAGCATGAAATTTAAAATGCTCATAAATACTGATATAGCCCAAATACATTGAAATTTTAGGTTTAAATCACCAAAACCTGCATTATGCTGCTAATAAATGTTAAAATGCCAATAATTGTTGGCATTTTAACACTTCTGAGCAGGATATATTTTAGTCTCAGCTGAGCTAAGCATGAAAAAAGTTTTATAACCATGGGGCAAGTACTCAGGACAACTAAAATACTAAGGATTCAGAAAAAGAATTAACAGATTTACATTTTAATTACAAATAGAAATAACAAATACAAGGTAATTCAAGGTATGAATAATAAATAACACTCTCACACTGTGAAAGCTTAATACAAAAGCATACAATACAAATCACCCATGAATTGGATCATAGAACTATCTAGTGCTCTAAACATGAGCTGTTGGAAAATCTGACTCGGGTTTTCATATCAGTTATCATATCATATTGCATAATAAAACCAACAATTTGGGTTTCTGATCAGGTCTGACACAAACCTGCCTGTACAGTCACAGAAAAGAGCTAGAAACTTGAAATTTTGGATTTAAGAGAGGATTGCACTATACGTGTAGCGAAAACAAAGGCGCTGATCACCTTCGCGGTTACCGCGAAGCTGGTCTGCGCCTTTGTTTCTGCATATGCAAATTGTTGGTTTTCTCAAGGGATGGCTCAAAAATAATCATGCTCAACTCAGCTAAGCATGGAATTTATAAAAGCTTGAAAATAGAGGATCTTAGTTCTTGTCTCGTTCAGTAAATTTCATATGAAAAGAGTGAAAGATTCGTTTTATCATATGGTTTTTAAAATAGGATTTTATAACCTGCAAATTGGTCATATTTTAATTGAAAGTTTACATTGTTGTTATGGTCATCATCACTGACATTACAAATTCCAGCAAAAGTGTTAACACATGTGGTCATAACACATTTACTACATGATGTTATCAACTGGATAACAGGGACGGCATATGATAAATACTTATATAACTCAAAGTGATTGACATTTCGGGTATAGATCACTACAGCCTGTAATTTATCCTCAGCTGAGTTGAGCATGAAAAGTTTTATCACCATGGGACCAGGACCCGTGGTTATGAAACTTTTTTCATGCTCAACTCAGCTGAGCTTAAAATTTTGAATGCTTATAATTATTAAAATAGCCTAAATAAATTGAAATTTCAGGTTTATATCACAATATCCTGTAATTTATCTTGCTTATAAATTTTAAAATGCCAACAATTGTTGGCATTTTAACATTTATGAGCGGGATAAATTTTAGTCTCAGCCGAGTTGAGCATAAAAAGTTTTAAAACCATGGGGCCAGCTCAGAAACAAACTGTGCAGTATCTGAATTAGACATAAACCTTTGAAGACAGGATTTCTTAAACAGCAGCTCAAGTACTATCAAAACCAACAGCTCTATCATATGAGCAGCAGCGCAAGAAAACTGGCCCCGAGGTTATAAAACTTTTTTCATGCTCAACTCAGCTGAGACTAAAATTTATCCTGCTTATAAATGTTAAAATGCCAACAATTGTTGGCATTTTAACATTTATGAGCAGGATGAATTACTAGTTGTTGAGTGATGAACCAGAATTTTCCACTAATTTTGACTATTTAAGCATTTATGAGCAGTTGAAATTTCATGCTCAGCTGAGCTGAGCTTGAAAAAAGTTTTATAACCTCGGGACCTGGTCTTTGGGATTTCCGAGTACCTTAAAATTTCGGATTTAAAATGTAGAGGAATGGTACTATATGTGTAGCTAAAACAAAGGTGCTTATCAGCTTTGCAGTTACTGCGAAGCTGGTCTGCGCCTTTGTTTTCGCATGGGCAAAAATCCGGTTTTCTCGTGATGCGGCTCATTTATTCTTTGTGTAACAACAATCTATGGAAAAGTTACATCAACAAATAAATATTACAAAACAACAATCTTTCATATGTGCAATATGCATTCTCAAATCACACTGTAACATTAAACAGTGTCATATTTACACTGGTCTATTCTCTCAAAAGATTCAGCACACGTGTATTCAAATGGTAGCGCTATAAATATCATACAGTCCAACACTATTATCAGAGATAGGTTTACACAATTTACGGATATGATATTCAAGAGGCCACATTGGCTTCTTTAAACGTATCTTATAATGTGAGCCGCCTCGTGGGAAAACCAACAATGTGGTTTCCGAACAGGTCTGACAAAAACCGGCCTGTACAAGCACAGAAGATGGCTAGAGACTGGAAATTTTGGATATAGAAAGTAGAGGAATTGTGTAGCGAAAACATAAGCGCTGATCAGCTTCGCGGGTACCGCGAAGCTGATCTGCGCCTTTGTTTTCGCCTATGCAGATTGTTGGTTTTCCCACGAGGCGGCTTATGTATCTGCTTAAATGGGTATTCTAGAATTTGTCCACAAAAATCTTGTATAACTGTCTTACAGTATTGTGTTTGTTAAGCAATATCTATCACATAATGAGCAAGAATGTTTTTAAAAGCATTCAGACAATATCAAGTATTTTAAGCACCTTTTTATTCTATAAAATACATGTATAATGTCAGGAAAGTATCTGAATGCCAAACTCCCACTTGACAAGGTTTTAACTACTGAATTGAGCTGCGACATGAGAAAACCACTCTGTGAGGTTTTTAACCAGGTCTGACGCAAACCGACATGTACACTCACAGAAAAGTGCTAGAACATTGCAATTTCAGATTTTAGATAAAAGCGCTGCAGGCATGCATGATACCCCGCCACGCAAATTTAATTTAGCAAAAATGTTTTTCAATAAATTCTCAAGCTAAAGAGCAGAACAAAATTTTGTTATAAATGAAGGACCATAACTCTGTATACTTTGATAAAATTTACCCATCTTCAATCCCAAACCACTACTTCCTGACTTGAACTTTTATACAAAGTTTGAAGAAAATTGGTTGATAAATGCACAAAACAGAGGCAGGAAACGAAATGTAAATGTAAATCATGGACCATAACTCTGTACTTATTTAACGAAATTTATTCATTTTCAATCCCAAACCACTCCTTCCTGATATGAACTCCTATATAAAGTTTGAAGAAAATCGGTCAATAAATGCTCAAGATAGAGCCCAGAAACAAAATTTTAACATAAATCAAGGGCCATAACTCTGTACTTATTTGACGAAATTTACCCATCTTCAATCCCAGACCACTTCTTTCTGATATGAACTCCTATACAAAGTTTAAAGAAAATCGGTCAATAAATGCTCAAGATAGAGCCCAGAAACGCTGACGGACGGACAGACGGACACTACCGCAAATTTTTTTTGGAGGGTATAACATAATACCCCGCACTTTTTTAAGTGTGTGTGTGGGGGGGGGGGTATATAAAAAAGGATTGTACCATCTGAGGGGCGAAAAAAAAAGACACTGATCAGTTGATCTGAAACTTTGTTTTTGCATGGGCAAAATCTGTTTTTCTCATGATGCAGCTCCATTAATGAATCGTATGAAGAAACATTTGAACTCAACCATCAATTTAATAAATTCCCCCCATACTATTTAACTCTTTTTCTCAAACAGGGTTTAGATAACACTAAGCTTATGTAAGTTAAGAAATAAGGAATAATACACCATGTATTCACACATCATAAATGGTTGTACAATAACATAAACTAATAAAGTAATTACGTGTATCTGAGCCGCCTCGTGGGAAAACCAACAATCTGCAATGGCGAAAACAAAGACGCAGATCAGCTTCGCGGTAACCGCGAAGCTGATCAGCGCCTTTGTTTTCGCTACTCGGATAGTACAATTCCTCTTCTACTTAAATCCGATATTTCAAGCTTCTAGCTCTTTTCTGTGCTTGTACAGGTCGGTGTGTGTCGGGCCTGTTCGGAAACCACATTGTTGGTTTTTCCACGAGGCGGCTCATATGTTTAATGATCACAGATGGTTACTATGGGCTGCTAAGTGTTTTCTTAGAGAAATGAGCCATGATGCAAAGAAAATTGTACAATCCCTCTTCTTCTTAAATCCAAAATTTCAAGCTTCTGGCCTTCTGCTGTGGCTGTACAGGCCTGATTGACGGACCTGGTTGGAATTCCGAAGGCTGGTATTAATCGCCTTGCGGCTCTATAGGATATATGCACTTACTGAAATCTGTTGTATTATGTTGCTTTCCTATTAACCAAGTAATAAATAATACTATGCCCAAATATTTATTGTGCATTCATATATAATTCTAACCAAGCAAATATTATCTATACCAAAAACCCAATGCTGAGTTGCAAGTTTTCCATACCAACCCTATTTGTCTTTGCTATAAAAAGCAGGTATAAAAACCACAGCTCCATGCTAGCAAAAAAGGCTGTTTATATGAGTCTGTTTGGTATATACATGCATGATTCACTTCCAAGAAGGCATTAACCAATTTGTTTGTTCATGACTACTATAACCCCCCCCCCCACCCCCCAAACCCCAAAAAAAAGACTTTCTCATCAATGTTTATTTAGGAAAAACTGAAGAAAGCTGTTATCAACAAGTCTACACTTTGGACAGTGAAACTGTCATAGGAGATTAGTTTTTGTCTGATCTGCAAGGCTAACTGCATCAAATAAGTCTCCATATCTTGCAGTTAGCTGATTAGCTTCTTTGCTTTAGCCAACCAGCTAACGTAAACATATCCTTTTTGGTCACTGAAAATGTGGAGGTTAGTTTTTGTCTGACCTAGTTTGATACAATTTTTCTCAATGCAAGGCTCATTGTCTATTTAGGAAAATCTAAACAAAGCCGACATCAATTAGTCTCCATATCTTCGTCTCTGAAGCCGTTGGCATCTATCGTATCTGTCGTCACTGTAGCCGAAGACTCTGACTTTCTCGTTACCCTGCGATCAGTGCCCCTCTTCTGGTAGACTAGTACATATGCTGCTTTTGTCTGAAACCAAACTTGGTATTGTAAGTGTTAGTCTTTTAGCTTGTAAATGGGGAATGAGCCTGTTAGTATTAATGGGGAATTCAGCCATTGTTACAAAATCTTATAGGCATGCTTTGCCACAATTTCTGGAAAAGAATGTAAGTAGAGTGCTATAGGTTTTTCATCCTTATTAACATATAAGCCTGTGCATGAGAAAACCAACAATTTGGGGTTCCGACCAGGCCTGACACAAACCAGCCTGTACAGTCACAAAAGATTGCTAGAGGCTGGAAATTTTAGATTTAGAAAGTAGAAGAATTACACTATCCATGTAGCAAAAACAAAGGCGCTGATCAGCTTCGCAGTTACTGCGAAGCTGATCTGCGTCTTTGGTTTCGCCTATACAGATTGTTGGTTTTCCCATGCGGCGGCTCATATTGCAAGTCGACAAAACTACTGTAACTGGTACATACAAAGCAGGGCAAACCAAACATTACTTTTGATTCTTGCCTTATGCTAAATAATTTGTTGAGTTGGGATTTAAAGTCTCACCAACAAATATGGTCATACCCTGACGCTGCCCCTAGATTTTAAGTCTGATTTCAAGGACAGCAGAATGAGAAAGACCTGAAGTCCCGGTTTACGATGGAAGTGGCTTATCCACGATTCATGGAGGGTTCTAACCAGGTTTGACACAAGTAAGAGAGATCATACTATCCCAGAAGTGAAAACAAAGGCGCTGATCAGTTGTGCATTTACTGCACAACTGCACAACTGATCTGCGCCTTCATTTTCGCATAGAACAAAATCCGCATTTCTCAAGAAGCAGCTCCAATAACTTACCACAGTGCTTTCTTCATCCGACTCTGACACACTGGAATCATCAAAGTAGTACCAGGCATTCTTCTCATAGTTCTTACAGTACGCTGTGTCTGGAAGTAGGACAGTAAAATTCACCTTTATTCAAATGAAAGACTATGCCTTCTTGGAGGCTTGGGTCACCATGAACGTGCAAAGTGGATGTTTGCTATTCAAGGCAGCTCATATTATTTATTTTGGCTTGTTGTTTATCATTTCCATCAACAACTTTTCAGTCATATTGGAACAGATCAAGACATTCTAGCTATTTAACCACTGGACATTAAAACAACTAATGGCTGATTTTGCCATTGCCTCACCCATAGGCATGGCCTTTAGGTGTGAGTTAATGTTCTTCACAGGAAAATGAAGATTATCAAGAAAGACACTTTCATTTAAGGTGATTGGAATACAAGAATGCCACGGAGGTCGATATCGCACCTGCATCGGGCAAAATAATTAAAAACATGAAATAACGGTCGAGGGCACCAGTTCAAGTTGTGCAATTAAAAGGTATATCAAGAACAATGACCATGCAAGGTTTCACACTCGTAGTTATCACAGGTGCAGAGGAAACCTAACTTTGACGTAAAAATTTACAAAGTCAGTGGACCAAGAAATATAGGTCAAGGGCATCGGGTCAATGCGCATGCTTGAAGGGTTTGTCAAGGACAATAACTATGCAAGGTTTCACACTTAAGCTATCACAGGTGCAGAGAAAACATAACTTCGAGGTAAAAATTAACAAAGTCATTGGACCATGAAATATAGGTCAAGGTCATTGGGTCAAGGTGCGTGCTTGAAGGGTATGCCAAGGACAATAACTATGCAAGATTTCACACTCACAGCTATCACAGGTGTAGAAAAAACCGAAATTGGAAGTAAAAATTTACAAAGTCAGTGGACCGTGAAATATAGGTCAAGGTGATCAGGTCAAGGTGCGTGCTTGAAGGGTATGTCAAGGACAATAACTATGCAAGGTTTCACACTCACAGCTATCACAGGTGTAGAGAAAACCGAGTAAAAATTAGCAAAGTCAATGGACCGTGAAATATAGGTCAAGGACATCGGGTCAAGGTGCGTGCTTGAAGGGTATGTCAAGGACAATAACTATGCAAGGTTTCACATTCACAGCTATTACAGGTGTAGAGGAAACCTAACTTCGACGTAAAAATTAACAAAGTCAATGGACCGTGAAATATAGGTCAAGGACATCGGGTCAAGATGTGTGCTTGAAGGGTATGTCAAGGACAATAACTATGCAAGGTTTCACATTCACAGCTATTATAGGTTTAGAGAAAACCTAACTTTGACGTAAAAATTAACAAAGTCAATGGACCGTGAAATATAGGTCAAGGACATCGGGTCAAGGTGCGTGCTTGAAGGGTATGTCAAGGACAATAACTATGCATGGTTTCACATTCACAGCTGTTATAGGTGTAGAGAAAACCTAACTTCGACGTAAAAATTAACATATTATAGGTGTAGAGAAAACCTAACTTTGACGTAAAAATTAACAAAGTCAATGGACCGTGAAATATAGGTCAAGGACATCGGGTCAAGGTGCGTGCTTGAAGGGTATGTCAAGGACAATAACTATGCAAGGTTTCACATTCACAGCTATTATAGGTGTAGAGAAAACCTAACTTCAACGTAAAAATTAACAAAGTCAATGGACCGTGAAATATAGGTCAAGGACATCGGGTCAAGGTGCGTGCTTGAAGGGTATGTCAAGGACAATAACTATGCAAGGTTTCACATTCACAGCTATTATAGGTATAGAGAAAACCTAACTTCGACGTAATTGTTGACGGACGGACGGATGTACGCACGCCCGGACGTACGGATGGAAATTTGGACTCCTATATCGCACCCTGCTATAAGCAGGTGCGATAAAAAATGTAAATATTTTTAGTGTAAAATTTTTCTCAAAGACACAAATGCAATATTTTGACAGGCTGTTTTAAGTACCTGTAGTAGTTATCATCTATTGCCTGATTATTCACATCAATATGATTTTCTACATCATAAAGTTATAACTTACAGTGCCCTCCACCTAGCCCTCCATAGTGGTTAGACACAGCTATCAGGTCATATGAACAACGTCCAGCCTCTGGGTTTATCACAAATTTCTGAAGATCTAAATGTCTAAAATAATGAAAAGAAAGAGATATAAGTTGTGACATTACCATAAGACTTGGCTTTCAGGGGTTCCTACTAGGTATGACATTAACCAGGTTGTATGGACACAGATGAATGGAGGCTTAAATTTTTTTCAAAAGTATGAAAATAGTATTGCTGAGTAACAAAGAAATAGAGGCACTGACAAAATGTGTAATTACCTCATTCTTCTTCTATCCCACATTAGAATAAATCAGGTTTTAGTCCTCCAATGAAAATGAATCAGTTTTTGAAATGAAGAAGAGAGCTGACAGTCTCCATTTTATGTACAATTGGTTCTCGTCTGCCTTTGTATTCTCAGTTTATAGAGAGATCCACAAAACCATAATACATGTATTCTTCAAATCTAAATTTTCACAAACATACCTGGTGGGGAATTCTACGAGTGTGTCAATCTTGTCTCGGAAGTATCTGTTATAAGAGAATCTCTTGAGGTGTATAATGAGGGTGTCGGGCAGGTCCCACAGGTCAAACTTCTTGGTGGCTTGCTGATGCTTCTCACACCGGGGACAGTACCTAGAAGACAAGAAAATGTGGCTTTTGAGAATTTATGACTGGGGTCCAATTTAATAATTTAAGTATTCTTAACAGTCAGCTTGATTATCAATCTTGTGTATCTTATCTTACACACAAACTTTGCAGAATAATCAACATGCAGCCACAGTCTGACTTTTAATTCAAGCCAAAAATAGACATTCAAGCTTTTGGGTTTAAGCAAACGATTTATTTTCTGTACTAGTAATCCATCACTACATACCAAGGATCATTCGCTCCTAGCTTTTCCATGGTTGTAAATAGATCTAGACAGTCAGTCAGCTGAATCACCTGTTTCTTCTGGGGTTTAGTCTTCATTGTCTCGTGGATTTCAAATGCCTGAAAATGCAAAGCATTACCTTTAAGAAAGTCCATAAATCCTAAATATCTCAGATCATTCACCCTAGTTTTTTTTCCATTATAGAAAATGCAAAGCATTATATCTCAGAAAGTCTCAATTGTCCTGACAAGCTAATAGAAACTTGTTTTGTGATTTAATGTCCCTCTCCACAATTTTACAGCCACACAAGGACAGGTCAATATTTCCTGGGAATTAACCAGTGCTATGGGGACTTTATGTGCCTGCCATAATCAAGGACACAAGCTGGTGCCAATGCATGCCTGTGGAGTTTCACAACACGCACCAGATTTGTGAATTATTTGAGCTGTGATGTGAGCAAATCCGTCTTCAGGGGTTCCTACCAGGTGTGACATAAACTGACCTGCACAGTCACAGAAGGCTTGAAGCAAAAACTTTTGGATTGTGTAGCAAAAACAAAGGCACATATCAGCTGTGCAGTTTCTGTACAGCTGATCTGTGCCTATGTTTTCACATAGGCAAAATGATGCAGCTCATTTAACCTCCACTTTTTAGACATTTAACTTCACTTTTGCCAGTAACTTACAGGTGGTTATGCATTAAAATAAGAAATAAAATATAAAAGTTTGATCCTTTGGAAGCAGTAAAAAATGTTTAAAGCCTACCTCGGCCTCTTCATCTTTGTAAAACTTCTCTTTGGCAATGCCGTTCCAGTCTACACTCAAATACATACGACCTGAAAATATGCCAGACTAAAAATATTGTCCATGGAAAAGTGGTGCATATAACAAGACCGAAGAGACGTATTTGCTTATTTTCAATAAAAATCAATGTTAAAGGTGCTTCAAAGGACTTTGTCACATTGCTGTTTTGCCTGGGCATAAAACCTCATAAAAACATTTTGTTGTTGCCAAAAATAGGCTATTGTCTTTTACTGCTTAACATTGCAAAAAATGGATAATGGTTCAATAGTCCTTCACATAATTTGTAGAGTATATATCATTTTAAATGTACAACTATAAGCCGTCAACAGCAGCATCCCTATTTAAGAAGTTATAATTACCATTCAATTTCAAAGGTTTCTCATCATCCTTGAATTTGTTATCTAACTCGGCACTGCCATAGGAGTTCACCGACGTAAATTTGAAAAGTCTTGGCGGTTTCATTTCGTCCGAGTTTTCCTCCTCTTCTCCATTCATGTCTGACGATCTCGCCGAGGATTTGTCGGAGTCTGGTGTGATGTCACTTCCTGTTTCCTCCCCGTTACTGATCTCCATGCCTTGGTCTTGGTCTTCGTCAGATTGTTGAACTAGTACCAGAAATAAGATACATGATAATCTATAAGCATAGGCTTAATAAGACAATTTTTGTTTGTTTATGATGTAATCTTCCATCACCATACATGTGATGAGTTGAAAAGGAGCTTCAGGGAGATTTTTCTCTCATTTCAGGGAGGTTTTTGAACCAGAGGACCAATGGTCCTGTAAACGCTCACCTGAGATCTGCTGCATATACCAATAAACATGTTTGAATATTATGGTATTTAACTCCAGTGCAGGGGCAGATGAAGCCCTTGGGCCATTTTCTTTCTTCAGACAATATTCTGTCCATTTGCCAATTTCCTATTGGCTTTTCCCTTCAAATGACACTTTAACAGTTTTCCCAATTCAAATGCATAGGCAACCCATGTTGACCTTGCCATAAACTTGGTCAAGGTCATCACAGGGTCTTGATCTATATATACATTGGAGTACTTTAGCCATTGATGCTTCACGCCAAGTTTCCTTGAAATCAGTTTATTGGTTTCAGAGAAGAAGAATTTTGATGGGTTTTTACCATATATGGGCATGGCGACCATCTTTGTCATGTGACCTAGATTATTTATATATTAATTGATTCCCCAATTTTATAGATGCATCACATAAAATTTGGCTTTGATTGGCCAAGCGGTTTCAGAGGAGAAGACGTTTGAATATCATGGAAATATACATGTATATTGCCCCGGGGTGGGGGCACATGAGCCCCTGGGGTCCAGTGTTTTTCAGAATCATTAAAATTCAGTCCTACTTCCCATTTCCTGCAAGACTTTAAATGACATTTTAAAAGTTTTCCCCATTCAAATGCATTGGCGACCTATGTTGACCTTGCCGTAAAATAGGTCAAGGTCATCACAGGGTCATGATTTATACAAATATTGGTGCCCAATTTTTTTCAGAATCATTAATATTCAGTCCTACTGCTCATTTTCTGCAAGATTTTTCCTTTAAATGACAATTTAACAATTTTTCCCATTCAAATGCATTGGGGACCTATGTTGACCTTGCTGTAAAATAGGTCAAGGTCACCGCAAGGTCATGATTTATATATACATTGTAGTACTTGAGTCATCGATGCTTCATGCCAAGTTTGGTTGAAATCGGTCCAGTGGTTCCAGAGAAGAAGATTTTTGAAGGGTTTTTACCATATATGGGCATGGCGGCCATCTTGGTCATGTGACCTGGATTATTTATATACACATTGGTTCCCCCTTCCCATAGATGCTTCATGTAAAATTTGGCTTTGATTGGCCAAGCGGTTTCAGAGAAGAAGATCTTTGAAAATGGTGGACGACGGACGGACGACGGACGGACGACGGAGCATGGGTATACTATAAGCTCACCTTGTGAGCCTGACGGCTCAGGTGAGCTAAAAATGCATAGGATATTTAGGAAACTTCCTGATTCATTTCAGGGAGATTTTGAATTTTGCTTGGAAAATAGGTATATTTTAGAAGAATTTCGACCAATTTTATGGCTCATTTCCTGGAGTCTCCCTGATGATGAGGGAGGTATCACATGTATGCATCACAGTCAACAATTTTGCAGTCATGTCTCGACAGAGCCAATGTTTCCTGGGTATTAACCAATACAATTCAATATATTAGTATTATGGGAGTTAATGTGTCTTGCTTAAAGTCAAAACCCTGAAGACAATGAGGGTTTAAATCCAAGACTACTAGATCACCACATGAGGAGTCGCATGAACATTTTTGGCATGTGTATAACAAGTTGAATTGTTGGCTATTTGAACATGTTTCTAAGTCTGATTCTTAATTTACAATTATGACAGTGGCTTCCAAGCTTGTTTCAACTAAAGATATAGCATACTATTACTGCATGCTGGCAAAATAGAAAGCAAAATGCCTGGGAAAAAATGTGCTGCTCTTAAACCGGATTTGCCCATGCGAAAACAAAAACGCAGATCAGCTGTGCAGTAACTACGAAGCTGATCTGCACCTTTGTTTTCGCTACATGGACAGTACAATTCCTCTTTTTCCTAAATCCGATATTTCAAGCTTTTAGCCATCTTCTGTAGCTGCACAGGCCAGTTTGCGTCTGATCTGGTTGGAAATCTTCGAAGACTGGTATTCTCATGACGCGGCTCAAATAGTAAGCCTACCCCCATTTTGTTCGGTCTTGACAGCAGAGCTGTTTTCGTCTGTGTCAGAATATATATCACTGTCTTTTGTCTCTTCCTGTAGCCACCAGTGGTCTGATTCTGCAGGCACGGCAACTATTCTCCTGTGGAAACAGTTTTTTAACATGTTTATATACAAATCACATTAAGTAGTTACATAAACATTTACAGTAGCTTAATTAGTCAGCGTATTTGCGTAATTACGCAATTCAATTAGTAAAAAACCCAATACAAGACGACCCGATTGCGTACAAAAACGCAAAAGAAATCGGCGATACGCAATCCCGGGAAAATTCAATGCGTACCGGTTTTTATCAGTACTGGCGTTTATAACGTTTCCGGTTTGCCAGTGCGTAAGCGACCTGGTGGCGAGAATGGTTTCCAGCGCACGCCAAAGTACAATATCCGATAATGACGAGATACAGTATTGGGGGAAAATCTCAAAAATGACAAATATGGCGTCAATCTTCCACAAAGCAATTAAATTACGATAAAATAACAGGTAGTCTATGGCGATTTGATATCTACACTCATCCTTTCATCACTGTAATTGTAAACGAACGTTTTGACATGTGTCTGGTAGGGAATATACGCTTGAAATCACTTTCGATGGAGGGTAAACATGACGTAATGAAAAACGAAAGTAGCGAGTTGGAACTTTGGCTTTTCAAAGTACCTTGGCTGCTATCAAATCATTAAGAAAGTTGGCAAATCAGTAATGATCCAGGTTTGTACCTTGTAGCACATGCAAATCAGCTAAATACCATTGACAATGAGTGGTGCCTTTTCTTACTTGTCCCTTCAGTTCAATACAACAGTGATGCAGGCAATTCTTAAAAATAAACTTAATTAAATAAATGATAAAAAAATAATTAAACACTAAATACCCAAATAATCTGTTTTCGTGACCATTTACCCAATTGATTTTCCATTTTACCCAATTGATTGAAAACAGAGGGGGTAAAAAATATGAACATACCCCAGGGTTCGCGCTAGGATATATTTTTCTTTCGCCATCACTTTCGCCATTTGAGATTTTTTTTCGCCATTTTCTTGAAGTTTGAGCCAAATCTTGGCCATTTTTTCGCCAAGAGGACACATCTCACTCAGCTCCTTGCTCACTTAAATCCCCAAATATTTTGTTTGCCCTTTTTAACTTGGTCTCTCCAGTTCCCTAAAAATACATATTGCCCTTCTCACCCAAGTCCCATACATGCTACATGTTCTAAGTTATATTTCAACAGTACATCCAGTTAATGTAATTATGAATTTCCAACTGATTTGAAGGGCAGGTGTAGACTGAGATCCATATAGTTTGGGAAAATATGTTTTATAAAGCTTGTTCTTGTATTTGTAAACAAGGGGAACAACTACTAAAATTATTAGTTTATGCTTGTACAAAATCAGAAACAAAACTTTTAAGATTAGTAGACAGATTGAAATATTAAAATTCATATACTTTAATAGAAAAAAAATAAATGACACTCTACAAAATCAAAAGTTAAAGCTATAAAATAAATGCATGGGTAAAGTTGAGTTGCTGATTCTAAAAAGAATCTGTTTCATTTTTAAATGGTATATATTGACATTTCCCACTCATCTGGTCTCAAACATTATTTCAAATCTAACACGCTGGTGGCGGTCTATATCGTTACCGGACCACGTGCGCCAAGCGTGTTATGCAGTACACGCCTGAATACACAAGGTCAGAAATGACACCTGTCAATTGAATGCTTTATCAATATACTGCAACACTTGAATAAACACCGATAAAGAATAGGATTATCTCTATTGTAGGCGCGAATATACAGGTAATCAAATGATGGTTTTCTGTGGAAAACAATGGCTTTTTGGCTGGACAAAGTGGCTCTATATATTCGCCATTTACTTTCGCCAAAGTCAAATTTTAGGAGCCAAAAAATAAAAATCTTCGCAAATGGCGACGATGGCGACCGCTAGCGCGAACCCTGTACCCAATTAAAATTTCAGATACCCAATTGAATAAAAAAGGGGTGGGTAATTACCCAATTGTCTAAAAAATTAATTAAGGTACTGCATTTAACATTTCAAACATTTCAAAGAATTTTGTAATGTTAAGGATTGGAATGAGAGCTTAAGACGTATTTAATACCGTAAAAATGCCCGTGCATTTATTCATAACAGTACCTTTACAACAGAAGGGGATGGGCGTTTATTGGAGGCTACACTGTAGGGCATCATTCAAGAATTCAAATGTAGGAACTGAAGTTATTTGTTGATCTCGATCTGCCCCATACATGACTTTTGTTCCAAGAAGGTGTTTGGGTATCCTATGCATTACCATATTTGGACAAGAGTAAAAATATTTGCTTGTTATGTGATAAAGTAGCAAAATTAGAAATTTACTGCTTAAAATAGGATTTTTCCCAACATTTTTAAAGTAGGCATTTATTAGAGGTTCCTGAAATTCCAAAACTCATAGATAAAATGATCATTTTTGGCATCCAAATAGGGGTGTGGTCGTTTATTAGAGAGTGGGCATTTAATAGAATTTTTACTTTATCTCTTGGATAAATCCATACAATGATAGACCAGTTTAAACAAAGCATGATGGTTGATGTTATCTAAATGTTTTGTTTCTATGTGGCAAAGCAAAAGCACTGATTGTGTGTTGACATTGTCATATGCGTTCTTAAGATGAAGTTTTGTGACATCCTATACAACCAACATTATTTTTTCAATAAGATGACGGCATCCCCAAGTCAAATAACATGTGTGACCCTGATTAAATTAAGGGATTACCTGACGTTCAAGAAAACAGGATAATTCCAAGAATATTACGAAAACTTGCCCATGCAATATACTGATAATTTTTTTCACTTGTAAAAATTGAAAATTTCATCAGAAAATTTTTTATATTTTTAATATTTGTACTCAAAACATTGCTTGTGGGTACATGTTCTAACTGCAAGGTGGTTCTAACTAGTACCCACAATCTATGTTTTCTGTCAAAAAAAAAAAAAAGAGAAAAATATGTATACCCCTGCACACCCCAGTTTTACTATATCAAAGTGGTGTTTCAGGGACATAATTTCCTGATGAATCAACTTACGAGAGTCTTTGTAGCACAAGATTATACAGCTGGTCGTATGTACAGTTGTTTCTAGGGACGGGTAATAACAATGGCTGACCAAACAATGAATATGTTCCCATGTAACTCTGGTTGTACGTGGTACTTTTCATTCTGTCAAAAGAACAGTGACTTTATAAATATCATACTGCCAAATCTTTATACAGATCAAAACAATATTTTTAGTCTGCCAGTGTTGAGGAAATTTCAAAATCAACAAAATATGAGTTCTCACTAACATAAATTTCTAAATTTACAATACGGTTGCTGTTGGTCTAATTTATCTAATATAAAAGAGTGTAATCAAACTAGAGGACCATTGGTCCTGTAGCTCACCTGAGAGATTATCACATTGTAAGCTCATGAGATTTAAATTAATTGAGAATCGACCAATGAAAGTCTATGCATGGACACTATTGACCCCCGGGGCATGGCCAAATTTGACCCAGGGGCATGACTGGCACAATTTATAATGGGGACTACCAAACATTGCTACATAAATTATAGAAGCTCTGGGCCTTTTGGTTTCAGAGAAGAAGATTTTTTTAGTTTTTCCCATTGTAAGTCTATGGAGACTATCTACCCCCGGGGCGTGGCCAAATTTGACCCCAGGGGCATGGCTGGCACAATTTATGTAGAGGACCATTAGCCATTGCCACATACAAAATATCAAAGCTGTGTGCCCTGTGGTTTCAGAGAAGAAGATTTTTGAATTTTTTTCCCATAGCAAGTCTATTGAGACTATCAACCTCCGGGGCCTGGCCAAATTTGACCCCAGGGGCATGAATGGCACAACTTATGTAGAGGACCATTAGCCATTGCTACATACCAAATATCAAAGCTGTTGGCCTAGTGGTTTCAGAGAAGAAGATTTTTTTAGTTTTTCCTATTGTAGGTCTATGGAGACTATCGACCCCCCCGGCGTGGCCAAATTTGACCCCGGGACATGATTGGCACAATTTATATAGAGGACCATTAGCCATTGCCACATACAAAATATCAAAGCTGTGGGCCCTGTGGTTTCAGAGAAGAAGATTTTTGAATTTTTTTCCCATAGTAAGTCTATGGAGACTATCGACCCCCGGGGCGTGGACAAATTTGACCCCAGGGGCATGAATGGCACAATTTATGTAGAGGACATTAGCCATTGCTACATACCAAATATCAAAGCTGTGGGCCTAGTGGTTTCAGAGAAGAAGATTTTTTTAGTTTTTCCCATTGTAAGTCTATGGGACCTATCTGTTACCATGGAAACCACAATTTTGATACAATCTGCTCCAAAACCTAATGCCATCAATCCCCCAACCCAATTATGGTTCACATTAAATTTGATAAAGATCGGCCTACTAGCTTCAGAAATATTCTTCTTTAAAATTGTGGACGGACGACGGACGGACGACGGACGGACGACGGATGCCTGCCTATCCTATAAGCTCACCTGTGAGCCTTCGGCTCAGGTGAGCTAATAAATATATGTAAGTTAAATTTTTCTAATGTTTAAACAGCATCATGCAATAGTATATGTGTAGAGCTCAGATCTATATACAGTCCCTGATCTGTACCAACTGACTGATCTGTATCCACATTTTCCATCTCCTCTAATTTGTACCCATAAATATCTCTAATCTATGCTTGCTTTAAATTATAGTAGGTACCAAAACCTCTGGTTTGTCAACGTTACATCCTTCAAGGAAGTGTCTGGGTATGAGTAAGGTATCAACATGATGGTAAAGATCAGAGAAAGCGAGGGTACAGATCAGAGAATATAGGCAGTTGTAAGTACAGATCAGAGAAAGTATGGGTACAAATGGGAGAACATATGAAATTGTCAGTACTGATCAGGGGTACAATTTGATTCCTACGTATGAGCCTGCATTTTTAACACTTTCATTCATATAAAATTTGACATCTATTTTGAACTAATTTCTCAACATTGAGCTGCAATGCGGGAAAACCAGTCTTCGATGTTTCCGACCAGGTCCAGCATAAACCGGCCTGTACAGCCATAGAAGAAGTGTGATCATGAAATCCTTGAGCAAAAACAAAGGCGCTGATTAGCTGTGCAATTACTGCACAGCTGATTGCACAGCTGATCCGTCTTTATTTTTTTGCATATGCAAAAAGCTAGTTTTCCTTGTGATGTTTCTCAAAATTACCTTTCTTCTCTAAGATATATAGGTATCACAATGAAGTTTTGATCATCGACACTAGAAATCGGAACCTCGTAGACGAAGATGTCATCTCGGTCCATGATATGGCTGAGTGCTTCACTCGGAGAAAACACCTTGTGGAATCTGTGATTGTACACATCGGTCACCACCATCTGAAAGATAGAGATTTTCCCTGAGAATATGATGATTTTTCACACGAGATACAGCAAATTTGGTTGTTACATGGTTTAATATCCCTATAAACATTTTTTCAGTCAAGTTGGGATAGAACGCTCCCCAAGTGATAATAACAATTAGTTCCTTAATCATGTGGATAACATGCAATGCCCAAATGCAAGTCTTCCTTATGGTCCTCTAATGAATTTGAATTGCAGATATTATTGAGCTTCAGACATTTTTTGACAATACTTGCTGCAAGTAGAGAAACCAGTTTTGTGTTTAGTTAGCAATTTTACAAATAGAGGATCTTACATGAGTGGTCATTTCATATGAAATTCATTAAACGAGCCTTCGACGAGTTTAATAAATTTCATATGAAATGACCACTCGTGTAAGATTCGTTTCATCATATGACTTTTAAAATAGGATTTTATCACTTTGTGTGGACATATTTTCAATAAAAAATACATTGTTGTTACGGACGTCGTCAACGACGTTACAAAGTACCGCAAAAGTTTTAATACATGTGTGGTCATAACGCTCCATGTCCACCAATTTAAGATTCCTGATGTAATACTTACAAATTCTGGTTTGACTTGTACATACTGAGAGAGGACCTCACAGAGGTCACCTACCCCTCCCGTCTTTGGCACAGTTAGTTTAAACTGAAATGGAGTAGAAACAGAATAGTTGAACTGTGAAGTAAGCATTTCCAACCAGGTGAAAATAAAGCAGGTTGGAAAGAGCGTTTAGTTGTCAGTTGCCCTTGTGGTCAATGAGTGTTTGTGAAGTGACTGGAAACGGACCGTTGAGTTGACTAGAAATGGTAACTAGAAGACCATCAATAGCATATCTATCTAGGGTTTCTGTAATTGACCTGAAAGTTTTGATGGGTAATTTAGATAAAACAAACATAAACACCAACTGGGAGCTAAAAAGATGGCATTTGGGACATTCTTGAGATCAACAGGAAGGCCTATCAAAGATCATAGTTCAAAGTTTAAAGTCTCATGTAAAATCATACCAAAACGTCCGAATAAACTCGCTCGAAGACCTAACACTTCTTGAAAAGCACATAGAGACAATAAAAGTACTCAGAAGCACCTAGAGGAAATAGCCAGTGGCATTTTGGCAAAAACAAAATCACCATCGTCACCATTTCTCCATAAAAGTGAAAGCTGTGGGTACTTCTAACGAGTACCAAAAACCTCGCACCATTTATGGAAAACAGACAATTTGATATAATTTTTTGCATTTATGTCAATGTTTAATGATTTTATAAGCTACATGTTAAGTCCCATATGAGACTTACATTCTGGGACTATACTGTGCTTATATCCCAAACTAGGAAGTACTCAAGGCATATACAGCGTACTCACTTGAACAGGTTTCTTGCTAGGATCAAGTGGGACCCAGAATATTTCTAGCTGTCTCTCCTTCTTGACCGGCAAGGGTAGAGACAGGTAACAGAACGGGTCAAATGTCACTGAGATTTTATCACATTCCGGACACTGCACGGTCGATTTAAGAAGTCCATGAAATATATCCACAATCACAGAATCATTCCTTTTCTTGTAATTCTCCCACGCTTCTGTGGCTACAACCTATAACAGATTAAAAACACTTATCGTTTGTGGTTACAATTCTGTATAATTTAAAAGGTTGCTGTTTTGATAATTAGTCCAAATTGTTTGTGAACACCTAGGTAATAATTATTGTCAATGAAAGTCTGAATATGTTACGATAGCTGCTAATTTTGACAGGTATTCCATTGTAATCATAACTACCATGTTAACAATACTTTAAGCTGCACATAACATGGCTCATTTCAAGAATACCTTATCCGGCCTATTGCCAGCATCTTTCAGTTCTACGTAAGGTTTCTTCCGTATTCTGTTGAGATCCTCATGTAGACCGTCTAGCAGGAATGCCATCAGTTCCTGGGAGTCTTGTTGCTGGTACCCAGAAAACTGGGGGGCAAATCGTCCTACAGCATACTGAAATAGTATCACATGAATTTAACCCTTTAGTGATGAATGGACTTTTCCACTGTTATCATTTGGATGAGTCCACTTGCATTTTTAGGTGAATCAGGAGTGATTTTTCAAATTTTATTCAATTTTTCTATGAAATTCCTCTAAGCAAACAGATCTGGACCTGCAGTTAGCTTAGGGAGAAAAATAAGAGCCGTCGCAGGACAGCATAACTCGACTAGCTTGTGCTATGCCACTAAATCTATTAAGACCCATGACCTTGAACTCAAGGTCACTCAGGTGGGTCGTGATGGTACAGCATAAAACTTCAGACCAATATCTACCAACACGCAAAGTATTAATTTGATCCATCAGTATATTCAAGACTTACAAAAACTTTAACCAAAAACTTAAACTCAAAATTTCCAAGTCCATTACCTTCATCTCAAGTTCACCCAGGTGGGTCATGATGGCACAGCATAAAACTTCAGACCAATATCTACCAACGTACAAAGTATCAACTTGATCCATCAACAAGTTCAAGAGTTATAGACTTAAAAAAAAAAAAATAACCAAAAACCTTAACATCTGAGCAACGCCGACGTGAACGCTAACGCCGACACCAGGGTGACTACAATAGCTCTTCCTGTACTTTCATACAGGCGAGGTAAAAAAGTATAGTACCTTGAAATTTCTTGGTACAGTGTAGCTGTATCTTCCCGACCACATGGTGTGGATGAGCTCGGCATATGAGGTAGCAATTTCTCCGTTCATCCCAAGTGGATTGTCCTCATTTAGATCCTCTTTCCATTTGTCTGACTGCATGAATTGCGTCAACTTGTGGACATTGCTCATACACTGCAAAAAAAATATGATAAATAATTCTCATCCAAATAACAAATTCCATATTTCTGTGATCAAGCACGACTATGGACTCCCAATAGGTACATGAGCTTGAAATTTCATATATATAAAACTACAAGTTTGCATATTAATTGAAGCAGTGAAATTGTTAATGTGTCTAAAATACCTTGGGGGAAAAACCTGTTGTCACCTTGGCTACACACTCACGTGAAGTCTCGCATAATCTCGTGTGTAGTTCTGTTATTTTGGTTTCATTCATTGAAGACACATCTCATGTTTTGGGCCAAAAAATCAAATCGGTAAATAATTTTGCGATCTCTGATTGTCAATCGATTCCAAAATATGTAATTCCAACTTTTCATCCGAATACGGAATCCTGGGCCGAACTCCCTGCGATGCGAAAACCGCGTTGGAGATTCGTTTTTTTTTGTCTGTGAAAACTCAATTGATCAGTGATTTGTGGCGATCGTATGGAACATTAAGGGGTTTTGGTGTGATTTGTGAGTTTTGCACTGCGAAATATGCTTGTATATGAACCTTGTCCCATTTTTTACGCGATCTGAGCGTGAAATATGGAGTGTTTCGGCCTTGTTAATTTCTGTCATTAAAAAATGCACAGGTACAAAATTGCTGCAAAAAGCATCCAATATGAAGCCGCTCAATTAAATGATAAAGAAAGCTCAAATTATGCTTTTAATTGATACTTTTTAGCTAAAACATATTTAACTCTGTACTCATATTGTGCCAATTCGTTTTAGAAACTAGATTAAAATCATTTTGTTGTCACTATTTGATGTTTTAAATACCATTGTTAAAATATGCATTCAGATATTGGAAAATGGGGATATTATCTTGCCATGCTGGCCTTTCTGACTGACCCTTGATAAGACAGACACCTCTGTATGACAGTCAGTTTAGCTTACTCCCAAAGGTGGCGCTCTTATAGAGGTTTGACTGTATATAGTTTTATGTTCATTCTAGATGCATATAAATTTTAATTGCAGACCTTACATTTACTAATCACATACGATGTTAAGTATTCATTCTTAATATTTACACACATCTCAGTCTGTAATCAATATCTGCAATTTACTTAAACTCACCTGTAAGGCTGAATTCATAAAGCATGTATTTCCTATATTAGACAGCCCACAGAGCCCCGGGGTGGTGCTAGCTTGTCCACCATCGTAACCGTTGTATGTGTAACTACCGTAGGACCCGTAGGTGTTGCCCGACCGAGTAGAGAATGAGGATCCCCCGGAGCCTGTGGCTCCACTACCACTGCTGGTGGTTCTGTATAACAAAGGTCTGAATTAGTTCAGTTCATATTGCAAACACAAAGCATTGTCATGTGAAATAAAATATAAATGTAAGATCCTTTAGAAGCAGTGAAAACATTGGCCATATTGGGCAACTTTATAAACCTTTATAAACTGGTGATGATAGCCAGATAAATATACTGCAATTTCAAAAATTCACACAAGGGTAGTCTAAATCAAAGACACGTCTGTCAGACTTTTTCTTGTTCAGTTTTTACCTGGACAGACAGTGACTAAAATCCACTTTAATCTCTTCACAATGCACCTACAAGTTTCTGACCTGACCAGGTTAAACATTATACAGATTGTGGGCAGCCGGGTTTGTGTCAGATGCTATCAAGAGGCTTGACTTTCTAGAAACTAAAAGTAATGCTATTGAGGCAGATAAAAACTGCACCTTTTAGTTTTCCCAAAGCTTCCTGGAGGTTTTCTTACTAAGCATGATAATGGTTGCATCCATGTTCAAAAGCATTATCTTTTCT
This sequence comes from Rugalucina vietnamica, assembly GCA_964017185.1. Lineage (NCBI taxonomy): Eukaryota > Metazoa > Mollusca > Bivalvia > Lucinida > Lucinidae > Rugalucina > Rugalucina vietnamica. The sequence continues at coordinate 48,321,187 of OZ024875.1, forward strand.
TCTTAAAACTTTCTGTGCAAGAAAAATAATGCTTTTTTGTTTGTTCTGTTGCTTAATATCCAATCGAATAACTATGATCATGTCTGGACGCCGAAATGCGTTCACCAAACTTACGCTTTGACAGGTGTAGCGGTCTGCCTTGGCCAGGTTCCATCATCATTTTTCTGCTCCAGCACCACAATCTGTCCGGAGTAGAGCCCAGCGTCCTGTAGGGTGTTCTCCTTCTTGTTGAGTTGTTCGTACATGTTGGTCATGTATCTGTTCCACAGACGAACCTCCTTATCTTCCGCGATGTTGAACTCCTGACGCATAGCTTTCTCTAAATCCTCTGTAATACGATGAAATAATAATAATCCTTCACGTTAGAAAACCGACAGTTTGGGTTTCAGACCAGGTCCTACACAAAACAGGCTGAACAACCATTGAAAATAGCTAGAAGCTTGAAATTTCAGATTTAGGGAAAAGAGGCATCGTGTTATCTATGGAGCGAAAACAAAGGTGCTGATCAGCTGTGCAGTTACTGCACCTTTGTTTTCACATATGCAGATTGTTGCATGCTCTTCTTGTTGAGTTGTTAAATGACTCTGAACTCAATACTGTGAACATTTTTTTTCGGGGTCAAAATATTGTTTCAGAGTGATCATTTAAAATTCCTATATTACCTAGGGATAATTTAAGATTCTTGGCGTTAGCTATTTACTGTCTAAATCTAAAGAGTGCCTCAATTCAATGTTTGGTGAAAAATTAAGCATTTGTATGTTTTTCTATTTCAAATAACAATATTATGTTCAGAAAACATGATGAATAGTTACCTATGGTATCAGCCCGGCTGAATTCTTTAAGGATTTGTTCATCTGGCCTTGAGTTCTCGCAGACCTTCAGGTGCCAGGGGTAAACCTCAACCTTCAGGCTCTTGGAATAAACTCCTTCTTCTATCACCTTTCTACGTATACCCTCCTAGCATGAAAAAAAAAAAATCATTCAGTGGCAATTTAAACCTTATATTGTTTCATTATGTCAAACAAATCTTATATAATTTATATGTCTTCAATGACAGTAAAAGCTCACAAAACTTAATTACATGTGGTTGTTGGCTTAATGTGGTCATATAATAAGGTGTCATTAACATAAATTTTACTGTGTTACTGTGCTAGCTAAATGACATTATAGTTCAGACCTGGCCCCCAGGTTATAAAACTTTTTTTCATGCTCAGTTCAGCTGAGACTAAAATTTATCCTGCTCATAAATGTTAATGCCAACAAATTGTTGGCATTTTAACATTTATGAGCAGGATAAATTACTGGCTTTGGAGTTCTAAACCTTCAATTTCAGTATTTATGAGCAGTTAAAATTTAATGCTCAGCTGAGTAGAGCATGAAAAAAGTTTAATAACCTCGGGACCTAGACAGAAACAGACATTGTTTTGTTGTTTTTTTATTTCACAAATTATGAGAGACTAACCTGATCTTGAGCAATGCCATACCAGGAGAGTAGTTTATTCCAGGCCTCCTCTGGGAGAAGAAAGTAGTCCAAGTCATCTATCAGGTGCTCTCGTAGAGTTGTATTACTACCCTCTGGAAAATCAGGAAAAATATACTATATTATGTCAAGTTACTGTTAGCAATTCTCATTTTATTATTGCCAAAAAGACACAACAGCCATGTTCGTTCTGCTCTTAAACACATTTTGACGATCCCCTACTTATAATCCAGAAATATTTCAAGTTGCTTTTATCAAATTATACTGAAAGATACATAAATCAGACATAAATAGCTCATACAAGAGTCATGGTTATTCCCGATCTCAAATTTCTATTTATATTTTGTAATAAAGTGTACTACTTGTATTTTGTCCAACATCCAAGCAAACATGTCAAGACAGAGCCTATGTATCCTGATATTAACTAGTTCTATACTTTAGCAGAAATTGGAAAGGCCAATATTACAGCATATATCGTCGGCCTCGTTACAAAATGCCGAACCTGCACTTTTGTGAAATTTTTTTTGGCTTTTTGGCCTTATTACAGACTCCCGCGTTCCACAGCACTGATACCTGGTCTTCTAGCCAATCAGAAAGTGGGGAAAATGCCATGTGATAAAATGCCGAACTGCGAGTGGTGATTCAAAATGCTGAAACTGCATTGTCCAAAAAGCCGAATCTGCATTTGGACTGAATAAATATGTTGAAGGAAAAGTAATGTCAAATTTAAATGTTTACAGAAACATAAATTTGAGGTAAGTAAATGCTTTAGACATGTAATTAAGTGATTTTAAGTTGATTTGTTTTGCAGTTTCGGCATTTTGAATTGTCTTTTCGGCATTTTGAGAAAATTTCTAAGTTTCGGAATTTTGATAAAAACAGTTGTTTGCTTCTCCTGAAAAGTTGTCAAAATGCAGGTGGCATTTTGTAACGAGACCGACGATATGTATTTTTTTTTACTAGAAAACGGCTGTATTCTGGTAAGATCAATAGCCGAACATGTGCAGTACCTTTGAGAATAGGTCTGTTGTCAATGGGCCCAGGGTTTGCACTCTCCTCTCCTGCACTGTACGAGTCCCAGCTCTCAAAACCAACATAACATTTCCACTGCTTCAGCCACTTGATGTCAATTATATACCTGAAATTGACATGGAAGTGTTCAATTAACATGTGAATTAGCATTTACAATGGTTTTATTTTTCTCGTTGATTTCTTATAATATCATTTTCAAATTTATATATATTCTTTTTATTATTATCTTTTTTTTACCAAATTTATAATTAACAAAGAATCCATGATGTTTCGAAGTAACTTCATTTAGACATAATTTACTGTTATATATTATTAATAAAAATTAATTAAAATACAAACATACAGCATAGGTAAACTTATTAGAAAATCACATACTTCTGTAGTGCCTATAGCGAATCCGGGACGTTTCGCCCCCAAACCATTTCGCCCCCTAGTCGTTTCGCCCCCAAGACGTTTCCCCCCTAGTCGTTTCCCCCCTAGTCATTTCGCACCCACTAGTCGTTTCGCCCCCCTAGTCGTTTCGCCCCCTAGTATATGGATATAGTATAATTACCTTATGTACATCATTTTGCTTCATGTAAATAATTATGCTAGGCAATAAAAATTTCAAACTTGTATAGTAAAGTCTTATTGTCTTATTTAATTGTTCACTTGGGCAATCAATGCTGTAAAAGACTTTGTTTGCAAAAGACATGTCATTTCGCTGGCTTTTGTAAATTAATATCTGAAAAGAAATTTATGATGGAGCATCGTCGCCCTGTCACGTCAGCCTAAGGGTAAGGTTTATGGATACCTTACCCTTAGTTACCAGCCAGTACCAGGCCATTTATAAATATTGGCCACTCGGGGAGGTGTGCATGAGTAGGACTTTTTACACTATAATATTATTTTAGTCTGTTTACCAATATTACACTGTAACCATTTACCAGCCATTTTTTCTTTCTTTTTTTTTTCTTTCTTTTTTTCTTTCTTTTTTTTTTTCTTCTTTTTTTTTCGGTCACAGACGTCGCAGGTAACGCCATGCTGGCATTTTCCGACAACCTTATTACATGCGATGCACAGATCAGACATTATAGAGAATTCAATGATGAATGATGCTTAATGAATTTGAACATCTTATATACCCGATAATCGGTCTATTAAAAGAAATCGCTGAATAAAAGATAATTAGATTTAAAATTCCACTGAGTCATTAAGTTCTTTTAAAGACAAAGCCTGCCGTATGCCGACAAAACCATACGATTCGGCAAGCAATCCTTGATTAAAGAATCTATTTTTCACACTTTAGTTAATCATCCTTCAGAAGTCGGTGTCAATAATCAATGGCATTAATTCTGCACGTTATTATACTGTAAGTTTTTCACACCTTCACTTTATTACCACATCAAACCTGATATCTATCTATCTATCTATCTATCTATCTATCTATCTATCTATTCGTTTGTCTATCCTAATTGACCTTAATAAATAAATAAAAAATGGGGGCGAAACGACTAGGGGGGAAATGGTATTGGGGGCGAAACATCTAGGGTATTGGGGGCGAAACGACTAGGATGGAAAATAGAGGCGAAACGACTAGGGGGGAAACGACTAGGGGGGAAACGTCTTGGGGGCGAAACGTCTTGTGACCCCTTTAGCCCAACCTATCATATAGGCTATCCGCCCGACTGTCTTGCCGATGACACAGCTTATCTGCACGTCTGAGTTATACCCTTGACCAAATGAGCAAGAAGACGGAAAAGGATCAGTTCCGGTGACCAATATTGATTTTTTCTCACAAAAGAGTAGCTTGCCGAATGGATCAATTAACATTAACAGAATAAAAATTAATAATTAAACCCAAAATTTAAGCATTTCTACACTAAAATATTGGATTTTTCTGTCATGCTGATGCCATTCATCGGCATGATGGTTGTGCAGATAAGCGACAATCAACACAAACACTGTCGTGCGGATAGCCAGTGTCATCAGTCAAACCAGTGACTGATCCTTCTACTTTACAAAGCTTAAATGCCTTAACTTCTGTTCACTTCCCTTCCTCTACTGTGTGTTTCCTGGTACAAAAACACAACACGATGTATATGAAAAGGAAACTGACAGTCAAAATGAAAAAAAAATGTGATGATTCATTGAAAACCCCGGCAGCGATTGAAGGAAAATTTTCACTGGCAAATTGCATAATCGGGCATTTATTCAAGGCGGAAAATGCAGAAATTTAGTCAATTCATTTGTACCAAATATCTCCTTTTTTCAGTGGAGTATCAATGAGGTTTTTGATGTCATTTTTCTGTGTTTCAACATCGGGTACTCCACCTTCCGCCATTTTCTTTCTAGAAGCAACGACGTTTGTAAGGACAAATTTGATTGGCTCATGCTATCGGTCCTACTCAACACCGAAAAGTAGTGACCATTACCGAGTCTGTTCGGCCCTAGAGACCAGGTTTGCTGAGTTCATTTCTTGAAATGGTACCCATTGAGCACCCTATGTAGTAAAACACTGGGAATCAGGTCCGGTACAACAATCTACAACAGGCGTCCCATTCACGGGATGGTTGATGAGACAGAGTGGTAAAGGTCATGCTCCTGATCACCAAGGGTTCAAGTCTTCCTCTGGCCATATGTGGGATAAGGCAAGTTCTTCTTGGCATGTGTCATGAGTTTCCCTAGAAGATTTCTAAAACGTTGATTAGAAGTCTCCATGGTACAGTGGTTAGGTCACTTGCCTTTTGCAAACCAGGTTACAGGTTCCATCCCGGCTTCTCTAGTCTGTCGGATGAGACTTTTATCTAAGTGGTCCAGTCTTCATATGACCTTAGCTGTTGGTGGGATGTCAAACTCCAAATCAACAAACCAAATGTTGATTGATTCCCCTCTATGAGTGAAATGATCTTGAAAGCAATGCTATATGCCGAATTTAAAGAAAAATCAACACAAGATAACTAGCAAGTCATCACTATGATTTTTTTTAAATTCAAAAGTGCTGACTTAGCCTACTTTCACAGTCCAGTGGCTTTGAAATTGTGAACATGAGTCACTAAACCGTCAAGAACTAATTCTTAAGAAATCAGGTCACTGTGACCTATATTTATTGGCTGGTTGATTTTTCCTGTTATAATTTTCTTTTTTCAAAATGTTGGACTTGTATTGACATTCTTTAGGAGTCAACTTGTTCCATATGTGACTCTTGATACATACTAAAGGACTTTGAAAACGCCTCACATACATCGGTTATCATTTTGCTTAAGACTGGTTAAAATTAAGCTGATTTATAAAATGCACATAATATTGTGTATCTCAACATGATAAGCAATATTTATTCATAAAGATTTGTTTGCTAAATTGTTTGCTAATACCGCTTTTGTTATTTTTTTAAAGAAAATCTTAGGATAGCTACAAAAAAGGGCCTCTGGTGATACCGTACAACAACAAAACAAAAAATAAATAAAAATGGCGACTTTCGTTCAATGCCGTTTAAGGAGCTGGCGTTTTTCGCTGACGTCAAGCGTAGTGGTCAAACAAAACACATAGACATACAATTACAGACCCAAAAGTTATGGTAATTTTTACACAAGTTCATGCCTATTTAATAACTTCAGAATTCATTTCATTATACGCACAAAAATTAAGTTTTCTTCATAAACGTTAGTTTTCTTCATAAACGTTAGTGGCATAATTACCACAGTTTTAGTGCAATTGAAAGCCAACTAACAGCATATTTGCTTGGCTTTTGGGGTTTCTTTCTAGAAATCATGTTGGACCTGATGAATATTTTTTGTCTTCATAATTTTTTTTTTGTTAAATAATTGGTAGTTTGAAATCATACTGTATGATGTAAATCACTGGCATTTTGGTTATGGAATTCAGGCAAACTGATTGTACTTTTCGGCTCGAAAACATATTTGCCGAAATATCCTGTATTCTAAAAGAAATAATCATCATTGTGGCCAATTTATAGAGTAGCGTTTTCAAAGTCCTTTAGTATATGTTCATGGCAGCATTAATTCTTTATTATGTTTAACAAAGCAGATTTTTATTGCTTTTCCATTAAGGCTGTATATGAAATTTGGTTAATCATGTTTCATGTCCCCCTCAGGTCATACTGAGACAGAAGCCTGTGATCAAACTTGCAACCCCTGGTCTACACTGCAAAAGGTTGAACAGCCAAACCACACCACACAGGCTTTGGAGAAAATTGCAATTAAATATTGGTTGGTTTATAATAGTGCCTTATGTTAACAGCTTAGGACATGTTGGGTCAGTCAATTATCTTAGCCACACTGTTCCTGGACAAGCCTCCTGGAGGCAGGTTACCAGTACTAATTATTTTTCCCACTAAAGCATTAAATGGAGGACAACACATGCCTCAAGCAAGTGTATAGCAAAAATTGGCTAGAAATGTGGTTTAAGATAAGAAATGAGGAGATTTTGGCTCATAACAGAACACAACTCATTATGTGTACAAATACTGTTTATTATTAAAATGTTTAAAAGTTACTTTTACATCAGAAATCAGCTTACAAACAGCACTTTTAAAATTCAACATAAAGGAATGATATAGTATAAATATAAAATTCAGGAAAAAGAGTGCTTCTAATAAAAACAAGAAAAAAATTCAGATCTAAATTTTTAAATAAAAACACATGGCACTTAAATTAATTAAAAATTAACATCCCACCAACCACTCTTAGTTTTTCTTTCATAAATTAGTCACAATTGGACAGAATACTGTAAGTTCACAAATGTTCACAAGAACTTCAATTTTTGCTAGTTTTCCCCAATATGAGGCCTTGAATTTTTTTAAAAAAGTTCTCACTTTAAAAAGCTTACAGAAGCTTTTAATGCCATCTTGCAAATTCAAGAACTCGCTAATAATTTGGACATCGTAAGAAAATTTTCAAAATACGTCATTCACAGCCATCAAATTAATGTGTATCTAATCAGCTTTTGCTTTGTTATAATTTCTTACTTTCATTGATCATTACGAAAACTTGCCCATGCAATATACAGATACTTTTCAGCAGCAAAATTGGAAAATTCATTGGAAATATTTTGATATTTTTCTTGATTTTGCTCAAAACACTGATTGTGGGTACACGTTAGAACCGCCTCGATCAGGTGGTTCTAACGAGTACCCACGATCTATGTTTTGCATAAATAAGGAAAATAGGTATACCCCTGTAAACCCCAGTTTTTCTCTATAGAAGTGGGGTTTAAGTAGGTATTTATTTCACGCAATGTTTTCCTGATGAATGTCACAGGAAATTTAACTGTCTTTCCATGTGTCACAAATGTTTGTATGTAAAAGTTCAGAATCTATGTTTCACTAAAAGCAGTATAAAACAGATCTATCACCCAAAAATGGTACAATAAAATTGCAACAAAGTACACCACAACCTCTTTAAACAATAGATAACATTAATAAAAGCATATGTTATATAAGCTAACAATATATAAATTTGAAACTCTTATGGCACAAGGAAATAACAAATTCTCATCCGCTTAAGACCTGTTTACACATTCACGATTTTCTTTACAATTTTTCCTGATTTCTCAGGGTCAGAAAAATCGACAACCGTACACAATTCGTGGTGAATCGTGAGAATTTGTGGTGTCAAAGATTCCACGACTGGCTACGATCTCTCACGAACAGCCGCGAATATAGCTACGGTGTCAGTACGAATAAGCACAATTCCGCTATGGTTGCGATACGAATTCGGCCGCGCCCAATAACCACCACAATTTGCAACAAATGTTTTAAACAGTTTAAAACTTCTGTAGCGCTACCGTGGAGTTTCCCGAATCATCACGATTCATCAAGATTCACCACTATCCACCACAGTTCTACTACAAATCACCACGGAACACGACGATTTTACAAATCGTGGCGAATCGTAGCTGCACCGTAGCCAAAAATCATGTATGTGTAAACAGGCCTTTAAATAACAACAACAACACATTCCAAGAAATATCTCTAAATTTAAGCAGCATGTCAAATAAAGTATCATTAGAAAAACAAAGTTTTCTTCATTAAAAAATTATGGCACAAATCAGCTCGCTGATCTCTAACAGCAAAACAGACAAAACAAAAATAAAAAATCCATCTACAACAAGAAAAACATATACAAAGGAACCATTGAGCTGCGTTACGAGAAAAAAAGATTTTTGCATATGCAGCGTTTCTGCAGTGTCAAGAAGCGATAGAGAGAAATAAAAGTAAATATAAGCAATGAACTTAATTTTTCAGAGGCTCATGGAGCAACGAACCGCAGTGGGTCGCTAGCAAAGTGAACATGAACCTCTTCAGGGTTCATTCACTTTGCATGCAAATGTCAGTGATTCATAGCTCCATGAACAAGAGAAAAAAAAAGAAATTCATTTCTTAAATAATATAAATGTAGCCCCACACAGGCAATTGTGAGACAAGCCAATGTGCCAGATGGTTTTTCTCATTATATATGCTAAAATAATCTTGAAAGGGATGTAAAACTGAATAAAAAAATAGTAGAGATCCTTAAAAACAGTACAGCTCTGTAATGTAGATACTGTAAAAAGTTGATTGAAATGCATAATAAGCATTGCCTTAAGACAAAATTTTAATGAATAGGAGAAGGACTAGATTCTAGATTCTAAATTTTTTTAATGAATTGCAGCAGGACTAGACTCTAGATTCTAAAATTGTTTAATGAATATTCTTGCATAGAAATCTATGCACATTGCTGTTTGAAGCCGTTTTCGATTGGTTGAACCCATGTTCAAATCATGAAATTCACGTGCAGTTTGAACATGGGTTTTGGCCGACGTCATTGGTCAATGCGACGTGACGTCATGTGTTTCGTTCTAAACAAAATGGCCGACGTTGAAGAAGCTCCGCGGTTTTCGGTGAGTTTTTACGTTGTTAATGTTATTTTCAAGAGATTTTAGGTGGATTAGAGAGAAAATGCAAGAATAGCGATCAACCATGGTTTGTTTCAGTGTTCAAACATTCGCTGGATCACTCGGAAGGGGTTTGAACACGCGGCCTGCGGCCTTGTGTTCAAACGCCTTCCTCGTGATCCATCGAATGTTTGAACACTGAAAACCATGGTTGATCCCTATAGCAGCAGGACTAGACTCTAGATTCTAAAATTTTTTAATGAATAGCAGAATGACTAGATTCTAAAGACTGAACATCTTGTTTTACAGCTTGCAACTTAAGTTACAGCTTGCAGCTTAAGGGAAAATATATGCACACTATCCACTTTTTGGCATAACTTATTTCTCTTTTAACAGAAATGAACATTCTTTTATGTTGTAAATACATGTAACAACTATGAGACATAAAACAAACTGGCAGCTTTCGTTCAAGAAAAAAAATATACAAGTTTTGATTTGATATGTTTCCCTGGTTAAGTGGTAACCAATCTCATCTCTCCTTGTTGCCATGGTAACCATTAGGTAGCAGAGTATGGAGGTGGTTGCACAGGCCCCGTTGGTGGAACTGAAATTTATAGAAAAATGTTTTTATTATTATTACACCAAACCTGTCTGACTGACATCTGAATGCACTGTATGTATTGTGTACTGTGGGTGAATGTCTATTTGAAACAAATTACTGCTGAACATTTTTAAATGTCATTTTTTATGAATGTAACATTTTCAGGTTTTGTTTCTTAGCTTGAGAAAACAAATCTTATGAATTATTTGAGCTGCCACACAAGAAAACCAACAATTTGCATAGGCGGAAACAAAGCCGCAGATCAGCTGTGCAGTAACTGCACAGCTGATCAGCGCCTTTGTTTTTGCTGCACTGATAGTACAATCCGAAATCTAAAATTTCAAGCTTCTAGCCTGCTTCTGCGACTGTACAGGCTGCTTTGTGTCAGACCTGGGGGCGGAAACCCAAATTGTTGATTTTCTCACACACAGGCTCATTTGTAATGCAGAGAGACACAAACCTGAGACAGCTTATTTCTACCAATGAGGTCAAATTCTGTTGCCATGTCTTTATGCCCATGTATTCGATTACTAATCAGGGAGTAAATATCTTACCAGTCATTACTAGTTCCAGTCCCACACAGGCAAATATGTGAGACAAGCAAAGTTCTGGGCCCAGTTGTTCAAAGCTTCATTAGCTTAACATCATCGTTAAGACCTCAAATTGTTAAGTAAATGCCGACTACATAAGCAAATACACTGTTATTTTTTGTTGATAAAATGTGAGAATCCTTTGCATTATTTTTTGTTGATAAAATGTGAGAATCCTTTGCATTGCATGCATTGCAAAGGATTCTCACATTTTATCAACAAAAAATTACTGTATTTGTAATATTCAAGTTTGAAGTTTAATGAATCTAACTAACGATGTCGTTAATTTTGAACAACTGGGCCCTGCTTGCTACTTTGTCAGTTGTTGTATGCCTTGGTACTCCCAATTTCACCCCACCTACCGGAACTGACTAACCCATCTCATGTGAGTGGAATAATCTTTAAAGGGACTTAACGAAAACATGCCCATGTAATATACAGATTTTTCTTAAGTTGTAAAAATTGAAAATTTTCAGAAGATAAAGTTCGATATTTTTCTTACTTTTTGCTCAAAACATAGATTGCGGGTACACGTTAGAACCGCCTCGGCAAGGCGGTTCTAACGAGTACCCACAATCTATGTTTTGGAGAAAAAATAAGAAAAACAGGTATACGCCTGCATACCCCAGTTTTGCTGTATAAAAGTGGGGTTTTAGTGGGGTATACATTTCACGGACATGTTTTCCTGATGGACAAATCTGAATTTGAAAAAGAAAATCATCAACCTGCATCAGGCTTGTACTCCATATTTGGGTCAGTCTGGTATCCAGCAGGTTGTGTGGGCTGGTAACCAGTCTGTGGGTAAACACCAGTACCAGCTTGTGGGTAAACACCAGCTTGTGGATAAGGTGTCGTAGTTGGATAGGCTCCCATGGGCACTGGGTTAGGTGCTGGTTGTGCATTCTGGTACACAGTCCCACGTGTAGCCCTGCGTCTGTTGCACACACAGCAGACGACAATGATAACGATAACAGTGATGACAACAACGGCTGCAATAACACTGATAATGACAACATAGGTTGTTGTGAGCACAGTTTCAGCTAGCTCGGAAAATTCTGAATCTGGAAAAGAAAGAAAACTAGAAAAAGTGCCTTGAGAGGCACGTATACCCCCGGCTGATAGCCACCAAGCCCCCTTCCCTACCCCCTACCTAAGCAATCCGGCACATGCTCACCCCTGACATTGAACCTCACATCACCAATGAAAAACAGTACCCTTATCAAGTACATTTTAGAAACCACCAAGCCCCCTTCCCTACCCCCTACCTAAACAACCCGGCACATGCTCACCCCTGACATTGAACCTCACATCACCAACGAAAGACAGCACCCTCATCAAGTACATTTTAGAAATAAGCAGTGTAAAGTACTTTACATACAAAGATGGGGAAGTGTAGTTTTAGAATGACATATCTATTTTAGAGCGGTACAGTGGAGATAGCTAGCAAGTTGTTCGTGCATTCGCACGCGCCGTGCGTTGCCCACGCACGCTATACGCAGTCATAGGCCACGCACTACCGTGCGAAGTTAGCGCGAGGGATTTTCGGCCAATAAGAAATTAGTCTGAACTCGCAGTACCAACGCATTTTCTAAATATCTTCGCGATGGGTTTTCAACCAATATAAACTGCGAACCACTCACGCGAAATCTTCGCATTTTTCCAATATTTTTCGCGTTGGTTTTTTAACCAATAAGAAACGCGATAATATCTGCGTGGGGACACGTGACCAGCGCACGAAATTGGCCAGCCAATCAAATGTGCGTTGGCATTTTTGCACGGTAGACCACGCCCTCTATGGACAGACCCACTATGTGACCCTTTTCAATGAAAATAAACAGCCATGTTTCATCGGATCAGTTCGGATCAGTAAATATTTGTTTTAAAATAATGTCTTGACAAAACTTGACACTTCTCTATGTCAAAAAAATACATAAAGTTCGGAAAAAAAATGCTGGGTTTTGTGTTTCAGGAAATACTTAATCATATCCTGCAGAATCCGGCCTAAACAATTATGTATGGAGCAGTAGCAAAAATAAATAAATAAATAAATAAATAAAAATAAAAAAATAAAAAAAAAAAAAAAAAAAAGATAATAATAATAATAATAATAATAATAATAATAATAATAATAATAATGGGTAAAATGCACACCATTTTTCGTCATTTGTCAGCATTTTCTGCAATTTAAAATACTTTGTTTTTCGCATGGATGTTAAATTTGCTAAGTGAAATTTGCGTTTCGACAAACTATTAAAGCGTTTCTTTAACTTACCCCTTTGAAGATATATATGCATTTTGATAGATAAAATCATCCATTTATCCGAAACACACGAAATATCACGTGTTAAATAACGTTAAAATTCCGTCACATTGAATTCATATTCTGCATGCATGGAGGAAACCGTCTGCTTTTACAATAGTCAAGCTCATGAAACCCTGGGTATAATATTGGCCCCGTCGAAACAAACCTTTGTGTGTGAAGATTTTTTTTTTTCCTTATCTTGAAAGACATTTTGGCTACGGGCTTTAGAACGTATACACGGCTTTGAAATTCTGATCGAATTTACCGGACAGCGATATGTTGTCTGATTTGAGTACGTGTAGATGTGCAGTCTGGTCCAAGCAATGCTAGCTAAAACCATCAGCCCCATTTGTCATAAAGGACATTTTGTCGTTAAGGGTCTCTTAAGCCCCTATTATCCGCCAATGATCACCATACCCCACGGGCCAATACGAGAGTAAAGTGCGTTTTATTGTCAATACTGTCAAAACATTGGGGCTTTGAAGTTGTAGGGCACATCCGCGGTAATTGTTAGTTCTTCCATAAATTATACTGATATAATCGAACTGCATGCGGGAGTAAAATTGCTTATTTGTTCCATTTTTACAGCCGCATCATGAGAAAAAAAAAACAATGTGGTTTCCGAACAGGTCCTACACAAACCGAGTTGTACAAGCATAGAAGTTTCATAGACTCTGAGGCTGCAAATTTTGGATTTTAAAAATTAAAGGAAATTCTTAAAATTAAAGGAGTTGTTCTATTCATGTAGCGAAAACAAAAGCGCCGCTCAGCTTCGCAGTTACTTTGTTTTCGCTATGTAAAATATTTTGTTCTCATGGTGCGGCATATTTATTTATTTATTTATTTTCGAAAGATGTCCCGATCAAATACTAATAACTTCACTTATCACTTAAGTGGCTTCAACTGATTTGGTTGTGCGAAAATGAGGTCATGTCAAGACGGAGCCACTACTCTGACTCTTGGTTTCAACCAGTACTCTGGAGTGTCTTGCTCAATGACCAGATACGGTGCCGGCAGTGGGGATTGAACCCTCAAGGCTATATTTTCTCTTCATTGCTCTTCGTATTCTTAATATAATTCTTCTTTTAGAGAAAACACTGGATCCCTTTATTCGGCTAACGAAGGTTTTAAACAAAGCTTTATGAAAGCCCAGATATACTTCTTTCAACTGAACGGAATGATCACTGTAGGAATTTCAAGTATGTTCAAACATGCAACTGCATGTAACACTTCGGGGCGGAGACTCACTTTTGCTGAAAATAAAAATATGCGATTTCGCTCGAATGGTGTTATTTTTACATCGTGAACGAATGAATCGCAAGAAGCTACTAGAAAATTAGCAGTGTACACTTAAATGAAAATGCATTTCACTAATTGAGGTGGTGATCAAGTGCACGCTACTGTCACCCATGGAAATAAGGAAGTCTTGTTGCTTATTCTGTCAGATACTTTGATTTTTTTTTTTTTTTTTTTTTTTTTTTTTTTTTTGTACAAAAGGGCACCACAATTAAACGAGCATTAAAATAAAACATGACTTGCGACAAACAAACTAGAGAGTTCATTAGAATTCTGACTTGAGAAGCTGTCCTCTCTCTCTCTCTCTCTCTCTCTCTCTCTCTCTCTCTCTCCTTTCCTTAATGATACCATAAAACTGTGCTTGTTATGCTTATAATATTGCTGCTCATGTTGTTAGCATGTATTGTATCACCTGAGTTATTGAATAAGTTTGGAATTTGGAATGAGATTTGTAATAGACGCACATCATCACCGAAAATGAACATGATGAAAAATGCGCTAGTACTCACATACAATCTGGTTTTATTCTAATCCATTTACATTTGTAGAGTCCCAACAAATCGAACCACAACCTTTTGCATTTGTGATTTTTCTATGATTTGTGTCAAAATCACGCATATAAAAATAATTGAGCCGCGACGCAAGAACGCCGGTCTTATTCGGGGTTTCCGAGGAGGTAAGACACAAACCGGCCTGTACAGACATAGAAGCAGGCTAGAAGCTTGAAAGTAAGGTTTCACGTAAATGACGAATAATACTATCTGTGTAGCAAAAACAAAGGAGCGGATCAGCTATGCAGTTACTGCAAGGCTGATCTGCGCATTTGTTTTCGCATATGCAAAATCCGGTTTTATCACGATGCGGCTCATTAATAACCCGGAGCGCGCGGATATGTTCTTTCAAGTTGTAACATGAAGACGGCGTGTGTCAAAGCGCCGTTGAGTTATACTTGTCGCGTGTCTCAGACACACTTCTTTAAACTTTACGGGTGTTATTTATTACCTTTTACACCTGTAGAGATATGCCGCTGTCCTAACCGTTTGATTCAATTAAAAACTAAAATAGTCTTTACGATTAAAGAAATTCCGGCATATCTTTTTTTTTTCTCTCCATTCTATAATTATGACGGTTATATGAATAAGACGCAGAAAAGCAATTAATGTAAAATTTTGGTCAAAATCTTGAACATAGGCAATTGTCAAATATTTTATCTTATTTTGATAAATTATTATTATCATTATTTTTTTTTTTTTTCATTTATTTATTTCACTAAAATGATTTTAAGAAGAAAATATTCCATTATGCAACTTATTCATGCGTATATTTTGGCCCAACGCGCAGGGAGCCAAACTATTGGCTCAAATACCCATGCAGATACTGCAGTGCCTTTTAAATGATTTGATTGGATAAAAGCGTTCCTGCGTGGACCTGCGTTGGCTTCGCGGGTATAAACAGGTAATATGATTGGTGCTTGACTACCTGCGCAGACATCGCGAGTACGACTATGACTGTACGTGTTGATAATATGATTTGATTGGTTTATAATGATACCTGCGCGAAACTCGCGAAGCAACGCAGGACTAACGCGATAATTCCCCACGCGTGGGCCTCGCACGTACAACGCAAGGCACCTGCGAAAATGGTTAACTTTTAAGAAATCTCTACTGTATACAGAGCTGACGTGTATACCCAATCTAGGACATAAGCGCGGACATTTTGGGTCAGGTCCTCAGTCCTAGATTGAAATGAAATTAGAATGTCATTCTTAAAAAAAAAAAAAAAAAAAAAAAAAAAAAAAAAAAAAAAAAAAATTAAGATGTCCTAGATTTTGACCTCTAGCCCCACCACCCCCTCTAATGTCTAATGTCATTAGAAACAAGGCAAACCTTATAGAGTACCTATGGGGCAAGTATGAATGATTTTTTAACATGATAGTAAAAAAAAGTACAGAAAATACAATTATTAAAGAAGTTCTAGATTTTGACCTCTAGCCCCCCCCCCCCCCCCCCCCCCACACACACACAGACCCTAGAGTCTGAATCTTACATGGTACCTATGGTCTAAGTATGAATGCGTTCTGGCAAGACTTAGTGGATGTCAAGAAAACAGACTTACAGAAAGTTTATCATGGTATATATCATATAAAAATGTGTCCTAGATTTTGACCTCTAGACCCATCCCTGGGGACGGTAACCAGGATTTGGTGACATTGAATATGAAAGCAAATATGAACTATATAAGAATACATTCCTATGATTGTTTGTTAAGATATGAACTTAAGAGAAGAAACATTAACATTGTAAACAGCACATTTTAAAGGTGACCTAGATTTTGACCTCCAGCCCCACCCCCGGGCAAGGACCCTGGGGTCCGAACTCATGGAAACAAAGCAAACCCTATAGGGTACCTATGGTCCAAATATGAATAGTTTCTGACCATTGGTTCATGAGATATACACCTCTAGAGAAACTTTAACCAAAACTTTGACATAAATTCTACGAACGTTCCGGAATTACGAACGAAGAAACGAACTAACGAACGAACATACGAACGGACGAACGGAAAAGCGAAAACTATATACCCGTCGGCATAAATGCCGGGGGTATAAATATGGTAATAAGAGCTGTCGCAGGACAGCGTAGCTCGCCTGACTTGTGCTTTGCCACTACATCTGTTAAAATCTATGACCCATGACCTTGACCTCAAGGTCACTCAGGTGGGTCATGATGGTACAACATAAAACTTCAGACCAATGCAAAGTATCAACTTGATCAATCTACATGTTCAAGAGATATAGACTTATAAAAACATTAACCAAAACTTAAACACAAAACTTCCAAGTCTGTGACCCTGACCTCAAGGTCATCCAGGTGAGTTGTGATGTACAGCATAAAACCTGAGACCAATATCTATCAACATGCAAGTATCAACTTTATCCATCAACATGTTCAAGAGATTAAGACTTTAACCAAAAAATTTAACACAAAATTTCTAAGACTGTGACCTTGACCTCAAGGTCACCCAGGGTAGGTCATGATGGTACTGCAAAAAACTTCACACCAATATCTACCAACATGCAAAGTATCAACTCGATCAATCAACATGGTCAAGAGATATAGACTTACAAAAGCTTAAATCAAAAACTTAAACACAAAATTTCTAAGTCTGTTACCTTGACCTCAAGGTCACCGAGAGTGGGTCATGATGGTACTGCATAAAACTTCAGACCAATATCTAGCAACATGCAAAGTATCAACTCAATCCATCAATATGGTCAAGAGATATAGACTTACAAAAACTTTAACCAAAAACTTAAACACAAAATTTCTAAGTCCATGACCTTGACCTCAAGGTCACCCAGGGTGGGTCATGATGGTACTGCGTAAAACTTCACACCAATATCTAGCAACATGCAAAGTATGAACTTGATCCATCAACATGGTCAAGAGATATAGACTTATAAAAAACTTTAACCGAAAGTGTGACGCGGACGCGGACGTACACGTAAACGTAAACGGAGACGACCGAGGTGACTACAATAGCTCTATGCACTTCGTGCAGGCGAGCTAAAAAACATCTGACATATCTGATATTAGAAATAATCACAGACTGAATCATTAAAGGTCTCCTGTCATGGGATATATGCTCATTTTTTATATTTATAAGCTTTTAAAGTGACAACTGAATACTGTTATTAGCCAAAACTGTCTCTTTCCTGGCTTTCGATTTCGAGAGGAAAGGGTCAGTTAATACGTTGTAATAAGTTTTTTATCAAGAAATGAAATATACTACGCATGCTTCTGTTTGTTTGTTGTGTGTATAAGCGAAGTAATTATTCTAAGTTTGGGTAGTGAGTAGATTTGTAAAGATCTTGAGTAACATG
Source organism: Rugalucina vietnamica (assembly GCA_964017185.1). Lineage (NCBI taxonomy): Eukaryota > Metazoa > Mollusca > Bivalvia > Lucinida > Lucinidae > Rugalucina > Rugalucina vietnamica. The sequence goes on from OZ024875.1 coordinate 48,339,244, forward strand.
GTACATGTGTATAGCACAAATGAGATTTGTATTAGGTATATTTACAATATTATCAAGTAGAATTATCTTGTCGTCAGACACATAATACATAAATACAAACAAGAAGTGAGAAACTGCATTTAAGAACAGATTTGTGTGACAAACTGATCAGAGCTAAAAGATTAAGCTTATAAACTCGTAAGACCTCATATGCTCAATTGAATAAAGCATTAGGTTGGCGAGAAGTACCATAATAATTATTATGTTTTTCATGAACTTTGGTTTAACATACAGATCAAGCTCAGTGTAGCATTGACTAGACAATAAGGTTTGAGCTTATAACATGATGTTATGTTATGATTGTCAGTCTGACAAGAAGTACCATAGTTATTACATGTCCTTCATAAACCATGTTTTAGCTGAATTTTCGTATCATGCAGATCAACCTCAGTATAGCATTGACTAGTCGATAAGGTATGAACTGATAATTTAAGCTTCATTTCCATTATTGCTATGCCTCAAGGTGACTTATTATTTTTCACTAATAGTATGGTCTGTTTTTCCCATTGACCATAAAAGATATAAAAAGATATTGTTATGGTGCCATTTTAAATTGTGCATGTTAACACAAAAGAAAAATCACCTTTTTCCTAAATATCTATAGGCAATCACAGATGGGCAGATGGTGTGAATATCTACTTATGTGTGTTATATATCCCAACAATTGATGGTGCGGGTACATGCTTTTGTTATAGCTGCAAAGAATTTCTGATTGGGGCCTGCAGCACAAGTCTTCGATGAAGACTTAAAAAAAAAACACACACACAAAAAAAAAAAAAAACGATATCAGTCATGGGACATGAGGAGATAGGCACACCACATCTGCTTATCTGCAAATGCCAATTGTAGAATTTAAGCTAAACATAACTTAACTGAGTTATATATATATAAGTGCAAATCCAAGATTTTTGATGTTTTGAACACTATTTGTGTTTAAACATGACATTGTTTCATTTTGTTTGTATGTTATTTGTTATACTTATTATATGTTCTTACTTCCTTCTGTCATCAGTCATGCAAGTCGAGCGGTTCATTCTATGTTTTCATCTATTTCTAAATGGCTGAGCTAAAAATACTGTCCTTTAACACTCAAGGACTGGGTGGAATTAAGAAACAAAAAGATGTATTCCAGTATTTAAATGATAAAAATTTTGACATTTACTGTCTGCAAGATACACATTTTACCAACAGCGATGAAATGCATATCAGAAACAGATGGGATGGGAAGTGTTTTTTTGGTCCAGCTCCACAATCTAATGCAAGAGGTGTAGCCATATTTTTCAATAAAAATGCTGTCGACAAGGAGATCCTATCTCTCCGTACTTGTTTATTCTATGTGCTGAAATCCTATCAGTAAGAATAAGAAATAACAAAAATATAAAAGGAATAAAAATTGATAATACCGAAATCAAATTCTCACAATATGCCGATGATGCTTCTGCCTTTCTGGATGGCTCAAAACAGTCTCTTGAAGAAATTTTACAAGAACTAGAAACTTTTGCAGACATATCAGGACTAAAAACAAATTTTGACAAAACACAAGTAGTATGGATTGGGGCAAAGAAATACAGCACTGACTCGATTAAAACAAGATGGAAACTATCATGGGGAACGACTCAATTTAAACTGTTAGGGGTAATTTTCAATGTTGATCTTGATAAAATAGTAGACATAAATTACAAGGACAAAATTGCTCAAGTTAAAAACTTAATAAAAATCTGGCAGAGAAGATTCCTGACACCACTTGGAAAGGTAACTGTAATTAAAACCCTTATACTACCAAAAATAACTCATTTATTGATAGCTCTTCCAAACCCTAACTATGATTTTCTTAAAAATATCAATAGCATATTTTATGATTACCTTTGGAATGGCAGAGCAAAAATAAAACAAACAATAGTTATAAAACAATATCTTGAAGGTGGTTTAAAAATGATAAATTTAAAAGCTTTCTCTCAGGCACTTAAAATTACTTGGAATGAACTATATAATATTGATGATAAGGCATGGGAAAACATTTTTGATGCACCTTTCAGGATTACAAAATGCACTAAACTAAGATGGTTCCAAACTACTATAAACCATAAGATTATGGTTACAAATAACTTTTTATTCAAGATCAACTTAATAAACAACCCTAACTGTTCCTTTTGTGGAAATTCTGAAGAAACAATTGAACATCTACTTTGGAAATGCCCCCAAACACAAATTTTTATTAAAGAAATGATTAAACAATTCAAAGAAATGTCAATAGATTTAAACCTGACAGAGGAAACATTCATTTTAGGGAATTTCTCTAAGAGTACATCTGAAACAGTCCAATTTTTATTGCTGATAGCTAAATATTTCATCAGTATGTGTAGAAACACTAATAAACCCTTGATGTTTTTAGTATACAAGATTAATGTTAGGTCTCTGTATCTTAGCCATAAAGAAATAGCTTTGAAGAACAATAAAATGCCAGAATTTATGCAATCATGGAGACCTTTTGAGAAACTTCTAGATATTGGCTAGATTCCTAAGCTTCTGCTACGGGAAGGCATGTATGTACTTTTTATGAACACACTTTACTATATGAACAAACTTGTGGAGTCTTGGAATCTTGATAGTATAAAAATACTATGGCATCGGAAGATGGAAATTACTACAATTATACTGCCTGGATTCTAAGTTTCAAAATAGAACAAAGTGAGCATGACTTTCTGTGGTGTAAAGCAGGGAATTTTAATGAAAAAAGGGGACACAGATTCAACTGATTCAAAAAAAAAAAAAAAAAATATTGCCACCCTTTGATAGAGATATTTTGTATCAATGAAGTGAACAGAGAATGACTTGGCCGCTTTGTTTGACTGATGACACCCTCTTCCCTATCTATCCTCCTTTACCCTGTTTCTTTTTCTCTCCTACCCCTGTTGAATTCTCTCTACATTGTGGATTATGATAAAATGAAAACAAAATTTTGTTACTATGAAAACTATGCATGAAACATGTAATTGCAATTAATAATGTGTATGAGAGAGTGTACAAGTGAGTGTTTATATACACATGTACATATTGTAGTTTGTAAGGTATGGAGTGGGGTGGTCCTCCCCGACCCACTCTATGCCGTTTGACGGGGAGAATAAACGGGGGCCTTTTCTGGTACCTCAAAAAAAAAAAAAAAAAAAAAAAAAAAAAAAAACATCTGACAATGGCATTGCTAAGGCTTCTTTAAGCTAAACATTTGGTATACTTTTGTAAATGCTACATATGTATTTTACAAACTGATATAAAGGGCACTCATTTGAAATTTACTGAAAACAAAATCATAGTATTTAGATAAGGTGGCAAATGGCAACCTCATAATCAAAAAGATGCCCTCACTTGCAGGCGTTAAAGCCACTATGTTACAAGTCCTACAATCAACTAAAAGTTGATTTGGTCATGGCAGGGCCAGTTCTTCTTCTTTTCTAGCCACAAGCTGAACAAATCATTTGTTGAATCATGTACAATTTGAAATTGTGTCAGGCCAGGGTGAGGCTGGAAATTTCCCAAAATTTTTTTCTCACCATGTTATGGACAAAAAGAAGATAATTACCTATCTGAGTCACCTTGAGATGAATATTGTATCCATGCGTACTGCCCAATCCATACCTGGACACGCCTATCTTGATGTGTGATTGAGCCCACAGATACTCGGGGGTACTGTTTAGATTTTGCAAAAAGCTAATACTTGTACTTTTTTTTTTTAAATTATTCTTGTATTTTTTTCTTCTTCATTTAGCTTTTCTGCATTAGTCCTGACCTTATACAATTAGAAAAATATGTCTAGAATACATAAAAAGCATTAGAAATACTGATAAGCAATCACTAATGTAAAGAAAAAGCACAAGATAAACAACTTCGCTTCTCCAAATTTTCGACCGTCACTGTGAAAAGACAAACAGATTCACTAATCCGTAACTTACAAGAATCTTATATATATCAGCATGTCCGGGAATCATTACGCTTCAATCGGATACAGAAAGCATTTAAATATTCCCTTGCATACCCACAAAATCGGCTATTAAACAACGATTCTCATCGCTACCGCGTTGAGATGGCCGGAAGTAAACAATGGATGAGACTGGATTCCGGGCGTACGTTGTAAAACGGCGAAAACGGGTAACCAGCGATCAAACCGAAAGTAACCTCTGATTGCGTCAGACTTGATTGACCAATGAAAACAAGCGGTTCAGTCACATGGCAATTTGAATTTCGTTGCGTCATACCTGATTGACCAATGAAAACAAGCGGCCCAGTCACATGACGAATGGGATTTCCTTTACTGTAAGCCACTGTGGCCACCTCAGTGCGGTAGCGATGAGAACTGCTGTTTAACAGATGATTTTGTGGGTATGCAAGGGAATAATTAAATACTTTCTGTGTCCGTTTGAAGCGTAATGATTCCCGGACATGCTGATATATATAAGAGTCTTGTAAGTTACGGATTAGTGAATCAGTTTGTCTTTTCAAACTGACGGTCGAGAATTGGAGAAGCGAAGTTGGTTATCTTGTGTTTTTTCTCTACATTCAGGATGGCATATCAGTATTTCGATTGCTTTCTATAGATTCTAGACATTTATTTCTAATTTTGCAAGGTCACGACTATTGCAGAAAAGCTCAAAAAGATATATAAAAAATATAATTGTAAGTTTTGAAAAAAAGAGTACAAGTATGAGCTTTTGAAAAAGTCTAAACAGTAACCCCAAGTATCTGTGATTGAGCCGGACACCATTTGTTAGCGGAGTCTTCAATACAGTCATAGGTCTGAAAATAAATGAGCAGCGTCATGACAAAACCAACAACGTGGTTTCCTGAACAGGTCTGACAAAAACTGGCCTGTATAATCATAAAAACAGGCTTGAGGCTTAAAATTTAAGAGGAAGAGGGATTGTATTACAGAGTAGCGAAAACAAAGGCGATGATAAGCTGGTCTGCACCTTTGTTTTCGCATATGCTAAATTGCTATGAGTTGGTTTTTTGATATAGAGGCTCAAATGAGACACATCATGAAAAAACACTGTCTTTGGTGTTTGCGAGTTGGGACCAGATCTGACAGAAAAACGGTCTGTACAGTCACATAAGGATAGAAGCTTTAACCAGGTCTCACTCTCATTCTGACACCAGCTTTGCGTAGAGACATCAAGCAGCCTATCTTTTCTCACAGACCCAATGAGATTGGATTGTGAATTAAGGTATAAAATCCAGTATAATTTCAGCAGACATTACCATCTAGGCCAATCTGTGTACTCACCCGTGATGGATACGATGACCAAGATGATCCCTTGTAGTATTTAACTTTCACAAAACATTCATTGTTTATCACCATACGCTCTGCTTCAACACACAACTCTTTTGTGCCAGACGCATAAACCTCGATCATACACTCGCCATTGAAGTTTTCACCGTTGTAGTGAATATTTAGTTCTTCTCCGGAGGCCAAGAAGTAAGATTTACATGTAGGACTAAATGGATCTGTGACTGTGATACTCTCTATGAAAAAAGAAAAAAAAACAACAACTACAAAACCAGTATTAATCTAATCTTATTTTGCTCCCCATGCACGACCCCCTTGTGAATGTCAAGTTGATCTATAAGACCCCCCCCCCTCCCCCACTCTACACCTATTAATGTTCATTTATGCATTGTATATTGTAGTTTGAACTTGACCCCTGATGGATACGGGGTCAGACGAGTGCATGTAAAGTGTGAATCTGGGTGTGATGCTGCTAATACTCCTCAAGCTATCTTTACTCCCCTAGCACTGGTAGTGGGTGTTCAATTTGGTAGTAGTAGTTACAAGAAACATCTTTAAAAAAGATAGTTGTCGAAGATTAATATCTGTTCTGCAATAGGGTACAGGCCGTGGGTACAGGATGCAGAAGAGAGAGAGAGAGAGACAGACAGACAGACAGACAGAAAGACAGACAGACAGACGGTATGACTCTTGCAGAGCCAACTCCAGACATGACTGAGAGGAAATGCTTTTCAAATGTCCTTACGGCGAGAGTCCTTAAGAGTCGCTGGACCGAAACGACTCGTTCTGTTGAGCAGAGCCTTTGATCCGAACACGCCTATATTTAATGGAGAAAATCTGAACGCATCTTATCTACAATGGCCTGCATGGATCATAAAATTTCAAAATCCAGATTTTAGATTTTAATTTTTCTTTGCAAAAGCTTTCGTCACACAAAAAGCGATTAAAATGAATAACAATAAGGACCAATGATGGCTTGTATAGTAAAAAACATCATCTTAATAAAGTACTTTTTAAAGAGATGAAGTTTGTTGCCTTTTTCATCTTCCATATAGGAAAAACCCGGATGCAGGTCATAAATGATCTGAGATGTCTTCGCCAAATAAAGAGCCTATGAGTCCACTTGTCCAGCATTTGATCCATCTTGGATCAATGTTGAGTTGTATTAATACTGTTTCTGTTAATAAAGATTGAGTGGAAATAAACAATAATGACGTTTCTCGTATTACTCAGCTCATACAATGTTCTCTGTATATGTCAAACCTACCAGTATAAGAACTTTCTACAGCAATCAGAATGACCAGCAAACTAATAATGTATTCCATATCAATCAACCTGAAAATAGAATTATCAGAAATAAGTACTTCTTCATGAGAGACATTGTCTACCTTTATCACTGTGCCTTAGGCCTAAAACATAGCTGTTTCTGCACCTCTTATTACATACAACTCAACAGAAACAGTAAATGACAAACTGATTAGAAATATGCAATTTTATAGTCACAAGAAAACAAATCATCGAAATAGCAAACTTGATAGATAGACAACTCATTAATTCAATAATATAACTGCAACTGCATATCTGTAGTGCTTACTGGTCACCTCAGCCCAAAGCCATTCACAACTACAACAGTACTGCAAAAAGCTGCTGAAACTAAGAAAGATGTATACAAGAAAGGTCAACAAAATCAGCGGCGCGAAATGCTTGGGTCAGACAAAATAAAATGCTGGATCTGGTGTTGTTATTTTTATCTTTTTATCTTAATCATAAAAAGTAGCTAATGTCCTGGTTGGTTTAGACAGGGTAGTCGTGTTAGAGGAAATACAGACATTTTTAGTTGCAGATAAAAGTTCCTTTCCTTCATAGTTGGCAGATAAGAAATATATAGCTAGAGATAAACTGAATGAGTGACTGCTCTACAAACAGAATTTATAACTTAAAACATGAGCCAGTGCATGAGAAAACCAACAATCTGCATAGGTGAAAACAAAGGCGCAGATCAGCTTCACATGAACAAATTGTGGAACTGAGTACAACAGAGCCCTAGTATGATAACCCGGTCTAAATCAGTGATTCACATATTTCAGGGCAACCATAAAAAATTTTGGTTTGCTGTGCTCCCACCTACCCATCAAAATCGGCCCTACCCAAAAAAAATTATGGCCACTCTGGGGAAAGGATTTTTTTTTTTTTTTTTTTTGTTAAAAAACCAGAAATCAATGATTCAGTTTCAGATAAGTGTTCTAATCAATCCTAATTTAGTTTCAAATAATATTTCAACAATGTAAAAATTAAAATGTAGTTTGTTTTTTTTTAAACATTATCATCTACTGATACAGCAAAAAGCTTTTTTCTGCTTTACAAAAAAAAAAAAAAAAAAAAAAAAAAAAAAAAAAAAAAAAAAATGCTCTATCTACCTAACCATTCTGAAATTGATGAGTAGGAGCACAACAAACAAAGAATCATTTAAGGATGGCCTCAAGGGCTTCATCTATCTTCTGGAGCTGGCACCTGCCCATTCATTGACCACCTTATAGAAGAATACCATCTGTTGGCTTTCCTTCCTGTCCTGCAGTACTTTCTTTCTTTATTTACTGCAACACCCCCTCGCGAGGATTACGTGCAGGTTGATTGCATCTTAAAGCCTGGTGCGTAAAGTGTACAGAAAAAGATAAAATCAGAGGTGATAGTGTTAAAAAGACTGTACAAGGATTAAAAGAAGGATAAAAACAGATTTGTTGAGTTAGAACTCAGGGTGGACAAGTGTCCGCACCGCTACACTGAACTGGTCCAGTGTAGACAGTGTAACCACAGAACAAGGCAGTTGATTCCAGAGAACAACAGTTGCAGGAAAGAAAGAATATTTATAATAATCAGCAGAAGTGTGGATTTGACGCAATGCGAGGGGATGGCTATGTCTTGTCATTCTGTAGGGCTGCTCAAAATATGGAGGCAAGGGAACGGCAACAAGACCATTCATGATTTTATATAGCATTATCACTCTTGCATCAGCTCTCCTATGTTCAAGCATTCTCAGTCCTAGCTGCTTTTGCATGTTAGTGACACTGGCATAGGAGGAATAATTATTTAGGGTCCATCTAATTGCTCTCTTTTGTACGGATTCAATCTTGTCCTTATCTTTTTTGGGGTTGTTACTCCAAACAGTGCTAGCATCCTCTAACTGAGGGCGAACAATAGTTTTATAAGCTGCCTCTCTAATGCCGGGATGTTTAGTTAAAATATTCCTTTTCAAGTAGCCTAAACTTTTAGATGCATTGGAAGATATGCGATTAATGTGGGTACTGAAGCTCAGGTTTGATGAGATGTCTAAACCTAGGTATCGAGCACTATCCACAGAGTCGAGGACATGACCATGCATGGTATATGAAGTCTTAATAGGTCACGGTGACCTGGTGATGTGCACGACCTGACACTTAGATGGATTAAACTCCATGTCCCACTGGTTTTCCCACTTCTGCAGTAAATCAAGATCCCTCTGAAGCCTTGCATTGTCAGACTGTCCCTGTACAGTCAAGTACACTGCAGTGCTGTACAGTCAAGTACACTGCAGTACTGGGGGATTCGTACTGGGATGGCCAGGTCTTTAAGCATTCAGGTCACTCAAGCTGTTGCCTCCATTGATGAATCTTGCTGCTTGTCTTGCTGCTTGTCTCTGAATCTTTGAGAGTTTTTCTATGGCTTTCTGGTGTGGATCCATAAATCCAAACTTTCTAAATTTCCAGTGAGGAGTGGATTTGGGCAAGGTATACTATTTTTCTGCATTTTTCAGGGCAATCTGTGCCTAAGGCTGTAATGTGATCTTAAGACTAGGCAGACATTCCGAATGTGTCACACAGCTTCAGTTCCATGTGTGTACATGTACTTAGTGGGAAAAAAAATCTCTCTTTACACATCACTATTTTAAACATGACAATCACTGTGAAAACCGAAATTCTGCTCATCTGCACTTCAAATATTGGTTGAAAATATATTAAATTTTGTAGCCAAATGATGTGTCATATAAATGTCCCCTATTTCCTGATTGAAATCTATAAATTCTGTAAGATTTTTTCATTCAGCTTACACGTTTGCTCTCATTTTTCGGCAGTCAGAAAGCAGCTCTAGTGACAATGTCAAACCTCAAAAGTGCCTGTTGTGACATCAAGGCATGTTGTAGAATTCTTGTAGAATAGTTGGTAGGCTCGTAAGTAAGGTAACCCTTTTTAAGCCAACTTCTTCCTTTTCTTCTTATGGTACTATACTTCTGTTTTTTCTCGTTATATGATTAACTTGTGTGGTGACAGATCTCATTTCTTGTTTACAAAGTTCTCATTTCTGAGATACACATCTTAGTAACTGTACATATCTTCATTGCTCCAAAATTTGTCAAGTCTATTTTTAAAACTGTTTAGAGTCTGGGCAGTAACAACATCATAAGGTAACTTGTTCCAGTCTGTAATAACACGTTGAGAAAAACTTCGGAGCCTAAAACTGGTCTCACATCTTGGTTTGATTAATTTGTAACAATGTCCTCTAGTTCTTGATTCAGCAAATGTGAAGAACTTATCACAAGGAATATCATCTAGTCCTTTTATGATTTTAAAACATTGAATCATATCACCTCTTCTACGCCTGTGAGCTAAGCTTGGTAGTTTCAAATTTTTAAGTCTATTCTGATAGCTCAAGTGTTTCAATCCTGGTATGAATCTTGTAAACCTTTTCTGAACAGCTTCAATACTTTCAATGTCTTTACGTAAATATGGATACCACACAGTGTTGCCGTACTCCAGTTGACTCCTAACCATTGCTTTGTAAAGTCTTATGTAGGAATTCTTATCAAAGTAGTTAAATGTTCTGGTAATAAGTCCTAACATACTATTTGCTTTCTGAACTTTGGTAGAGATATGTTTGGTAAATTTCAGGTCATCTTGGAATATTATTCCTAAGTCTTTTTCTTCAGATACAGCTTTCAAAGTTCGTGAATTCATTTTGTAACTGTGGTTTTCATTTGTTCTTCCATAATGCATTACCCCACATTTGTCAACATGAAATTTAAGCTCCCATTGGTCAGCCCATGAGCTGCCGTCATGAAGATCACTTTGAAGAATGTCACACTTGTCGGTTGTTTGATAAATCTTCGCATCGTCGGCAAACAACTTCAGGATACTCTTGATGATGTTGGGGAAATCGTTCACATAAAGTAGGAATAACAATGGGCCCAGGACGCTCCCCTGAGGAACGCCTGACAGTACATCTTTCCATTCAGAACTACGACCTTTAACAGTTACATATTGTTGTCTTCCAGTTAAAAAACTCTCTATCCAATCTAATAAGTGTCCTTTTATTCCATTGGCTGATACTTTTCTTAGCAGTCTTTGATGGCTAACTTTATCAAAAGCTTTAGCCAGATCTAGGTAAACTGCGTCCCATGATTTATTTTCTTCGACATACAGTGACCAATCCTGTAAAACATCCAACAGCTGTAGCACACATGATCGTCCTGAGCGAAACCCATACTGACAGTCAGATAATAATTTATTTCTTGTCAAGTGTTCCATAATTTGTATTCTTAATATCCTTTCCAAGCACTTGCAAACAACAGAAGTTAGGCTCATCGGTCTATAGTTACCAGTTACTGATTTATTTCCATTTTTGAACAATGGTGTCACCTTTGCATATTTCCACTCTTTTGGGATTTTTTCAGTCGATACTGATTTTTGAAATATGATTGTTAAAGGATAACACAATGTCTTTGACAGTTTTTGTAGCAGAAATGGGTGCATATTATCTGGTCCCATAGATTTTGTGGTGTTCAACTCGTGTAAAAGTTTTTCAACCTGATTTATGTTAATGTCTATTGTTTCCAAGGGTTTATCAAAGTTCAAGTCTTGCACTGTTGGTATGTTGGATAAATTCTCGCGCGTAAAAACACTTGCGAAAAAGTTATTGAGTTCATCTGCTTTTTCACTATCTGTCTCTGTAGATGTTCCATCTGTTTTTAACAAATTTCCAATTGATGATTTAGATTTGGTCTTTTGTTTTACATATTTCCAGAATCTCTTGGGTTCCTTCTTTGCATTCAATGCTATACTTTTCTCATAGTCAATTTTAGCTTGTTTCACTGTGTCATTAACTTGGTTTCTAACTCTTTTATATTCAAGAAAGTCAAATTTTCTCTTGGTTGATAAATATCTAGTCCAAGCTCTGCGTTTTCTGACTATTTCATTTAACACTTCAGGTGTCATCCAAGCCGGTTTCGGTTTACATCCAGGTGTGCCATGATGTCAAGGTCAAGTTTGGAGGCATTCATGACATGCCAATAATATGCAATCTTTTTTTATTCAATCGGAATTTTTGATCAAATCGAACCATCAAGGTCCACAAAGGACAGAAGGAACGCACTGGAGTGAGATTTCGCAACTACTGACAGTAGGTGATCTTAAGCTGATGCCAGTGCCAGTGGTCAAATGAGTATCATATTTGGGTATTTCATCAATTAAATTACACAGATCTACTTCGATGTCGTCATGCTTGAAATTACCTGTAATGACAAGATATTCAGATAGCTCTGAAAGTTTGTATATTTTCGCTTTTTTCAGTTTTCTTCTTCCTGGTTACACGTGTTTTTATTTGCAATGTGTAAGCCGTTTTCGCTAGCCGGCATACGCAGCTGGATGGAAGGCGAGACAATTTGCCCACTTATCATTCCTTCGAAGGACCAACAGCAAGATTCGAGAATAAAGTGCAAGTTTCTTATAAAAAAAACTTTGAGTCACACGGGGTGACACCTAAAAAGGTACAAGTAGGCAACAATCAGGAAAAGGCGCAATCAGAAAGAGATTCCCACTCCAAAAACCTGAGGTGATGATCAGAAATTGATCGACTCAGTATCAGAAGATAGATAGATAAAACTCAATTAACAATCAGGTACTTATACCATGAAAACATATCTTAAGCCGAATGAGCAACTATTTTCCCAATAGGTGGCCACTCAGTTACCTAAACTTTACTAAAAATATGAAAACATACATAAGGCGCAAACAGCACAAAAATTTAAACACCAAGACAAAAAACAATAAGTACCACCACAGAAGTATCACCTTGGAACGATCAGTAATATAAAATTACTGACGGGCTCAAATCGATTTCACAGGTACCTAACCTCACCCGCAGCTTCTGCAGTGCACAACATTTAGTTAGTTGTTAGGGCCTCATGGTGAATCTAAAGCCTATATTATTATTTTACCAATGCTTATTTTAGACTCCAAATGATATCACCACCTTAGCCTTAGACATACATCTTCAAGAGACTGCCAGGGAGGAGATACTAGAACTGCATGGTCTCCCAGAGCCTGATTACTGCTTATTGACAAAATTTATGCTATTGTATCAGTAGAAGAACAAACACACAAAATTTTCATGATCAAATCTTCATGAGAATTGTGCCAGATATATGCCCGTTTCAATATGAATCACTGGGTCTTGCTGTTAAGTAATAATATCTCGTAAAGGAAAGTTCACAATTTGGTGAAAAAAGACAATTATTGCTTAACAGAATGTTTCATGTTCCCAAGTTGCTTTCTGGTCAATGCTTACTTTTTAACTTTTATGATTTATCATACGGAGACATGCATATTGAATTTTGACACCACACAAATCAAGACACACTGCATTTAAGAAAATAAAATCTGTGAACATGCTTAAAAGGTATGGCATTTTATGGCAAAATACTAGGTTATTTTTAAATTTCATTGTAACATAATCAATCATTCTCTTTTTTAGACCAAATAGACGCTCATAATGCATGGAGTATCATACAGATAAATGATAAGCAAAATTCCCCCAGACACCTACCCTTATCCCATTGCAGGTTTTAAAAGCACAGCTAACAAATGTAGAAGTAATAAACTGTTTATTATCAAAAGATCATAAAACAACCTCGTGTAATATCAAACTGAAGTTCCCAGTCTCAAGGAATGAATTTATACATATATATAATTATACTCAATAAATCTATTCAATTTAAAGCATAAAATAACACATACTTGACTGAAAAAGGGGATTTTAATTGACATGCTGATATAAACCGCTATTCTGTAGATCCATATAGCAGTTCTTGAAACAGTTATAAAACCAAATGCTCTGTATAGCTGATAATAAAAAGGTACAAGTAGGCAAAGATAGCTAATGTTTACATTCATTTGTATAATGATTGTATTCTCATGTTTTTGTACTGATTCGATTCAATATGATATACATGTATATATGATATATGAATTATGCAAATGAAATAAAAGTTTAAACCAATGTCTATCATATGACGTCGCTGTTTTCCAGTGGATAATGTCATGTAATAAAAAGTGTTATGACTACATGACTTGTGTATTAATTTTTGCAGGAATATGTAACATCAATGATGACGTCTGAAACAACTATGTAAGTTTTCAGTGAAAACATGTTCAACTAGGAGGCAATAAAATCTGATTTTAAAAGTCATATCGCAGAAGGCTCGTTTAATAAATTTCATATGAAATGACCAAGAGTGTAAGATCCTCTATTTACTCTATTTTCCCCATCCTGAGGTCACTTGTTAAGATTTAGAATGAGTTAGCTTATGATATTCCAACAAAAATATCAAAATATCATAAGGACAACATGTCCGTGTAATGTATACCCCTTTGAACCCCACTTTAAATAGCAAAACTGGGGTATGCAGGGGTATACCTACTTTTCTTATTTATGCTACAAAACATAGATTGATAGATTGTGGGTACACATTAGAACCGCCTTGCCAAAAAATAAGAAAAATATCAAACTTTTTCAGCTGAAAATTTTCAATTTTTAAAGCTCAAAAAATCTGTTTATTGCATAGGCAAGTTTTTGTAATGAAGAAATATTAGTCAACACATACATTACAACAGAAACTGATTTCATTGAGGGAAAATGAGATATTTTGTGATACAATGCATATCATTTTAAACTTTTCAACAAAAATAGCACTGAATATATAGTCATCATTATTGTCAATATACCCTATGAGTCGTGACTTAGCCGTGTTAAGCTGAGATCTACATTATAGACAGGCATGCTATTATGAGGCTGAAATATACAAGGAAAAAACAAAGAAACTGTAAAATAGTTTAAACAACTAATTCAAAAACAAGCTTTGAAAAAATAGCATCATTATAATAGCAGTCACTGTCATCAACATCATAAAGAGATACCCCTGGCCCTGATCTTTTCTACTGTAAGCGTCAACCAGAGGACCAATGGTCCTGTAAACGCTCACCTGAGATCTGCTACATATGCAAATAAACATGTTTAAATATTATGGTATTTAGCCCCAGTGCAGGGGCAGATGAAGCCCTTGGGCCATTTGTTTTCAGAATAAGCAATATTCTGTCCATTTGCCAATTTCTATTTTATTTATTCCCTTCAAATGACATGTTAACAGTTTTCCCCATTCTAATACATTGGCAACCTATGTTGACCTTGTAGTCAAATAGATCAAGGTCTCCAAAGGGTCATGATTTATATACACATTGTAGTACTTTAGCCATAAATGCTTCATGCCAAGTTTCTTTGAAATCGATCCACCGGTTCCAGAGAAGAAGATTTTTGAAGGGTTTTTACCATATATGGGCATGGCGGCCATCTTGGTCATGTGACCTGGATTATTTACATATACATTGGTTACCCCATCCTATAGATGCTTCACATAAAATTTGGCTTTGATTGGCCAAGTGGTTTCAGAGGAGAAGATGTTTGAATATTTTGGAAATATACATGCATACTGCCCCAGGGTGGGGGCATATGAGCTCCTGGGGACCAATCTTTTTCAGAATCATTAATATTTAGTCCTACTGTGCATTTCCTGCAAGACTTTCACTTTAAATGACATTTAAAAGTTTTCCCCATTCAAATGCATTGGCGACCTATGTTGACCTTGCCGTAAAAAAGGTCAAGGTCATCCTAAGGTCATTATATATATATACATTGTGGACCTTGAGTCACTAGTGCTACATGCCAAGTTTCAAGATCCTAGGCCTTTGGGTTCTGGAGAAGAAGATTTTTATAAGGTTTTTACCATATATGGGCATGGCGGCCATCTTGGTCATGTGACCTAGACTATTTATATACACATTGATTCCCCCTTCCTATAGATGCTTCATATAAAATTTGGCTTTGATTGGCCAAGCGGTTTCAGAGGAGAAGATGTTTGAATATTTTGGAAATATACATGTATATTGACCCGGGGTGGGGGCACATTAGCCCCTGGGGTCCAATTTTTTTCAGAATCATAAATAGTCAGTCCTTCTGCCCATTTCCTGCAAGACATTCACTTTAAATGACATTTTAAAAGTTTTCCCCATTCAAATGCATTGGCGACCTATGTTGACCTTGCTGTAAAACAGGTCAAGGTCATCCTAAGGTCATTATTTATATACACATTGTGGACCTTAAGTCACTTATGCTACATGCCAAGTTTCAAGATCCTAGGCCTTTGGGTACTGGAGAAGAAGATTTTTAAAGGATTTTACCATATATGAGCATGGCGGCCATCTTGGTCATGTGACCTGGATTGTTTATATACACATTGGTTCCCCCTTCCTATAGATGCTTCACATAAAATTTGGCTTTGATTGGCCAAGCGGTTTCAGAGGAGAAGATCTTTGAAAATGGTGGACGACGACGACGACGACGGACGACGGACGGACGCCGGATCATGGCCATCCTATAAGCTCACCTGTGAGCCTACGGCTCAGGTGAGCTAAAAATCTATACGTCATCCTAATTCTCTGCATCAGTAATCACATACACGCAGACCTACTATATCACAGTACATTTTCTAAAACAAAAAATTATTATGCTACTTTGATTTCATTTTTACATGAAGCCAGTGGCGGATTTAGAGTGGGTTCTTCGGGTTCAAGCGAACCCACCTCTAGGATCAAATTATTTTCATTTCATGGAGAAATTTAAGGTAACAATCAGGTAAAATATAGAAAATGAACCCCCTTTTACAATAAAAAGGTAAAACTGGCATTAAAATAAACAACTTCAAATTATAAGCTATAAACAAAAATAAAAGGAATAACATACTTGAACATCCATAACAGATCTGATGCGCTGTTAATATAATGTAATTACTATATTTCTTTGTTTTCAAAACTTAAAATGTTCAAAGAGTTCATGTACCAAAACCAGAGGACCAATGGTCCTGTAAACGCTCACCTGAGATCAGCTGCATATACCAATAAACATGTTTGAATATTATGGTATTTAACTGATGAAGCCCTTGGGCCATTTTCTTTTTTCAGAATCTTCAATATTCTGTCCATTTGCCAATTTCCTGTTGGCTTTTTCCTTCAAATGACATTTTAACAGTTTTCCCAATTCAGATGCATAGGCAACCCATGTTGACCTTGCCATAAACTTGGTCAAGGTCATCACAGGGTCATGATTTATATATACATTGGAGTACTTTAGCCATCGATGCCTCACGCCAAGTTTCCTTGAAATCAGTCTATTGGTTTCAGAGAAGATGATTTTTGATGGGTTTTACCATATATGGGCATGGCGGCCATCTTGGTCATGTGACCTAGATTATTTATATACACATTGATTCCCCTATTCTATAGATGCTTCACATAAAATTTGGCTTTGTTTGGCCAAGCGGTTTCAGAGGAGAAGACGTTTGAATATTATGGAAATATACATGTATATTGCCCCGGGGTGGGGGCACATGAGCCCCTGGGGTCCAATTTTTCAGAATCATTAATATCCAGTCCTACTGCCCATTTCCTGCAAGACTTTCACTTTAAATGACATTTTAAAAGTTTTCCCCATTCAAATGCATTGGTGACCTATGTTGACCTTCCTGTAAAATAGGTCAAGGTCATCAGAGGGTCATGATTTATATACACATTGTAGTACTTGAGCCATCAATGCTTCTTGCCAAGTTTCGTTGAAATCGGTCCACCGGTTCTAGAGAAGAAGATTTTTGAAGGGTTTTTACCATATATGGGCATGGCGGCCATCTTGGTCATGTGACCTGGATTATTTATATATACATTGGTTCCCCCTTCCCATAGATGCTTCATGTAAAATTTGGCTTTGATTGGCCAAGCGGTTTCAGAGAAGATGTTTGAATATTATGATAATATACATACATATTGCCCCGGGGTGGGGGCGGATGAGCCCCTGGTGCCCAATTTTTTTCAGAATCATTAATATTCAGTCCTACTGCTCATTTTCTGCAAGATTTTTCCTTTAAATGACAATTTAACAATTTTTCCAATTCAAATGCAAAGGCGACCTATGTTGACCTTGCCGTAAAATAGGTCAAGGTCACCGCAAGGTCATGATTTATATATACATTGTAGTACTTGAGTCATCGATGCTTCATGCCAAGTTTGGTTGAAATCGGTCCAGTGGTTCCGGAGAAGAAGATTTTTGAAGGGTTTTTACCATATATGGGCATGGCGGCCATCTTGGTCATGTGACCTGGATTATTTATATACACATTGGTTCCCCCTTCCCATAGATGCTTCATATAAAATTTGGCTTTGATTGGCCAAGCTGTTTCAGAGAAGAAGATCTTTGAAAATGGTGGACGACGGACGGACGACGGACGGACGGACGGACGACGGAGCATGGGTATACTATAAGCTCACCTTGTGAGCCTGACGGCTCAGGTGAGCTAAAAATACTAATGAGATACACTGTAACCACTCTGTATAACACTAGTGTTGGGATCCAGGCCAATTTCCGTGTTAGCTATCCAAACCGTGTTATAACCAGAGTAACACGATAAAACCGGTCCTCGGGGCTTCCGACCAGGTCCGACACAAACTGTCCTGTACAGTCACAGAAGAAAGCCACTTGAAATTTTGAATTTATGTAGAAGAGGAATTGTACAATCCGAGTAGCGAAAACAGTTACTGCACAGCTGATCAGTGCCTTCGTTTTTGCATAGGCAAAAATCCGGTTTTCTCATGACGTGGCTCAAGTGGTTTAGGTGACACAGTCAGATCTTGAGATTTGAGAACAATTTCATATACATGACAGTTTAAAACAACATGGAATATCTAATAAACCATTAATCAAAATGTACATACTATAACATATCAATTCATTCATGCCAGCATGAATTCCATTTTCCTCACAGCTTAAATGCATTGTCTCAAATATTCATAACAAAAAAAAACCCCTCAATATTATTTTAAAACACAACTTTCTTTTATAGAATTCAACAAGGTTTTAAAAATGTATAATGTCAGTCAAAAATCCAACCACATAAAATACAACCATATCTATAAAAAGAATAGATAACTTGTTTGCTCTATTGTATCCATGGTAACCATTAGTTTCCAGGGTAAGGCGGAGGCTGTACTGGCTCAGCGGGTGGTGCTACAACGATTGGTTTAAACAATATTTATTTTTGAATCAAGTTAACATAGCATTTCACATTACAGTGTCAGGATTTGAAAACAAGTCATATAAACAATAGGGTTTCCGCTACAATGATTATGAAATAAATTAGTATGAATCAGAAATCAGATATATGTATTTATGTTTTAGTGAAATTGTAAAGCTTTATTTTTCTAGAGCATATGAAGCACTGTCATTTAAAAAGGTGTATGTACATGGTGTTTGCTTTTTTATGTCTATGAAATTGAAGGTATGCAATCAGTCACTTAAGGATCTATTATTTGGTAATGACTTTTTTTTACCTGATGCTGGTTTATACTCTGTGTTTGGGTTCATCTGGTACCCTGCATTCTGAGGAGGTGGCTGGTATCCAGGGTAACCTGCCTGAGCAGGAGGCTGGTACCCAGCTTGTGGGTAAACTCCAGGAACTGCCTGTGGATATGTTGTGGGTGCACCAGTGGGGTAGGCCCCCATTGGAACTTGGTTAGGCACTTGTTGAGCATTGTTCTGGTATACTGTCCCCCGAGTGGCCCGTCGTTTGTTACATACACAGCAGATAACAATAGTAACGATGACGCTGATAAGGACTATAGCCCCGATAACTGCACCAACAATGGCGTAGGTGATTGTTACAGCCGATGTTATGATATCCTCCAGATCAGAACCTAGAATTTTTTTTGAAATTGTAATATCTCAAAACATGTCATGTGCATGTTATAAAATATGACCCAAGGAAAAAATGCCACAGTGTGGTATCCAGGACCCAGTTGTTCAAAGAATCGTTAGCTTAACAATATCGTTAAGACATAAATTTGTTAAGCAAATATCAGCAAAAGTAACAAATACACTGTTAGTTTTTGTTGAAAAATGTGAGTGCAAAGGATTCTCACATTTTTTCAACAAAAAATAACAGTGTATTTGTAATATTAACGTTTGAAATTTTAACGAAACGTTAACTAATAACGTCGTTAGTTTTGAACAACTCGGCCCAGATTGACACAGATTCCCAGGTATCATACTATTACATGTGATGAGTTGAAAAGGAGCTTCAGGGAGATTTTTCTTTCATTTCAGGGAGGTTTTTGAAAAATGTATAGAATATATAGGAAACTTTCTGAACCATTTCAGGGAGAGTTTGAATTTTGTATGAAAAATAAAGGGTGTTAAGAAAGTTCGTTCCGCGCAAAAATTGCTTTCCTGGTAGCTTGGTTTGAATGCTTCAAAACTTAACCAGAGGACCAATGGTCCTGTAAACGCTCACCTGAGATCTGCTGCATATACGTGTACCAATAAACATGTTTTAATATAATGGTATTTAACCCCAGTGTAAGGGCAGATGAAGCCCTAGGGCCATTTTCTTTTTTCAGAATAATCAATATTCTGTCCATTTGCCAATTTACTGCTGGCTTTTCACTTCAAATGACATTTTAACAGTTTTTCCCATTCAAATTCATGGGCTACCCATGTTGACCTTGCCATAAACTGGGTCAAGGCTGTCACAGGTCATGATTTAGATATACATTGTAGTACTTTAGCCATTGATGCTTCACTCCAAAGTTCATGGAAATTTGTCAAATGGTTCAGAGAAAAAGATTTATATGGGCATGGCGGCCATCTTGGTAATGTGACCTAGATTATTAATAAACACATTGGTTCCCCCATCCTATAGATGCTTCAGATAAAATTTGGCTTTAATTGGCCAAGTGGTTTCAGAGGAGAAGAAGTTTGAATATTATGGTATTATACATGTATATTGCCCCAGGGTGGGGGCATATGAGCCCTTGGGTCCATTTTTTTTTTTTTTTTTCAGAATCATTAATATTTAATCCTTCTGCCCATTTCCTGCAAGATTTACACCTCAAATGACTTTTTAAAAGTTTTCCCCATTCAAATGCCTTGGCAACCTATGTTGACCTTGTCGTAAAATAGGTCAAGGCCACCACAGTGTCATGATTTATATATACATTGTAGTGCTTGAGCCATATATACTTCATGCCAAGTTTCGTTGAAATCGGTCCACCAGTTCTGGAGAAGAAGATTTTTGAAGGTTTTCTACCATTATTGGCATGGCGGCCATCTTGGTATTGTGAACTAGATTATTTATACACACATTGATTCCCCAATTTTATAGACACTTTACATAAAATTTGGCTTTGATTGGCCTAGCGGTTTCAGAGGAGAAGATATTCGAATATTATGGTAATTTACATGTATAATGCCCCGGGGTGGGGGAAGATGAGCCCCTGGGGTCCAATTTATTTTCAGAATCATTAATATTCAGTCCTACTGCCCATTTCCTGTAAGACTTTCACTTTATATGACATTTTTAAAGTTCTCCCCATTCAAATGCATTGGTGACCTATGTTGACCTTGCCGTAAAAAAGGTCAAGGTCACCACAGTGTCATGATTTATATATACATTGTAGTGCTTGAGCCATATATACTTCATGCTAAGTTTCATTGAAATCGGTCCACCGGTTCTGGAGAAGAAGATTTTTGAAGGTTTTCTACCATTATTGGCATGGCGGCCATCTTGGTAATGTGAACTAGATTATTTATACACACATTGATTCTCCAATTCTATAGACGCTTTACATAAAATTTGGCTTTGATTTGCCTAGCGGTTTCAGAGGAGAAAATATTTGAATATTATGGTAATTTACATGTATATTGCCCCGGGGTGGGGGAAGATGAGCCCCTGGGGTCCATTTTTTTTCAGAATCATTAATATTCAGTCCTACTGCCCATTTCCTGTAAGACTTTCACTTTATATGACATTTTTAAAGTTCTCCCCATTCAAATGCATTGGTGACCTATGTTGACCTTGCCATAAAAAAGGTCAAGGTCATCACAGGGTCATGATTTATATATACAGTACAGTTGTCGCGATGCTTTGAGCGATCGCGCAACGCGCAAAATTTTTTAATCCCTTCTAAAAACGTTTTGCGAGTGACTTGCGCGTCACTCGCGAGTGACTCGCAAGTGACGCGCAAGTTTTACGTAATACAGTTTGCGAGTGACGCGCAAAATTCTTTTGGTTCGTCACGCATCGCGTATGGATTTTTGCGCGATGCGCGACGTGATTCATCGCACTATAACATTCAAGTACATGTACTTATAAAAAGTATTTGTAAATTATTACTTTTTTCTTTTAGTTTCAACACTTTTTTTGTAAATGACGCTCAATTTAACTACAACTACATGTACGTTTGGCTATTAATCAATTGTTTTGTCCTTTATCTTTGGGACTACATGTATTTCGGACCGTCCTTTATGTTTGGGGCTATTTCGGACACACACAAAAAAAAAAAAAACTTGTTTACTGTGAAGTACATGCTAGCCAATTAGTGAGGCTACTGTATGACAGTGAGTTGGTGTAAGTCAATCATCATAATTGTTTGAAGCATAACAAGTCATTGTTAAAACCAGAGGACCAATGGTCCTGTAAACGCTCACCTGAGATCTGCTACATATGCCAATAAACATGTTTGAATATTTAGCCCCAATGAAGGGGCAGATGAAGCCCTTGGGCCATTTGTTTTCAGAATAATCAATATTCTGTCCATTTGCCAATTTCTATTTTATTTATTCCCTTTAAATGACATGTTGACAGTTTTCCCCATTCAAATGCATTGGCAACATATGTTGACCTTGTCGTCAAATAGGTCAAGGTCACCACAGGGTCATGATTTATATACACATTGTAGTACTTTAGCCATCAATGCTTCATGCTAAGTTTATTGGAAATCAGTGCACCGGTTCCGGAGGAGAAGCTTTTTAAAGGGTTTTTACCATATATGGGCATGGCAGCCATCTTGGTCACGTGACCTGGATTATTTATATACACATTGGTTACCCCATCCTATAGATGCTTCACATAAAATTTGGCTTTGATTGGCCAAGTGGTTTCAGAGGAGAAGATGTTTGAATATTAAGGAAATAAACATGTATACTGCCACAGGGTGGGGGCATATGAGCTCCTGGGGACCAATCTTTTTCAGAATCATTAATATTCAGTCCTACTGTGCATTTCCTGCAAGACTTTCACTTTAAATGACATTTCAAAAGTTTTCCCCATTCAAATGCATTGGCGACCTATGTTGACCTTGCCGTAAAATAGGTCAAGGTCATCACAGGGTCATGAGTTATATATACATTGTAGTACTTGAGTCATCAATACTTTATGCCAAGTTTCGTTGAAATCGGTCAACCGGTTCCGGAGAAGAAGATTTTTGAAGGGTTTTTACCATATATGGGCATGGCGGCCATCTTCGTCATGTGACCTGGATTATTTATATATACATTGATTACCCCATCCTATAGATGCTTCACATAAAATTTGGCTTTGATTGGCCAAGCGGTTTCAGAGGAGAAGATGTTTGAATATTATGGAGATATACATGTATATTGCCCCGGGGTGGGGGCATATGAGCCCCTGGGGTCCATTTTTTTTCAGAATCATTAATATTCAGTCCTACTGCCCATTTCCTGCAAGACTTTCACTTTAAATGACATTTTAAAAGTTTTCCCCATTCAAATGCATTGGCGACCTATGTTGACCTTGCCGTAAAATAGGTCAAGGTCATCACAGGGTCATGATTTATATATACATTGTAGTGCTTGAGCCATCAATGCTTCATGCCATGTTTCGTTGAAATCGGTCCACCGGTTCTGGAGAAGAAGATTTTTGAAGGGTTTTTACCATATATGGGCATGGCGGCCATCTTGGTCATGTGACCTGGATTATTTATATACACATTGGTTCCCCCTTCCTATAGATGCTTCATACAAAATTTGACTTTGATTGGCCAAGCGGTTTCAGAGGAGAAGATCTTTGAAAATGGTGGACGACGGACGACGGACGGACGGACGACGGACGGAAGCCAGATCATGGCCATCCTATAAGCTCACCTTGTGAGCCTAACGGCTCAGGTGAGCTAAACCAGAGGACCAATGGTCCTGTAAACGCTCACCTGAGATCAGCTGCATATACCAATAAACATGTTTGAATAATAAGGTATTTAACTCCAGTGCAGGGGCAGATAAGCCCTTGGGCCATTTTCTTTTTTCAGAATCTTCAATATTCTGTCCATTTGCCAATTTCCTGTTGGCTTTTTCCTTCAAATGACATTTTAACAGTTTTCCCAATTCAGATGCACAGGCAACCCATGTTGACCTTGCCATAAACTTGGTCAAGGTCATCACAGGGTCATGATTTATATATACATTGGAGTACTTTAGCCATCGATGCCTCACGCCAAGTTTCCTTGAAATCAGTCTATTGGTTTCAGAGAAGATGATTTTTGATGGGTTTTTACCATATATGGGCATGGCGGCCATCTTGGTCATGTGACCTAGATTATTTATATACACATTGATTCTCCCATTCTATAGATGCTTCACTTAAATTTTGGCTTTGTTTGGCCAAGCGGTTTCAGAGGAGAAGACGTTTGAATATTATGGAAATATACATGTATATTGCCCCGGGGTGGGGGCACATGAGCCCCTGGGGTCCAATTTTTTTCAGAATCATTAATATCCAGTCCTACTGCCCATTTCCTGCAAGATTTTCACTTTAAATGACATTTTAAAAGTTTTCTCCATTCAAATGCATTGGTGACCTATGTTGACCTTCCCGTAAAATAGGTCAAGGTCATCACAGGGTCATGATTTATATATACATTGTAGTGCTTGAGCCATCGATGCTTCGTGCCAAGTTTCGTTGAAATCGGTCAACCGGTTCTGGAGAAGAAGATTTTTGAACGGTTTTTACCATATATGGGCATGGCGGCCATCTTGGTCATGTGACCTGGATTTTTTATGTACATATTTGTTATCCCTTCCTATTGATGCTTCACATAAAATTTCGCTTTGATTGGCCAAGCGGTTTCAGAGGAGAAGATGTTTGAATATTATGGAGATATACATGTATATTGCCCCGGGGTGGGGGCGGATGAGCCCCTGGTGCCCAATTTTTTTCAGAATCATTAATATTCAGTCCTACTGCTCATTTTCTGCAAGATTTTTCCTTTAAATGACAATTTAACAATTTTTCCCATTCAAATGCATTCGCGACCTATGTTGACCTTGCCGTAAAATAGGTCAAGGTCATCATAGGGTCATGATTTATATATACATTGTAGTGCTTGAGCCATTAATGCTTCATGCCAAGTTTGGTTGAAATCGGTCCAGTGGTTCCGGAGAAGAAGATTTTTGAAGGGTTTTTACCATATATGGGCATGGCGGCCATCTTGGTCATGTGACCTGGATTATTTATATATACATTGGTTCCCCCTTCCCATAGATGCTTCATGTAAAATTTGGCTTTGATTGGCCAAGCGGTTTCAGAGGAGAAGATCTTTGAAAATGGTGGACGACGGACGACGGACGGACGGACGACGGACGGACGGACGACGGAGCATGGGTATACTATAAGCTCACCTTGTGAGCCTGACGGCTCAGGTGAGCTAAAAATGATTGAGGCTTATCTTATTATAACCATCATCTACGTAAATTAAACCATAGCCCACCGCGTAAAATTACATGCGCACAAAAAGTTTAGACTAGTATTCGCATATGAACTTGCTGGAGCTTTATTTATATTTTCCAACTTTTTATAATTTTTGTTTTTCGTGTAACTGAAATTGTTTATTGGGACGTAAAAACAAATCAAAATAACACAGTTTTATGTTGTTACAATTTGGTTTTACAGCTGCATATAAATATACTTACATGACATACTGTACATGTTTGTGTGTTTAAATTCGATGGTGTTTTATATAAAGAGATTCACCACGAGGACCGAACAACTACAATGTAACTAATTTATGCACGTTTTTATAGTCCAGTCTTGCTTTTAGAAAAGTGGGGTTCAAGTGAGTATTCATTACACTGAAATGTTTTTGTGATGTTTAGTTACGTACTACCTTTGTACGAAGCATATCTACATGTATTAATTATGAATACTTGGAGGGACCAGGCAGTAATCGATGCAATCAAATTTCACATACATGTTGACATCAGGCGGGCATGAAATTTCAACATGAAACATTCTTTTTACAACACACCTTACGAGCAAGATTGTTTAAATTGTATAAATCGCGCATATCTGATTCACTTCGGGCGTGTTTGACAAATACCGTAGTTTTGCACGTTTGCGAGATGATCGCGCAAGATAGCGCGAAGTTTGGGAGCGACTCACAAGTGACTTGCGAGTCACTCGCAACTAAAGATAATCCCCTATGCGCAACCACGCGCAAATGCGCGTACGCTCAAAGCATCGCGACAACTGTACTGTACATTGTAGTGCTTGAGCCATAGATGCTTCATGCCAAGTTTCGTTGAAATTGGTCCACCGGTTCTGGAGAAGAAGATTTTTGAAGGGTTTTTACCATATACGGGCATGGCGGCCATCTTGGTCATGTGACCTGGATTTCTTATATACACATTGGTTCCCCCTTCCTATTGATGCTTCACATAAAATTTGGCTTTAATTGGCCAAGCGGTTTCAGAGGAGATGATGTTTGAATATGATGGTAATGTACAGGTATATTGCCCCGGGGTGGGGGAAGATGAGCCCCTGGGGTCAAAATTTTTCAGAATCATCAATATTCAGTCCTACTGCCCATTTCCTGCAAGATTTTCACTTTAAATGACATTTTAAAATTTTTCCCCATTCAAATGCATTGGTGACCTATGTTGACCTTGCCGTAAAGAAGGTCAAGGTCATCACAGGGTCACGATTTATATATACATTGTAGTGCTTGAGCCATAGATGCTTCATGCCAAGTTTTCTTGAAATCGGTCCTTCGGTTCTGGAGAAGAAGATTTTTGAAGGGTTTTTACCATATATGGGCATGGCGGCCATCTTGGTCATGTGACCTGGATT
This sequence comes from Rugalucina vietnamica, assembly GCA_964017185.1. Taxonomy (NCBI): domain Eukaryota; kingdom Metazoa; phylum Mollusca; class Bivalvia; order Lucinida; family Lucinidae; genus Rugalucina; species Rugalucina vietnamica. The sequence continues at coordinate 48,365,883 of OZ024875.1, forward strand.
TCTTATTTACACATTGATTCCCCCTTCCTATTGATGCTTCACCTAAAATTTGGCTTTGATTGGCCAAGCGGTTTCAGAGGAGATGATGTTTGAATATTATGGTAATGTACAGGTATATTGCCCCGGGGTGGGGGCAGATGAGCCCCTGGGGTCAATTTTTTTTTTCAGAATCATCAATATTCAGTCCTACTGCCCATTTCCTGCAAGATTTTCACTTTAAATGACATTTTAAAAGTTTTCCTCATTCAAATGCTTTGGAGACCTATGTTGACCTTGCCGTAAAATAGGCAAGGTCATCACAGGGTCACGATTTGTATATACATTGTAGTGCTTGAGCCATCGATGCTTCATGCCAAGTTTCGTTGAAATCGGTCCACTGGTTCTGGAGAAGAAGATATTTGAAGGGTTTTTACCATATATGGGCATGGCGGCCATCTTGGTCACGTGACCTGGATTTCTTATATACACATTGGTTCCCCCTTCCTATTGATGCTTCACATAAAATTTGGCTTTGATTGGCCAAGCGGTTTCAGAGAAGAAGATCTTTGAAAATGGTGGACGACGGATGAAGACGATGCCGACGGACGCCGGGTACCTCCCTAGCCTATAACCTCACCTGTGAGCCTTCGGCTCAGGTGAGCTAAAAATGACATAACCAGACTTTAATTTGGTTGTATATGAAAAGATAAAAGCAAAGATGTTTGAAATCTGATATCTGATCATGAACAAAATGGCCATCAAACACTGGCACCCATTTTCTAACCCTTGAACTTTTACACAACAAGAGGACCAATGGTCCTGTAAACGCTCACCTGAGAACTGCGATATATAAAATAGGTCAAGGTCATCCCAAGGTCATGATGTATATAAACTTTGTAGAGCTCCTCTCCCTGATACTTCATGCCAAGTTTCAAAATCATAGGCCTTCTGGTTCTGGAGAAGAAGATTTTAAAGGTTTTTTGCTATTTATAGCCATGGCGGCCATCTTGGTCATGTGACCTTGACCATTTATATAAACTTTCATTCTCCCTTCCTAAGAATACTCAACAAGACGTTTGGCTTTGATTGGCCAAACGGTTTCGGGGAAAAAGATCTTTGGATATCATGGTAATATATACATGTATATTGCCCCCCCGGATGGGGGCAGACCTGCCCCTGGGGTCCTTTTTTTCAGAATCATAAATATTCAGTCCATTTACCCATTTCCATAAAGTTTTTCCTATCAAATGACATTTTGACAATTTTCCCCATTCAAATGCATGAGCGACCTATGTTGACCTTGCCGTAAAATTGGTCAAGGTCATCCTAGAGTCATGATTTATATAAACTTTGTAGAGCTCCTCCCCCTGATGCTTCATGCCAGGTTTCAAAATCATAGGCCTTTTGGTTCTGGAGAAGAAGATTTTTAAAGGTTTTTGCTATTTATAGCCATGGCAGCCATCTTGGTCATGTGACCTTGACTATTTATATCAACTTTCATTCCCTCATCCTAAGGTTACTACATATAAAATTTGGCTTTGATTGGTTGAGCGGTTACTGAGAAAATTAAGTTTAACATTTAATTTGTAAATGACCTTTGGCCAAGGTCAAGAAATGACCTTGACCTTTAATACTCACATCACTTCATTAGCTTAACATGTTGTCTGCATCTACCAACTTTCAGGTCACAGGCTACAAAACGTCCGGAAGAATTCAATGTTTTCACTTTTTTCCATTGAAAAGCCTATGTAATTTAAACTGACCTTGCCGTAAAATAGGTCAAGGTCAACCCAAGGTCATGATTTATATAAACTATGATGGGCCAAAGTCCCCGATGCTACATACCAAGTTTCGTTGAAATCGGTCCACCGGTTACAGAGAAGAAGAATTTTTTATGGTTTTTACCAAATATGGGCATGGCGGCCATCTTGGTCATGTGACCTGGACCATTTATATTTTGTTCCCCCTTCCTAAGAATGCTCCACATGAAGTTTGACTTTGATTGGCCAAGCGGTTTCAGAGAAGAAGATCTTTGAAATTGTGAACGGACGACGGACGGACAACGGAGCATGGCCATCCTATAAGCTCACCTTGTGAGCCTTCGGCTCAGGTGAATTAATAAACATGTTTGAATATTATGGTATTTAACCCCAGTGCAGGGGCAGATAAAGCCCTTGGGTCGTTTTCTTTTTTCAGACTAATCAATATTCTGTCCATGGATGCTTCACGCCAAGTTTCATTAAAATCAATCTATTGGTTTCACAGAAGAAGATATTTGGTTTTTACCATATATGGGCATGGTGGCCATCTTGGTCATGTGACTCAGATTATTAATATAAACATTGGTTCCCCCATCCTATAGATGCTTCACATAAAATTTGGCTTCAATTGGCCAAGTGGTTTTAGAGGAGAAGATGTTTGAATATTATGGTAATATACCACACACCGTTCATCCAGATACAACAAATGCAGAAAGGTCTTCCAAACGCGGATATAAACAATATTATTTTGAACGGCGGGGAGAAATGTTTGAGTATTTATTATCTTTTATTATAACGAATATCGGTTGAGTTGATTTTTGTTTGACATACAATGAAAAAGTACATATCTTTGCAAATGTTTACCTAAAATCCTGTCTCATAAATTTAATTAGTTGGAGAAATATGGGCTTCTAAATCTGACTTGGGTGCACGAAAGGCGAAAAATCTCGGTAAGAAGGTCTGTAAATCATTATTAAACCACGAAAATATGACCAAATTGATGTTTTTCGGTGGATCGGGGATCGCTTCAAGTGTTGCCGTTACAAGAACCCACCCAAAATTATAGAAAGCGAATAAGAACTATTTGAAATAGGGTACTCTCATTTGATATGGTGCAACATACCACGGTTCAAATTCTCAAGCAGGTGAAACAAACTCGGACCATTCGGTGCAACAAACATGGATAGTAAAAACCAAATTCTTGTCTGATAATAAGGAAAACTGGCTGCAATCATTGTTGAAGCCAATTTTGTATGACTTAGAGACCATGAATGATTGGTTTAAGACCAATTATGGCTTAACATGGCGTGATAAAACCACAAGGAACGTGGATAAGCACGTTCACTACGCTTTGGCTACGACATCAGGGAAACCATGTTAACATGTTTTACAAAGTGATAGTCGCATAAAGAAGCTGCATGTTAACCGAGAAGTCCGAGCTTTTGTTTCAGTTCTTTAAATTCGCGATTTAAAAGCCTTTGGTAGCTTCATGCAGTTTGATAGTGTCAGATATGGTCAGAGATCCAAATGCCTTCGCCTTTCATATTAAAAAATCAGCTGTTTTACACATGTCTGTAGATTATTACATGTAAAACATATGGTGTAATGTATGTTTGCATTTCTTTCGTAAAGATATGATCAGGAATATATTTATCATGATTGTCTCTCTCCCTCTTAAGTGTGATGAAGTGAAAGCCTTTGTGGAAGGCCCACTATGACAACATGTGAAACAAATTATGAATACAAAAGTACTCGGACTACGTAGATCCAAGAAGAGCAGTTATTAGTGGTGAAAGAAGTGTGCACAAAGAACTCGTTACCATGCCTCTGGAAGGCTATGGTGTGAAATATGACTGACCGTCTCTATATGACCTTGGCTGTTGAAACTGTATATTAGTTTAAACATATTTTATCCAGATTCACAAATAACACCTCTACATACATTGGCTAAAGGTACATGACGAAAATGATTAGAACAAAAGCATCGCTTATAGAATTCTTCTCCATGCAAACGTGGATCCAGATCCGGCGAGGTCGGGTTGTGGGGGGGGGGGGGGGGGGGGTTCAGTCTGGCACCAGGGTTTTGTCATTGAGCAAGACATTTTAATTTCTGTAGAACTGATTAGTATCCAGCAAGCGGCGGTTCCTTCCTGACATGGTTGAAGATTCGTTAACTGTGATGTGTATTCACAACACAAACATACACACAAGGTGTGTATATCGTTTCTCTGATTCTACGAAATAATAATCCATAGAAAAAAGTTGTTAGCAGATATGTTATAATATGGTGTTATATGTTATATGCCACCCCCAAATTCGATCATACATTAGGCGCCGATTTAACAGCCAACAGCATGCATTTATAGCACGTTTACTATAAAATGATCTAGATTCTTCATTGTATTCTAATTAGAAAGCGTTCTGTCAGTGTTTTGCACGTTAAAACCAGATTTTCGAATCCATGTTTGTTTTACCCAAATTATGTGGATCATCCGCGTTGTGTAGTATCAACGTCCGTGGTAAGTTGTACCTTGAAGTAAACAAGGCTGATTTTTTAAACATGGATATCGGCTCCAAATAAAACTTTTCCAGTTTGATGCATGGTATAAATATATTCCACAGATGTCGAAAATTAGATTTGAAGAGATATTTTGACGAAATCAAACAAATGAATTCTACAAATATGAAAAGAACCGGGAAGTAGGTGAGAAAATTACGATTTACGAATTAAAATCGCTTGTATCTCCAATTTACAGAAATCTTTTGTTATGGTACTGTACCATTCTCAAGATAAACCATTTCGCATCAGTTCTGCATAAACACATTTTATATAGGAACAACTTTAAATGCTATATGTTAATGCTTTCTTACCTTGTGTATTCCCGCGATACAATTGTTTATATCCGCGTTTGGAAGACCTTTCCGCGTTTGTTGCATCTAGATGAACGGTGTGTACCAGTGCTACAGATAAGCAGCGTATCTGCGTATTTACCCAATTAAAATGTCTTAAAACCCAATTAAGATTTACAACTCTGCGTACAAAAAAGCAAAAGAAATCTTCGATACGCAAATCAGATTATTTTCTTTGCGTACAGCCCTATAATTTGTCAAAAGCATAATCTTGTTTACCCAACTGTGCCTGCATCCTAAAATCTTACGCAACTTGCGATCTCTGTTAACTGTACCCCACCCACTATGCCTGTATTATAGAGCGTGATGGCTCTGCCTATTGTTGCAATAGAAGTTTTAATATATAAAAAAAAGATCATTTCCAGATATTACTTCATTAAGCAAAATACTTTTCACAACAGGAAGCAGCTTCAAAAATATTTTGTGTCATTTAAAATGTGGATTTTTGTCTTTTCTTGTTGCTTTTAATAAAATAGATTACAAGTATTAGCTTTTAGAAAAAAACTTAATCACAAAGCCCTGTAGTCAGTGATAATTGAGGATAATTTTTTCAACTCGAAAATTTCAAGTACCACTTCCAATGTTATAGGAAATTAGCTGAGATACCCTCAAAATAAGGAACAAATCAGTTATTACTGAAATACATGATTTTTGTTTTTAATTTTAACTTTATTTTCAAACTTAATTACGATACCCAATACAAAAACATGAAGTACCCAATTCGAAATTTTAAAAATTATATGTTTACCCAATGGATTCCGAAATACCCAATTAAGCCAAAAAGAGGTGGGTAAATACCCATTGACCATCAATCCTTATCTGGAGCACTGTATACATGTATATTGCCCCGGGGTGTGGACATATGAGCCCTTAGGTCCATTTTTTTTTTTTTTTTCAGAATCATTAATATTTAGTCCTACTACCCATTTCCTGCAAGATTTTCACCTCAAATGACTTTTTAAAAGTTTTCCCCATTCCAATGCATCGGCAACCTATGTTGACCTTGTCGTAAAATAGGTCAAGGTCACCACAGGGTCATGATTTATATATACATTGTAGTACTTCAGCCATTGGTGCTTCATACCAAGTTTCTCTGAAATCGGTCCTCAAAATTCAGAGAAGAAGATTTTTGAAGGGTTTTTACCATATATGGGCATGGCAGCCATCTTGGTTATGTGAACTAGGTAATTTATATATACATTAATTCCCCCATTCCATAGATGCTTCACATACAATTTGGCTTTGATTCGCCAAGCGGTTTCAGAGGAGAAGATGTTTGAATATTATGGTAATATACATGTATTTTGCCCCGGGGTGGGGGCAGAACAGCCCCTGGGGTCCAATTTTTTTTTCAGAATCATTAATATTCAGTCCTACTGCCCATTTCCTGCAAGACTTTCACTTTAAATGACATTTTAAAAGTTTTCCCTACCTTCAAATGCATTGGCGACCTATGTTGACCTTGCCGTAAAAAAAGGTCAAGGTCATCACAGGGTCATGATTTATATGCACATTGTAGTACTTCAGCCATCAATGCTTCATGCCAAGTTTCGTTGAAATCAGTCCACCGGTTCTGGAGAAGAACATTTTTGAAGGGTTTTTACCATATATGGGCAGCGCGGCCATCTTGGTCATGTGACCTGGATTATTTATATACACATTGATTACCCCTTCTTATTGATGCTTCACATAAAATTTGGCTTTGATTGGCCAAGCGGTTTCAGAGGAGATGATGTTTGAATATTATGGTAATATACATGTATATTGCCCCAGGGTGGGGGCATATGAGCCCCTGGGGTCCAATTTTTTTCAGAATCATTAATATTCAGTCCTACTGCCCATTTCCTGCAAGACTTTCACTTTAAATGACTTTAAATGACATTTTAAAAGTTTTCCCCATTCAAATGCATTGGCGACCTATGTTGACCTTGCCGTAAAATAAGTCAAGGTCATCACAGGGTCATGATTTATATACACATTGTAGTGCTTGAGCCATCGATGCTTCATGCCAAGTTTCTTTGAAATCGATCCACCTGTTCTGGAGAAGATTTTTGAAGGGTTTTTAACATATATGGGCATCGCGGCCATCTTGGTCATGTGACCTGGATTATTTATATACACATTGGTTCCCCCTTCCTATTGATGCTTCACATAAAATTTGGCTTTGATTGGCCAAGCAGTTTCAGAGGAGATGATGTTTGAATATTATGGTAATATACATGTATATTGCCCCGGGGTGGGGGCATATGAGCCCCTGGGGTCCAATTTTTTTCAGAATCATTAATATTCAGTCCTACTGCCCATTTTCTGCAAGACTTTCACTTTAAATGACTTTAAATGACATTTTAAAAGTTTTCCCCATTCAAACGCATTGGCGACCTATGTTGACCTTGCCGTAAAATAAGTCAAGGTCATCACAGGGTCATGATTTATATACACATTGTAGTGCTTGAGCCATCAATGCTTCATGCCAAGTTTCGTTGAAATCAGTCCACCGGTTCTGGAGAAGAAGATTTTTGAAGGGTTTTTACCATATATGGGCATGGCGGCCATCTTGGACATGTGACCTGGATTTCTTATATACACATTGGTTCCCCCTTCCTATAGATGCTTCATATAAAATTTGGCTTTGGTTGGCCAAGCGGCTTCAGAGAAGAAGATCTTTGAAATTGTGGATGGACGGACGGACAACGGACGGACGGACGGACGACGGACGGACGCCGGATCATGGCCATCCTATAAGCTCACCTTGTGAGCCTAACGGCTCAGGTGAGCTAAAAATGGGGGTATACTTGTAAATAGCTTTGCCATGCCGAGACCGATGCATAAAAATCCTGTATAATTCAATGAATAAAGCCTTATAATAATGCACTACTTAATTTGCCATTTATAATAGTTTTGTGATGTATTCAATTATAAGCCTGAAAAGAATGATTGCATGGCAAACAATTTACAAATTTTTCAGAAAATCGAATATTCCCGAATTTGTAAAAAATAGTACCCTTAGAAAATATACAATTGTGAAGCAACTCGATATAAGATGACGTTTCAACTGCTATATTGTATCTGAGAAAACAACAGATTCATGGACAGTGCACCATTTCATTAGTTTTTGCCTATAAAATACTTTCAAACCATGTGGTAAAGTGCGGAACGAACTTTCTTAACACCCTTTAAGTATATTTTAGAAGATTTTGATCAGTTTTATGGCTCATTTCCTGGAGTCTCCCTGATTATGGAAGGTATCACATGTATGGGATATAAACCAATATTCTGGGGAGTTAATGTGTGTGTCTTGCTTAAGGACACAACAAGGTACATGTATCCCCAGTGGAAACTGAACCCAAGACTTTTGACTGAACCCCAGTGAAGACTGAACCCAAGACTTTTGGTGTCCAAGGATTTGGTGTCCAATGCTCTACCACTATGCCACTGTGCCCCCAAATTCTCACTGTACCAACTCCTTTCCAAACAAATAAAACTACACTGTGTATGTAACTGTCAGAGATTCTTTTCATAGCTGACTGCATTTGGATACAATTGCAGATGGACACAAGGAGGAACCTTCTGTAGTTTAAGAATTTGTGTTTTAATACTGTTTGGGAACTACTTTTAACTTATTTAACAGTATGTTATCTTTGCTTTACGATGATTATTAGTTCAGTTGGTTCAAATTAGTGCTTTTGTTTCTGTCTGTACCACTGTTTGGTATTACTGCAATACTGTATTAAACCCACTTTTTTATTTGTAAATAGTTATTTCAATGAGGCAATGGACTTACCTTGCTCATACACCTTGAGATGTAAATTGTGATTAAGCTTACTGCCTGAGCGATGTCTTGATATCACAATTTTTAACTCTGAATTTCCTGAACACCAGGTACCCGGCGAGGTGTCATAGCAATCATATTGCTGAAAATATATGTTTTATGAAGCATGTTACATTATCGTACTTCTAACATGAAAAGTGCCCTATAAATGGACTTTAATATTTTGAGTTGAAATGTGATACTTATTAAAAAGTAACACAGCTATAGCTAGATCAAGTTTTCATAATGTGAAAACCAATCCAATCTGCACCATCATTCTGCACTGCTGATGATAACATTTGCTTTTGTTTTGCACACTAGACAATATACATGATATAGTATTTTATTGATTTAGTTCAGTAGCAAGTTAGCAACAGCATATACACAAGCACTTCTCAAAATCTGAACTTTCATCTAATATTTTTCTGTGTCAATACAGTATGGTTACAACCTTTTCTGCAGATGATGACGAAGTGTTAGGATAATGTATAGCCAATCACACCCCACTTTTATACAACAAACTTGGGGTGTATAATAATGAAGCATTTTTTATGTCTACCTACAATCTATGCTTTGAGCAAAAAGGAGTACAAATGAAAACTTTCTACAGAACAGTAATAAGAGCTGTCGCAGGACAGCGTAGCTTGCCTGACTTGTGCTTTGTCACTACATCTGTTAAAATCTATGACCCATAACCTTGACCTCAAGGTGGGTCATGATGGTACGAATCCGGGTCGTTTCGGCCCTGGGTCGTTTCGGCCTGAGTCGTTTCGGCCTGGGTCGTTTCGGCCTGGGTCGTTTCGGCCAAATTTGGGGGTGGATCGTTTCGGCCTTGGTAGGTGGGTCGTTTCGGCCAATTTTCTGGGTGAGTCGATTCGGCCCTGAGTCGTTTCGGCCAAAGTTTATGGAAATAAGTAACAACTCATGAACTCAAAGATAAATTGATCTTCTGGAGTACATGCGTTTTCGTGGACATATACATGATGTATGCATGTGAGATGTTTTGAAAGTATTGTAGTCATAGTTCAATTAACATTGAATGATTAGTGCTGGTGATAGAAAGGGTGGGTAGGTAGGTAGGTAGGTAGGTAGGTAGGTAGGTAGGTAGGTAGGTAGGTAGGTAGGTAGGTAGGTAGGTAGGTAGGTAGGTAGGTAGGTAGGTAGGTAGGTAGGTAGGTAGGTAGGTAGGTAGGTAGGTAGGTAGGTAGGTAGGTAGGTAGGTAGGTAGGTAGGTAGGTAGGTAGGTAGGTAGGTAGGTAGGTAGGTAGGTAGGTAGGTAGGTAGGTAGGTAGGTAGGTAGGTAGGTAGGTAGGTAGGTAGGTAGGTAGGTAGGTAGGTAGGTAGGTAGGTAGGTAGGTAGGTAGGTAGGTAGGTAGGTAGGTAGGTAGGTAGGTAGGTAGGTAGGTAGGTAGGTAGGTAGGTAGGTAGGTAGGTAGGTAGGTAGGTAGGTAGGTAGGTAGGTAGGTAGGTAGGTAGGTAGGTAGGTAGGTAGGTAGGTAGGTAGGTAGGTAGGTAGGTAGGTAGGTAGGTAGGTAGGTAGGTAGGTAGGTAGGTAGGTAGGTAGGTAGGTAGGTAGGTAGGTAGGTAGGTAGGTAGGTAGGTAGGTAGGTAGGTAGGTAGGTAGGTAGGTAGGTAGGTAGGTAGGTAGGTAGGTAGGTAGGTAGGTAGGTAGGTAGGTAGGTAGGTAGGTAGGTAGGTAGGTAGGTAGGTAGGTAGGTAGGTAGGTAGGTAGGTAGGTAGGTAGGTAGGTAGGTAGGTAGGTAGGTAGGTAGGTAGGTAGGTAGGTAGGTAGGTAGGTAGGTAGGTAGGTAGGTAGGTAGGTAGGTAGGTAGGTAGGTAGGTAGGTAGGTAGGTAGGTAGGTAGGTAGGTAGGTAGGTAGGTAGGTAGGTAGGTAGGTAGGTAGGTAGGTAGGTAGGTAGGTAGGTAGGTAGGTAGGTAGGTAGGTAGGTAGGTAGGTAGGTAGGTAGGTAGGTAGGTAGGTAGGTAGGTAGGTAGGTAGGTAGGTAGGTAGGTAGGTAGGTAGGTAGGTAGGTAGGTAGGTAGGTAGGTAGGTAGGTAGGTAGGTAGGTAGGTAGGTAGGTAGGTAGGTAGGTAGGTAGGTAGGTAGGTAGGTAGGTAGGTAGGTAGGTAGGTAGGTAGGTAGGTAGGTAGGTAGGTAGGTAGGTAGGTAGGTAGGTAGGTAGGTAGGTAGGTAGGTAGGTAGGTAGGTAGGTAGGTAGGTAGGTAGGTAGGTAGGTAGGTAGGTAGGTAGGTAGGTAGGTAGGTAGGTAGGTAGGTAGGTAGGTAGGTAGGTAGGTAGGTAGGTAGGTAGGTAGGTAGGTAGGTAGGTAGGTAGGTAGGTAGGTAGGTAGGTAGGTAGGTAGGTAGGTAGGTAGGTAGGTAGGTAGGTAGGTAGGTAGGTAGGTAGGTAGGTAGGTAGGTAGGTAGGTAGGTAGGTAGGTAGGTAGGTAGGTAGGTAGGTAGGTAGGTAGGTAGGTAGGTAGGTAGGTAGGTAGGTAGGTAGGTAGGTAGGTAGGTAGGTAGGTAGGTAGGTAGGTAGGTAGGTAGGTAGGTAGGTAGGTAGGTAGGTAGGTAGGTAGGTAGGTAGGTAGGTAGGTAGGTAGGTAGGTAGGTAGGTAGGTAGGTAGGTAGGTAGGTAGGTAGGTAGGTAGGTAGGTAGGTAGGTAGGTAGGTAGGTAGGTAGGTAGGTAGGTAGGTAGGTAGGTAGGTAGGTAGGTAGGTAGGTAGGTAGGTAGGTAGGTAGGTAGGTAGGTAGGTAGGTAGGTAGGTAGGTAGGTAGGTAGGTAGGTAGGTAGGTAGGTAGGTAGGTAGGTAGGTAGGTAGGTAGGTAGGTAGGTAGGTAGGTAGGTAGGTAGGTAGGTAGGTAGGTAGGTAGGTAGGTAGGTAGGTAGGTAGGTAGGTAGGTAGGTAGGTAGGTAGGTAGGTAGGTAGGTAGGTAGGTAGGTAGGTAGGTAGGTAGGTAGGTAGGTAGGTAGGTAGGTAGGTAGGTAGGTAGGTAGGTAGGTAGGTAGGTAGGTAGGTAGGTAGGTAGGTAGGTAGGTAGGTAGGTAGGTAGGTAGGTAGGTAGGTAGGTAGGTAGGTAGGTAGGTAGGTAGGTAGGTAGGTAGGTAGGTAGGTAGGTAGGTAGGTAGGTAGGTAGGTAGGTAGGTAGGTAGGTAGGTAGGTAGGTAGGTAGGTAGGTAGGTAGGTAGGTAGGTAGGTAGGTAGGTAGGTAGGTAGGTAGGTAGGTAGGTAGGTAGGTAGGTAGGTAGGTAGGTAGGTAGGTAGGTAGGTAGGTAGGTAGGTAGGTAGGTAGGTAGGTAGGTAGGTAGGTAGGTAGGTAGGTAGGTAGGTAGGTAGGTAGGTAGGTAGGTAGGTAGGTAGGTAGGTAGGTAGGTAGGTAGGTAGGTAGGTAGGTAGGTAGGTAGGTAGGTAGGTAGGTAGGTAGGTAGGTAGGTAGGTAGGTAGGTAGGTAGGTAGGTAGGTAGGTAGGTAGGTAGGTAGGTAGGTAGGTAGGTAGGTAGGTAGGTAGATTAGATAGATAGATAGATAGATAGATAGATAGATAGATAGATAGATAGATTAGATAGATAGATAGATAGACAGACAGACAGACAGACAGACAGACAGATATTAGATAGATAGATAGATAGATAGATAGATAGATAGATAGATAGATAGATAGATAGATAGATGGTTTGTACATTTAAACTAAACATGTTATGAAGTCATCGGCAGTTGCAAGAGAAAACTTTTCAGTGATGCATCGGCTGTCGGTGATCTAATTATAAGGGTGATGATCAAGGTGTGAAAACTCGTGTCTGTAATCAGCAATGCTAATCCATGGCGATTGATTATCAATGTACTCAGTTAAAGTGTGAAAACGTGTGCTTGTCAATTTAATTTGAGTCTACGCTACGCATGAGAAAACCAACAGTTTTGGAATCCGACCAGATTCATCACAAACCAGCCTGTACAGTCACAAAAGCAGGCCAGAGTCTTGAAATTTCATATGTAAGAAGAAGATGATTGTACTATCTTTGTAGCGAAAACAAAGGCACCGATCAGCTGTGCAGTTACCTGCGCCTTTGTTTTCGCCTATTGTTTGTTTTCTTATGCGACTTTGGTCGGCTTAAAGTGAAAAGAAATTTAAAATACCGTTAAAATAATAGACTCAGGCCAAAACGACCCAGCCTCGTATAACATACACATCTAGCATAAAGTATATTATAAGGCCGAAACGACCCAGGCCGAAACGACCCACGGCCGAAACGACTCAAGGCCGAAACGACCCAGGCCGAAACAACCCACGGCCGAAACGACTCAAGGCCGAAACGACTCACGGCCGAAACGACCCGTTACCGATGGTACAACATAAAACTTCAGACCAATGCAAAGTATCAACTTGATCAATCTACATGTTCAAGAGATATAGACTTATAAAAACATTAACCAAAACTTAAACACAAAACTTCCAAGTCCGTGACCCTGACCTCAAGGTCATCCAGGTGAGTTGTGATGTACAGCATAAAACCCGAGACCAATATCTATCAACATGCAAGTATCAACTTTATCCATCAACATGATGTTCAAGAGATTTAGACTTTAACCAAAAAATTTAACACAAAATTTCTAAGTCTGTGACCTTGACCTCAAGGTGACCTCAAGGTCACCCAGGGTAGGTCATGATGGTACTGCATAAAACTTCAGACCAATATCTACCAACATGCAAACTTAAACACAAAATTTCTAAGTCTGTGACCTTGACCTCAAGGACACCAAGAGTGGGTCATGATGGTACTGCATAAAACTTCAGACCAATATCTAGCAACATGCAAAGTATCAACTCAATCCATCAATATGGTCAAGAGATATAGACTTACAAAAACTTTAACCAAAAACTTAAGCACAAAATTTCTAAGTCTGTGACCTTGACCTCAAGGCACCCAGGGTGGGTCATGATGGTACTGCGTAAAACTTCAGACCAATATCTAGCAACATGCAAAGTATCAACTCAATCCATCAATATGGTCAAGAGATATAGACTTACAAAAACTTTAACCAAAAACTTAAACACAAAATTTCTAAGTCCGTGACCTTGACCTCAAGGTCACCCAGGGTGGGTCATGATGGTACTGCGTAAAACTTCAGACCAATATCTAGCAACACGCAAAGTATCAACTTGATCCATCAACATGGTCAAGAGATATAGACTTTTAAAAAACTTTAACCAAAAACTTAAACACAAAATTTCTAAGTCTGTGACCTTGACCTCAAGGTCACCCAGGGTGGGTCATGATGGTACTGCGTAAAACTTCAGACCAATATCTAGCAACATGCAAAGTATCAACTTGATCCATCAACATGGTCAAGAGATATAGACTTTTAAAAAACTTTATCCAAAAACTTAAACACAAAATTTCTAAGTCTGTGACCTTGACCTCAAGGTCACCCAGGGTGGGTCATGATGGTACTGCGTAAAACTTCAGACCAATATCTAGCAACATGCAAAGTATCAACTTGATCCATCAACATGGTCAAGAGATATAGACTTTTAAAAAACTTTAACCGAAAGTGTGACGCGGACGCACACGTAAACGTAAACGTAAACGCGCACTACCGAGGTGACTACAATAGCTCTATGCACTTCGTGCAGGCGAGCTAAAAAATGACTGTATATTGGCCATGTTGCATGTGCATGTTTTCTTAACATTACAAAAACTTGCCCATGCAATATACTGAGATTTTTTAGCTTTAAAAATTGAAAATTTTCAGCTGAAAAATTTTGATATTTTTCTTATTTTTGCTCAAAACATAGATTGTGGGTACATGTTAGAACCGCCTCACCGAGGGGGTATACATTTCACGGACAATTTTTCGTGATGATACACATACCTTTTCTGGGGATGATGACCAAGTATACTTGAAGTATTCCACTTCCACTTGACAAGAGCTGCCTATATCAAAAGACACCGCTTTCACACAATATTCTTTTGTTCCATATGAGTCGACCTTGATTTCACATTCTCCGCCCAGCGATGCACCGTAATAGTAGATATCTAGATCCTCATCTGAGGTCAGGTAGTAGGTCTTACACTGTGGGTAACCTGTGTCAGTTACTGTGACGCTTTCTGAATGAGAAATGGAAGCACACAATTTTGCATATATTTCAGCAAAATAACTTCAGGTGTATATGGAGCAAACATTCTTAAGCATTAAACATCACCAAGTGCTTTCGCTGCATAGATAATACTTGTGCACTTCTTGCACTCAATATTACGGGTATAAAGCACAATAATTATCAGTTCGCAAAGACTAAATGTGCATGAAATGTTCAGTTAAACTGCATTAAATTGCACCTGATTATAATGCTGTTTTAGCATTTCAATATTTCAATGAATGTATATGACTCACAAAATGATTATTTTGCTAATACATGTATAATATACCTATTGTAAACATATAAACATGTCACACAGTTTCACATGATAAAAGACAACTTATGTTCTATGGAACTCAAAGAAAGCATTACTAATAAGTTTTCTGCCATGTTCTTTTTGTTCCAACGTACCAGTATTTGCAGTTTCTATCATTAACAGGACAACCACAAAACTCATATAGCTTCTAAGATATTCCATCTCTATAAATCTGAATAGACAAGATGAGAATCAATTATGAAAACTTGCCCATGCAAAATATTGAGAATATTTTTCAGCTGTATATCTGAAAATTTCATCAGAAAATAAGAGCTGTCGCAGGACAGCGTAGCTCGCCTGACTTGTGCTTTGCCACTAAACTTATCAAAATCTATGACCCATGACCTTGACCTCAAGGTCGCTCAGGTGGGTTGTGATGGTACAGCATAAAATTTCAGACCAATATCCACATACATGCAAAGTTTCAACTTGATCCATCAACATAGAGATATATAGACTTCAAAAATCTTTAACCCAAAACTTTAAACAAAAATTTCTAAGGCCATGACCTTGACCTCAAGTTCACTCAGAGTGGGTCATAATGGTACAGCATAAAACTTCAGACCAATATCTACCAACATGCAAAGTATCAACTTGATCCATCTACATGTTCAAGAGATATAGACTTCTAAAAACTTTAACCGAAAACTTTAACAAAAAAATTCTAAGTCTGTGACCTTGACCTCAAGGTCACCCAGGGTGGGTCATGATGGTACTGCATAAAACTTCAGACCAATATCTACCAACATGCAAAGTATCAACTTGATCCATCAACATGTTCAAGAGATATAGACTTCTAAAAACTTTAATGAAAAAGTCACTAGAGCACGAAATATAGGTCAAGGTCACTAGATCAAAGTGGGTGCAAAGTCGGGACATCGAGGAGAAGCCATATGCAAGGTTTGATGGTTGTAGGCTTTATAGCTGATGACTCATGAGATATTAAGGGTTGGCTTAAAAAATGACAAAGTCACTGGAGCATGAAATATAGGTCAAGGTCAGTAGGTCAATGTGGGTGCCAAGTCGGGACATCGAGGAGAAGCCATATGCAAGGTTTGATGGTTGTAGGCTTTATAGTTGATGAGATATTAAGGGTTGGCTTCAAAAATGACAAAGTCACTAGAGCACGAAATATAGGTCAAGGTCACTAGGCGAATGTGGGTGCCGAGTCGGGACATCGAGGAGAAGTCATATGCAAGGTTTGATGGTTGTAGGCTTTATAGTTGATGAGATATTAAGAGTTGGCTTCAAAAATGACAAAGTCACTAGAGCACGAAATATAGGTCAAGGTCACTAGGTGAATGTGGGTGCAAAGTCGGGACATCGAGGAGAAGCCATATGCAAGGTTTGATGGTTGTAGGCTTTATAGTTGATGAGATATTAAGAGTTGGCTTCAAAAATGACAAAGTCACTGGAGCATGAAATATAGGTCAAGGTTAGTAGGTCAATGTGGGTGCCGAGTCAGGATATTGAGGAGAAGCCATATGCAAGGTTTGATGGTTGTAGGCTTTATAGTTGATGAGATATTAAGGGTTGGCTTCAGAAATGACAAAGTCACTGGAGCATGAAATATAGGTCAAGGTCAGTAGGTCAATGTGGGTGCCGAGTCGGGACATTGAGGAGAAGCCTTATGTAAGGTTTGACAGTTCTAGGCTTTACAGTTGATGAGAAACTAACACAGCATCTGAGCATTGTACAAAGGTGTTCTAGATATTGACCTCTAGCCCCGCCCCCAGGCATAACCCCATGGGTCCCTTCACACTAAATCACAGAGGACCCTCATATGCAGCAATGTTCCAAATATGAATGATTTCTGGTCAGTGACTATCAAGATATAACAATTTTAAAAACTTTGACCGAAAGTGTGACGCGGACGCGGACGTACACGTAAACGCGGACGACCGAGGTGACAACAATAGCTCTGTGCACTTCGTGCAGGCGAGCTAAAAATGATATTTCAATATTTTTGCTAAAAACATTGATTGTTAGTACAAGTTAGAACCGCCTTGGCGAGGCAGTACTAATGAGCACCCACAATCTATGTTTTGGATCAAAAATAAGAAAACATTGTATATCCCTGTAAACCCCAATTTTACTATATATAAAAGTGGGGTTTAAAGGGGTACATTTTGCATGGACATTTAACATCTCTTCTACATATCTAAAGGTAAAGTACTCAAATACATGTATTTGCTTTTTATCATAAATTTACCCCTTAGCAGCTTGAATTAAAAAACATACATTGGTAACATACATAACACGCTCTGGCACAATAAAGCCCCAGCAGTCAGAGTGCTAACAACATTTAGCAGCATTTAGTAGCTTAGGATACTGGCTTTCAGAAAATGTCTACAAAAATCCCCGGCATGGTGCACCTCCACCATATACTACATCATAGTATGTGGAACAATTTCAACATTTTGCAAGCAGAAAACCAGAGATGGGAGTATTTTATGATAATTGATGGCTAATTAAACTAATTTTTTCAAACAAAACCTTAAGGTAACTGCTTAACATACTAAAGTATGTAATGAGTGCTCATTGAACTTGCCTCTGTGAGGCAATTTGTTTACTTGTCATAATCCACAAAAAAAAAAAAAAAAAAAGAACGGAACTCTTAACATGAGATGATGATACAGCCCCTTTCACTCGAGTTTGCCGTTTGGGCATTTAGGTCAATCAAGTTTGTTACACAATCAGGTAACTTTTTATTCTATTTTAGAACTGAAACAGTGTCCCAAAATGCCAGGTGTTCTTAAAATCTATTCAGCATTTATCTTTAGGTAATGATGTCACCTCCTCTGATAAAAACATTGTAATTGTTTGGTTAAAGCCCATTTTTATGTCAAATTTCTTTGCACAGCACATACAAGCATATTAAGAACACACATTTGAAATAGGATAGGGACAAAAGCAGAATTTTATCAATTTAAGCAGTTACCAATCTGTATCTACAAGGCCAAAATTCCACATAGTAAGATAAAAATTTCACTTGAGTTTGCCGTTTTAAAGGTCATTTAGTTTGAAGCTGTCACTCAAATCAGCAGATCAATCAATCCAGATGTCTAACTCTTTGTGGACAACATTAAAAGAAACTTAGATCTTCAGAACACATGGTCTTCTTCTGTAAAGCAAAATTGAAATGCTCAAATGGCAAACTCGAGTGAAAGGGGCTGTAACCTTAGATGATAATCAGAAACTGATCGACTCAGTATATGAAGATAAAAATAAAAAAAAATGTATCATGCAGAAACAAGAATAAGCTACAAGTTAATCACAAAATCCCTAAACAGTTCGACATTAATTTAAAACGAATGCTAAGCTGTTTCCGGAGTGGCTCTAATACATGACATGAAGCAGAAAGCTGGTTAGCTAGATCACTCATCAAAATCACCCCAAGTACATGTCTAGGCTAAGGGTTGTTTATGCATTTGATCATTTATCCCCAATAAAATTTAAACAGTTGAATCTGCCGTTCTTATAATACGGTGCCTCACATGTTGAAGAATTTCTTTATGAAACCAAGGACCCTATATCGAGAGGACGACACACTGATTATTTTGCCCTTTATCTGTGACATGATTTTGGACCGAAACGACCCGTTGCCCCACATGATCCGGCAAACGAGCGGTAGTTTCAAAATTAGAATTAATTGAATCGGCTAAAACACAATCAGGGTGGACATTTCACAAAATACATGTTATACGCCAGTATTTTGCCCTGGTGCACTCTTAGAATGTTATTGTCACAGCTATATAGGAAATTTCACAACCTTTCCAGTGATATATAATATGTGTGGGTTATTAGTAGAGGAACGGTTTACTGCCTAGTCAAAAGGCTAAAATTGGGCCATTTTTGAGTGTTATAAAGTTTAACTTCAAAATTTCTATTATTTTAAAAGGCACCTGCCACCAGCTATTATAATTTCATCTTTAGCCAATAAATTTATGTCAGAAATTCAAAAGGAATACCCTTATTCTTATCTGAGGTGATAAATACATTGGTACTTGCCTTTGTATAAATTCCCAAGAGCTTTACTTAAAAGTAGCCCTTTGTTATACATTTTGGCTTTTTAAATATCCCCAAATCAGGGGCTTCCAAACTTAATAAACTGCAAAATATTAATTCACAAATGCCATATTAAGCCTATGTTACTTTTTGAATTTTGATGGAAAAGCCCTTATTGAATATAAAGTGATTGTGGAATATGCCAGATGCAATTTTGTAACACCATGTAAATGTCGTGTCCGTAGCCCCCTGTTTTCAAGCCCCTATTAAAGTATGTTAACAATGCTCAATATAAACATGACCTTCATTTGATCATTTAAGCTTATCTCATTTTGTTTTGGGTTGTAAACAAACAAGAACATCACTAAAAGTCATAAATGTACCAGTAGATATGAATATTGCATGTTAATACTTGTAACAAAACTGTCTTAAAATAGATAGGGCTACGGACACGACACATTTTCATATTTGCCATATGTTAAAATTTTTTACAGATTTTCCAGATAAAATCTGTTATCTGACACAAAAAAGTGTCCCAAAAGTAATAATTCTCAATACAAGATAAATTGCATTAGCCATAATGCATGTTATATTTTCAAATATGTAGGACCCTAAGCCCTAGGGGCATGGGTATGGTAAAAATTTTGAAAGCCTGAAAAGAAAATGAAAATTTCTGCATTTTTGAACCTACAAGATGTCTCGGATAACAAAAATGCCATCTAAATATGCCCCACTTAAAATTCATTTTTTGACAAAAGTGAAACCCAAATGTCCACCCTGATTGTGTTTTAGCCGAATGGAATTATCTTCTCTGAGCCTTTAACAATTAAATCCATTTACCAGATTAAAGGCCTTTTAATTATCTTTCATCTGACATATTTATTTTTCCCCTAATTATCACATTACAGGTAATTTTAGTGGTTTTCTTTACCCTTATTTTGTTTCTATTTTTGACCTTAAAATGGGGTCATGGCCAATTTTTCACACAGTCGTCATAAATCGGAACCGATTACTTAGATATAAGCTGCGTGCTATTAGTAAGTATAATATTTATGAAAAGCATATACATCAAAGTTTCGGAAAATTTATATAAGAGTTTGATATTTTGAAATGTGTAGTAGTAAACTTATTAGAAATAACAAAGTCTGTGTGACAAGATGGCGGACCGTTTTTAGAAAACGAAAATCAACAGTGGCGCTTTTGGAACATTTTACAGCTTTATTTGACCTTTCTACCAATAATTATTTTGTATACTTTGTATGTTTAAGACAAATCTTCAAGTTAACATATGCAAAACCTAAGTTCAAGCTATACTGTCAGTTTGTCAGGACGATTTTTTTTCCGGGAAATTTACAACTCATAAATTTGTTTTAGGGGTTTCTTTTTCCTATGTTTTTTTCCAAAATTGAAAGGTTTTCGTTTAACAATTGGTTCTAAAACTGCCTGTTATGATGATGGTAGACTTTGTGCGCTTAATTTTCTTTATTTATCAATTTGAATGCAACCAATCTTTGGAGTTATTTAATAAAAACTCGAACAGGTATGATTTATCTTATTTCAAAATGGCGAGAATATCGACTACTGCGGCTTAGCGGACAGGTAAAAGCGCATAGTACATAGTCAATATTTCATAAGCGATTTCCATTGAGTGTGTCGTCCTCTCGATATAGGGTCCTTGATGAAGCTGATTAAATTGTGCCAACATTCAAGTGTTAAGAAAGCTTTAACTTGCTATTCATCCCTATTGGTGTTTCTTTTGTGACAAGACCAGACATAACTTACTAGTATCGGGTTATGATCAACTCGTACTTTTTCCAACTCGTCCCTAGTCAAGTCGTACTTTTCAATTGGTCAACTCGTACTGACGTAAACTCGTACTTTTTTTTTGGGTCAACTCGTACTTTTGAAATAATCTTATATATTTTATGAATATTTATTTGACAAATATGATTTTGTATGATGTTTTGCATTTTATTGTGCCTTTTCTTGAAAAAAAGATGTAATCACAAGCACTACGTGCATGACATATTTCATGCAGTAAGAAGGTGACGGGGAGGCAGCATGCCATTTAGTGCGATTCCTGTGGCATGTGGCAACATAGAAAATGCGACACCGGTAAGCAAATTTACTTAGCATCTTCCAATATAATATGACTAAACCTGGGTTTGAACCCCAATGGCACGATGGCGGACTGACGAAGATTTGCACAAGAAATGCGAAACAACACCTTTTATATCACCGGCATACCTGTTCAGCCTCCACAACAGATAGCGTAAAGGGACCAGTGATCGATCAAAAATAGTCATGTTTGATAAATTTGCGGATCAGACATGCATTGGAAAAGGCATATGCACATGCCATACCCAAGCTTGAACCTTCGCCATGTTTTTCAATATGTCAGTTTATGACGTCATCACGTCACGTACTCAGTGATGTCATTTTAACACACCCACTATCATACAGCGTGAATCAGGGTCAGGTGGACCAGTGATCGATCACCTTCTTTTTCTCTCCAAAACTGCGGCTAACTTGAAAGGTATATACATTTTTAGAAAGAATAATTCTTGTTAACCTCTAGCCACGAAACCCAGTTTGGAAATTTTCAGTGAGTTAAAAGAAATATAGCAGCGAAATGAGGTGGTCGAAAAGCATAAACGCCCATAGAAACAATGGAAAACTGTTGAAAAAATAGCTCGAAAATCACAGAAATCGTCCATTAATCGCAGCGTTATCCTATATAATTTGGAATGTGGATCAGAGTTGTTTAGTTCGCAGTAAAGATAAAAAAATTAGCCAGTCGGAACGAATGCAGGTTGTTTCATCTTGAAGAATTTATTGAACAATCACCGCTTTTATGCAGTACAACTAAGACCCCCTCTTCGTAAAGTGCCAGAAAATGCAAGATAGAAAAGCTTTCCAAATAAATTTAAATTAATGTTTCTAAGGTAATATCGTGCGCTTGGAGTTGAGACTAGCATAAAATTTACTTCAGGTATCCTTTGAGAATTAATAGCCGATAACCATTAGTTGATCGATCACTGGTCCCTGATCGATCACTGGTTGCCTTACGCTAGTAGAACGGTAAGCTAAAGTTTCTCGCTTCTAATATTTCAAAACGTGTAAAAAAACATGTGCTGTTGCTATTATTACCATTAACCAGAGCAAGGACCCTACAGAGTGTCCTTGACCAGAGGGATGCCGTATTCACTCTATTTTTGATATTTAACCAATTTTGCAAGAATTAAATATATTGAATATATTTAAATTCTTACTTGCTTTTATGTCTGAAAAACGTAGTCTAACCCCCAACAAAGACTCACTGATTGCTCCATAATTGGATACAATAATCTACTCTAATTAACCTCAAGATAACAAAAGGGGTGCGATTTGGCAAAAGTACGACTTGACCAATTATAAAGTACGAGTTGACCAAAGTAAAAAGTACGATTTGACTAAGGTAAAATGCGGTACGAGTTTTTTTAGTACGAGTCAACCACAGTACGAGAAGAAAAAAGTACGAGTTGACCAGCACCCACTAGTAACTATCTTTTGACAATAAATATATGGCGGAACCTTCTAAATTCGGGGCAATTCGAAATTCGGGGTAATTTATATTTTTGATAGTTTCTCTCTCTCTGTGATGTGTTCTGAAAAGATTTAAACCTCAGTTGAAACCTTGATGTTTGCACTTTTAAACGGTATAAAAATTGTATAGATCTGATCAACAAACTTGTGCAAGTTCACAAGCATTTAAATTTACACACTCATTTTTTCAACAAGGAAAAAAAGTAAATTCTTAATAAAATATAGTCCCTGAGATTAAATTCATCCCAAATACAAACCAGACAGGATAGATAAGTTTAATTACCATTACTACTTTGGGGATATCCAGCTCTACAAATTGGTAAAAATCAGACTGTTCTGGCACCACTGGATAATTTTGTTTTGAGTTTTGTTTACTACTACACTGAATTTAGAAGGGACTTTTCGTCTGGCTGAAAATCCTACCTAAGTGATTCTAATCAAGGATAGATATGTTGACACATGAAAGCTCGAAGGAAGATCACCGGAGATGAATGTAGGTCACGTGATTGCCAATTCGCGGACGATACGAGATTTGTGTGAGAGTTCATTTGATTCCGCCATTTGCATACGAACAGTCAAGCTAAAATCTTGTTGAATTTTATCACATTGAGTTGGATTATTTTTAGCGTAAAAACTTATTATTTATAAAAGAAATAAAAGGAAAAGTGTTTATTATATAGATGATTTGCTTTTAAAGGTATATTCAATGCATTATCTAGTGTAATTTTTGGTCAATGATGAAGGGCTTCTTCGCGGTCCATAGGACTGTTTTTCCAAAATGGCGGAAAGGTCGGATTTCATGCCCCAATTGTGCACCGAACTTCGGCTAAACGAAGCGTCTTAAGTTATTGATACTTTCAAATATTTGAAGCTTGTATGTTGTAGAAGTTTGGAAACTATTTGATTTATCGGCATACCGCGCAAGTTGCCTGTAATAATGATATAAAAATAGGCAAAATGGCGGAAATTCGCCTTTTTTGATTATTTTTGCATAGCGAAATTGTGTCGGGTAAAGCATTCGAAACATGACACATGCGCTTAATTTCACACTTTTATCATAAAGTACAGATATTTTTCCACATAAGTAAGTATGTTTCAAACGAGAAAGTCGAAAATTACATGCTGTGTCCCAGTGCCACAAATATCGTGATTTTGGGGGATTTTCAGTACTTGTATACTTCATGATATGGAAATTATAAGAGATACATTTTTATTCAATTTTCACACCTTTTCTGATTAACAGCTCATTTGGTGTCAAAATGGGTACTTGTCATTGACTAATTATCAACGTTTGCCACTGCAGTTAAGTGACAATAAACAAGGGATTAAAGCAATCAACAACTGTGGAAGTCTTGATCATAAATTTTGCCAAATTCATTTCTGCAGAACAGAAACAAAAAGTCTTGTAACTTCCTAAGTTTTTGTCCGATTTTGACAAACTTTTTACCAAAAAAAAAAAAAAAAAAAAAAATGCACAGAATGTAGATTCAGAAAAAGGGCATGGCGCTATAGAAAAAAGGGCATGGTGCGGCGCCATAGTGAAAGTGGCTAATGGAAACACTACAATGTTTCATCGTCCCAATCAAGAAAATCATCTTTTCCGTACGACATTATGACTCAAAATGAAATGCGTACGCGACTACATGTACTTTAGTACATTTGTTTATTTTGGCCTTTCTGTTTCATCATAATTAAAGGGAGTTTTCTTGGATTAACGGACTATTTAAAGTAATTAAATGAGTTAATTTGTGACATTTAAATGATCGTTGTTGCGGCGATGTTAATTCCCAATTAAGACCAATTAGAACTTCAAAGCGTTACGCACTAATGGAAAAACACTCAATCAAAACATGAATGATGTACATTGTGTCGCATTTTGTCTGCTTAATCTTTATAATAATAATTATTATAATGTTTGCCAAGAGAAGAAATGAAACCCATGCACGTTTGAAGTAATCAAACTGAATTAATGTAAAAGTAAATTGAGGTATAAACGCGAGAATAAGCGCAGCGGTTTCTTACCACTCGCCACCCACATTTTTAAGCAACCCTCTCGTGTTTGGTATCAAATTGTAGCAAAAAAAAACGACTGCGATGATCTGCGATGCAATTCGTATGTTTATTTCAATTTTCCATAATCGACGATGTAAAAACGAAGGAAAAGTGTGTTGCAATAAACAGGCTTATCATTTTTTTTTCTTATAGCGACCGATTATTATCTGAATCATTACTTCATTTACCTGGATTTTGACTCGACAACGCACAGGTAATTTTTCCGATAATGGTATTGTAGTTGCGTCTCCGGTACATATTGCTTCGAGATGAAAGTGACCAATTTCCAAACTCTGTTTTAGTTCAGCATGAGTCACTGCATGTGTGCAAGAACTGTAATGAACCCAAGATTTTAGAGAGAGCTATAAATTACAACTAAACATTAACTACACCGAATTTCGAAGGTACCATCATAATGTGATTACTGACTGTTAACAGAACAGACCATTAGACTAAGGAACAGTACTGTAAAATTCTAGAGTTTGCTGAACTTCGCCGAAGTTGGACTTGATTTAACGTTTATTCGCAGTGGAATGTCGGTAATTTGTGTAACCCGAACCCGAGATAGCATACCCGAGTTGAAAATTTAAATCTTATAACACAACCATATAAAAGAAAATAAAGAATATTAAACTATTTGCTTTAACTAAATACACCATTTTCCATTACTTTTATAACAAATATACCAAATATGTAATCTTATTTGCTTTTGCAAGCACTATTTCGGTTTCAAACTTGGTAAAATGTGTAGGCGGAATTTACCAAGGGAAGTAAATCGCGCATAACTAAACAGTAATAAAACACGGTACCGACGGCGGGAACCCGGGGACCAAATAAATATTGCGCGCAAAGATAAGTATGAAAATTACAACAACTGTAGTTTACAGTGTTTTGGTACATATACATATACGTGTACATTTTTAACACTAGCAACTAAAGGTCACTTACAAAACCATAATATGTTCGACCATAGTTAAAAGGCCACCTAAGCTAAGCCGTCTAGCGAAAGTGGAACGAGGTACTGAAAAGAGCGGAGTGAAGGCTAGCCAGCTGATCCACGAAAGTGCATGTAGGGCTTCATATTCGTCCAAATCTGTTGATTTCTCTATATACTGACGTGGTTTTGTAAGGCTAGTGATAATGATTTTTTGCATTGTTTTATTTACTTTGCAACAACTAATGAAGCAGATGTGATTAATTTAGGTCAAGGTCATCTCTTGACCTTGGCCAGTCTGTCATCCATTCACACTTTTCAAAGATCTTCTTGTCTGAAACAGCTTGGCCAATCAAAGTGAAATTTTATGTGGAGCATCCATGGGTAGGGGAGATGGAAGTTTGATCGCGAAATCCAGGTCACATGACCAAGATGGCCGCCACGCCCATATATGATAAAAACCACTCAAAAGTCTTCTTCTCCAGAACCGGCAGGCCGATTTTCATGAAACTTGGTATGTAGCATTTGAGACTTTAGCCCATCATAGTTTGATAAAATGATGACCCTACGAAGACCTTGACCTAATTTACGGCAAGGTCAATTTTGGAAACATAGGCTTTTACATGGGAAAAAGTAAAAACTATGGATTTTTTTGAAAACTATTGCAGCCTGCTGCTTGAAAAGTGGTAGATGCAAACAACTGATGGAGTAGATGAAGGTATGTGATTAATGTAGGTCAAGGTCATCTCTTGACCTTGGCCAGTCTGTCGTCCATACACACTTTTCAAAGATCTTCTTCTCTGAAACTGCTGGGCCAATCAAAGTGAAATTTTATGTGGAGCATCCATGGGTAGGGGAGACAAAAGTTTGATCGCGAAATCCAGGTCACATTACCAAGATGGCCGCCACGCCCATATATGGTAAAAACCACTCAAAAATTTTCTTCTCCAGAACCGGCAGGCCAATTTTCGCGAAAAACTTGGTATGTAGCATTTGGGACTCCAGCCCATCATAGTTTGATCAAATGATGACCATAGGATGACCTTGACCTATTTTACAGCAAGGTCAATTTTGGAAACATAGGTTTTTACATGGGAAAAGGCGAAAACAATGGATATTTTGGAAACTATTGCAGCCTGATGACTGAAAAGTGGTAGATGCAAACAACTAATGGAGTAGATGAAGGTATGTGATCATGTAGGTCAAGGTCATCTCTTGACCTTGGCCAGTCTGTCGTCCATACACACTTTTCAAAGATCTTCTTCTCTGAAACTGCTGGGCCAATCAAAGTGAAATTTTATGTGGAGCATCCATGGGTAGGGGAGATGGAAGTTTGATCGCGAAATCCAGGTCACATGACCAAGATGGCCGCCACGCCCATATATGATAAAAACCACTCAAAAATCTTCTTCTCCAGAACCGGCAGGCCGATTTTCATGAAACTTGGTATGTAGCATTTGAGACTTTAGCCCATCATAGTTTGATAAAATGATGACCCTACGATGACCTTGACCTAATTTACGGCAAGGTCAATTTTGGAAACATAGGCTTTTACATGGGAAAAAGTAAAAACTATGGATTTTTTTGAAAACTATTGCAGCCTGCTGCTTGAAAAGTGGTAGATGCAAACAACTGATGGAGTAGATGAAGGTATGTGATTAATTTAGGTCAAGGTCATCTCTTGACCTTGGCCAGTCTGTCGTCCATACACACTTTTCAAAGATCTTCTTCTCTGAAACTGCTGGGCCAATCAAAGTGAAATTTTATGTGGAGCATCCATGGGTAGGGGAGACAAAAGTTTGATCGCGAAATCCAGGTCACATTACCAAGATGGCCGCCACGCCCATATATGGTAAAAACCACTCAAAAATTTTCTTCTCCAAAACCGGCAGGCCAATTTTCGCGAAACTTGGTATGTAGCATTTGGGACTCCAGCCCATCATAGTTTGATCAAATGATGACCATAGGATGACCTTGACCTATTTTACAGCAAGGTCAATTTTGGAAACATAGGTTTTTACATGGGAAAAGGCGAAAACAATGGATATTTTGGAAACTGTTGCAGTCTGAGACCTGGAAGTTGCTAGATGCAGACAACCAATGGAGTCAATGAAGGTAAGTAATTAATGAAGGCCAAGGTCATTTCTTGACCTTGACCCAAAGTCATTTAAATATCAAAATTAAAATTATGGTTTTCTCATAAATCACTGGGTTTGGAAACTATCGCAGCCTGAGACCTGAAACTTTGCAGATGCAGACAACTTATGAATTCAGTAAAGGTGTGTGAGTATTCATGGTCAAGGTCATTTCATGATGACTTAATACTCCAAGATCAGGCTTCAGATGAGCGTTGTCAGGACCAATGGTCCTCTGGTTTTAAATTGGACGGGGACATTTTTTGAAACGCTATAAAGCAATGAAATTAAGAATGTTGCAATGAAATAATTAACGCAATATTTACGTCAGCTGAAGCATTTTGACATTCAAATATTAAGTAAATATGATAACAACTAACAATTTACTTGATTATTGCTTTCAAAAATCAACCATTGAAAACAAATTATAATAGTTACAAAACTTACCGGAGTCATTTTTCGCCGCAATCTTACTACCCGTTGATGCAACCAGTGTCAAAATTATGTCATTTTTTGTCTGACGTCCGTGCAGTTTTGCACCTCAATTTCGCAAATTTCTTATAATAAGCGCGAAACAGCTATATTCTTTTCTTTACTACAAGTTACAACGTATATTTTGTTGTACTGTGCAAACATTTCATTAATAAAATGACAGTCATAGTTGCCTTAAATACTTGAAAGATATATTTTGTAAAATAATAAAATAACAGCTTTCCGGTGAAATATAATCATCCTATATGGCTGTTTATCAGAAACAAATACTATCCGCTTATTACAGCGAGTAGCGCTACTCACAAATGTACCCCAAACTGAATACACAAGAGGCGGTGATTCTGTCTCGGCATGACTGAAAAATTGTTTGTTGGAACGATTAACACCACTAATCATTCAATTAGAATAAAGGAGTTGAGCACGCTGTGTACTAAACCAGAGTCTTTAGAGACCCTGACTGAACATAGCGAAAACAGCATTCGCTTGTGTCGTTTTTTTTTCTGAAAATATACCCATGGTTTCCGAACAGGTCCAACACAAACCGAGCTGTACAAGCACTGGGGATGGCTTAAGGCTGGATTATTTAAATTGAGTGATTTTATTTTAAAATGTAAAGCCAGGAATCGTACTATCCATGTAGCGAAAACTAAGGCGCTGATCAGCTTCGAAGCTACTGAGTAGCTGGTCTGCGCCTTTGTTTTCGTATATGCCGATTGTCGGTTTTCTTATGCGGTGGCTCAATTATATGTGTTTTGTTTCACTCTAATTCGAGTACATATTATTTTTTCTTTCTCTGTTTTCTTTCCCTTTTTCGCTCTAAAACATAAATTGTGGGTATTCGTTAGAACCGCCTCACTGAGTCGGTTTTTACGTGTATCCACAATCACTGCTTTGAGGAAGCATAAAAACAGGGGGGGGGGGGAATACTGTAAACTACAGTTGTTGTAATTTTCATACTTATCTTTGCGCGCAATATTAATTTGGTCCCCGGGTTACCGCCGTCGGTACCGTGTTTTATTAGTTTAGTTATGCGCGATTTACTTCCCTTAGTAAATTCCGCCTACACATTTTACCAAGTTCAAAACCGAAATAATGCTTGTAAAAGCAAATAAGATTACATATTTGGAATATTTGGTATAAAAGTAATGGAGAATGGTGTATTTAGTTAAAGCAAATAGTTAAATATTCTTTATTTTCTTTTTTATGGTTTTATGGTTGTGTTATAAGATTTAAATTTTCAACTCGGGTATGCTATCTCGGAACTCGGGTATCTATCTTTTGACAATAAATATAATGTGATTACTGACTGTTAACAGAACAGACCATTAGACTAAGGAACAGTACTGTAAAATTCTAGAGTTTGCTGAACTTCGCCGAAGTTGGACTTGATTTAACGTTTATATGCAGTGCCACGGTCATTTCGACCATATGACGTCTTGGTACGGATATCCGGCCTGATGTAGTCGCATTCCCGGGGTGGGGGTGTACGAATTACAGACAACTCAAACCAAACCAGTCAAGGCAGCCAGCTACACTACCCTCGTCCAACCAGTCCTCGAGTATGCCTCAACAATCTGGGATCCTACCACCGACCACAACATAAACGGTCAGTCTTAATACCCCAGGACGCCCCAAAATACCGGAGGACACCCCAAGACGCACCAGGACACCCCAGGACTCCTTTTTAATGTAATAAATACACATGAAAAATGCTTTACAGACAATAAAAATGTTAAATATGAACAGATTTTGGGTACTTTTTCTCAATGAAAGCGATTACAGGTACATACAGTAACTTATAAAATTGTACCAGTTTGTCATACAATTATTATCGATTTTTCTAGTACCCCAGGACTCATTTTGTGTTACCCCAGGACTCATTTTTATACAATAGGACACATGAAACTGTTTCATAAATTATGAAAATAGTGAGTTAAATGTGAACATGTTTTAGGTACTCCTTCTCGAATAGAGGTACAAAACTCATTTTAATTGTACTATTAATAACTAGGATTGAACAATAAGGTCATACACGTAGAGGTTATTGGTTTTGAAAGAGCACCCCAGGACACATTTATTGTTTCTCTCGCATATTCACTTTCCCTTGTTAATGCCTTAAAATTAAACACAGTATATGATCCTGTCATGAATAAACCTGTTTTAGTAAAACTGTCCATATTTTGGAGTCAATTCGACGTGGCAGCAAAGGCCAACTACGACCGAATGAAGGGGTGACTTAAAAAAATGTCCAGATCCCAAAATGAACAAAGTTTCATTCGATCTACAGCGAAAGAAAATCAACACTGCTGGCAAAAGAGCTGAAAGATTTGTCAAGTTTTCCGACATACGCATGTTATATAGCATGGGTTTACCATCGCTTCGCCACGTACGGTGCATAGCTGTTATTACAGAATGCATTAAAACACAAAGAGGGCATTGCCTTCGAAATATTAAGCCATTTATATGTTTGTGATTTAGACTTCTAAGATAATATGACATTAAGATAAAAACTCCAGCCCATCATAGTTTGATCAAATGATGACCATAGGATGACCTTGACCTATTTTACAGCAAGGTCAATTTTGGAAACATAGGTTTTTACATGGGAAAAGGCGAAAACAATGGATATTTTGGAAACTATTGCAGCCTGATGACTGAAAAGTGGTAGATGCAAACAACTAATGGAGTAGATGAAGGTATGTGATCATGTAGGTCAAGGTCATCTCTTGACCTTGGCCAGTCTGTCGTCCATACACACTTTTCAAAGATCTTCTTCTCTGAAACTGCTGGGCCAATCAAAGTGAAATTTTATGTGGAGCATCCATGGGTAGGGGAGATGGAAGTTTGATCGCGAAATCCAGGTCACATGACCAAGATGGCCGCCACGCCCATATATGATAAAAACCACTCAAAAATCTTCTTCTCCAGAACCGGCAGGCCGATTTTCATGAAACTTGGTATGTAGCATTTGAGACTTTAGCCCATCATAGTTTGATAAAATGATGACCCTACGATGACCTTGACCTAATTTACGGCAAGGTCAATTTTGGAAACATAGGCTTTTACATGGGAAAAAGTAAAAACTATGGATTTTTTTGAAAACTATTGCAGCCTGCTGCTTGAAAAGTGGTAGATGCAAACAACTGATGGAGTAGATGAAGGTATGTGATTAATTTAGGTCAAGGTCATCTCTTGACCTTGGCCAGTCTGTCGTCCATACACACTTTTCAAAGATCTTCTTCTCTGAAACTGCTGGGCCAATCAAAGTGAAATTTTATGTGGAGCATCCATGGGTAGGGGAGACAAAAGTTTGATCGCGAAATCCAGGTCACATTACCAAGATGGCCGCCACGCCCATATATGGTAAAAACCACTCAAAAATTTTCTTCTCCAAAACCGGCAGGCCAATTTTCGCGAAACTTGGTATGTAGCATTTGGGACTCCAGCCCATCATAGTTTGATCAAATGATGACCATAGGATGACCTTGACCTATTTTACAGCAAGGTCAATTTTGGAAACATAGGTTTTTACATGGGAAAAGGCGAAAACAATGGATATTTTGGAAACTGTTGCAGTCTGAGACCTGGAAGTTGCTAGATGCAGACAACCAATGGAGTCAATGAAGGTAAGTAATTAATGAAGGCCAAGGTCATTTCTTGACCTTGACCCAAAGTCATTTAAATATCAAAATTAAAATTATGGTTTTCTCATAAATCACTGGGTTTGGAAACTATCGCAGCCTGAGACCTGAAACTTTGCAGATGCAGACAACTTATGAATTCAGTAAAGGTGTGTGAGTATTCATGGTCAAGGTCATTTCATGATGACTTAATACTCCAAGATCAGGCTTCAGATGAGCGTTGTCAGGACCAATGGTCCTCTGGTTTTAAATTGGACGGGGACATTTTTTGAAACGCTATAAAGCAATGAAATTAAGAATGTTGCAATGAAATAATTAACGCAATATTTACGTCAGCTGAAGCATTTTGACATTCAAATATTAAGTAAATATGATAACAACTAACAATTTACTTGATTATTGCTTTCAAAAATCAACCATTGAAAACAAATTATAATAGTTACAAAACTTACCGGAGTCATTTTTCGCCGCAATCTTACTACCCGTTGATGCAACCAGTGTCAAAATTATGTCATTTTTTGTCTGACGTCCGTGCAGTTTTGCACCTCAATTTCGCAAATTTCTTATAATAAGCGCGAAACAGCTATATTCTTTTCTTTACTACAAGTTACAACGTATATTTTGTTGTACTGTGCAAACATTTCATTAATAAAATGACAGTCATAGTTGCCTTAAATACTTGAAAGATATATTTTGTAAAATAATAAAATAACAGCTTTCCGGTGAAATATAATCATCCTATATGGCTGTTTATCAGAAACAAATACTATCCGCTTATTACAGCGAGTAGCGCTACTCACAAATGTACCCCAAACTGAATACACAAGAGGCGGTGATTCTGTCTCGGCATGACTGAAAAATTGTTTGTTGGAACGATTAACACCACTAATCATTCAATTAGAATAAAGGAGTTGAGCACGCTGTGTACTAAACCAGAGTCTTTAGAGACCCTGACTGAACATAGCGAAAACAGCATTCGCTTGTGTCGTTTTTTTTTCTGAAAATATACCCATGGTTTCCGAACAGGTCCAACACAAACCGAGCTGTACAAGCACTGGGGATGGCTTAAGGCTGGATTATTTAAATTGAGTGATTTTATTTTAAAATGTAAAGCCAGGAATCGTACTATCCATGTAGCGAAAACTAAGGCGCTGATCAGCTTCGAAGCTACTGAGTAGCTGGTCTGCGCCTTTGTTTTCGTATATGCCGATTGTCGGTTTTCTTATGCGGTGGCTCAATTATATGTGTTTTGTTTCACTCTAATTCGAGTACATATTATTTTTTCTTTCTCTGTTTTCTTTCCCTTTTTCGCTCTAAAACATAAATTGTGGGTATTCGTTAGAACCGCCTCACTGAGTCGGTTTTTACGTGTATCCACAATCACTGCTTTGAGGAAGCATAAAAACAGGGGGGGGGGGGAATACTGTAAACTACAGTTGTTGTAATTTTCATACTTATCTTTGCGCGCAATATTAATTTGGTCCCCGGGTTACCGCCGTCGGTACCGTGTTTTATTAGTTTAGTTATGCGCGATTTACTTCCCTTAGTAAATTCCGCCTACACATTTTACCAAGTTCAAAACCGAAATAATGCTTGTAAAAGCAAATAAGATTACATATTTGGAATATTTGGTATAAAAGTAATGGAGAATGGTGTATTTAGTTAAAGCAAATAGTTAAATATTCTTTATTTTCTTTTTTATGGTTTTATGGTTGTGTTATAAGATTTAAATTTTCAACTCGGGTATGCTATCTCGGAACTCGGGTATCTATCTTTTGACAATAAATATAATGTGATTACTGACTGTTAACAGAACAGACCATTAGACTAAGGAACAGTACTGTAAAATTCTAGAGTTTGCTGAACTTCGCCGAAGTTGGACTTGATTTAACGTTTATATGCAGTGCCACGGTCAT
This sequence comes from Rugalucina vietnamica, assembly GCA_964017185.1. Lineage (NCBI taxonomy): Eukaryota > Metazoa > Mollusca > Bivalvia > Lucinida > Lucinidae > Rugalucina > Rugalucina vietnamica. Next base: position 48,399,559 of record OZ024875.1, read on the forward strand.
TTCGACCATATGACGTCTTGGTACGGATATCCGGCCTGATGTAGTCGCATTCCCGGGGTGGGGGTGTACGAATTACAGACAACTCAAACCAAACCAGTCAAGGCAGCCAGCTACACTACCCTCGTCCAACCAGTCCTCGAGTATGCCTCAACAATCTGGGATCCTACCACCGACCACAACATAAACGGTCAGTCTTAATACCCCAGGACGCCCCAAAATACCGGAGGACACCCCAAGACGCACCAGGACACCCCAGGACTCCTTTTTAATGTAATAAATACACATGAAAAATGCTTTACAGACAATAAAAATGTTAAATATGAACAGATTTTGGGTACTTTTTCTCAATGAAAGCGATTACAGGTACATACAGTAACTTATAAAATTGTACCAGTTTGTCATACAATTATTATCGATTTTTCTAGTACCCCAGGACTCATTTTGTGTTACCCCAGGACTCATTTTTATACAATAGGACACATGAAACTGTTTCATAAATTATGAAAATAGTGAGTTAAATGTGAACATGTTTTAGGTACTCCTTCTCGAATAGAGGTACAAAACTCATTTTAATTGTACTATTAATAACTAGGATTGAACAATAAGGTCATACACGTAGAGGTTATTGGTTTTGAAAGAGCACCCCAGGACACATTTATTGTTTCTCTCGCATATTCACTTTCCCTTGTTAATGCCTTAAAATTAAACACAGTATATGATCCTGTCATGAATAAACCTGTTTTAGTAAAACTGTCCATATTTTGGAGTCAATTCGACGTGGCAGCAAAGGCCAACTACGACCGAATGAAGGGGTGACTTAAAAAAATGTCCAGATCCCAAAATGAACAAAGTTTCATTCGATCTACAGCGAAAGAAAATCAACACTGCTGGCAAAAGAGCTGAAAGATTTGTCAAGTTTTCCGACATACGCATGTTATATAGCATGGGTTTACCATCGCTTCGCCACGTACGGTGCATAGCTGTTATTACAGAATGCATTAAAACACAAAGAGGGCATTGCCTTCGAAATATTAAGCCATTTATATGTTTGTGATTTAGACTTCTAAGATAATATGACATTAAGATAAAAACTCCAGCCCATCATAGTTTGATCAAATGATGACCATAGGATGACCTTGACCTATTTTACAGCAAGGTCAATTTTGGAAACATAGGTTTTTACATGGGAAAAGGCGAAAACAATGGATATTTTGGAAACTATTGCAGCCTGATGACTGAAAAGTGGTAGATGCAAACAACTAATGGAGTAGATGAAGGTATGTGATCATGTAGGTCAAGGTCATCTCTTGACCTTGGCCAGTCTGTCGTCCATACACACTTTTCAAAGATCTTCTTCTCTGAAACTGCTGGGCCAATCAAAGTGAAATTTTATGTGGAGCATCCATGGGTAGGGGAGATGGAAGTTTGATCGCGAAATCCAGGTCACATGACCAAGATGGCCGCCACGCCCATATATGATAAAAACCACTCAAAAATCTTCTTCTCCAGAACCGGCAGGCCGATTTTCATGAAACTTGGTATGTAGCATTTGAGACTTTAGCCCATCATAGTTTGATAAAATGATGACCCTACGATGACCTTGACCTAATTTACGGCAAGGTCAATTTTGGAAACATAGGCTTTTACATGGGAAAAAGTAAAAACTATGGATTTTTTTGAAAACTATTGCAGCCTGCTGCTTGAAAAGTGGTAGATGCAAACAACTGATGGAGTAGATGAAGGTATGTGATTAATTTAGGTCAAGGTCATCTCTTGACCTTGGCCAGTCTGTCGTCCATACACACTTTTCAAAGATCTTCTTCTCTGAAACTGCTGGGCCAATCAAAGTGAAATTTTATGTGGAGCATCCATGGGTAGGGGAGACAAAAGTTTGATCGCGAAATCCAGGTCACATTACCAAGATGGCCGCCACGCCCATATATGGTAAAAACCACTCAAAAATTTTCTTCTCCAAAACCGGCAGGCCAATTTTCGCGAAACTTGGTATGTAGCATTTGGGACTCCAGCCCATCATAGTTTGATCAAATGATGACCATAGGATGACCTTGACCTATTTTACAGCAAGGTCAATTTTGGAAACATAGGTTTTTACATGGGAAAAGGCGAAAACAATGGATATTTTGGAAACTGTTGCAGTCTGAGACCTGGAAGTTGCTAGATGCAGACAACCAATGGAGTCAATGAAGGTAAGTAATTAATGAAGGCCAAGGTCATTTCTTGACCTTGACCCAAAGTCATTTAAATATCAAAATTAAAATTATGGTTTTCTCATAAATCACTGGGTTTGGAAACTATCGCAGCCTGAGACCTGAAACTTTGCAGATGCAGACAACTTATGAATTCAGTAAAGGTGTGTGAGTATTCATGGTCAAGGTCATTTCATGATGACTTAATACTCCAAGATCAGGCTTCAGATGAGCGTTGTCAGGACCAATGGTCCTCTGGTTTTAAATTGGACGGGGACATTTTTTGAAACGCTATAAAGCAATGAAATTAAGAATGTTGCAATGAAATAATTAACGCAATATTTACGTCAGCTGAAGCATTTTGACATTCAAATATTAAGTAAATATGATAACAACTAACAATTTACTTGATTATTGCTTTCAAAAATCAACCATTGAAAACAAATTATAATAGTTACAAAACTTACCGGAGTCATTTTTCGCCGCAATCTTACTACCCGTTGATGCAACCAGTGTCAAAATTATGTCATTTTTTGTCTGACGTCCGTGCAGTTTTGCACCTCAATTTCGCAAATTTCTTATAATAAGCGCGAAACAGCTATATTCTTTTCTTTACTACAAGTTACAACGTATATTTTGTTGTACTGTGCAAACATTTCATTAATAAAATGACAGTCATAGTTGCCTTAAATACTTGAAAGATATATTTTGTAAAATAATAAAATAACAGCTTTCCGGTGAAATATAATCATCCTATATGGCTGTTTATCAGAAACAAATACTATCCGCTTATTACAGCGAGTAGCGCTACTCACAAATGTACCCCAAACTGAATACACAAGAGGCGGTGATTCTGTCTCGGCATGACTGAAAAATTGTTTGTTGGAACGATTAACACCACTAATCATTCAATTAGAATAAAGGAGTTGAGCACGCTGTGTACTAAACCAGAGTCTTTAGAGACCCTGACTGAACATAGCGAAAACAGCATTCGCTTGTGTCGTTTTTTTTTCTGAAAATATACCCATGGTTTCCGAACAGGTCCAACACAAACCGAGCTGTACAAGCACTGGGGATGGCTTAAGGCTGGATTATTTAAATTGAGTGATTTTATTTTAAAATGTAAAGCCAGGAATCGTACTATCCATGTAGCGAAAACTAAGGCGCTGATCAGCTTCGAAGCTACTGAGTAGCTGGTCTGCGCCTTTGTTTTCGTATATGCCGATTGTCGGTTTTCTTATGCGGTGGCTCAATTATATGTGTTTTGTTTCACTCTAATTCGAGTACATATTATTTTTTCTTTCTCTGTTTTCTTTCCCTTTTTCGCTCTAAAACATAAATTGTGGGTATTCGTTAGAACCGCCTCACTGAGTCGGTTTTTACGTGTATCCACAATCACTGCTTTGAGGAAGCATAAAAACAGGGGGGGGGGGAATACTGTAAACTACAGTTGTTGTAATTTTCATACTTATCTTTGCGCGCAATATTAATTTGGTCCCCGGGTTACCGCCGTCGGTACCGTGTTTTATTAGTTTAGTTATGCGCGATTTACTTCCCTTAGTAAATTCCGCCTACACATTTTACCAAGTTCAAAACCGAAATAATGCTTGTAAAAGCAAATAAGATTACATATTTGGAATATTTGGTATAAAAGTAATGGAGAATGGTGTATTTAGTTAAAGCAAATAGTTAAATATTCTTTATTTTCTTTTTTATGGTTTTATGGTTGTGTTATAAGATTTAAATTTTCAACTCGGGTATGCTATCTCGGAACTCGGGTATCTATCTTTTGACAATAAATATAATGTGATTACTGACTGTTAACAGAACAGACCATTAGACTAAGGAACAGTACTGTAAAATTCTAGAGTTTGCTGAACTTCGCCGAAGTTGGACTTGATTTAACGTTTATATGCAGTGCCACGGTCATTTCGACCATATGACGTCTTGGTACGGATATCCGGCCTGATGTAGTCGCATTCCCGGGGTGGGGGTGTACGAATTACAGACAACTCAAACCAAACCAGTCAAGGCAGCCAGCTACACTACCCTCGTCCAACCAGTCCTCGAGTATGCCTCAACAATCTGGGATCCTACCACCGACCACAACATAAACGGTCAGTCTTAATACCCCAGGACGCCCCAAAATACCGGAGGACACCCCAAGACGCACCAGGACACCCCAGGACTCCTTTTTAATGTAATAAATACACATGAAAAATGCTTTACAGACAATAAAAATGTTAAATATGAACAGATTTTGGGTACTTTTTCTCAATGAAAGCGATTACAGGTACATACAGTAACTTATAAAATTGTACCAGTTTGTCATACAATTATTATCGATTTTTCTAGTACCCCAGGACTCATTTTGTGTTACCCCAGGACTCATTTTTATACAATAGGACACATGAAACTGTTTCATAAATTATGAAAATAGTGAGTTAAATGTGAACATGTTTTAGGTACTCCTTCTCGAATAGAGGTACAAAACTCATTTTAATTGTACTATTAATAACTAGGATTGAACAATAAGGTCATACACGTAGAGGTTATTGGTTTTGAAAGAGCACCCCAGGACACATTTATTGTTTCTCTCGCATATTCACTTTCCCTTGTTAATGCCTTAAAATTAAACACAGTATATGATCCTGTCATGAATAAACCTGTTTTAGTAAAACTGTCCATATTTTGGAGTCAATTCGACGTGGCAGCAAAGGCCAACTACGACCGAATGAAGGGGTGACTTAAAAAAATGTCCAGATCCCAAAATGAACAAAGTTTCATTCGATCTACAGCGAAAGAAAATCAACACTGCTGGCAAAAGAGCTGAAAGATTTGTCAAGTTTTCCGACATACGCATGTTATATAGCATGGGTTTACCATCGCTTCGCCACGTACGGTGCATAGCTGTTATTACAGAATGCATTAAAACACAAAGAGGGCATTGCCTTCGAAATATTAAGCCATTTATATGTTTGTGATTTAGACTTCTAAGATAATATGACATTAAGATAAAAAAACAACAACAACAACAACAAAAAAAAAAAAAAAAAAAAAAAAAAAAAAAAAAAAAAAACACAAACACAGCGTGTGCACTAATTAGAACGAATTTGGTATATGTTTTAGTATAATATGTATACATGTATAACAAAGATGTTGGGGAAAAAAAAGATAAAAAAAGAAGAGTAAAGAAAAGAAAAGAAAACAAGACAAGTAAAAAAAAAATAAATAAAAATAAAAGAATAATAATTAAATAATAAAAAATAAAAGAAAAAAAAGAGACTGGTTAATGGCTGTCATCAACTTGATTATCTTTGGAAACGTTTTGGGGAAAAATCCAATAAAAATGACAGCAAGTCCTAGTCACACCTCCACGAGTCACAGTTTTTGCTCAGATCCAGTTAAGGTTTCTGGGTAAAAGCTGTGCGGTACCAGCTGGAAACTAAGGATAAAATTTTATCCTTAGGCTAACTGACAGGGCGATGAATACATGCAGTGATACACTTCACTGCAATAGTATACTAGTATATTCATACTGAAACAAAACCTTAAATTAACAATGACATCCATACTGACATAAAACCTTACCGAGACACAAACTCTTGTGAAAATAATTAAATTCGACAGAAATAGACCAAAAACATGTTATACCATTTTATAAAGTTATAAAATGGTATAAACTGTTTCCTGGCATATAAAAAGAACCGTCCTGGGGTGTCCTGGTGCGTCTTGGGGTGTCCTCCGGTGGTTTGGGGCGTCCTGGGGTAATAAGACCGACCCCAACATAAAGATCATGGACCAAGTACAGAAGAGGGCAGCAAGGTTCGTGACTAACGACTGCACGACGAGGACACCTGGCTGTGTGACACGCATGCAAGGAGAACTGGGATGGGACCCCTTACAGAAAAGGCGGCTCGACAGCAGACTCTCCATGCTATACAGGATTGACCACCAATTAGTGGATGTGAAGAAGGAGACATACCTACAGAGTGGAGACAGTAGAACCCGTGGAAGCCACAAGTTCTACCAAGAACGAATCACCAGTGAGGTCTACAGGAACTCCTTCTTCCCCAGAACAGTCAGAGAGACTGGAACAGGCTACCACACACGGTAACTATCTATCTCTATCTATCTTCGTATACTGCCATACGCCCTCACGGACATTCTAGGCAGATGCGCTGTCGAAAAGAATGTAGGCTAACAACAGCGGAAACCCTTGAAGAGTTCCGCGGGAGCCTGCGTGCCAGCACCACCAACCACTAAACCGGCTACAACATCTGTACATAGTTTTAAAGACGTTTTTAACTGTAAATAGTCATTTGAAGGACTGCTGTGTCATTCACCATTCGCAGTCTTGCAGAGCCTTCAACGTTCCAGAAGGATCCCGGCTCTTAACACGGAAGAAGAAGAAGAAGAACTCGCCCCAAAGACAACTCGCCACAAGACAACTCGCCCCACATAAAACTCGCCCCAAGACAACTCGACCCACTTTCAGAAGGCAACTCGCCCCATTTTAAAAGACAACTCGCCCCACTTTAAAAGACAATTCTCCCACTGTCTTAGACCGCTTTGTCGCATGAGCATAGAGAGCTTCTTTTTTATTTGCTCAGCGTTGCTAAAATTTAATATCTCTGTGAACAGTATGCGAAGTGAGGGTGAATGGGATTTAGTTTTTCACAGTGAATTTCGGGTTTACAAATTTGACGTGTAAAGTAAAACTATTTTTGACTGGTAACTACACGCCTGACACTGATCGAGGCTGTATGACACATTCGGAATGCTTTTGTGTAAACATGCATTGAGATTGTAAATAACATCTGAAGGTCTGAGTCTAGGGCTATACTGACATCTGAAATTTCATTTTTGACAGCCATATATACATGTATGTACAATCCACTACAGTCGATTCTTCAAAGTTAATGGTTACTCACTTGTGGCAAGATTGCGTTTGGTATTTTAAATAAATGCGTATTACTTTCGTGAAATCTTAGTCAGCCTGTTTTGCATTATGAAAACTTGCCCATGCCATAAACAGATGACATTTTCAGCAGAAAAAGGAGAAAATTTCAGCCAAGGCTTGTTTGCTTGTTATGAGGTTTAACGTCCCAGTCAACAATTTTTCAGTCTTATTGAGACAACAAAAACATTAGTTTGGTAAGTTCTCTACAAATGTGGAGCAAATTCCATAAAGGTGGGGGGAGGGATAGTGGCGGTCTACGATACATGTACTGGAAGAGTTGTCTTTTAATGTCGGGCGAGTTGTCTTTGAAAGTGGGGCGAGTTGTCTTCTAAAGTTGGGCGAGTTTTCTTCTGAAAGTGGGGCGAGTTGTCTTGGGGCGAGTTTTATGTGGGGCGAGTTGTCTTGGGGCGAGTTGTCTTTGGGGGCGAGTTGTCCTGTTTCCGGGTTTACGATGAAGTGTACATTCAATCTTTTCATGTTATCGGCTGGTTCCTTGCTTATAAAAATCAATATTGGAAATGCAGGTAGCCAGAAGGGGTTCTGGTTACCTGTTCTTCCAATATTGATTTTTCGTCAACAGGAAACCAGCCGATAATGCAAAAATGGTGAATAGGCTTGGCCCCAGCATTAGCTTGGTACCCCCAAAATACTTGGACTGATGGACCACCCCAAAATTACTACCCCCCAAAATATGCAAAATTTTCGTAAAACTAGAAATAATGCATATTCAGAATAAGATGAAACCCATAAAAGTCAATTTTTAAGTGACCCCAAAAAAGTATCACCTACCTACCTACCTACCTACCTACCTATTCGACACCAACTTCAAAGATAGACTTCTCTGTAATGCAATATTCAATGAGTCTCAGCCTCTCATAACCATTATCTCTTGCTATCTATCTATCCTCATAATAATTCACAACAAATATACTAATAAAACGTAAGCAATAGCAAAAGTAAATATTTGCATACACATACAATATATACATATAGTGAGATCCATCTATAGTGAAAGAAACTGAGTGATGGTGAGGTGATGATCAGAAATCTCCTGAGGTGATGATCAGATGTTCTCCTGAGGTGATGATCAGAAATTGATCGACTCAGTATCAGAAGATAAACTTACAAATAAATATCTGATATTGCATAATATTTAACACATGGGTTATAAAGTATGTGTATGTTATGGTATAGATTGAAATACTCTTGAATAAGTACATGTTCTGCTAAGCAATTATCTCATACAACCAATGCACGTTCTTATGCGTACTTGGTCCTATTGGGGCCGTGATAGGATCTAATAGCTATTTACTTATAGAATGGCGACAGCGTCCCGACAAGACCATAGCTGTTGACGTTGACGTACAGCAACCAACCAAACAAACAACAATTTATTTTATACTTAGCAGTGAAATTAATGTATATCATAAATGGATAAAAGTGATATTTTCACTGCAGAATTGATATTGATATTTTCACTAGTGATTGATATCAGCCGATATTTTCACTGTAGAGTTTGGATTACTTCTGACGTTTCCATTCACTTGACGTCATTAAATGTGCCTCACTTCAGAAATTCAAATGCCTATAACTCCGTTATTTACAAACGAAAACATAAAGTCACGGTGGGTATTCATTTTCTTAGTTAGAACGTTAGGAACAATATGGTACCAAAATTATTTGTGTTTTCAAAAATTTTTGGTTTTTGCATTTTCACCGCCTGCTTTGTGAATAGGAAAATGCCCGTGTATTGTATAAAATAAAAAGAAAATTTACTTTTTATCGGTAAATACCAAATATATTTCATCTCGTGACTTGAAAACATCTAAATTTACACTCGTGCTACGCACTCGTGAAAATTTTGATGTTTTCAACTCACTCGATGAAATATATTTGGTATTTACCTCAAAAAAGTAAATATCCTCTATGTATTGCTTATGGTGACAAAAATGGTACAACAGGTACTAGAAGGTACAGGTAGGCCAAGATCAGGAAAAGGCGCAATCAGAAAGAAATTTCCACTCCTAAAACCGAGGTGGGAAAAACTAAATTGACAATAAGGTCTTTATACTTAGAAAACATATCGTAAACCGAGTGAGCAGCTATTTCCCAATAGGCAGCCACCCAGTTACCCGAACTTAACTAAAACCATGTAAACGTACATAAGGTTCAAACAGCACAAATGTTCGACTCCAAAACATATAAGCAAAGAGAACAACAACAGAAGTATCGCATTGGAACGATCAGTAATATAAAATTACTGGGAGGGGGCGGGGGTACATCGATTTTACAGGACCCTAACCACATCCTCACCTTCTGCAGTGGTTCACAACATTTAGTTAGTAGTTCGGTTCTCAAGGTAAATCTCTAACTAGTTATTGAATCATCGAAGACAAACAATTAATACATGATAATCACCATTATGAATAAAAAAACCCCAAAAAAACCGAGGACTCACACACAGATTCAGTAAGCTGCCCGACGATGGAGATCCCTGGGTGCGGAATACCTTAACTGAAATACGGAGCAAAAGAGTTCATATGAACTCAATGAATGGAACCAAACAACCACAGAGAAAAAGAAACAGCATATTTTGTTTAATACGCTTTTGTATATTTTTTTTTTTTGTATAATATGCTTATTTTGTCGGAGCGTTGAATAAATGGACGGACCTGTATAATGACGTAAACGTGCCAACCAACTTATAAGAACGGTAAGTTATTTTAAATATTATTATAGGAAATCGTACAGTTATATACCGAATACAGATAGACTTAAGTATGTGAATTTATATAAATTATTTGGAGATTAGATTAAACATATTTTATTGCATAACAAGTACAAAGGGATTACAAACAAGTTAAGGCAGCATTATGAAGTCCTCTACCTTAAAGCATAACGTGACGTATGATACGAGTTATTCTACAAGAAAATCGGCCTTTCCGCGTGCGGAAAACATAGACACACACCACTTGAGTATAGATCCACAAAGACATTACGAAAACTTGCCCATGCAATATACAGAAATGTTTTTTGGTTGTAAAAATGAGAATTTTCACTGGAAAAATTTTGATATTTTTCTTATTTTTGCTCAAAACATAGATTGTGGGTACACGTTAACGTTAGAACCGCCTCGCCGAGTACCCACAATCTATGCTTTGGAGCAAAAATAAGAAAAATAGGTATACGCCTGCATACCCCAGTTTTGCTATATAAAAGTGGGGTTCAAGGGGGTATACATTACACGGACATGTTTTCATGATGTCCACAAACAGTAATTTTCTCTTATTTCTACTTCAAACTACCAAAGCCATTTCATGTGACTATAAAGTTTTGGTTAGGTATAAGGTGTAAAATTTCGAGACCTTATAGAAACAAAATGGAAATCATTGATTGATTTTGAACGTTTTCTCTGATAACGTAACACTATTAAAATCAGTAAACAATCTGGTTTGAGAAAATAGACAAACAATGTGTTAAAATAATTTTAATTTGAATAAAATTTTTGTTGCCTGAAACAACATTATCAGGACTATACTCGATCATCTTATCTTTATTATCTCGATTCACTTTGTTAAAATATGTACTGTGGGTGAGTACTAACAATTATTATCATTGCATTGTAGTATACTGGAAATGAAATTCATTTCATTTAAGAATGTCCTCTTATAAAGATATAAGAAAAAATATATTTAAAGGTTTTATTGACAAAGACCAAATATGGTAAAAGTTATTGAATTATTTTTATCTGAAAACCATCAAACAGTAAAGAATCAAAGTATGTTTATAAATAAAGCATTTAAAATGAGAAAAGATTTAGGTATTATCTAATTTTTGTAACATGAGATACTTGTTCCAGATATCAGACATGTAGAATTATACATTGTTTTCGTTAAGTAAGATTTCAGAAGGCGCTTCATTTTTTCAGTATACATTATATGTCTAGAGTCTTCTCATGCATGCATTTACTCTTACGGACTTAAGGTATAAAATCAAACTCATTTATCTTGTTCTGTAATATCTGGGTACTATCTACTATAGTCTATAAGTAATGAAATGGCAATTTTAATAATATCACTCATACCAAGAATCGTTCAAATGTTAGCGTGCTTGTTCTCGTGTGATTTCATATTAGTTCTATATGTACTATACATTGTAGTTACATGTTATATAAATAGGCAACACTTTTACATTATTCCAGTGTTTGACACATACCAAGAAATCGTACAACCTATACAAAGTGTATGTCTTTATGTAATGCCATCTGAGTACTATCTACTATAGTCGGACATGTTATATGTATTTATAGGTCAAATCGGATATATATCATTCCAGTCTCCGACTCATACCAAGAATAGAACGACTAGTATAGCGTATCTCTTCACATGGAATCTCAATCTCATCTGAATACTATCTATTATAGTTTTCATGTTGTATACATGCTTATGTGCAATTGAATAGGCAACACTATCATACAATTCCAGTTTCGGACACATACCAAGAATAGGTACAACTGGTACAGCGTGTTTATGCACATGTAATTTCATCTGAGTACTATCCATTATAATTTGCAGATTGTCATGCATAATTTTGTGAAATTGAATAGGCAACATTATTATTCCAGTTTCGGAAACATACAAAGAATCGTACAACTGGTACAGCGTGTCTGTTCACATGTTCTCTCATCTGAGTACTATTTATTACAGTTTACATATTACATTTTTAATTTTTTATGTGCATATATACCATTCCAGTTTCGGACACATACCAAGAATCGTACAACTGGTATTCCTTGTTTGCTCCCAGTTAATGATTACTTGGGTACTTTCTACTACAGGTCGAATGTTTCCCTGTACGCATTATGAAATAGGCAACATTATATTTCATTGCCGTTTTCATTTACAGCGCTTGACATTCTATTACATGTATAATTTGCACCTCTCCCGGAATATTAGGTATGAAACCATATTCTGCTATCCTGCATATTCCGTATATTGTTAAATGTTTATGTGCTCATGTGCCTTATAGCTTATTGCATGAATAAATTACCTACCTACTTACTTACTTACTTACTTACTTACTTACTTACTTACTTACATAATTAAAGCACAAAATCACTTGTATAAAATACAAAAAAGAAAACAGCTACCTCTTTTCTTAATCTTAATTGTGGGACATAGGCAAACATTAAAGCCCTAGATGTGACACCACAGAACGCGGCGTCTCATTTGATGCTATTCTGTTTACTACTTGTGTCCAAAAATGAAATGACAATGATCGGCGAATCCATTCGTCACAAATGAGTCAGCGTTTGTTTCACGGATACATATAGTTGACCGATTTCTGATTTTATTTATTTCAGTTGACAGTTAAGCTACAGAACGTAGCTCTATTACTGGAACAGAATAAAGAGAAGGTCATACAATCGACTGCTGATGACGTCCCTGATTTTATGATTGGTACAATGTTTCCGACACGTGAAGTCATGTCTCTTAAACAGTGGCTTCTCTGGCTCCTAGTTCTTACAACAACAAGCTTAGCAATAATGTGCATTTGTATGGTGATAACGGTGAGGTACAGGGCAACAAAGTAACATGTGAAATTCCATATCTTGACCCATGGGATGCATCGGTGAAGAAGTACCTACCGTCCAACGCATATAATCGTACGTGCCCAAATGCACGGAGCCTCATGTATGTCAACGATAGTGGTTTTATCCATTATGATGCCCAAGCGATTGAATTCTATTCATTGTCAATCAACTCTTTAAAATGCACGTGGAGACCGGTTATTCGTTCACTGGGCGACAAACAAGTGGCGTTCGGACCACAGAGGATGCTTAGCCCGCCAGAATTTGTTAAAAGCAACATGTTTAGAGTAACTTGCTCAGCTAAAAACAAAGTAGTGTACGATCTTTTGCATCTCAATCCATTCTGGATAAGAAATCAAACCAGAGAAAAAGAGATAGGAATCGAAGATGACGGTCATTATAGTGTACTTCTGATTGGTATTGACTCCGTATCAAGATCCCACGCACTGAGAAATCTTCCAAAATCTTACAATTATCTTACAGAAACACTTGGGGCTTTTGATTTCAAAGGATATATGAGGGTTGGTTCCAACTCTTTTCCTAACCTGATACCTCTTTTGACAAGGAAGAGGCATGCGGCATTTCCGTGGGTCAACAACAGACTTTCATACTGCGATTCTATGCCGCTGGTATGGAACGAACCCTCATTAAAACGGTACGCCACGATTTACAGCGAAGATCGATCAGACATTTCGACATTTAACTTCGTAAAGCCCGGATTTTACCGATCTCCGACGGATTTCTACTACAGACCGTACAACATGGCGATGAACTTGTTTACTCCAGTAATAATGGAGCCCATAAGCACTGAAGAGAAGAACTGTCCATTGGAGTGCCCATGCTACGCCAACAAAGACAATTTTACTTCACAAGTTGACCATTTCAAAGGATTTTTAAGCCGCTGTAAGGAAAGCTTAAGTATTCTTTTATTTGGAACAGTGCTGTACACGAATCTTTCAGTTCATTGCGCTACTCTGATGACACTTTACTAGATTTGTTAAAATGGATGCATGTGAAAGGGCACATGGATCGAGCAGTCGTAGCGGTTATAAGCGATCATGGTCTTAGATTAGGCGACTTCACTGCTACCCATATAGGGCGGCTTGAAAAGAACTTCCCATTTCTCAGTTTGATTGTTCCGACGAAGCTAAAAACCAAATATCCATGGATAATGAGGAATCTTCTACTCAATTCAGAAAGAGTCACGACAGCTTTTGATGTTCACCGTACTATAATTGATATAATTGATAAAGCTAATGGGACGTTTGAAGAAATATCTCCCCCAGTAGCAAAGACTCAGAGCTAGGAACATTTTCTCATTAATTCCAATGTCGCGCACCTGTGAGGATGCAGGAATTCCACTAAATTTCTGTACCTGTGGGCAAAATTACAGTATTTTACAATACAGTGATACGCTAGTCAAGTCTCTTGGAACATTTGCTGTAAATCAACTAAACCTTGCTCTTGCTAATGTATCCAATATCTGCAGACCTCTGGCATTGCTTAACGTTACAGAAGCAAAAGTAAAATACACGTGTTCAAATTTACCAAGCAAGAGGCGCGAATGGAATTTAGGCTTTTTAAATGCGTTACTGGAGTTTTCTCTAGGATATGACGCGGATGACTGTGTTCAAGGCGGGAGATATGAATTGTTATTCCACACTTTACCTGGAAATGGTTTATTGTCTACGCGCCAGCGCGTAGACTACTCTAAGGTTTGAGATTGACCTACTTACAAGACAACGCATACACCTCTCTACAACTGCAACTGCACGTTTGAGTCTAGTGGCTTGACCATCGTGTTAGTAGGATTCCGGGTCGTTTCGCTAAGGAACGTGTAAACACCCAAAACACCCATGCAAACCTCCCTTTGGTTGGTAACATTTGTATCAATGGTGCTATATGTACCAAAATGGGGCAAATTGTTAAATTCGTGGAACTGGTGCATGATTGCATTCCATCTAAGCAACAACAGAATGAAATGAACCGACGGTATTGTGACGCTATATGGTCAGGTATGAAAGCTTTGACCGCCCAACCTGCCGTGTAGCCAATTACATTCTATCTAAGCCACAACGGAATGAAATGAACCGACAGTATTGTGACAGTCGATTGTCAGGTATGAATGCTTTGACCGCGCACCGTTTTATTTCTGTTCAGTCACATGAACCACGATGAAATGGGAGTACGGTCAGATTCTTTGACATTCTAGTTTATATATGCGAAGCGTAGACCAAGCTTTTTGTTAAAGCTTATACTTGTTCGAAGTAATGGTCGAATATAGTGATATAGCCATGCCCCCAGACATGTCCAAGATGTCACTGGTTGGAGACATAGCAAGGATTGATCGTTATGGAAACCAGTCACATTGTATAAAGATAAATGCTCTTCTTCGTCAGCACTGTTATTGTAAAGATTTACGATGATAACATGTTTTAACAGACCAAAAACAAGTACATTGTACTTCTTATCACTTGTGTTGTTCCATTTTACTGTTCAAACATTTGATTCATATGGCGGCATAAAAATTACACGAAAGTTAATGAAACATGGGACAAGTGCAATAACTACACTAAACGCTATGACGGATGCATGCATATATGTGTTCATAAAACACATGCACATTGAGAATCAATTCTTTAAAACAAACGCTAATGTACATAAAAGTGATTTTTTCCCTTTATGTATAAATGCAATCAGGGTGTTTTTAAACTTGCAATCTGAGGCTGTTGTGTTTGCCTATAGGAAATTCGTCGAAATATAAAAATGAAAACCATGGATATGTTTTTCTGATGCATTATGCGCGGGTATGTGGGTATAAAAATGAAAACCATGGACATGTTTTTCTGATGCATTATATAAGTAACCAGATGTCTCTCCAAAGATGGAGATACTTGTAATTTTTGGCAGGTTGACTATAGTTATAACAGTTATCATAAGCTTGTCCATAGAAATGATATCATGACAGAAATGTCATTTTTCCAATGAATAAAAATAAAACTGAGATCCTTTAAGAGCAGTGAGCATATAAATGAGAAAAGAGATAGGCCATACCGTGGTTTCGGCTACTTAAGCCTCTTCAGTGACCCTTTAAATTTGGCAAAATGGAGCCAAAGAGAAATAATGTAATATCCTTCTTCTTTCTAAATCCAAAATTTCCAGCCTTTAACCATCTTTTGTGACTGTACAGCCCGGTTTGTGTCAGACCTGGTCGTGACCCAAATTGTTGGTTTTCTCACGCACAGGCACATATGTTATTTTCTTGCTCTCAGTTTGCGCGAACCAGGATCAACATCTACATCCTTTTGCGGAACATAAGTGGAATTTTACCGAATAAAAAGGTACCAGTAGGCAATGATCAGGAAATGGCACAATCAGAAGGAATTTCCACTCCAAAAACCGAGGGGTGAGGAAAAAACTAAAATGACACTTAGGTACTTATACCAAGAAAACATATCGTAAGCTGAGTGAATAAAATATAATTGCTAGATCCTTCGGAAGCAGTAAAAATATTCAAAGAGAAAAAGTGGGCCATATTGTACAATTTCGAGTAATGAACCTTCATCAGTGACCCTTTACAAAACTGGCAGCGAAAGCCAGACATTCATGATCGCTGCAATTTCCAAAGTTTACACCAGTGTAGTCTAAATCAAAGACCAATATTCCCAAAGAGGCCAAAAATTCAAAATTCTGTTAAGATGGTGATTCTTAACGTACAATATATTTGAACGACTCCAAATATTTTCACTGATCTCAAAGTATCAAAAGAAAAATATAACCTGCACTATGGATGATGTACGGGGAGACTTTTTAGGGCCGCCACACGGCACAACACCAGCTGCAGTAATAGCAAATAAAATATAATTGTTAGATCCTTCGGAAGCAGTAAAAATATTCAAAGAGAAAAAGCGGGCCATATTGTACAATTTCGAGCAATGAACCTTCATCAGTGACCCTTTACAAAATTGGCAGCGAAAGCCAGACATTCATGATCGCTGCAATTTCCAAAGTTTACACCAGTATAGTCTAAATCAAAGACCAATGTTTCCAAAGAGGCCAAAAATTCACAACTGAGCAGTTATTCCCCAATAGGCGAAAGTGAAAGTGCCAAATGATAATGATGGACAAGCCCATTCTTAGCGTATGGGTTACTGACTTACTCTGTCACAATAATGATAATTGCTGCTTCCATGACAGAGAGTTCCTGACACTTAGTATTAAAGTGATCTTGTCGAACTGAGTGAGTTTATAACCCATTAGTGACGAATGGACTTTCATACTGTTATCATTTTACGGCGAATCAGGAGTGATTTTCATTTTTAAAGATAAAACTGAGATCCTTTAATAGCAGTGATCATGGTTTCGGCTACTTAAGCCTCTTCAGTGACCCTTTAGATTTGACGAAATGGAGCCAAAGGTAAACACTGGAATTTTGCAACTTTTAACAGGATAGTCGATGCAAAGATGCAAAGACTAGAACCCAAACAGTGCCAAATATATCTATATATAAAAAAAAAAAAAAAAAAAAAAACGTTGGTTAGAAGATGAATCAAAACCGATAATGAATTTCTATTTTTCAGAATACCTTCGCTGATCTCAAAGGACCAAAAGGAAAATATAATCTGCACTATGGATGGTGTACGGGGAGACTTTTTAAGGCCACCACATGATACAACACCAGCTGCGTGCAATAATGCAGATTAAAATAAAACTGAGATCATCTAAGAGCAGTGAGCATTTTAATGAGAGAAGGGATAAGCCATGCAATGGTTTCGGCTTCTTAAGCATCTTCAGTGACCCTTCAGATTTGGCGAAATGGAGCCAATTTCTCTAAACAAACAAAAAAGCCCCAGATGGGACGACGCGTTTGCCTATGATTTAAAAATAATGGACAACGTGTTGGTGATCATATTATATGGTTAAAATATTAATTTTGATTCGTTCGAAATCATTTGCATATCCGTGTCACTCCTATTTACGATTTTGGAAAATTGTCAGTTTAAATAATAGTAAAAACACTTTGACCGTGCTGGTTTACCTTTGACATAGATTTGCATTTGTTGACCAAACTGCATCAAATGTGTGTGTTTTTCAAGAATGAGATTCTATTATGGTAAATAAGACATAACCATGTACTTCACATGACACTGGAAAAATGTCAAAAGCAAGCAGGTGCCCTTTTTCTTTTGTATACAAAACTTAATCACGTAAGGCTTACGGGCACGGTCATTTTTGAAGCGTTTTACTATGCACTTCCTTTTGTATTTAACTATATTTAGATGTTGTTTACTCATTTAACGCTATGCTATGCCCATTCGTGCGCAAATAGTATATAAATGAATTTTAGAACACCGTCCTTTAAAATTCCACGAAACGTTTTCAAAAACGTTGAAAAGCGTTAGTTTAACAGTGCATACAAAATAAATGGAAATACTTTTAATCTCTACAGTGCTGTGCATTTTGTTTCGACTTAGTAAGTAGAACCCGAAGTTCTGTCATGCGCGGATCCAGAAAATTTTCTCAAATTTCCAGAAGGGTTCTGACGGAAAATTTCAACATGGCAAAAACTAATAATTCCAGGGGGGTCCGGACCCCCTGTCCCCCCTCTAGATCCGCCCATGTCTGTGATAAAGGTAGGGCTAGTTCATTCTGTACGAATGCACGATGTTGTTCCCGGTGAAAATAAGAAGAAAAAAAAATGGCATCATTGTCTCTTGTTAATAAAATTAAAAACAAAATATGTAGCTATACGTTTATTATTATTATTATTATTATTATTATTATTATTATTATTATTTCGAAGCTTCCGTGGCACAGTGGTTAAGCCACTTGCCTTGTAAACCAGGGGTCGCAGGTTCGATCCCGGGCTTCTCCAGTCCTTCGGATCAGTCCGAGGTCCCGTCTCCATATGACCTTAACTGTTGGTGGTACGTTAAACCCCAATCAATCAATCAATCAATTATTATTATTATTATTATTATTTTCTGCAACTAATTTATGACATTTATCTTATTTTATTTATTCAACATGGTCTTATTTGCTACATTTTGAGCGACATGGTCATAAATTTGGCACTATGTTGACAATTGTCTATGGAGTTTAACAGAGTATAGTTTTCAGCAAAGCAGTTCGCTGGGATTCTTTCTGATTATTGTCATGTTTTATTTTCGGAGAAATTTAACTTTTCTTCCACCAGTAAGGTATATTGCTATAATGAATCACTTAGATTCATATATGGCCACTGCTTATTTGTGCCAAAGTCTATTTACTTTTACATTAAAGTTATGTTTGTCATGGTTAACTTTTTAAGGCAAAGCCTGCTGACTGTGCTCTTAAACAGTAGTGTATATAATGTTTTGTGATGACTTAAACGACTTGAATAATTACATCCGGGTTCTGTACATGTGTGTCTATCAGTGTATTCAAGACTATTTTGTGAACATTTTGTAAGCTTGTCTTAAACCCCTGTCCATCCAAAAGTTGTGCGGTTATATTAAACCGCGGTATGACCCATCCTCTTTCTCATTAATGTGTTTACTGCTCTTAAAGGATCTCAGTTTTAATTTTATTTACCAGTGGTGGTTTGTTCTAAGAAGTGTCGTTATGTAATTCCCGTTTGAACCGATTTACGGACTTTACAGGTTGAATGAACTTAGCGCACTTAATACATTGTACCAACTCATTGCTTAAGTCTGTTCAACTTTTCTTTCATTACTATGAAAAATCTCTACATGCTGAAGATTTTGGACGTATTAGAATTAATTTGTTCCTTTAACTCGCTTTAGCAGTCACACATTTGAGCATGATTGAGGCTTGTGTCGGACGTATAAAAAACTCAAAGTTTTGGGGTACGTTTGTGTTACGTCCCAGATACGCTAAGCACACGCTACAGGCGCGCATCAAACGTTAAACGCGCGTCTCATACACGCTTGGAGCACGTTACAGCAGCAATATTGCTTAAAATGGGAACGCGCATGTCGAATACACAGGCATGCCTAAAAAGTGCGCCAAACACATTCAAAGCATAATCCGAACGCTCCTGTAACACGCGCGGAAGTTATTCGAAACATATAAGACACACGCCCGATACCCGGCGATCTTCTAGACATTTTAAGTATGTTTTTAAAAAAAGAAATTGAGCCCAAATGCACACGAAAGGCGCATCGACTTTTAGCGACGTACAGCGACGCACACCGGACGTACACCAAGCGTACCAAGTGCGTTTTAAACGTGCCTCTGGCGTATGAGGAATTTTGCAATTTTTTCAACACGACCGGCGCTTTTCGCTTATACGCTAATGTGTGACTGTTATGTTTATGGTCACGAATTCTGAAACAAAACTGATATGATAAAACAGCGCACGTTATAATTTTCAATAATATTCTGTATATTTTCTCAGGTGAGGGAACCACTACGTGCACTCACGATATACCACATGGTGAGATTACGTGGTGGTGTGGCGTACATGAAAGTTGTCCCTACTCATGTGATGAGGGGTACCAGCACCATGAGGAGGTATCCTGGGTGAGATGTAACAGCGAGGGGAAGTGGGTAGACCGTTGGTACTCTGACGGTGTAACTGAAGATCAACTGTGTACACGTAAGGCTGCAATCTAGAAGCCATACTGTATAGATATATGTTGTATTCTGCAAAAATGAAATATAACTTTGAGTACTACCTGAAAATACAAATGTTGTCCTACTCAACTGGGCTCTGAATAAAATAACCAAAAATTAATAACATTCGTCATTTCAGTCATAATATCATTTGTAGAGACATGCTTATGGTAACTGTAATCAATCTCCCAAAACATTACACGTATCTCCATCTTTTGGGAAGCTGCGTTTCTGGACTAGATGAACAATCTGCTTGCGCGCGCGCGCACACACACACACACACACACACACACACACACACACACACACACAACAATAACAACAACAACAACAACATCATTTGGGAAGCTGCGTTTCTGGACTAGGTGAACAATCTGCTTGCGCGCACACACACACACACACACACACACACACACACACACACACACACACACACAACAATAACAACAACAACAACAACAACATCATCATCAACAACAACATTACTCGTTTATACAGTATACACACATCTTCTCATGGTTGTACGACAATCCGAAAACCTAACAATAGAAGATGCGAAGAGCAAAGTGGTTGGATACTGAAGTGTCGAATTAACTAATTGAAATCAATTGTGAATCTAACATATTTATTTTGATGCAAAGCTCAGAATAAATTAAGTTCTCTTTTCAGCTAAATCGTGCTCAAGTACCATTCCAAACGGCAAACTATCGCACGGTTGTTCTGCCATCGTGGGTACCAGCTGTGGTTATGTTTGCAATGGCGGCTTCCGATCAAAAGCTGGGGTAGACACAATCGCATGTCAAACATCTAAAAATTGGAGCGTTCACCCACATTCACTCTGTTCAAGTGAGTACATACATTTATCAGTGAAACTTGTTAACACAAAATGTTACTTCTGAAAGAAATCAATTACATGAATTATTAAGATGCATTTCAGATCTTAACATGGTATTCTTTCGTTTCTCTGGGCCAAATTTCTACTTAAGGTCAGGAAGGATAAATGCTTACGAACAATGGTTGCATTTATCCAGTAATTCGTAAATTTGGACTGTTCAAAGATCGCATGACAAACCCGGGACGTCTGTCTCGAGGCCCTTACCCTTTTCCAAGGCTTTTCTCAAAACTGAAACTCCTTCAATGGTTTCAGATATCAACCAGTGCCCTTACGAGTTATCCAATGGTGATCTAGAGCTCTCGTGTAAAAGGAACCCGGGTGACACATGTAATTATGCATGTCATCTCGGTTACCTACCCTCCAACAAGACGGAGCCAACAACGGTGACGTGCGGGAGCTCTCTGTCATGGAGCCGATCATTATCATCATTGTGTCAGAGTAAGTTTACCTATATTCTACTCATGGGCTTGCCCATCATTATCATTTGGGTATGTCCATTTTCATTTTAGGTTAACTTCTGCTACTTATGTCCCACAAAAAGATGTCAAATCGTAGTGAAAAACGCACTCGCTTGTCCTCTCTGTTGCCCGGTTGAGCTTGAAAAGAACTTATAAAGCTGATTGAGCAGATCAATAGTATAACAAGACTTGTGTTTCAGCCAAAATTCAAAAGCAAGTTTGATTAAAGAAGTAAGGAGATTAACTACAGTGGAGGGAGCCACTCAGCAGATCTATTTAAAAGTTAGAAATATCAACAATTTCCATAAGAAACAACTTCTACACCCCCCCCCCCCCCCACACACACACACACAAACATACACTAAAATGGGATAATCAGAGTATCCCAGCAAATAAAAACAACAACAACATCAACAACAACAACAACAAAACAGTTACCAACTTTATTGAAGATAAATTAATTTTCAGAGATAAAGTGTCCAGAGACCATACCGAACGGCTTTATTCCATCCCGCTGTACCAGAGAGTTTAACAGCTATTGCTATGATTACCAATGTGATGTTGGTTACCAAAAACGACCCGGTGGACCCGGCCTTCGATGCAATACGTCTGGCGAATGGGACTGGGAGACTGCTGCTGCGAAGAATCTTTGTTCAAGTAATTATGGTTCTAGTTTTTGCATAAACATTTTGTATTCATATATCATCGCAAGTCAAGTATAATTATATTTATACATGTATGTGGTGCTTGAAAATTTATATGCATGCAGATCTATTGATTAACGGAAAATGAAACTCTGATGTCTTACGATTATTTTTTGGATATTTTCTCTTATGATTTGATCTACAGATTTTCAAGAAAATACATAGATGTATATTCTACTTAAAGGGGAAGAGGATCTGTGTCCTTCCAAGATCAAGAATGGTCACATGATTTGGCACTGCAGCCGTCAAGCGGGCGACACTTGCACATACGACTGTGATACTGGATGTACCGAGTCATCTACTACTTGGCTCAGGTGCCAAGACGACGCTACCTGGAATGTCAATACTGACAGCCTATGTCAATGTAAAGAGATTATATTTTTTGGCCATTAGAGACCAGTGAAGAAATTCTGAGAAATCTAAAATTTATTATCGGTTAAGATTCATTTTCTAATCAAGGTTTATTATAATTGTCGCTAGTCTTTGTATCTACTTGCCAAAATCTAAAGGTCCACCGAGGAAGCTTAAGAAGCTGAAATCGCGGTATAACACGACCCCTTCCCCATAAATATGTTCACTGCTCAAACAGGATCTCAGTTTTAATTTTATCCGTAAATACTGATTTAGATGCTTTATTATTCGGAAATCTGCAAGGGCCACCAAACCCAAACCCACGAAAATCGCCAATATTAAAATTTAATAAAACTTGAATAAGGACACGTTTACATTTAATTAGATTGAACCATATTTTGCTATATCAAAATTATGCGGTGGTCTTCGGCATACTAAGTCATTAACCATATCACCTCCAGTAAAACTACGATTACTTTAACGTGGAGTTCAGAAGATCACATACCCAAAAAATCTCATCATCAAATATTGGCCTTATCGAACTAGGTGATTAGTGACAGTCGCATCTAGACAGGTAAAGTCATCTTCGTAAATTTCCGTGATTTTCCGATAGTGTACCTGGCGGTCAGACCACCTGTGGTCGATAAAGGGCCCGAGGCTAATCATTATTTGCAAGGAGATTAAAATTTTACCTATAGATTTTTTTGATAGTTCAGACTACAAATAGCAAATGAAGACAAGAACGTGTATTTGTTAAGTTCAACTGAGCCGCGACACGAAAGACTTTGTAACAGTGACAACTGTACATTTGAGCATTGAATTTTATAAAACATTTCCATGTAAAATATACCCCCTTAAACCCCACGTTTATATAGAAATAACCGGGGTATGCATGGACACACCTATTTTCCTATTTTTCATCTAAAACAAAACATTGTGGGTACCCGTTAGAACCGCCTCGGCGAGGCGGTCCTAACGTGTACCCACAATTTATATGATGAGCGAAAATATTTAAAAAAAATCCAATGAAATTTTATTTTTCTTAAAAATCTCTACATATAGTATGGGCAAGGTTTCGCAATGGTATATATTTTTGAATTAAAGCGCCAATAACTGCGCAAGCAAATGGACAAATACAAAATGCACTTTCGCGAACAGCCTTTCACTCCGGAGTTGGTTTGTGTCTGGCTTGTGTGTTTTGATAAAAGTTGTGATTTATTGCCACAGGACGCGTGTCACAGCTGTCTTATGAAAACACTGCGATTAAAACTTGTCGGGGATTAAAGCGGTGACATATGAAACCCTGCTTATGACTATATTATAATGACACAGATGTTCTGCGCTACCACAGACTGATCCATTCTATGTATTTTGCTGATATAGATAGCAGTCGAATCATGCAAGTTCGAAATTGAAGTTCAGAATCTGTTTAATTTCACTCATTTAGCTTATTTCTGTTCTTATGGACCGATCAGTGTATTAAATGAAAATGATTCAATTACTCTGTCAATGTTCACGCATTTTATTTATTTATTATTTATTCATTTATTTTTATTTATTTATTTATTTATTTATTTATTTATTTATTTTTATTTATTTATTTATTTATTTATTTAATATGCGAAACAAATGATGAAGATGCAAAGTAACTGCGTGCCTGTGCAGCCTGGTTTGTGTTCAACTTGTCGGAAACCATATGATCGGTTTCACGTTACAAATAATTATTTATTTAAATATTTATATGCAGAGAGAGAGAGAGAGAGAGAGAGAGAGAGAGAGAGAGACTACTTCCATTGTTTCTTTTCTTGCTGTCGACGAGTCTTAAGTTCAAAGCCATGTTTCGGTAACTTTAATTGACTAGACGATTGGTCTGAAGATCTCATATGTCAATTATGCTGTAAACATGAGTTAATATTTGAGTAATACATTGAGAATAAGTAGATCGCACCTTCTTGTTCAGCATTGAATTCTGTTCCATTTCATTTAATTTACTTTCGTTTAACAATTAATCCATATTTGGAGTTTAATTGGTAATTATTTTTTATTGTGTGGTCATTATGAAAACATAGTGTGTGGTCATTATGAAAACATGCCCAAAAGTTGGGAAAATTGAAAATTTTCAGTAGAAATATTTTTTTTTTATTTTTGCTCAAAACAGATTGAGGGTAAACGTTAGAACTGCCTTGCCGAGGCAGGTTCTAACGAGTACCCACAATCTATGTATTGGAGCAAAATAAGAAAAAATTGGGTATTCCCTGCAAACCCCATTTTTTCTATATAAAAGTGGGGTTTAAAGGGGAAGACTTATCACGGACATGTTTTCCTGGTGTAATGTCTTGAATTGAACGGTTAATGGTTTAAATTAACTGCGTAACTTCATAATTACTTTGTTTGAATTTTTGTAACTTTAAAACAGAAATTTATATCAGTGAACGAAGCAAACTTTATAATTGCTCCGCTCTAATCTGTAACTAAGTTTTGCTGTCGTAGCTAAAAAAAACTAGACACTGAAACTTATCATAAACAATATCAAGTAAACTATCAAATACTTCCTAATATCGCACATCGTTGACCGCCATATCAACGGATGACAGGAGGTGTCATAAAATCAAAATACCTATACCTTACCTGTTAAGAGATTAAGTTTTCCGCTGAACTACGTGACGGTACGGAAAAATCCGGAAACGCACGAGCGGAAACTGAAATTATTACCTGCTAATCCAAATATCCAAACAGACTAATTTAATATTTAAATACAAAATCAAAAATTATACCAATAAAAAGAAGATGCATTGTACAAATAGAAGCTGTTCGCACACTAATTGTAGTATGATGCATTTTGATGTAAATAAGCGTGAAAGCGACAGAAATGATGTAGAAATTTCCTTATTTACTATATATTTATTACATTTTGATAGTACCTGTTTTATTTCAACAAACAGACTATTTTTTACATAAGATAGAAAATTAATTTTAATTTCATCTTAAAGGGATATGAATGAGCTTTACAGAACCGTTCGCACAGGAATGATAGGATTAAAAGCAAAAAAGATATTAAGGATTAAATAAGCATTCCCGTTAACGCTCCATATAAAATTTTACGCGCATCCGATAACTGCCGGTGATGAGAATTCTGCTACATGTTGCGTTGGATGTTGCTTCATTGCTTAGTCAGTTGGGATAAATTCATTTTTCCATATTGTTTGTAGCTGAGATGTCTGTTTTATAAAACATACATGTAGACTTAAAATACCATTGTCTGTTTTGTAGGCGATGACGTTACATTTTCAACGACCAGTGCACCCTCGACCACGTCAACAAGCACCACGTTACCAACAAGCACTGCCCACTTACAGTCTACAACTGAGAGAAACGCTACGTGCACTCACGATATACCCCATGGATATATCACATGGTGGTGTGGCATACATGAAAGTTGTCCCTTCTCGTGTGACGAGGGGTACCAGCATCATAAGAAAGTATCCTGGGTGAGATGTAACAGCGCGGGAAAGTGGGTGGATGATTGGTACTCAAGCGGAATATCTGAGGATGAACTTTGCACGCGTAAGGCTGTATTATGTTTTACAATGGATCTGTTGTTTTCTGCAAAAATAGTATAGAAAATGCAGAAGTTATGTCACTGTATTCAACTCAGGCCTCCTTCTATAAAAATTCGTTAATCGGTCGCAAATAGAATGGGCGAGTTATCCGTGGAACGTTGATTCATTATGACATTTTTGCCATATTTTAATTTCTAGAGACATGACTTTGATATACATATATATAGTCAACCTGCCAAACTAATTACACGTAATACTATCTAAATCTTTGGACAAGCTGTGTTTCTTGACTAAGCACTAATATACTTGCTTGCACACACACATACACAACATAGTTCCATGCTTTTTGCACACATGTACTGATGGATACTCCATCAGGAAAACATGTCCGTGTAATATGTACCCCCTTATACCCCACTTTTATGTAGCAAAACTGGGGTATGCAGGGGTATACCTATTTTTCTTATTTTTGCTCCAAAGCATAGATTGTGGGTACTCGTTAGAACCGCCTCCTCGAGGCGGTTCTAACATGCACCCACAATCTATGTTTCGAGCAAAAATAAGAAAAATATCAAGAGATTTGTACAGAAAATTTTCAATTTTTAAAACTTAAAAAATCTCTCTTTATTGCATGGGCAAGTTTTCGTAATGCTAAGATGAATAGGTGTGTCGAATTTACTAATTGAAATCACTAGAATCATGAATGAATATTCCACAGGGAATTAAATATAACAGTTTACATGTATTTCTAAAGCCACTCTATCTTCAAATTTTCGACCTCTTGGCCTTTATTAAGAAACAATTCCCTCTTATTGTGATAAACTACACCGTGAAACAAGGTATTCCACCGTCTCTGTGCAATATGTCATGCCAAACATTCATGACGCCGGAATAACATACTGTAATGGTCGACTGTCAAAATGTAAAAACAATGGAAGTTAAAAGTTTTGTTTTCTCTTGAAAAAGGCCTTTCGCCGAAATATTGAATAAGTGTTAACCTTAAAATATGAGCAACAAAATATGCTTTATTTCCCTTTCAGCTAAATCATGTCCAAGCATTATACCAAACGGCAAGCTGTCGTCTGTCTGTTTTGCCACCGTGGGTACTAGCTGTGGTTACGTCTGCAACAGTGGCTTCCGATCAAAAGCTGAGATAGACACAATCGCATGTCAAACATCTACAAATTGGAGCGTTGACCCACATTTACTCTGCTCAAGTGAGTACATACATTTATCAGTGAAACTTGTTGACACAAAATGTGATTTCGGAAAGAAATCAATTACATTAATTATTAAAATGATTTTAGATCTTTTAAAACATGGTATT
This sequence comes from Rugalucina vietnamica, assembly GCA_964017185.1. Lineage (NCBI taxonomy): Eukaryota > Metazoa > Mollusca > Bivalvia > Lucinida > Lucinidae > Rugalucina > Rugalucina vietnamica. The sequence goes on from OZ024875.1 coordinate 48,427,231, forward strand.
CTTTCGTTTCTCTGGGCCAAATTTCTAATTAAGATCAGAAAGGCACGTGATAAATGATTACGAACAATGTTTGCATTTATCAAGTATTTCGTAAATTTGGACTGTTCAAAGATCGCATGGCAACCCGGGACGTCTGTCTCGAGGCCCTTACCCTTTTCCAAGGCTTTTCTCAAAACTGAAACTCCTTCAATGGTTTCAGATATCAACCAGTGCCCTTACGAGTTATCCAATGGTGATCTAGAGCTCTCGTGTAAAAGGAACCCGGGTGACACATGTAATTATGCATGTCATCTCGGTTACCTACCCTCCAACAAGACGGAGCCAACAACGGCGACGTGCGGGAGCTCTCTGTCATGGAGCCGATCATTATCATCATTGTGTCAGAGTAAGTTTACCCATATGCTACTCATGGGCTTGACCATCATTATCATTTGGGTATGTCCACTTTCAGTTTAAGAAAAATTCGGCGACTTATGTCCCACAAAAAGATGTCAAATCGTAGTGGATAACGCACTCGCTTGTCCTCTTTGCGGCCTGGTTAAAATCCAGATCAAGGCATGTGGCTGGATAGTGATCGCCCGTCCAAGCTCGGTGATTTAACCCGGGTTCTTTGGTTTCCTCTATCATGTTTGACCACATAACGTTTATAAGTTCCCTGTGCTTTCTGTGTAATTGAAGGAAAATGAAAAAGTGTTATGACTTGAATTGAAAAGGACGACACGCTTATTTACCTCATTTGCGTTAAATTAGATGTTGATTCAGGTTCGCGAAAACTGAGAACTTGAAAAGAACTTATAAAGCTGCTTTAGTAGATCAATAGTATAACAAGACTTGTGCTTCAAACAAAAATTCAAAAGCAAGTTTGATATAAGAAGTAAGGAAATTAACTATAGTGGAGGGGCCACTCAGATGATCTATTTAAAAGTTAGAAATATCAACAATTCCCAAAAGAAACAACTACCCTCCCAACTAAAATGGGATAATCATAGTATCCCAGCAAACAAAAACAACTACAACAACACAACCACCAACAACAAAACAATTACCAACTTAACTGAAGATAAATTATTTTTCAGAGATAAAGTGTCCAGCGACCATACCCAACGGCTATATTCCATCCCACTGTAACAGAGACTTTAACAGCTATTGCTATGATTACATATGCGATGCTGGTTACCAAAAACGACCCGGTGGGCCCGGTCTTCGATGCAATGCGTCTGGTGAATGGGACTGGGAAACTGCTGCTGCGAAGAATCTTTGTTCAAGTAATTATGGTTCTAGTTTTTGCATAAACATTATGTATTCATATATTATCGCAAGTCAAAGATAATTATATTTATATGTTGTGCTTGAAAACGTATATGCATGCAGATCTATTAATTAACGGAAAATCAAACTCTGATGTTTTACGATTATTTTTTGGATATTTTCTCTTATGATTTGATCTACAGATTTTCAAGAAAATACATAGATGTATATTCTGCTTACAGGGGAAGAGGATCTGTGTCCTTCCAAGATCAAGAATGGCCACATGATTTGGCACTGCAGCCGTCAAGCGGGCGATACCTGCACATACGACTGTGATACTGGATGTACCGAGTCATCTACTACTTGGCTCAGGTGCCAAGACGACGCTACCTGGAATGTCAATACTGACAGCCTATGTCAATGTAAAGATATTTATATTTTTGTTTTGGTCCTTAGAAACCAGTGAGGATATTCTGAAAAATCTGAAATTTATTATCGGTTAAGATTCATTTTCTAACCAAGGTTAATTATATTTGGCGCTAGTCTTTGTATCGATTTGCCAAATCTAAAGGTCCAACGTGGAGGTTTAAGAAGCCGAAATCGCGGTATAACACGACAACTTCCCCATCATTATGTTCACTGCTCAAATAGGATCTCAGTTTTAATTTTATCCGTAAATACTGATTTAGATGCTTTATTATTCGGAAATCTGCAAGGGCCACCAAACCCATTCATTTTTCCATCTTGTTTGTAGCTCAAATGTCTGTTTTATAATACATTCATGTAGACTTAAAATGCCATTGTTTGTTTTGTAGGCGAAAACGTTACATTTTCAACGACCAGTGCACCCTCGACCACGTCAACAAGCACCACGTTACCAACAAGCGCTGCCCACTTACAGTCTACAACTGAGAGAAACGCTACGTGTACTCACGATATACCCCATGGTTATATCACGTGGTGGTGTGGCGTACATGAAAGTTGTCCCTTCTCATGTGACGAGGGATACCAGCATCATAAGAAAGTATCCTGGGTGAAATGTAACAGCGCGGGAAAGTGGGTGGATGATTGGTACTCCAGCGGAGTATCTGAGGATGAACTTTGCACACGTAAGGCTGTATTAAGTTTTGCTATGGGTATGTTGTTTTCTGCAAGAATCACTGTCAGGAAACAAACTCCGTGTAAGCTATCATTTGCACACATAACGGTGACGTCACAGAGAATTTTAACAGTTCGGACTAAACCTAAGTTTGGAAGATTTGTGATGCCGTTTGGGTAAATTATTTGTGAAATATTTAAATATCCTATCATATGCAGCACGCATCTTTGGTTGTATATCTGAAAAAACTTTCACAATTCATCATCTGGTCGCTGTGAACACTTCGGAAACTTTAACGATCCGAAGTGTTCTAAATGTTGAGAATTGTTCCAAAGAAAGAAAATATTGCTAATTAGTGATTATAATATGCCGCATATGATAGGATATGTGTAAAACACTTTCGTTTAATATGAAAATAGCAACGCGCGATTTCCGAAATTATTTGCAGTACGAACGCGCGCTCTGTCATACAAATGATAGCATACACGAACTTTGTTTCCGGACACTGAAGAATAGCATAGAAAATGCAAAAGTTATGTCACTATACTCGACTCAGGCCTCCTTCTAAAAATATTCGTTAATTGGATACATATACCGACATATACCTAATAATTTCAAGCTGTGATAACGCTACGCAAGCAGTAAAACTTACTTTATTTGATCGCCTCTACCTATCATCAATCTTCAACAACTTCTTTCACACTAAACTCAAACCAATTTCCACATGTTCTGAATTTGAAATGTCGCATGTACTGTATTTTTGCATCTTCCTCATGTATCATTTGAGATGATATGAGTGAAATAAAGATTATGTTAGGTTAGGAATGTTTAAAAATATTCGTTAATCGGTCGCGAATAGAATGGGCGAGTTATCCGTGGAACGTTGATTCATTATGACATTTTTGCCATATTTAAATTTCTTGAAACATGCCTTTGATATACATGTATGTAGTCAACCTGCCAAACTAATTACACGTATCTAAAACTTTTGACAAGCTGCGTTTCTTGATTAAGCACTAATATGCTTGCTCGCACACACACATACACAACATAGTTCCATGCTTTTTGCAAACATGTACTGATGTTTGCATTACAATACGACAGCCTTACGATAGCGAAGGGCCAAGTGGCTGGATACTCTAAGACGAATAGATGTGTCGAAATTACTAATTGAAATCTCTAGAATCTTGAATGAATATTCCACAGGGAATTAAATATAACAGTTTACATGTATTTCTAAAGTCACTCTTTCTACAAATGTTCGACCTCTTGGCCTTTATTAAGAAATAATTCCCTCTTGAAACAAGGAATACCACCGTCTCTGTGCGATATGTCATGTCAGACATTCATGACGCCGTATAACATACTGTAATGGTGGACTGTCAAACTGTAAAATCAATGGAAGTTAAAAGTTTTGTTTTCTTCTTGAAAAAGGCATTTGGCCGAAATATTGAATAAGTGTTAACCTTAAAATATGAGCAACAAAATACGCTTTATTTCCCTTTCAGATAAATCATGTCCAAGCATTGTACCAAACGGCAAGCTGTCGTCTGTCTGTTTTGCCACCGTGGGTACTAGCTGTGGTTACGTCTGCAACAGTGGCTTCCGATCAAAAGCTGGGGTAGACACAATCCAATGTCAGACATCTACAAATTGGAGTGTCGATCCACATTTGCTCTGCTCAAGTGAGTACATACATATATCAATGAATGATTAATGCAGGTTAAATTTTCTTTTTGATCCTTTGGGATCAGCGAGGATATTCTGAGAAATCAGACATTTATTATGGGGTACGAATCATTTTCTAACCAATGTTTATCATATTTGGTCCCATTTAGATAATACTAGTCTGTATATCGACTACCCTGTTGAAAGTTGCAAAATTTCAGTAATCCTCTTTGGCTTCATGTTGCCAAATCTAAAGGGTCACTGACGAGACCTTAATAGTCGAAACCGCGGTATGGCCCATCCCCTTTCTCATTAATGTGCTCACTGCTCGTAAAGGATCTAAGTTTTAATTTTTAAAATAAAACTGTGATCCTAAAAAGAACAGTGAGTATATAAATGAGAAAATAGATGGGCCATAACGCGGTTTCAACTACTGAAGCCTCTTCAGTGACCAAATTGAGCCGAAGAGACTCTAATTTTGCACTTTTCAACAGGTTAGTCGATATAAAGACTTGTATTATCCAAACAGAACTAAATATATAAAACATTGGTTAGAAAATGAATCTAAGCCGATAATGAATTTCTTATTTCTCAGAATACCCTCGCTGATCTCAAAGGACAAAAAGGAAAATATAATCTGCACTATGGATGATGTACGGGGAGACTTTTAGGGCAGCCAAACGTGTGCTTGTTGTTTCACAAAATCAGTGTGATTTCGGACATAAGTTGAGAAAATTAATTTATTAAAATGCATTTCAGATCTTAGCATTTAGTTCTTTTCTCAGGGTCGAAATTCAAATGAAGGTCAGGAAAGACATGATAAATGATAATAAAAATGTTTTTTTTTTTTTTTTTTTTCAACTATTTAGTATTTTGTATATTTCGACTGTTCAAAGATCGTATGACGAACCCGACGCATCTATCTCCAGACCCTTTTACCTTTGCTTTTCCCCAAACTGAAACTCCTACCATGTTTGTTTTCAATGGTTTCAGATAACAACCAGTGCCCTTACGAGTTATCCGATGGCGATTTGGAGCTCTCCTGTAGAAGGAGTCCAGGTGAAACTTGTAACTATGCCTGTCATCTTGGTTACCTCCCCTCAAACAAGACGGAGCCAACGACTGTCATGTGCCGGAGCTCTTTGTCATGGAGTCAACCATTAGCATCATTATGTCAGAGTAAGTTCACCCATACGCTACAAATCATTATTAGAAGGGTGTGCCAATTTCATTTAAAGTTAAAATGTTCTACAAAAAGATATCATGCTCATGTGCCTTATGCTGATAAAAGTGGATAATGTTTCAAGTTTGCGCAAACTGGGAATCTGAGAAGAACCTAAATATCTGATTGAGCAGATCAATTATATACCAAGACGTGTGCTTCAGCCAGGTTTTCGAAATCAAGTCTGATATAAGGAGTAAGGAAATTAACTATGACCATGAACATGCTTCAGAAAAATATATACTCCCAGGAAAATGTGAAATACAGAGCAATCCACCAATACATTGCGGATGCCATTCAGCAGATATATACTAAAGTTAGAAATATCAGCAACATCTGCCCTTAATACCAAAATGGGATCAACAGAGCAAGCGGCCAATAAGCAGCTTTAATGAAGATATATTAATTTTCAGAGATAAAGTGTCCAGCGACCATACTCAACGGCTATATCCCATCCCACTGTACCAGGGATTTTAAAAGCTATTGCCATGATTACCAGTGCGATGCTGGCTACCAAAAACCACCCGGCGGGCCCAGTCTTCGATGTAATGCATCTGGCGAATGGGAATGGGAAACAGCTGCTGCGAAGAATCTTTGTTCAAGTAATTATGATTATATTTTCCTTATATTTGTGTATCATCGCAATTCAAAAATATTCTATGTGGTGCTTGAAATTAACATGTACTCAGTACGGAAATCTATTAATCAAAGCAACAATAACATCTAACATGCCTAATAGCTTGTGATATTTGGGTGGATTTTTCTCTCTTGTGCGCAATTTGGTCTTAATGCGATATTTAGATTTTTTTTTCAAAACCGTGATGGTAACACAGATGTATATTCTATTCGCAGGAGAAGAGGATCTGTGTCCTTCCACGATCAAGAATGGTCACATTATTTGGCACTGCAGCCGCCAAGTGGGTGATACATGCACATACGATTGTAATACTGGATGTAACGAGTCATCTACCACATGGCTAAGATGCCAAGACGATGCCACATGGAACGTTAATACTGACGACCTTTGTCAATGTACGCAGATCCTTAAAAATCATACTGATTCAGACGTCTCATTATTCTGAAATATGCTATTGCCACCAAACCCAAACCCACAAAAATCGTCAGCAATTAATAAAACTTGAATTAGAAAATCACTAAAATCTTACTAAACTGGACAACTATTTTGCTATATATGATGTAGATGTGATGCGGCGGTCTGCGGCATACTAATAAAATAAAAAGGTATACTCCTTTGGAAGCAGTAAATCATTCAAAGGGAGTTAGTTTGAACTATATTGCGCAATTTCGGGTAATGAAGAACCCTCATCAGTAGCCCTTTTAAAACCGGCAACGAAAGCCAGACTGTACTGTACTGTAATTTCGAAAATTTACACGAGAAGTCTAAATTTACACGACGCATTCCTAAACGGGGTCAAATAATTTAAACATTGCTCAAACGTGAGTGTTTTGAACATCTCTACTGATCTTAAAGATCATGTACGGGGAGACTTTTTAAGTCAGTGATCATATCACCTGTGGTCAACTATGATCATTGCTTTAACGTAAACTGAGATCGGAGAATCACTTGCGTTGGCTGTGGCTGCATTGCTAAGTCAATCGGGATAAGTCATTTTTTTCATCTGCTTGTAGCTGAGGTTTTATACCACAGTGACATATACCATTGTTTGTTTTGTAGGCGATGGCGTTACATTTTCTCTACCTTCCATCGCGTCAACGAACGTGGATACAACACTGTTCAAGACATTAGACCGGTATCTCCAACCCCTCCACCTTCTTATAGATCACGGGACCATCCACGGTATCCACCCCCTACATACGAGGAAAGTCAGACTGTTGCAACAATTGAACCCCCTACGTACGAAGAAAGCCAGACTTTAACAACTTAGCTAAATTGACAGCACAATCGGAAACAAAATTAATGAATGTTTGCAATTTAGAAAAAACAACAACAAATAAATGTATTCCTATAACTCAAAAAATAAAGATCACTGACCTGCATGCAATTGTGTTCGAAATATGCAACATGTTTCTCTGAAAAGACAGAAGCGGCATTACAAGCCCTATATAGCAGCTTGGGAAACATGTGGCAAGTATTGACACTAGGCGGGTCTGGTGATAATGAACAACAGCAACAGAGAAGGCAATAATAGGCAAGCCTATGCCTAATCCGAGTCACATATATTCATATTATTATATTATCATGTAACTGCTTATATGTCTCGGATTGAATCAATATAAGCCTGGTGTCCTTTTTATGGGACATAGGCAAACAGCATAGCCCCAGATGTGATGCCACAGAACGCGGCGTCCCATCTGTGGCTATTCTGTTTGCTTAGAGAAATTTCATCGAAAATGAGATAAAAATTAAAAATCACACCTAACACCCCTAAAGATGAAAGTGGACTCATCTTCTACCATAAGAGCGACGCAGGCGCTATGAAGGCAGCGCAAACGCAGAAATAACATGCATGTAACAAAATGTCCAGCTATTTTCTTTTTGACAAAGTAATACTCGAAACATTATTCTTGCATAGATATCTATGGGCATAGCTGTTTGAAGCCGTTTTCGATTGGTCGAAAGCCGTGTTCAAACAGCAAAACCCATGTTCAAATCATGAAATTCACGTGCCGTTTGAACATGGGTTTTGGCCGACGTCATTGGTCAATGCGACGTGACGTCATGTGTTTTGTAGAAACAAAATGGCCGACGTTGAAGAAGCTCCGCGTTTTTCGGTGCGTTTTTTACGTTGTTAATGTTATTTTCATGAGATTTTAAGTGGATTAGAGTGAAAATGCAAGAATAGCGATCAACCATGGTTTGTTTCAGTGTTCAAACATTCGCTGGATCACTCGTAAGGTGTTTGAATACGCGGCCTGCGGCCTTGTGTTCAAACACCTTCCTCGTGATCCATCGAATGTTTGAACACTGAAAACCATGGTTGATCCCTATATTCAGTATGTCAGTCTAGCCACATGCAGGTAGCGTAAGAAAGAGTAAGCATAAATGCAAAAGTCTTCATAATCCAAGGTGAAAACTGGTCAAAAGGTGTTGTTTGTTGTTGCTTAAGGACTCGTCACACAAACGAAAATAGACTTGCGTTTAATTGCGAAAAAAAAAAGTTTTGTTCGTTTCATTTGTTGCTTTATGCACCAATCAACAACTATAGTGTCTTGACATTAGCTGTTGAAAGGGACATAAAGCAACAAGATTTCCATTTCGCAATAAAACACAAATCTACAATGAGGGATTTTCGATTATGTTTGACGTGGTCTTAAGCATCCATTTTCGAATTTGTGAAAACATTAAAAAGAAGAGCCCGTCAGTTTCTACAGTGTTAAATAAAATTAGTTAGAATGATGAACGGAATTCCACTGTAGTATCAACAAAGATTACAAAGATGGACATCTTTGAAGGACATGGTAGCGTTATCTGAAGTAAGAAGCGATATTTAATCGACTATTTAACAAAGTTCTTAATGGATAATCGCACGACCCTGATAACAACTGTGTTATCTGCTGTTTGTGTCATAGCCACAGTTAAGAAACTAAACTACACAAAATAAAGTATACCTCGCAACTAGCAGGCTTATACATTCTTCGCATTACGAAAACACGCCCATGTTATATACATTTTTTTTTTTCAAAGTTGTAAAAATTGAAAATTTCCCGGAAATCTTTTTGATATTTTTCTTATTTTTGCTCCAACACATAGATTGTACGTTTAGGTCTGTTAGGTTATTTTATTTTTGTTTGTCAAGAGTGTTAAGGAAAATGGGCTGGACCGTATAAAGACATATGCGCGAGAATGTCTGTTTCACTGTAAGCACGGTAAGTTAGTCATATTAGACAAACATAATTGAAGTTCTATACAACATTGAGATAAAATATTAATAATTATGTGGAGTATACTAATCTTTGATGATATTAGTTACTTCATTAGAAAACCAGCCTTTCCGGGTAGGCAAAACTCATAGATAGCACAACCTGAGGTTACGCTTAAAAAATATCAGGCTTTGTTTAGTATATTTTAGATTTTCTGTAGACCTAGTTCCTACTTCCAAGGGCCCAACCCATTTCATGTGACTATACCACTTGATTGACGCCTAAACATGTTTGGATAACCTAACACAGGTTTCTGATAACGGAGCTCAAATATTGAATTTTTTCTCTGATAACGTAACCATATCAAAAATTTGTAAGTAGCCTAATTTTAGTTATCAGAGGCATGGTATGTTAAAGTTTTCATTTGAATGAAATGGTGTAAGAAACCAAATAATCAGGACTATACATCAATCTAACATCATTTTGTAACATTTTATTGGTGAGTATTAAATCTAATTATCATTGCTTAAAAGCAGCTCGAAAGTTGGTTTAAACATTGATTTAATTACTTCAAATACTTGATTAAAAGAGTAAGGTATAAAATAGACAGGATCTGACATAAAACCACTGTGTTAATCTCTGATCATTTCCTTCAAAAAGGTATAAGTAGGCAAAGATCAGGAAAAGGCGCAATCAGAAAAAGATTCCCACTCCAAAAACCGAGGTGGGAAAAAACTAAATTAACAATCAGGTACTCATACCATGAAAACATATCGTAAGCCGAATGAGCAGCTATTTTCCCAAAAGGTGGCCACGCAGTCACATAAACTTAACTAAATGTGAAAACATACATAAGGTGCAAACAGCACAAAAACTTTAAACACCAAGACATAAAACGAAATAACCACCACAGAAGTATCGCATTGGAACGATCAGTAATATAAAATTACTGGCGGGCTTAAATCGATTTAACATGGCCATAACCTCACCCTCAGCTTCTGCAGTGTTTAAGCGAACAAATAATGTGATTAAAACGTTAATCGAAACCATGACACGAAAGGTGAGAGACAAAACAATCCTAAAGAACAAATAGACAACGAAGACAACATGAGAATGTGGTGTTTTTAGGGGCATGTAACCGCACAAACGACGTTCTGTTTGTACATGATTGATCTTAAAAAAATCGCCACCAAACCGGAAGATAGAATGAACCACTCCAATACTTGTGCCTTGGAAATGTGATGGTTGTCAAAATACACTGAGTTGCATCCTTTTTTGTGCACATTGCTGTAGGTTTTGTTAAAGTAAGAGCGAGAGGCTATTTCATTACGAAAACTTGTCCATGCAATATATAGAGATTCTTTTCACCTGTAAAAATTGAAAATTTCATCAGAAAAAAAATAATATTTTTCTTATTTTTGCTCAAAACATAGATTGTGGGTACACGTTAGAACCGCCTCGCCGAGGCGGTTCTAACGAGTACCCACAATCTATGTTTTTGAGCAAAAATAAGAAAAATAGGTATACCCCTGCAAACCCCAGTTTTACTGTATAAAAGTGGGGTTTAAGGGGGTATATATTGCACGGACTTGTTTTCCTGATGTTAAAAATTGACGTCACGACAATGATACATACGCTGTAGTGTAATACACAATTTCGGCAGAAAGTCGACATTCGGTTTTGATTACTTTTCAAATCACCAACTGTTTTAATCAAAACTAATGATCAAGCATGTTTTATACTTCATGTACCTCAACATGGTTAAGATAGACTTTGACCGAGGACTGAACAACTAACTAAATGTTGTGAACCACTGCATAAGCTGAGGGTGAGGTAAGGTACCTGCAAAATCGATTGTAGCCCGCCAGTAATTTTATATTACTGATCGTTCCTAGGCGATACTTCTGTGGTGGTTCTTATTGTTTTATGTCTTGGTGTTTAAATTTTGTGCTGTTGGCGCCTTATGTATGTTATCATATTTAAGTTAAGTTTAGGTAACTGAGTGACCACGTATTTGGAAAATTGCTGCTCATTAGGCTTACGCTAACATTTCATGGTAAAAAATACATGATTGTTAAAGTTTTTCCCACCTCGGCTTTTGGAGTGGGAATCTTTTTCTGATTGCGCCTCCTACTTGTACTTTTCTGTAGACATAATTTAGCTAACATCGACAGATAACAATATTTATGATGTAATTTGTGTTTTGCTGAGTACTTGATGTTACAGTGTAGTGCACCCATAAAATGTCAACTGTAAATCATATCAAAAGAGCTAACGCGTTGCTTTTATAACATCTGGGCCAAGTTGTTCAAAATAAACTACAACGTTAGTTAAAGATTTCAAACATGAATATTACAAATATGTACACTGTAATTTTTTGTTGATAAAAATAACAGTGCATTTGCAAATGTAGTCGGCATTTACTAACAAAGTGAGGTTTTAACGACGTTTTGAATAACTGGCCCCTGTATGGTAAGTACGAACAATGTTTCTAATTTGGAAGTTAATGGTCGTTCGTCTTTCAGTAATGAGAATGATCATCATTATTTCTTGAATAAGATTCATGTGTGTTGTTGAGTTCTTTGATGACTGACCAGACCATTTCTAGCTGCAAGTAAAGCAAGTCAATGTCATAGAATCTGCTGGCGGCCCATTTGTCTTGGAGTTGCGTAGCGCTTTCATTCAGATTCACAAGTTTTCTTTTCTTCATAGGAAGCTGCTCCTTTGTTGACGAGACAGCACCACTTTGGTCTATTCCCACGACCCTCTAGGCATGTCGAAATCCTTCAGAAAGGTTTTGTGGGTGTCTTCGTAGCGTTTCTTCTGGTCACCTTGAGAGCGCAATCCCTCCTGTAGTTCTCAATAAACGACTTTCTTCGGAAGACGCTCATCAGGCATTCTTATTACATGGCCAGTCCACCTTCGCTGTGCTAGAACTTTGTTACAGATTTCTTCGCCATGGCGCAAACCGCAGTCAAACATTCTGCCTTTTATTTACCATAGATTTTATTTCCATTGTTTATTTTTCACAAAGAAACATTATATAGTATTTTCCCAGCTTGTATGTCTAACATTCCACTCTTTGCTTGTCTCAAATGTCTTTAATTCATCTCTTTTTATGTGTTTCAGTTATCTGACATCAAGTTTACTAGAGAGCTGAAAATCATCTAACAACCGACAACTTGTCAAATTGCTGAAGTTGAAGTTATGAATGGTGCATTAAAATGTTTCCAAAGCGTAAGCTGACGTCTCTTAGACGGTGGCTACTCTGGCTTCTAGTGCTCACAACATCAAGTTTGGTAATCATGTGCTTAATGTTTGACGGAGGCGAGCTTCGAGACACCGACATCATATGTGAAATTCCTTATCTTGACCCATGGGACGCATCGGTGAAGAAGTACCTACCGTCCAAAGCAGATAAAATCACGTGCCCAAACGCACGGAACTTCATGTATGTCAACGAGAGTGGTTTTATCCAATATGATTCTCAAGCGATTGAATACTATTCATTGTCAAGCAATGATCTACGGTGCACGTGGAGACCGGTTATCCGTTCTCTCGGGGACAAAGAAGTAACGTTCGGACCACAGAGGAAGCTCAATCCGCCAGAATTTGTTAAAAGCAACGTGTTTAGAGTAACTTGCTCAGCCAAAGCCAAAGTAGTGTATGACATTTTGCACCTCAATCCATTTTGGATAGAAAATCTTCAAAGAGAAAAAGAGATAGGCATGGAAGATGACGACAACTATAGTATTCTACTGATTGGTATTGACTCTGTATCAAGATCCCACGCACTGAGAAATCTGCCAAACTCTTACAAATATCTTACAGAGACTCTTGGAGCATTCGACTTCAAAGGATACATGAGGGTTGGTTCAAACACATTTCCTAATCTGATACCTCTTTTAACGGGTAAGAGGCACGGTACTTTTCCGTGGGTCAATAACAGAATTTCCTACTGTGATTCTATGCCACTGGTATGGAACGAACCCTCGTTGAAACGATATGCCAAAATCTATAGCGAAGATCGCTCTGACATTTCTACCTTTAATTTTGTGAAGCCCGGTTTTTACCAATCCCCGACGGATTTCTACTACAGACCATACAACATGGCGATGAACTTGTTTACTCCAGTAATAATGGAGCCCATAAGCACAAAGGAGAAGAATTGTCCGTGGGAGTGCCCATGCTACGCCAGCAAAGACAACTTTACTTTGCAGGTTGATCATTTCAAAGGATTTTTAAACCGATATAAAGGAAAACTGAAGTATTCTTTCTTTTGGGCCAATGCTGCACACGAATCTTTCAGTTTACTGCGCTACTCTGATGACACTTTACTAGATTTGTTAAAATGGATGCATGTGAACGGGCACATGGATAGAGCAGTTGTAGCAGTTATTAGCGATCACGGTCTAAGATTAGGCAACTTTACAGCTACCCATATAGGACGTCTAGAGAAAAATTTTCCATTCCTCAGTTTGATTGTTCCAACGAAATTAAAAACCAAATATCCATGGATAATGAGGAACCTTCTACTTAATTCACAAAGAGTCACGACAGCTTTTGATGTGCATCATACTATAATTGATATAGCTAAAGGAATATTTCAAGACATATCCCCATTAGTGAACAAGACTCGTGTAGCTAGGAATATTTTCTCATTAATTCCAACGTCGCGTACCTGCGAAGATGCTGGGATTCCTCCTAATTTTTGTATCTGTGGACAGGATTATAATGTTTTACCTAATAACGATACACTTGTCAAATATCTTGGGACTTTCGCTGTAAACCAACTAAACCTTGCTCTCGCTAATGTGTCCAGTATCTGCAGACGCCTTACATTGCTTAACGTTACTGAAGCAAAAGTCAAATATACGTGTTCAAATTCTCCCAGCAAGAAGCGCAAATGGAATTTAGGCTTTTTAAATGCTTTACTGGAGTTTTCTCTAGGGTATGACGCGGATGACTGTGTTCAAGGCGGGAGATATGAGTTGTTATTCCACACTTTACCTGGAAATGGTTTATTTGAAGTAATGGTCGAATATAGTGATATAGCCATGCCCCCAGACATGACCAAGATGTCACTGGTTGGAGACATAGCAAGGATTGATCGTTATGGAAACCAGTCACATTGTATACAGAGAAATGCTCTTCTTCGTCAGTACTGTTATTGTAAAGATTTACGATGATAATATGTTTTAACAGACTAAAAACAAGTACTTCTTATCACTTGTTTTGTTCCATTTTACTGTTCAAACATGTGATTTATATGGCGGCATAAAAATTATACGAAAGTTCATGAAACATGGGACAAGTGCAATAACTAGGCTAAACGCTATGACGGATGCATGCATATATGTGTTCATAAATCACATGTACATTGAGAATTAATTCTTTACAACGAACGCTAATTACATAAAAGCGATTTTTTTTTTATCTTTATGTATCAATGCAATCAGGGTGTTATTAAACTTGCAATCTGAGGCTGTTCTGTTGGCCTAAAGGAAATTCGTCGAAATATATTAAAATGAAAACCATTGATATGTTTTTTCTGATGCATTATGCGCGGATATGTGGGTATAAAAAATGAAAACCATCATGTTTTTCTGATGCATTATGTAAGTAACCAGATGTCTCTATATTATAGTTTCCAAAGATGGAGATACTTGTAATTTTTGGCAGGTTGACTACAGTTATAACAGTTATCATAAGCTTGTCTCTAGAAATGAAATCATGACAGAAATGTCATTTTTCCAATGAATAAAAATAAAACAGATTCCTTAAGAGCAGTGAGCATATGAATGAGAAAAGAGATAGGCCATACCGTGGTTTCGGCTACTTAAGCCTCTTCAGTGACCCTTTAAATTTGCCAAAATGGAGCCAAAGAGAAATAATGTAATATCCTTCTTCTTTCTAAATCCAAAATTTCCAGCCTTTAACCATCTTCTGTGACTGTACAGCCTGCGCGGCTAACAAACCTTTAAATGCGTAACCGCCGGTTAAGAAAGAAAATCCGATTCACGCCCTTCCGGTTCCGCATATGAAGACCAAGAAAAGGTAAACAAAACATACACTACTAGGATCGATTGATGATTATATTTTAGTACAGAAATATATCGATTATCTATGAATGCTATTTTGTCACTTATTTACTATTGTAACTAGCACCAAAGTAACTCGCAAAATGATTTGATGGTCTTTGAGTTATTTATTCCCTTCTTCGAACCTGGTGTTCCAACAAGGCCAAAGTCGGCGAAATACAACTAAGAATTGGACAATTTGCTGGTAAATATCAAATTTTATTGATTGTTCCACGACAAATTTACAGATATGTATTAACTAAATTGCATCTGATGTCTTTGCCAGTATTTCGTTGTGTTAGTGCCCGTCATTATCGATTTGAAGGGAAGGAAAAGATGGGTACGCATTTAATCATTAAAATATGAAGGATATATTTCAAGATACGTTTGAAAACCTCAACCTGTTCAAGTTATGGTATTTATTCCCCTGTAAATCGTTTTGAAAGATATAAAACCAAGAAAAAAAAACAAATTAAAGTATACAGAATGCTGTAAAATCGTCTTCATGAACAGGAATATCATGCATGTGAACTATTGTATTACATGTATTTCATAGACAGTTTGTATTATTTTATATCAAACATTTTCACTGCAAATATCACAAGCACACCAAATTTGAGTAAGCAACTATTAAGAAAGGACGAGAGAATGTGACAATTATCTTCAGCGTAAAACAATTAACAAAAACAAAAACTTTAATACATGTGTTCTATAATGACTATATTGCTATAATTCTAATGATTAAATTCGTAACCGAAATGTTGACACAGCTTTTAACCACATATGCATAGAATGCATTAGCCAGAGGCAACGAAACTGTCACCAGACCTCACACAATGTTAAAATCATCTGCGCACTGTATTGCTTTCCGTTAATATGGACGTAAAGAGCGGAAATCTAAAAATATCCCTGCGACTGACCCACATTTTCGTCGTGTACAATGCAATTCCAACATGTGTTTTGGGGTAGGGAATAAAAATCATGATTATAAAGAAAAAATTCTGGAAATCCTTTGGGGTCCAAATATAGCAATGTCTAACTAATAAAATAGCATTGAGAGAATTATAATATTTGTCTTCGAATCGAAATATTTTACTCGGAAACACGAGCTGCAAAAGTTTGTTTACCTTTTGTTGGTCATCTGATGCGAAACCGGAAGGACATGAATCGGATGTCTTTTCTTAACCGCGGTTACGCATTTAAAGGTTTGTTAGCTGTGGCCTGGTTTGTGTCAGACCTGGTCGTTGGTTTTCTCACGCACAGGCACATATGTTATTTTCATGTTCTCAGTTTGCGCGAACCAGAATCAACATCTACATCCTTTTGCGGGACATAAGTGGAATTTTACCTTATAAAAAGGTACAAGTAGGCAATGATCAGGAAATGGCACAATCAGAAGGAAATTTCCACTCCAAAAATCGAGGGGTGGGGAAAAAACTAAAATGGCACTTAGGTACTTATACCAAGAAAACATATCGTAAGCTGAGTGAGCAGCTATTCCTCAATAGGCGAAAGTGAAAGTGCCAAATGATAATGATGGACAAGCCCATTCTTAGCGTATGGGTTACTGACTTACTCTGTCACAATAATGATAATTGCTGATTCCATGACAGAGAGTTCCTGGCACTTAGTATTAAAGCCGGAAAGACCAATTGATCTTGTCGAACTGAGTGAGTTTATAAAAAGGTACACGTTGGCAAAGATCAGGAAAAGGCGCAATCAGAAAAAGATTCCCTCTCCAAAAACCGAGATGGGAAAAAACTAAATTAACAATCAGGTACTTATACCATGAAAACATCGTAAGCCAAATGTGCAGCTATTTTCCCAATAGGTGGCCACTCAGTTACCTAAACTTAACTAAAAATATGAAAACATACATAAGGAGCCAACAGCACACAAATTTTAAACACCAATACATAAAACGAAAGAACCACCACATAAGTATCGCCTTGGAACGATCAGTAATATAAAATTACTGGCGGGCTTCAATCGATTTTACATGGCCATAACCTCACCCTCAGCTTCTGCAGTGGTTCATAACACTTAGTTATTTCTTCGGTCCTCGTGGTGAATCTCTAACTAGTCAATGAATCATCTAGAACAAACAGATAAATCATGATAAACATCCTGATGAATCAAAAACGAGGACTCAACAGATTCAGTAAGCTGTCCGACGATGGAGATCCCTGGGCGCCGAATAACTTACTAACTCCGGCGCAAAAGAAAAACACCAGTTGGACCCCGGTGGGCCAAGCAACAGACAAGAAGCTCCGACCCCAACCAACTAAAATGAATAGCTTTAAGTCAGGGACATCATAGACTCTGACGCCAGACTCACCGGCGTGCAATTAAAGAAGGCAGCATAGTTATCAACCATGATTGGGTTAAAAACTAAGCATGCAGACTGTCGCATAACATTTAAGTTTTAACCTATACGTCTGTAACGTGTAATGATTTTTCTGAACTGAAAAGAAAAATCGTTCCTTCCTATAAGTTTCTTAAATTTGTAAACCAAGTCACCATAAAATTCTGGTTCCGAAAGGCCCTCACCTAAAAGCGTCTTTAACCCAACATTATATTTGGAAATCAATTCATAGTGTCTACGATAAAATCTATTTAAAAAGTCTCCCCGTACACCCCATAGTGCAGATTAATTTTTCCTTTTGGTCCTTTGAGATCAGCGAAGGTATTCCGAAAAAATAGAAATTCATTATCAGTTTTGATTCATCTTCTAACAAACGTTTATATATATAAACGACCCACCGGTGACCCTTCAGATTTGGCGAAATGGAGCCCATTTCTCTAAACAAACAAAAACAAAAGCCCCAGACGCGTTCTGTGGCTATGCTGTTAGCCTATGATTTTAAAAAAAAGATTGTCCTAAATAATGGACAACGTGCTGGCGATCATATTATAAGGTTAAAATATAAATTTTGATTCGTTCGAAATCATTTGCATATCCTTGTCACTCCTGTTTACGATTTTGGAAAATATTGTCGGTTTAAATAGGCTAATAGTAAAACCACTTTGACCATGCTGGTTTACCTATGACATAGATTTGCATTTGTTTATCAGACTGCTTCAAATGTGTATGTTTTCAAAGATGAGATTCTATTCAAGCCCATGTACTTCACATGACACTGGAAAAATGTCTAAAGTAAGCAGGTACCCTTTTTCTTTTGTTTACAAAACTAAATCACTTAAGGTTAGCCGGCACGTTCAAAGTGTGTTACTATACACTTCCTTTTGTATTTATAAAAAAAACCCCTCTATATTTAGATGTTGTTTACTCATTTAACGCTATGCTATGCCTATTCATGCGCAAGAAGTATATAAGTGAATTTTAGAACACCGTACTTTAAAATTCCACAAAACATTTTAAAGTAGAAAAGCGTTAACAGTGCATGCAAATGGGAATACGTTTAATTTCTATAGTGTTGTGCATTTTGTTTCAACTTTGTAAGTAGATGTCGTAGTTCTGTGATAAAGGTAGCACTGCTTCATTCTGCATGATGTTGTTCGCGTTCGGAAAAAATATATTGAGAAAAATAATGGCATCATTGTCATTCTATTTATTTCACAATCATGATCTTATTTGATAAATTATGAGCGACATGGTTATATTTTTTCACTATTTTGACAATTGCGGCGTATGGAATTTACCAACTTCTCGTTTTTCAGCTTAGTACATCGGTAGAGCACTTGGCTGGGATTCTGTCTGATTATTGTCATATTTTATTGTCGGAGAAAATTCAACTTTTCTTCCACCATTAGGGTACATTGCTATAATGAATCACTTGGATTCATATATGGCCACTGACCATCGGGGCCGACGTCTGTTTGCTTTTACATTAATATTAGGTTTGTAAGACAAAGCCTACTGACTGTGCTCTTAAGCAGTAGTGTATATTTTGTTTTGTGATGACTGAAACGACATGAATAATTGCATCCGGCTTCTGTATATGTGCGTGTATCAGAGCCGTCAAGCGTAATTGTGTTTTCCCAGTCCATCCAAGAGTTGTGTGGTTATACTGTAAGGTCAAGCACAAGTGTCTGTTTCAATGGGTTTACGATTCAGTAATCCACAAAAAAACCCATCATGGACAAAAAGTTAACATAACTTTTCAAAACATTGACATCGGGCCAGAAAGTATTAAAATAATTGCTGCACCATGTTACATTTATGATTGTTTTGAAACTGCAAGACACGACACTTTGGAAATAACATATTTCAACTTCATCAAAGCCTTTTCGGTTAAATCACGAGATTGAAAAAAAATGCCCACTGTTTTATAAATTGTTTTTTATTAATTGTGCTTGAATGTGACTTGCTATAGTTTTTTATGATTGTGAAATTCCCACTTTACTACAAAATCTCATCGGAAAAATAGTGGTTAGAGAAGCAATATGTCTTGCAATATAAAACATACCATTTAGTACCGGTATTTACCAGTGGTGGTATGTTTTAAGAAGTGTCGTATTACAAAAATATCGATGTAATTTTCGTTTGAACCGATTGAAGGACTTTACGGGTTGAATGAACTTAGCGCACTTTATACATTGTACCACCTCTAAGTCTGTTCAACTTTTCTTTCATTACTATTTAAATGATTAAAATTGACATGAATGTCTTATGCACACATATTATGATAAAAATGATATGATACTACGCCGCATTAATAAAAATAAAACTGAGATCCTTTAAGAGCAGTGGGCATATTAATGAGATAAGTGATGGGCCATATCGCGGTTTCGGCAACTTAAGCCTCTTCAGTGACCCTTTGAATTTGGCAAAATGGAGCCAAATATAAATACGGTAATTTTGCAACTTTTAATACGATAGTCGACAGAAAGACTAGTATTATCCAAACACAGCCAAATATAACGTTGGTTAGAAAATGAGTCTAAACCGACGATGAATTTCTGATTTCTCAGAATACCCTCGCTGATCTCAAAGGACCAAACGGAAAATATAATCTGCACTATGTATGATGTACAGGGAGACTACCAGCTGCAGTAATAACAAATAAAAATAAAATTGAGATCCTTTAAGAGCAGTGGGCATATTAATGAGAAAAGTGATTAGCCATACCACGGTTTCGGCAACTTAAGCCCCTATGTACAGTGACCCTTTGAATTTGGCAAAATGGAGCAAAATATACTGTCAACGTTATAATTTTCAATAATATTCTGTATATTTTCTCAGGTGAGGGAACCACTACGTGCACTCACGATATACCACATGGTGAGATCACGTGGTGGTGTGGCGTACATGAAAGTTGTCCCTACTCATGTCACGAGGGGTACGAGCACCATGACAAGGTCTCTTGGGTGAGATGCAACAGCGATGGGAAGTGGGTAGATGATTGGTATTCAAGCGGAGTAACTGAAGATGAACTTTGTACACGTAAGGTTAAATTCTTGAAGCCATTCTAAATATATTCTGCATTCTGCAAAAATAAAATAGAACTTTAAATACATGAAAATGTAAATATTATCCTACTCAACTGGGCTCCGAATAAAATAGCCCAATGCTTCATAAAGCTTCATAACATTCGCCATTTTAGTCAAACTATCATTTCTAGAGGCGGACTTATGAAAAATGTATTCATCCTGGACTAGGTAGGTGTAGCGCAATCTGCTCGCGGAAAGACAAATGCGCATAACATGGATCTTTACACGCTTATATTAAAGTTTATATCCTTTCAGCTAAGTCGTGCCCGAGCACAATACCAAATGGCAAGCTATCACCCGACTGTTCTGCCACCGTCGGTACTAGCTGTGGATACGTGTGCAATAGCGGCTTCCAGTCAAAAGCTGGGGTAGACACAATCGAATGTCAGACATCTACAAATTGGAGCGTCGACCCACATTCGCTCTGTTCAAGTGAGTACATACATAGATCAGTGGTCATTCGCTGATACATATAAATCTGACTTCAGACAGAAATTAAAAAAGTCATTAGAATGAATTTCATCAAATCTTTTCTCTGGGTCGAAATTCAAACTATGACCAGGGAGGTATGTATGATAACTGCTAAAGAACGTTTTGTATTTATCCAGTGTTTTGTAAATTTGGACTGATCAACGATCACATACGAACCCGGGGCAACTTTAATCAATTCTTTTATCAAGCTGAAACTTCAACAACGTGCATTTTCAATGGTTTCAGATAATAACCAGTGCCCTTATGAGTTATCCAACGGTGATCTAGAGCTCTCCTGTAGAAGAAGCCCTGGTGAAACCTGTAACTATGCCTGCCATCTTGGTTACCTACCCTCAACCAACACTGTGCCAACGACGGCCACCTGCGGAAGCTCTCTGTCATGGAGTCAACCATTATCATCATTGTGTCAGAGTAAGTTAAATGGGCTTGTCCATCAATATCATATGACGCTTTCATTTTAGGTAAAATTCCGCTAATGTCAAACAAAAGGATGTCATGCTTATGTGCATGCCTTATGTTGGTAAAAGTAGATGATGATTCATGTGCGCGCAAACTTAGAACGTGGAAAGAAGCTATATAGCTGATTGGACATATCAATAATATACCAAGACTTGTGCTTCAGCCAGAATTTCGAAGTCATATGTAAGAAGTAAGATTGCTTCAGTAAAAATATCTATCCTAAAATATGTGAAATACAGAGGAATACAGCAAAACTGACTAGGAGGCGACTCTTCAGATCTATAGTAAAAATTAGGCCGAATATCAACAATGCCCATGATAAACAATATCTGCCCTCCAAACCAAAATGGGATAAACACGATATCCCAGCAAATGGCCAATTCGCAACTTAATTGAAGATAAATTATTTTTCAGAGATAAAGTGTCCAGCGACCATACCCAACGGCTATATTCCATCCCACTGTACCAGAGAGTTTAACAGCTATTGCTATGATTACATATGCGATGCTGGTTACCAAAAGCGACCCGGGGGGCCCGGTCTTCGATGCAATGCGTCTGGCGAATGGGACTGGGAAACAGCTGCTGCGAAAAATCTGTGTTCAAGTAATTATGTGGTTCTAGTTTTGCATATATTCATGTATCATCGCAAGTCAAACATAATGTATGTGGCGTTTGAAAATTTATATGCATGCAGATCTATTAATTAACGGAAAATTTAACTCCGATGTCTAATGATTATTTTTGGGATTTGTTTCTCTTATTATCTAATCTTAGTTTTTGTTTTCAAGAAAATACATAGATGTATATTCTATTTGCAGGGGAAGAGGATCTGTGTCCTTCAAAGATCAAGAATGGTCACATTATTTGGCACTGCAGCCGTCAAGCGGGCGACACCTGCACATACGACTGTGATACTGGGTGTACTGAGTCATATACGTCTTGGCTCAGGTGCCAAGACGACGCTACCTGGAATGTTAATACTGACAACCTATGTCAATGTAAGCAGACACTTTGAAAATAAAAAAAATACTGATTTAGATGATTTATTATTCGGAAATACACCAGTGCCACCAACCCAAAACCCACGAAAAATCGCCACATTCACCAAAACTTGAATAAGGAATTGATCATATTTAATTAGATCGAAACATATTTTATTGTATCATGATGTGGTGGTCTTCGGCATACTAAGTCATTAACCATATCACGGTCAGTAAAACTACGATTGCTTTAACGTCGGGTTCGGAAAATCATTCGCGTTGGATGTTGCTTCATTGCTTAGTCAGTCAGGATAAATTCATTTTTCCACCTTGTTTGTAGCTGAGATGTTTGTTTGTTTTATAACACATACATGTAGACTTTAAATACGATTGTCTGTTTTGTAGGCGATAACGTTACACCCTCGACCACGTCAACAAGCACCACGTTACCAACAAGCACTGTCCGCATACAGTCCACAACTGAGAGAAACGTAACGTGCACTCACGATATACCACATGGTGAGATCACGTGGTGGTGTGGCATACAAGAAAGATGTCCCTATTCGTGTGACGAGGGGTACCAGCATCATAAAAATGTAAACTGGGTGAGATGTAACAGCGCGGGAAAGTGGGTGGATGGTCAGTTCTCAAGCGGAGTATCTGAGGATGAACTTTGCACACGTAAGGCTTCATTAAGTTTTACTATGGATGTGCTGTTTCCTGCAAAAATAGTATAGAAAAGGCAAAAGTCACAGTACTCAAATCAGGCTTCCCTTCTATAAAAATCGTCAATCGGTCGCGATTAGAATGGGCGAGTTATCCGTGGAACGTTGATTCATTATGACATTTCTACCATATAAAGACACATGACTTTGATATATGTAGTCAACCTGCCAAACTCAAACTGGGTACATGTATCTAAATCTTTTGACAAGCTGCGTTTCTTGACTAAGTGCAGCACTAATATGCTTCCTCGCACACATACATACACATCATAGTTGCTTTTTGCACACATGTACTGATGCTTGCATTACAATACGACAGCCTAGACCTAAAAAGGTATAAGTCGCTGGATACTCTAAGATGTTGAAATCAGTAAAACCTTGATTTAAATATAACAATTTACATGTATTTCTAAAGTCACTCTTTCTTCAAATTTTCGGCCTCTTGGCCTTCATTAAGAAAGAACTCTCTCTTATTGTGATACATTACATTTTGAACAAGGTATTCCACCATCTCTGTGCGCGACGTCATGTCAGACATTCATGACGTCGGAATAACATATTCTTAAAATTGAATAAGAGTAAACTTTAAAAAAAATGTGCAACAAAGAAAGCTTTAATTCCCTTTCAGCTAAATCATGTCCAAGCACCATACCAAACGGCAAGCTGTCGTCTGTCTGTTTTGCCACCGTGGGTACTAGCTGCGGTTACATCTGCGACAGTGGCTTCCAATCAAAAGCTGGGGTAGACACAATCGAATGTCAGACATCTACGAATTGGAGCGTCGACCCACATTTGCTCTGCTCAAGTGAGTACATACAAATATCAATGGATGATTAAAATAAAACTGAGGTCCTTTGAGAGCAGTGATCATATAAATGAGAATAGGGATGGGAAATATCGCAGTTTCGGCTACTTAGTACTTAAGCCTCTTCAGTGACTTTTTAGAGTTGGCCAAATGCAGCCAAAGAGAAATACGGTGATTTTGCAACTTCCAGCAGGTTAGTCGATATAAAGACTAGTATTATCCAAACAGAGCCAAATATATAAAACGTTGGTTAGAAAATGAATTTAAACTGATAATGAATTTCTGATTTCTCAGAATACCCTCGAGCTCGCTGAACTCAAATGACCAAACAGGAAAATGTAATCTGCACTATGGATGATATACGGGGAGACTTTTTAGGGCAGCCACATTTGTGCTTGTTGTTTCACAAAATTAATGCGAGTTCGGACAAAAATCTATAAAATTCATTTATTAAATTGCATTTCAGATCTTAGCACAGAGTTCTTTTCTCTGGGTCGAAATTCAAATGAAGTATAGCAAACACTTGATAAATGACAATACACTTTTTTTGTTTTCAACTATCTAGTATTTTGTAAATTTGGACTGTTCAAAGATCGTATGACGAACCCGGCGCATCTATCTCTAGACCCTTTTACCATTGCTCCAAACTGAAACTCCTACATGTATTTCAATGGTTTCAGATAATAACCAGTGCCCTTACGAGGTATCCAATGGTGATCTAGAGCCCTCCTGTAGAAGAAGCCCTGGTGAAACCTGTAACTATTCCTGCCATCTTGGTTACCTACCCTCAAACAAGACTGTGCCAACAATGGTCACGTGCGGGAGCTCTCTGTCATGGAGTCAACCATTATCATCATTATGCCAGAGTAAGTTCACCCATTCGCTAAGAATCATTATTATTTGGGTGTGCCAATTTCATTAAAGGTAAAATGTCTTACAAAAAGATATCATGTTCATGAGCCTTATGTTGGTAAAAGCGGATAATGTTTCAGGTGCGCGCATACTGGGAATTTCAGTCTGAAAAGAACCTAAATATCTGCTGGATTAAGCAGATCAATTATATGCCAAGACGTGTGTTTCAGCCAGGTTTTCGAAATCAAGTCTGATATAAGAAGTAAGGAAATTAACTATGGCCATGAACATGCTTCAAAAAATATATACTCCCAGGAAAATGTGAAAAACATGGTAATTCACCAATATATTGCGGATCCATTCAGCAGATCTATAATAAAAGTTAGAAATATCAACTATTCTCATGAAAAACAACATCTGTCCTGATAAACACAGTATTCCAGCAAGCGGCCAATAAGCAACTTCATTGAAAACTTTATTTTCAGAGATAAAGTGTCCAGCGACCATACTCAACGGCTATATCCCATCATACTGTACCAGGGATTTCAAAAGCTATTGCCATGATTACCAGTGCGATGCTGGCTACCAAAAAACACCCGGCGGGCCTAGTCTTCGATGTAATGCATCTGGCGAATGGGACTGGGAAAGAGATGCGGCGAAGAATCTTTGTTCAAGTAATTATGATTATATTTTCCTTATATTCGTGTATCATCGCAATTCAAACACATTCTATGTGGTGCTTGAAAATTTACACATACGTAGATCTATTAATGAACGGAACATTAAAATCTATTGTCTTGTAATATTTTGGGGGAGATGTTTCTCTTATGCGCAATTTGATCTTAATGTGTGTTTTTGATTTTCTTTCAAGAAATAAATATGTGTATATTCTATTCGCAGGAGAAGAGGATCTCTGTCCATCCAAGATCAAGAATGGTCACATAATTTGGCACTGCAGCCGCCAAGCGGGCGATACCTGCACATACGACTGTGATACTGGGTGTACCGAGTCATTTACTACTTGGCTCAGGTGCCAAGACGACGCCACATGGAACGTTAATACTGACGACCTTTGTCAATGTAAGGAGATCCTTAAATCAGACGTATTATTATTTGGAAATATGCTGGTGCCATCAACCATAAGCCCATAGAAATCGTCAGCAATTAATAAAACTTGAATAAAAATCACTAAAATTTTATTTATTTTATTTCGGCATACTAAGTCAGTGATCATAAGCCCTGCAGTCAACTATGATCATTGCTTTAACGTAAAGATAGGAAAACCATTTGCGTTGGCTAGCTGTGGCTTCATTGCTAAGTCAATCGGGATAATTTCATTTTCCTTCTTGTTTGTAGCTGAGATATTTGTTTGTTTGTTTTATACCACAATGACATAATTATATCATTGTCTGTTTTGTAGGCGATTGTGTTACATTTTCTTCACCTTCAACCGCGTCAAGGAGCACCACGTTACCAACAAGCACCGTCCACTTTCAGTCCACAACTGAGAGAAACCTCACGTGCACTCACGATATAGCACATGGTGAGATCACGTGGTGGTGTGGCGTACATGAAAGTTGTCCCTACTCGTGTGACGAGGGGTACCAGTCCCATGAGAAGGTATCCTGGGTGAGATGTAACAGCGCGGGAAAATGGGTAGATGCTTGGTACTCAAGCGGAGTAACTGAGGATGAACTTTGTACACGTAAGGCTGTATTAAGTTTAACTATGGATGTTTTATTTCCTGCAAAATAATCTACTGTCAAATTAATGGACTCTGTGGCTCCGATGACACCGCGTGTAATTGCAAAGGTGGGGTGTTTATGAAAAAAAAATGTTACCACTCTCTATAATTTGTATGATTCACTATTGAGTAGTTTGAGAGCAATTGAGTCCTCCGTCAAACCACCCATCATTAGTATTCATTTTTATATTGACCATTCAAATCAGCACATTAGCTAACGGTCAATGACGGTTAGACAACAAGGGGGTTAGACAAACAAACCAACACGTGCTTTTTACAGGTAAAGATAGGTGCAAAAACACAATGTTTGTCTGAGGAAATAGGGGTGGGCGTGGTTATACCTTGCTGGCGGAGGAGTCAATTGACCGTTAGCTAATGTGTTGATTTGAATGGTCAATATAAAATGAATATTTATGATGGGTGGTTTGACGGAGGACTCAATTGAACCAGAACGTGTCGTCAGTATTAGAAACTAGAACAAAAATATGAATACCAATGCCCGCCAACAAAGTGGCCAGTAGTTGAGTGGGAACGGTGATTAACAAAAACTGTCCTCAATATGAAAACAAACAAACAAAAACAAGATACAGTACAATAGGGACATTAGGTAACTTCCTAGAATACACATATGAGGATCCTCGTAATGCAGAAATGTCTATCCATTACTTTTAACCCATATTGACTGAATGGATTTTCACATCATTATCAATTGGGTCAGTCCACTTTCATTTTTAGGGGTATTAGGAGTGATTTTTATTTTTCATCTCATTTTTCGATGAAATTTCTCTATGCTGGGGCTATGCTGTTTGCCTATGTCCCATAAAAGGGACGCCATGCTTAAATGAGTTAATGTATCCCTTTAAAAGGGTTCTGTGCGAATGCACGCAGCCATACATTCCTTTATCTGTTTCCTATCATTTACAGGCCAAAGTACAGCCGCACCTACACCGCAGTGCTCACCATTAATCGCCAATGGAGTTCTTTCCAGTCATTGTAGCCGTGAATATGAAAGTTATTGTGATTATTCATGTGATGGTGGTTGTACACGTACTAGAGACTACCTTTATTGTGACAAGAATGGCATGTGGGTGTTTGAATCGGGTGCCTGCGAGTGTCGGGGTAGGTAGAGGTTTATCATTACAACTTATTATTTAGCTTTGTGATTGTATTTTCATGAAAAAGTTGCATGTTTCAACATTCTTTTTATTAGCTCACCTGAGCCGTTAGGCTCACAAGGTGAGCTTATAGGATGGCCATGATCCGGCGTCCGTCCGTCGTCCGTCCACAATTTCAAAGATCTCCTCTGAAACCGCCAGGCCAATCAAAGCCAAATTTTATAAGAAGCATCTATAGGAGGGGGGAACCAGTGTGTATAAATAATCCAGGTCACATGACCAAGATGGCCGCCACGCCCATACATGATAAAAACCCTTCAAAAATCTTCTTCTCCAGAACCGGTGAACGGATTTCAATGAAACTTGGCATGAAGCATCTATGACTCAAGTACTACAATGTGTATATAAATAATGACCCTGCGATGACGACCTATTTTACGGCAAGGTCAATTTTGGAAACATAGTCTTTTACATTGGGAAAAAGTGAAAACTATGAATTTTTTGAAAACTATTACAGCCTGAGACCTGAAAAGTAGTAGATGTAAACAACTAATGGATTAGATGAAGGTATATGATTAATTTAAGTCATGGTCATCTCTTGACCTTGGCCGGTCTGTCGTCCATACACACTTTTCAAAGATCTTCTTCTCTGAAACCACCCGGCCAATCAAAGCCAAATTTTATATGAAGCATCTATAGGAAGTGGGATCCAATGTGTATATAAATAATCTAGGTCACATGACCAAGATGGCGGCCATGCCCATATATGCCCACCAACAAAGTGGCCAGTAGTTGAGTGGGAACGGTGAATAACAAAAACTGTCCTCAATATGAAAACAATATAAAACAAACAAAAACAAGATACAGTGCAATAGGGACATTATAGGTAACTTCCTAGAATACACATACGAGGATCCTCGTAATGCAGAATGAAAGAGATTCATTATCTTCATTAGTTTTAACCCATATTTGACTGAATGGATTTTCACATCATTATCAGTTGGGTGAGTCCACTTTCATTTTAGGGGTATTAGGAGTGATTTTTATTTTTCATCTCATTTTTCGATGAAATTTCTCTGTGCAAACAGAATAGTCCCAAATGGGACGCCGCGTTCTGCGGCGTCACATCTGGTGCTATGTTGTTTGCCTATGTCCCATAAAAGGGACACCAGGCTTAAATGAATAATATATCCCTTTAAAAGGTTCTGTGCGAATGCACGCAGCCATACAATTACTTGGGCGATTCATTTAATTTTTCAGCTGGCACGCATTTGATTGCTCGGTCATTCCTTTATCCATTTCCTATCATTTGCAGGCCAAAGTACAACCGCAACTACATTGCAATGCTCACCATTAATCGCCAATGGAATCATTTCCAGTCAATGTAGCCGTGAGAGCGAAAGTTATTGTGATTATTCATGTGATGGTGGTTGTACACGTACTAGAGACTACCTTTATTGTGCCAAGAATGCCATGTGGGTGTTTGAATCGGGTGCCTGCGAGTGTCGGGGTAGGTAGAGGTTTATCATTACAATTTATTGTTTAGCTTTGTGATTGTATTTCATGAAAAAGTTGCATTTTTCAACATTCTTTTTATTAGCTCACCTGAGCCGTTAGGCTCACAAGGTGAGCTTATAGGATGGCCATGATCCGGCGTCCGTCCGTCGTCCGTCCACAATTTCAAAGATCTTCTCCTCTGAAACCGCCTGGCCAATCAAAGCCAAATTTTATATGAAGCATCTATAGGAAGCAGGGTTGGGGTAATTAAAATTGTAATTGTAATTAATTGCAATTTAATTACATTTTTCAAAATAATTGAAAATAATTGTAATTCAGTCTTTACTTTAATTACAATAATTGAAATGTAATGAATTACAATGTCAAAAAGGGGTGTAATTAACAATTAGTTTTGAATTACTTTTAATTACTTTAAAGAAAAATATCTCTAAGATATATTTAAAGATTAATATTGTAAAAGTGCACTTCAGATTATTCTGTTGAGTTTTTTTTTCTTGCACATCTAATTGAAATATCTGGTCAATCATACAGTACTCAAATAAAAATATTTTCTCATAGACATCAGTTACAACAGCAGAAAAAAAATTATTTGTCAATTCATCTATAAAACTGTTTCTCATTCTACTGACAAAATTAAGTCTTGTGTACTTTTAAACCTTTTCTAATTTATGATGTACTTTGTCTATCTTACAATAACACCAAACAATAATTGAGCAAAGAAAGTGTGAAAACTCAATTATTAATTGATTGGTGTATTGTCCCCAATTGCTGTTAATTTTTCACACCTCACTGACAGATTCATAATTTAATAGGATGCATTGTACAGAAATGTGTTTTAGGCTATTTAAAGGTTTTGAAGTCATTTAAACCAAAATGATCACAAAATTAAACCACTTTCCTTCAGGGTCCCATTCTATTGCTAATTAGAGTGAACTTGAATATCATGTTTTCCAAATGGGAAACTGGCAGAAATTATTGGTCAAACAATTCATTGTCATGTTTTTATGATTGTATAAGATACCTGTGCAGTCAGATAGTATAGCTGTTGTTAGGACTCTTTTTAAGTTATGGTATGCCTCTTGACATTCTGCTTTTCTCAGTTTTATGGACAGTGCATGCAGACATTTAAACCTTTAGACGTTTAACACTTGGAATGTTATTTTTTGTGATTCTTTTGCCATTTGTTAGAAATCAGAGGTGATCATTCGCTCTTTTATCAATAAGCCAGCATGGTCAGCCAAATGATCTTGGGAGAATTAAAAAATATATATATTGTGTGCTTCAGTGTGAGAGATAACAATTTTCAGTCATGTCAGAAGAGATATACTGCTTCCTTATAATAAATCAGTGATATGAGGAGTTGTTATATTTGCAACTAAAATTTTGACATTTGATGCGACACATGTGTCAACCTTATAACCATATCATTTAATAGTTAATTCAAGATACATCAGTAGTTTAAAACGTTCCTTTTCAATGGGGACAAAAAGCAAAGGAAGACTCTTAGTACTAAAGGTTCGTGTTAGATAATTCTTAACACTCCAAGTGTTGTCAAATTTATCAACATTTTGGGACTTCGAAATTTCATGCATCTAAGCGGTCTGTGCAAAGTAATTGTATGTAATGAATTACATTGGGCTAAGTAATTGTATGTAATGAATTACTTTACTGAAATGCCTAGTAATTGTAATTGTAATTTAATTGAACAAATGTCAATGTAATTGTAATTCAATTAATTACTTTTCAAAATAATTGACCCCAAGCCTGATAGGAAGGGGGAACCAATGTGTGTATAAATAATCCAAGATGGCCGCCACGCCCATACATGACAAAAACCCTTCAAAAATCTTCTTCTCCAGAACCGGTGAACGGATTGGATTTCAATTAAACTTGGCATGAAGCATCTATGACTCAAGTACTACAATTATATAAATAATTTAAATAATGGCCCTGCGATGACAACCTATTTTACGGCAAGGTCAATTTTGGAAACATAGTCTTTTACATGGGGAAAACATGCCCATATATGGTGAAAACCCTTCGAAAATCTCCTTCTCCGGAACCGGTGGACCGATTTCAAAGAAACTTGGCATTTAGCATTGATGGCTAAAGTACGACCATGTATATATAAAACATGACCCTGTGGTGACATTGACCTATTTTACGACAAGGTCAACATAGGTCGCCAATGCATTTGAATGGGGATAACTTGTAAAAGTCATTTGAGGTAAAAATCTTGCAGGAAATTGGTAGTAGGACTGAATATTAATGATTCTGAAAAAAAGGATCCAAGGGCTCATATGCCCCCACCCCGGGGCAATATACATATATATTGCCATAATAGTCAAACATCTTCTCTTCTGAAACCTCTAGGCAAATTAAAGGCAAATTTTATGTGAAGCATCTATAGGATGGGGAATCAATGTATATATTAATAATCTAGGTCACATGACCAAGATAGCCGCTATGCCCATATATGGTAAAAACCCTTCAAAAATCTTCTTCACTGAAACCAATGGACTGATTTCAATGAAACTTGGCGCGAAGCATTGATGGCTAAAATACTACAATGTATATATAAATCATGACCCTGTGATGACCTTGACCCAGCTTATGGCAAGGTCAACATGGGCTACCTATGCATTTGAATGGGGAAAACTGTTAAAATGTCATTTAAAGGGGAAAAACCAGCAGGAAATTGGCAAATGGACAGAATATTGATTATTCCGAAAAAAGAAAATGGCCTCCAAGGGCTCTGCCCCTGCACTGAGGTTAAATACCATAATATTCTTCAAACATGTTTATTGGTATATGCAGCAAATCTCAGTGAGCGTTTACAGGACCATTGGTCCTCTGGTTTTCGTGCCCGCTACATTCTAATTAAGTGGATAGTTGTTTAAACCACCTCAATAATTCTTCATCTATGCAGTTCAAATTAATGTCCACATGTTTACTCGCCCATGATGTTATATTATGT
The DNA here is from genome assembly GCA_964017185.1 of Rugalucina vietnamica. Lineage (NCBI taxonomy): Eukaryota > Metazoa > Mollusca > Bivalvia > Lucinida > Lucinidae > Rugalucina > Rugalucina vietnamica. The sequence goes on from OZ024875.1 coordinate 48,459,512, forward strand.
TATGATTTATTCCCTTGCAGGTGATGGGGAGAGTGGTTCGAATCTTGGTGTTATAGTTGGCAGTGTGGTTGGAGCATCAGTTCTCTTCATAATTTTAGTGTCAGTTGCCTGCTGGAGATACAAGTAAGTGACTTTAACCCATCTATCACAAATAGACTTGTCCATCATTATCATTTGGGCGAGTCCACTGTCATTTCAATGATGGATATCACGTTTTTCATTTTTCGATTAAGTTCCTTTAAGAAAACAGAAAAGCCTCAGATAGGACGCCGCAGAATGTGGCGTCATGTCTGTGGCTTTACTGTTTGTCCGTGTCCCATAAATAGGTCGCCAAGCTTGCATGAGTTAAAACAAGGTTACAGATAAAGTGCCTTCGCCGTGAGTGCTATTTACTTATACTGAGAAGAACCGTTAGAAACTTAATGTTTTTTTCAAAATTACAAGGAAACCTCTAGAACTTAGTGTATAATAAACTGTCGAAAACCAAAAACCACGTTTACTCACGAAGGAGCTTGAATGTTATTTCAGAAGAAATCAGTCACGGGCGCCGCCTACTGGGGCGATGGATACTTCAAACCCTGTTTACACAATTACAAATACTAGACAGATGACAGGGATGGAAAATCCGTGTCATTATTATATTGGTGTGATTGACAGTCCAGATATGCAAACTGGGACATCTAATTCAGTTATCGGTGCTCATAGTCCCCAACAACGCCAGTCTGGTCAATATGCATCACTACAAGGGAGTTACAATGACTACCTAACACCGTACAGTGCCCTTCAACCAACGTCACGCACAGAGCCTGTGAATACCGTTGTCGGTAATGACTACGCTAGAATATGTGATATTACCCCTGAAACACCAGAACATGGATATAATACTCTTAATGACAATAGACCTCTACCCCAGGCCCCACCCCCTAGCTATGAATCTCAGGATCGTCCCAAGGACCCACCCCCTTCGTATGAAGAAAGTCAGGAAATGGCAGCCATTCAACAGAGTTTGAAAGAATTATGATGAAACAAATGAACACCTGTTAATTTGGTATAAAAGATGGAATAAGTGTATCAAATAGCAGTGAACTCATCAAAGATCAGAACTATAGCTACCAGAAAGCAAGAACGGTTTTCGGAAGATTTCTTTTGTGAGATGCCCAAGAAATTTTCAAAATCTCAAGTTCCAGGCACTGAAATTAAGTTTATTACAGTCGAAAAATAAGTTTGTATTGTATTTACACATGTAATGTTAGTGTAACTCAAGCAGTGACTTCTTTAAAAATTGGACAAAATCTTTATATTTGATATAGAATTACATGTACATAAGAAATAGGAGGCTTTTTATAAGTCCATGTTCCCTCCCCCTTGACCAATCAAAAGGTACAAGTAGGCAAAGATCAGGAAAAGGCGCAATCAGAAAAAGATTCCCACTCCTAAAACCTAGGTGGGAAAAAACCAAACTAACAATCAGGTACTTATACCATGAAAACATTTCGTAAGCCGAATGAGCAGCTATTTTGACTTTCCCAATAGGTGGCCACTCAGTTAACTTAACTAAAAATATGAAAACATACATTAGGCGCCAACAGCACAAAAATATTTTAAACACCAAGACATAAAACAAAAAGAACCACCGCAGAAGTATCGACTTGGAACGATCAGTAACATAAAGTTACTGGCGGGTTTAAATCGATTTTACATGGCCATAACCTCACATTTTGAACACAAAGTTCTGTATTTTGTTAATGACATGTTATATCTAAATGCCAAGTTTAGGCAAGGGGGAGGCTGTCAAAAAGCCCCAAAACCGGTACGTGTGCTCAGCTCAATTTTTGTTATGTACCGTCAAGGCTATGGGAATATACTGTATATGTACCGTTGCGTTCACTTATTAATATTCAGGAATAAATTGACAATTCTTGTTTTTGAACAATCGTCACTGGCAAGAAATGAACATCTGTATGTATTGTTAAGTACATGCATGTCTATAATTACCGGTATGAAGTTAGCAGTAGCAGTAGCAGTAGCAGTAGCTACTGCTGGCAGTAAGTATTCTACTGCCAAAACGACCCGGGCCGAAAAAGCCCTGGACCGAAAAGAAAATGACTAAAACGACCGGTCAGGGAGGAGTCGAAACGACCCAGGACTGAAAACAAATGCAACAGTAATACTGCTTTAAAACCTACTGCTAGCAGTACAGCACTTACTGCTAGCAGTAGAGCTGTTACTGCTAGCAGTAGAACAGTTACTGCTAGCAGTTACTGCTAGCAGTAGAGCAGTTACTGCTAGCAGTAGCTACTGCTACTGCTACTGCTACTGCTAACTTCACATACATCTGAAGTGACCTTTCTCATGTAATTTGTACTGAAAACAGCATTTTGAAATTCTTTTGACACCAACCGTCACTCTTAGAGTTTGAAATTTTGAATAGTTTGAAAATCGCAGATGGCCAATTTCTTGCCAGTTTCTTGCTGGCCTAAATTTTTGGCCAATTTCTTGCTGGCCTACATTTTCTTCAGTTTTTTGCTGGCCTACATTTGGCAAATTCGAATTTTGACTTAATCAGCTCCCAGAATTCAGAGTTAGCTACCCTTGACTGCTGCCAAATTGTTATTTAATAATGTTAACACTCTAACACCTTTATTTTAAACGTTTCATTGACAAACTAAATATCTCGGATGAGTTCGGATTTTCGCAACCAGATTCCACAACTGACTGTGGAGTTAGCTTTCCTTCAGTTATTGAAAAAAAGGATATTTAGTGTTGTTAACACTAAAGCACTGTCATTTTTGTTTATATTCTTGGCAGTTATGTGGACAACCATTATACCTTGCATGAGTTAGAATATAACCATCCCGTCATGCTACCTTTATTATCCGAACAACTTTGAAACAAAGGGCGAACAACATCACGCCCCAAAAGGTAGTATCTTATTCAATTTTAAGTAAGTTTTGAATACTAAAATAAACAGGAGATTTATTTTTATTTTTTTTATTTATTTATACATTATTTAAAGAGGAGAGCACATTTAGCTGAAATAAGCTAGTCTACCATGTGTCCCTCTAAAACATATATACATATATTTACAAACATGCATAGTAAAACAATAAAAATATTACATGTATGTTTAAAATATTCAAAAAAAATAATTACAGTGAGACGTTTTAAAGGCACATAAAACATATGATTGTGTCAGCGCATTTAAAACATGACTGTACCAAAGCACATAAAATATGATGTTAAGTTATTGCACCATAAGATATCCAAGCAATGTTTGTTATTAAATAAAAAATAAAAGCATATACAGTTTAAAACATGAGGCTTGATGTTTCTTTTAAAAGCATTAAATGACTTTGATTCAGGCAATTGGTTCCAAAGCCTAGGTGCTGTTGAGGAAAATGAACGGTCGAATATCGTCGTTTTCGATCTTGGTATCGATAATGTGCCATTTGAAGATGATCGTAGCGTACGAGTATGAGTCTGCGATACAGGAATTAGTAGGTCAGATATGTAGGACGGAGTAAGTTTATTTAAAGCTTTATAAGTAAGTTCCGCTTTATTATAATTATGGCGTTTCTTTATGGGTGCCCAGCCTAGTTCCTGAAACATGTCAGCGGATGCCGTATCGAAATTAGCGTTCAGAATTATACGCGCTGCCCTCTTTTGTAGTTTTAATATACGATCTAAGTTATATTTCGATGTCGCACCCCATGTACAGGAGCCGTAATCAATTAACGGAAGAATGTAACCCTGGTAATATACTTTTTGAGCTTCAACTGAGATGTTATTTGAGAGCTGTCTCAGAAGCGAGATTTTAGATGATAGTGTTGTACATAAATAATATATATGGTCTGTCCAAAGTAAATTTTCATCTATATATATATATATACCTAGAAGTTTTTGTTTTCGGACGTTTTTTTATATTATTGCCGTCAATGCATATATCCATATCTTGAGAATTTTTAGTTTGAGATCGTGTTCCAAGTAACATGCATGTCGTTTTGTCATAGTGTACTTTCATTTTATTTTGATACCCCAATTTTTCGCATTATTACCCTCGTTTTGCAGCTTTTGTTTCAACCTCAGTTTTAGATTTACCACTTGTATGAGCTGTTGCGTCATCTGCATAGAAATCGCAATCACATCCATCCATATGTAAATGTAGATCATTAATAAATAAAAGAAATAATGTCGGTCCCAAAATTGAGCCCTGGGGCACACCTGATTTAATTGTAGCTGGTTGTGTGAGGCCTTTACCAGTGTCCATAACTTGTTGACGGTTGTTGATGTATAAAAAGAACAGTTTAAGAGCACTGTTATTAAATTTATATTTAGAGAGTTTTGTTAATAAAATATCGTGATTTACTAAATCGAAAGCTTTTCGAAAGTCCAGAAACAATGCTCCTACTATATCACCATTATCTATGCAAGTCATCCATTTATCAACTAGTTTTATTAATGTAGTCTGGCAACTATATTTCGGTCGAAATCCAAATTGATTTTCGTGTAATATGTTGTACTTAGTTAAGAAGCCCATCAAATGTTTGTTAATGTGTTTTTCAAAAAGCTTAGAAATTGTGGGCAGTATATAGATATAGGTCTGTGATTCGAAGGGTCGGCTTTACTTCCGCTTATGTATATTGGGTGTATCTTTGCAACCTTAAGATTCGATGGAAATGTTGAAGTTTCTATGCTTTTATTTATTAGAGATGCAATAGAAGGTGCCAAAATATCAGAAGCCATTTTTAAAATTCTAGGCCCAAGACCATCTAGACCGGTAGCTTTTGCTGGGTCTAGTGAATGCATGAATTCAGACACTTGCTGTATTGTTATATGCGGAACAGTAAAATAGACATGAGATGGTATTTTAGATTGGACATAGTCTTCGAGTTTCGTGTAATCAGGCCTCTCCGATGGTTCACTGTCGGCTTTTAATTGTTCACAGACGGAGGCAAAAAATTCATTAAGCTTGACGGCAATATCTTCCGAATCTGTGTATAAAACGTTGTTAATGGTAAGTTCGTGAGGCAGAGAGCTTAGGGGCGCATTACTTTTGTTTGTAACCGATCTAAAATGTTTCCGGAGTGTTCTTGAGTCTTTATTAAATTTTATAGATTCTGAAAAATGCCTCCTTTTTGCTTTGCGTATGAGGTCTCTCGTTTTATTTCTATATGACTTATATTGTGACCAGTTTTTAGCTCTTTTGTAATAATCCCTTGTTCTCCGTGCATTAAGAATGTCCGAAGTAAACCAGTCCGGTAAACGCTTTGATTTGACTCGCCGTGTTTTAATCGGTGCATGTTTATCTAAATTATTCAATCAACAAATTTATTCTACACGATGAAAGCGAACCTAGGCGGAGAAGACCCAAGGCAGAAACGATCCGGGATCGAAGTGACAGAGGTCGAAACGACCGATTCTGGAAAAACCCAAAATCGAAAAGACACCAGGGCCTAAACGACCCGGGACCGACATGATCTTGGACAGAAACAACAGGGGACCGAGACGAATCGTTGAAGAATCAAGACTGGATAGAAATGACACAGGGTCAAAACGACCCGAGGCTGAGACGGAGTTGAAAACAAACCGGGGTCGAAACGACGTGATCCAAATGACCCGAGGCCGAGCTATATGGGGTCGAATTGACCAAGGGCGGAAAAAGCCCGGGGACGAAATGACCCGTGGCCGAAAAGAATATGGTCCGAAACTACCTGTAGCCCAAAAGGTTCGTGGCCGAAAAACCCACGGACCGAAAAGACCTGGGACCGTAACGATCCGATGCCAAAAAGACCCTGGGTGAAAACGACACAGGGTAGAAAAGACCCGCGACCGTAATTACACGGAATCGACAGGACAGATGACCGGAGCGACCCAAGACAGAAACGACATGCGGCCAACGGGATCCAGTGCCGAAAAAACCCCTGGATAGAAACGACACAGGGTCGAGAAGACCCGCGACTCCAATAACACGGGATTGACAGGCCAGCAGCGACCCAAGAGGAACGACCAGTGGCCGAAACGACCGCTGCTGAAAAGACCGGGGAATAAAACTTCTACACGGCGTCGAAACGACCCAGGGCAGAAAAAATCGGGGCCGAAACGACCAGGGAGCGAGACGGCCCACAGTCGCTAAAAGACCCGGGACCGAGACGAGACTGGAACAAAAAGACTCGGACCGAAACTGACTGTGGTCGAAACGACCGTGGACCACAAAGACCCGGAACTGAAAAGACCCGGGACTGAATCGGCCCTTAGCCGAAAAGACCCTAGACTGAAACGACTCGGGGCCGACTCGTGTCCGAAAAAGGCCCGTGGCCAAAACGACCCGGGCCGAAAAAGCCCTGGACCGAAAAGAAAATGACTAAAACGACCGGTCAGGGAGGAGTCGAAACGACCCAGGACTGAAAACAAATGCAACAGTAATACTGCTTTAAAACCTACTGCTAGCAGTACAGCACTTACTGCTAGCAGTAGAGCTGTTACTGCTAGCAGTAGAACAGTTACTGCTAGCAGTTACTGCTAGCAGTAGAGCAGTTACTGCTAGCAGTAGCTACTGCTACTGCTACTGCTACTGCTAACTTCACATACATTCTATAATTATTTACCTGTATATAAAACTTCCAGATCTCAGATCTTGTGATGTAAAATGCCTAAATTGATTTTATAACATATGGAGCCAAATTTTTGACAAAAATTTCGCTGATAATCAAGTTTCAAAGATTCCACAAGGAAACATGTTTTTTTTTTTTTTTTTTTTTTTTTTTTTTTTTTTTTTTTTTAAATAATATGGATGTACTACGATTGAAAATTTGGTGTCCGTGAGCACTATTTACAAAGTTACACCCTGATTTTTATTCATCGTACATTTTAGAATTTCGTGGTCAAACTGTTGTTACAATGTTAGACAATGACTCATATCTCCTCTTCGTGATATTCCAAACCTATTCTATAGTGTTTAAGTCATGGAAATTAACATGCCAATAAAGGATGCTAAAAAATAGTATTAGTGCAAGGCAATATTTTTTGTATTTATCCTAAACCCGCAAAGACATTATTGACATTATATTGTTTGTAAACTCGTCCTGTTAGAATATTAGTTTTCTTGCAAAATAACACTGACATGCTCAGTTTTATTTTGTAACAACCGCATTACCATGAAATTCTAAAATGTACAATGAATGAAAATCAGGGTGTAACTTTGTAAATAGTGCTCATAAAGACACCATATTTTCAGCCTTAGTACAAAAATGGTTATTCTTTTATAATATACAAATTTAATTACAAACCATTTACCATGGTTCCTTGTGAAATCTTTTAAACTCGAATATCAGCGAAATTTTTGTTAAAAATTTGGCTCCATATGTTATGAAGTGAAATTAGGCATACCACTTCGCAAGATCTGGAAGTTTTATATACAGAGTAAATATTTGTATTCATACTTTACACATTATATAAACAAATTCATTAAGTTGTTCATTTCTTGCAGATGACGATTGTTCAAAAGCGAGAAGAGTTGTCAATTTATTTCTGAATATCGCAGTGGTATATTGATAACTGAACGCATCTATATGTTCTTCCTAAATGAACAGACTGTCTGTCCTATTTTAACAAGTATACACATGAAGTGTACACATCATAATGCATATAAATAAACTGTGCAAAATACGTTATCAATTTTTATGGTTTATGTTTTATTTGAGATATGCTTCCGTGAACTTAAAAAAACGTCATTTCAGCACCAGACAACGACTGGTTTACCGTGATTTGATACATGCATGTCATTGTCAGAAGAATTTCCCTATTGTCTACAAAACATATGGAGTCACTGTTCAAAGTAAAAGTTGCTTAATTTATTTTGCATAGTATATTTAAGATACAGGATTTTGTCATAAGCGATGCAGAGTTATAAATCTTATAAAGTTGATGTACCTGATAGTTTCTATTAAGCTGTGAAATGTATACACCATAAGAAGCACGGTGAGAAATATCACCATTTAAAACGGGAAAATTTACTACATGTACGTCAAAACATACCCATTAGCGATAGATTTTAAATCCAAAATTGTGACTTCGGTATAGATCTGTGTTGTTGGTTTTATTTAACTGAAGCTCAGGTGGAAAAAAACTGATTGACCCTACTTTCGAAATAAGGGTTGTCAATGTTAAAAGGGTCATCGGGGTACCTGGAAGTCGAACACAATCGCAGTGAAGACATGTTCGAAACAGTTTTTCACGCACTAAAGTCCGAATGCCTTTCGAAAAGATAGCCAGGTACATCAGCTTGACTGTCATGGTTAAGAGAATCCATGCAGTCGCTTTCATAACACGTACTTTAAAAATAAATCCGCTATAAAAGGGACACAATTTGTCCCCGTCAGAATGCCAGCAATATGTTTGTATTACTTGGTTCCAAATTTAATATAAATATTATTCAGGAGATATAATAAGGTGTCGCATACATTACATGCCAAATAAAGAGAACCACAGTTTTAATTATCTTTTGAAGGTTCACAAATCAATCAATTTATGTGGCAATGTCACTTGGTATACAGGGTAGAAAAAGCTCTAATCGCGGTAAAGAATCGCGGTATGAAGGAGCGTATGAAGGTAGGTTATTTACCAAAGGAAACGCACCATGTCTCTTGTCTCAATGGTTAAAAGGGATTTATTTTATTGTGTTGGGCTACAGGTTCTGGCAACATTAATTACAACCCGTCCTCTACAAAATATTAACAACAGCATATATACACAAATAATTATACAATTAATAAAAATGAAACGAACAGATATATCTACATGTATAACGTATTCTACAGATAATTTATAAGACGCAACCATCCCCATGTTAGATTAAAGGATGAAGGAATCGCGGTAGCTCTTCTTACAGTTTCTCATGATGACCATTATATCTTTGTGAGGTCAACCTTTTCTCATATCTTATTATCTCTTGCCTATTTTTTGCTTTCGACTGGAGCTTAATTTTGGCCGAAGCTTCGTATGCTGTTTACCTTTCTAGGGTAAGGGAGAAAGAGGAACAAGCATCGGTTCTGATTTTCATGTCTTGTGATCTTCATGACCGTGTCTATGTATAATCTAGACAGTTGAGTTCTGAAAAAAAGATGTTTTTATCTATATCTAAAATTATCCTACTTGTCACTTTGTATATGCGTATGTCATATATATGGGGGTGGACAGCGGGGTACCCAATCCCCGCTTCCCTCCCCCTTCTCCCCCACTTCCCTCCCCCTTGGCCCCCAGTTCCCTCCCCCTAAAAACCCACTTCCCTCCCTCTCTGTTTCACTTCCCTCCCCCAGCCATCTTAAATCCTCGCCACGACAACTTAATCCTTTTATATTCCATGAACTATATTAAAATATAGCATAATGAAAAGAAAAGTACACCATGTACAATATGACACGTAAAGTAGCGTCTCAACTCTTCATTATACCTTACACTGCAGCATGCAAATGCTTAATATTATATAAACGCACTCAAGTTGTCTCTGAGACTCGTATACTATCTGATACTGGCCAATTTCTGATCATCACCTCAGGTATCCGATTTTGTCAAGAGAAACTGTACCAGAGTATCTTGTAAAAGAATATTAAGAGGGACACCCCCTGTGTGACTCCAATGAAGCTATTCAAGGCATACTAAAATGCAAGTCTCTGGGCCTATGATTTAAATGAGTGCTTAAAATTCCCAAATGCAATGATAAGAAGAGACTTTTGCAGAACAGAATAGTTCTTGAGAAAATGCATTTTGTTTTCGGCGCAAAGTATCTAGTGTATTAAGATCCGTGTGATGTTGACCGCTGAGTACGCCTTAGGTTGGGTTGTCGGGGTCAGGTATTCGTCTTTGTCAAGAAAAAACTGTACCAGCGTGTATCTTTTAAAAGAAGGTTAAGAGGGACTGCCTCCTGTGGTACTCCAATGAAGCCCTTCAAGTTCGTCCAGCATATCGCCTAACCTACTGGTGTTCTTACCTGTTAGGATCGCCCGCAGGTCAGCCTTGGCTCAGTCCCCTGCACTTTCTCTCTCGACCTTAGTAATCTGAGTGCGATTACAGGGATGATAGATAGGAGCTACGTACTCAAGCTGAGGTTTAACAAATGTTCTGTTCGTGCAACTTCTTTAGTTTTTCTCCACCTTGGCTTTTCGAGCAGGAATTTCTTTCTAATTGCTCCATTTCCTGATCACTGCCTACTTTCACCTTTCCTCAGTATGTGTAGGTGTCAGTGTCAAATTGTGCATACGAGAACTCAAAGTTTTATGCAGTGGAATCAAGTGAGGGAACAAAAAGGCTTGAGACATTAATTTTCGAAAAAAAAAAAAAAAAAAAAAGAACTGGGTGTCATTATTGACAAGTCAATGTCATTCATTGAATATCAGCAGCAAAGGTATCAATTGTCCTTAGAAATCTTGGGCTAATATTCAGAACCTTCACCTTTATGGATAAGGACATGTTTTTGAACTTATATAAGACAAAACTATCGCAAGAATTAAGAAAGTAATGAAAAGATAAAATATTATTTCTTATATGCCGTATACAATAAGTTGACCAATACCTGTAGACGTGCTAGTACGACTTTTGTCCCCCTTGGCATAGTGCGCCCCCATCTCGTGTACGCAAAATTGGTGTGGTCGCAACAATACAAAAAGGTGCTATCATAATTGAAAATGTTCAGCATAGAGAGACCAGAGTGCCGACTACTTCCGTGCATGAAAGGTAAAGCATATAGTGAAAGACTGAAATGTTTAGGACTTCTTTCATTAGAATGCCGAAGAGAAAGAGCAGATAGGATTCAAGTTTACAAGATCCTAAATGACATTGATAAGGTTAATAAAGATAAACTGTTCACAATGTCACATAATATTGGTACCAATGGCCACCAATTAAGATATACAAGAACAGATACAAAGTTTGGGGAAATTACTTCAGAAAAAGAGTAGTTGACCTATGGAATAAGCCACCTGAAAACACAGTTATGGCAAATGGGTAATATCAAGGACACTCTATCGATAGAGTGTCCTTGGTAATATCACAAATGTTAGCTTTTGATCTTATAGCCTTTTATCCATTGCAATCAGCATGTTCATCAATGAAGGTCTACTTGTTCAAAGATTGTAATCAGCATGCTCTCCGTGGTACGTTCACAAGAGGTTTCTCTGCGACTTGTAAAACAGCAAAATGCAATATCTGCAGGTTATAATCAGCATGTTTTTTCATGGTACTTGGTGGTGCGGCGGTAAAGGTCTTCACACGATCTAAAAAATTTCGTACCAGTCATTTCATTCAATGTCATTTTCCAACGAAGGGATGTCAGGTACTGAATGGCTGAGTGGAAAAATGATGGTAAGTAGCAAATAAGTGCTGAAAAGACTCGCAATATCATTTAAAGCCCATAGTCCCTTAGATGACCCAGGTAAAAATAAAATTCGCTGCACCAAGGTTGCTATATACCACATTGTAGGTATTTTTATGCTGAATTCAATGCACAATGTTGTCAGTCTGGCAACCTGTGCAGAAAGTTTGTAAACACGATTTTGTGGCCAGGGTATGACAAAATCTATTTTCTTCCACCAAATATGAAAACGCGATCATAGTGCATCCCTGTTTCATGTCTTACTGATAGGTCTTATGATAGGTCTAATGACTCTTAAAGTATTAAAAGGGTGGTTATCTTTGCAGGAAGTTTGCAAACACATTTTTTATGGCCAAGGTATGACAAAATCTAAGTTTGTACCAAATATCAAAATCTGATCATAGTGTTTCTTTGTATCATGTATGTCACTTGCTGATGGTTTTAATGACTCTAAAACATTTGAAGACGCATGATAGCACTAAAGAAAGTATATGACAATGAGTTGTTATGTTTCAAGGTTGACATATAGGGGGATACCACCCCTTGAACCATATTGGTTTTTGGGTTAAAAACGAAAATAACACAAAAATGGCTAACATATTTAAAACAATTTATGCATTTATAGTTCATATATTTGGCTTTTCATTATGCAATATATAACAAATAGCATACTAGTCGATAATAATAATAATAATAATAATAATAATAATAATAATAATAATAATAATAATCAAATGAACACAATTGCATGTATATTAAATACCTATAACAAAGTAATTAACACATGAATCATTGCAATTATGAATGGAATGTTTTGACAACCTCAGTGACTACAAACAACTGTTCGATACCGTTCTTATTTTACCCAAAATCCCAATATTTAAATAATTGAATTTGCATATTCATGAATATTAACCAATGTTTTGAGAAATGGACTTTCCCAACATTATCATTTGGGTGAGCTCATTTCCAATTTCAGGGGCATCAGCTGTGATTTTGTTTTCATTTTCAATGCAATTCCTTTTAGCAAACAGAAAAGCCCCACACATGGGGTGATACATTTGGGGCTATACTATTTGCATATGTCCAAAAAGGGGACAGCAGGCTTATACTGTATGAATTGAGCCGCATCGTGAGAAAACCGGATTTTTGCCTAGGCGAAAACAAAGGCGCAGATCAGCTTCGCGGTAACCGCGAAGCTGATCAGCGCCTTTGTTTTCGCTACTCGGATAGTACAATTCCTCTTCTACTTAAAGCCAAAATTTCAAGTCTCTAGCCTGCTTCTGAGACTGTACAGCCCGGTTTGTGTCGGACCTGGTCGGAAACCCCGAAGACCGGTTTTCTCGCGTCGCGGCTCAATTAATATACGAAATCAGAAAAAAGTAGCGGAAAATTAGGAGTACATACAAAATGGCATGTTTTTTTACTTGCTGCAAGGACATGGCAATTTAAAATTAATGCCTAACATTTTAAATAAATTTAATTTGTAGATTCATGAATATTTATATTAAAGATAAGCAAATGGAGAATCACCTGGCCAAAAACACTTACTTGTTCCTGGGCTATTTATAGACCCGGGATGCTGAAAGTGGCATCAAATGAATCCTATGGCAATGCACTATTGCCTTCAAATCTGGTATGAGAAGCCTCAGATTTTCAGTTCATGGATACTAATAAGAACTATAGTAATTGGAGAAGAACAAGTAAGTATGTTTTACCTACAAAATAACTTGTGTATCTAGTCAAAGAAATGCTGATAATTGCTGAAAATGAATAAAATCTTAAGAAATAGGAGAAACTTTTGAAAGAATTAAAGTGGTATACCTATAAAACCACATGTGTATCTTGGCTACCGATAATCCTTTACAGCTTAACTTGCTATCAAATGAATGCTAGGACAATGTACAATGACAATGTTGTATAAAATATGATTCTTTGTTTCACAATTATTTATAAGAATCTTAGAAATAAGAGACGAATCACAGAAAAATGAAGTGGATATTCCAATAAAATCATGTATAACATAACTACCAATATACCCAAAGAGCTAAAATTGGCATCAAATATTAATTGCTATGACAATGTATCATTGCCATATGGTCAAATATACACAGTTTGTAGGATATCAACCAAGATACATGTTATTCTGACGAAGGGTAATATCAAATTTTCTATTAAGGTATATCCAAACACTTTGAAATTATATGCAATAATCACAAAACTTTATCTAGTGTAGTTTCTTATATCAGAAAAATGGACAATAATGCATGATCCTAGTACTTTTTGCACCATTTCAGCCCTCTAATGCTATCGACAGTCGAAATCGGAGTGATCTTGTTAGTATACCCCCTTCAGTTTTTGTGTGATTTTTTCAAGGTTCTTATAAATATTATCAACAAAAAAAAGAGACAATTACATCAGATACCATGGTTATATTGAACTGTCCTAGCTTTCCTTTTATACTAATTCCGCCTCTCTTGGACTATCATTAGCAAAGATACATGCGGTTTTATAGCTACACCACATTCTTCCGAATTTGTTCTCCAAATCCTCGTTTTTTTTCATAAATATTCATGACACGAAAATCAAATGACTTATATACTATAGCGTAAGGTGATACAATATAACACGAGCATACTCCTGATACCATTTTCAGCCCTTTAGAATCTTTCTTTGCCCAGATATAAGCCTTTTAGCATCTTTTTTTTCAGATATAAGTTTTGTTAATTGTTTCCAGTTTCTTCTCAAATTTCTCAAGCTTAATTAACATTCATGAAACTGAAAACTAGCTATGACGTGACGCGCAAAGTTCGTACAAATTTTAAAATAATGTTCGCTGTATCAGTAAAAACGCAATAACAAACTCAGCTTCGGCTCAATATCTATGTTTTATATATCAAAATAATCTGCTTCGTATGGACAACTGCATCACAACAATAATGCATGTTTTTGATTGCGCAAATTATAACGAGATACAAATAAAAAGCAATTTTTACGTCAAAACAGCGTGTCACGCGTAACAAAATCGCATTCCTAAAAAGGTTTGGAAAAGTATCTCCGAAGTTTTTTTTAACCAAATCGCATCAAAAGATGGCAGGATAATAACAATGCATGTAGATATCACTGACATAATTTTAGTTAACTTCGGACCGCATTTCCATTTTTAGCAGTTAAAAAACCGTCGGTGCCAAAAGTGTCACGCTTTGGGGAAAATCAAGGGTGCACTTGAAAATAAAATAAACGATTATTACACAAATTTAACGAGTAAGACAATTTTTATACCAAATAAATGCTCATATAAAGCTGATTGAAATGTATGCAGAAATATTTATAAAACTATAAAAAGTTCACTTTTATAAATCTTTACTTTTGGCTGAAAAAATGTCACACATGCGATTTTTGCGTTGTTTTTGAGTGGGTTATCTTCCTTATTGTAAGGTAAAGATATTTTCATGCAAGAAAACAAGACATACGATACTTTACTAAAATGCTCATGTTCTAAGCTTTAAAATCATATTATTTTCATTGCCGTATGACAAATAATGCCATTTTTATAATTTTTTTAACAAGGCTGAATTTTTGTCACACTTGACGTAAACGCGTGTTAATGTACGTCACAGAACGCCGGGATACCGTACTTCAATTGGAACACACATTTCAGCTTCTTAAAATAGAACTGCGCAGTGGAGAAAGAAAAAAATAGTTTAGGAGTATCACTTGAAAAAGGAAGAAATATTAAAACTCTCGAAAGTACAAACATGTAAGCGAACAATCAAATAACCCGACACCTACAGGCATCGCTCAGCGCAAAATAAATCAAACTGAACGTGAACGTCGTGTTACACAAATTTGTACGAACATCGCGCGTCACGTCTATGCATATGTCTGACTTGAAGGCAAAAGTGTTTCAAGACATAGTATTCATTTGAATTAACTTTTAGCATGCCCGGGTCTATTAACAGCCCTGGAACAAGTGATTTTGTAAGTATATCCTCTATGTTTGGCAATATTTTCTCTGAGTTCTTATGTTTTATAAATTCTCATGAATTTGCAAATTCAATTATTTCAAATATTAGGCATGAATGTAAAATTGCTTTGTCCTTGTATTACTATTATACTAATGATAGTATTCTGGAGCATGTTGTTGCTTTAGATATGAGTAATTCCATTCTTTAGAATCACATTGCGGGTGACTGTGGAAAGTATTCAATTTTGAATAATGCAAATGTTTTCATTGTTGAGGACAGTATTTGTTTGCATTTAAGCGGTCTCTCTGACCAATCTCGCAGTCATAAAACTTGTGCTAGGTATATGTGTTATTATCCACCCGAAACCCTTCAATGGAATAGTCTTTCTTTTGTTTTTTTTCTGTAATTTTCAATTTTTTAATTAATTTTCACAATTGTGAAAATGAGAATATATCCATGTAGGCCCATGACATCAATAAGTTTGTCAATTGATGATATTACTGGTGTAAAAACAATGCGTCACAATGATAGGTTGGGCCTGAAATTAGTTTATTAATGATTTTAATAATGTATCTGTTATTCTAATGATTTAACTAAATTCATGAATATGTAAATTGAATAATCTTACCATAGGCTTCTATAACACCAAATAACACGAGTGCTTATTTAACCATCACTGCACACCGGGATGTTTTTTTTTTCCGTAGCTATCAAATTGTTCATTGTCCATGTAATGCAAAATAGATTAGTCCTCAAACATAAACTGCATGATTTCCATAGCAACCATCAACACGATTTTCGATAATGGGGATATACCTACCAAAAACATTCGTATCTCCATGGTTGCTTACCATAGACTCATTTTAGAGCTTTGACGTAGCCATTTCGTTTTGTTAAGAATAACATATCTATGAAGCAAATCATAACTATACTGACAGAGTTTCCAGCAAATGCATATTAGCAGACCAATGACAAATGCACTTTAGCAGACCAATGACACCAAATAAATAAATAAATATATAAATAAATAAATTATCTTTTTTTATTAATTAACCAAGTTTACAAACAAAGTTCAATCCAGCAGCCAAAACTATATACCAAATTTAATTCAAACATAGCCCCAATACTTACATGTCAATCCCGGAACGACGAACTTTACATCTACAATTAAAGGAGGTATATATGCATACCGACAAGACTTGTCAATATACTCTGGAGGGAGGAGTTGGTCAGTGTAGCAATAAGATTTGATGAACCAACAGGCTGTTTCCCTGCATTAACAAGAACAAAAATGACAAATTAAAAATCTTATTTTATTGTGCACAAGTTACCCCATTACCCCACCCACCAAAGACAAATTAAAGTATTTTGGTATGGTTTCTGAAATAAATCGATCGAAATGTTTTTATTGTGTATTATCTTATCATTATCATAACATTTTTTTGTAAATTTGAATTCATACATCCAAAAGAACATTGTTTGAAGACAATTTTCGTTCAACCTATGGAATTCATGTACTTTACATTTTCTCGCACTCCTTCCCTGCATTTGCGTGTTTACACGGAACCTGCACAGGTTTACAGCTTGACAACATTGTGCATCGTGTTCAGCATGTTTCAAGCTTTAAAATGATGTATAGGAACCTTGGTACCTTGGGGGGTGAAGCGAACTCCGTAAATAGCCCACATATTTGATTTCATCTAAGGGACTAAAAAGAAAAACAAGATTTATTCAAGTAACCGTTATGGCTATAAAGTAGTAACTCTGCTCATATCGATCACATATTTGTCAGATGTTTTTTTTGTTAAGTTAAACTTTAATACGCCATACATGTACTGCTCGTGATTCCGTCTTTGATATACCATATAAAATTTGTAATATTTCTATTATTAACATAAGTTTCGTTACAGTACAAAATGACCGAGAAAAAAGTTGACTTTCCTTTTATATATATATCCTGTCATGCGCCTTCGCAGGCATTTATATACTGTAATACGCCTTCGCAGGCATTTATATACTGTCATACGCCTTCGCAGGCATTCTAGACTTGAGGTACGAGTTAACGTCAGTACAAGCACAGGCGCTTGAAGTTATATCTTAGTAACCCAAAAATAATCAGATTTACGGTAGTGTCTAGGTCAATATATATATATATATATATATATATATATATATATATATATATATATATATATATATATATATATATATATATATATATATATATATATATATATATATATATATATATATATATATATATATATATATATATTGACTTACACTATGATTAATAATAATATATATGACTTCAAGCGCCTGTGATACAAGTTGACCAACGAATATGTACGAGTTTGCAAAAAAAAACAACCCTGGTTCCATCCCCGCCCCAGTGCTTAAAATTGTCTTATAATGCTGATCCCCAAGAATTTTAATGCCTTCGGTGTGGCGCGGCCGGGATGGGAACCCACGACCTACTGCTCCCGAAGCAATGAATTTTATCGGCAGTGATCATATCGGTTTGTGTATTCCAGGAGGTTTTTATCGGCTCGATAGCGCCGCTTATCGACACGGCCGGTGTCGTTTTCAAGAAGTTGGCGAACTGTCTTGTCTGCGCAAAAAAGTCCCGGGTTTTATCAAAGAACGACCTTGACCTCTGACCATCTGTCATGTGATTTGTGTTATGTCTGTTCGTCCCTCTATTGTGACAGGAAGTGAAAGAAAAAACTGTCAAAATGTTGTCGTTCTTTCAGAGAATTTTAGATTGGTTTAAGAGTTTATTTTGGAAGGAGGAGATGGAACTGACTCTAGTTGGTTTACAGTATTCTGGAAAGACAACATTTGTGAACGTTATTGCTGTGAGTGGGCATTTTTTGGCTTGTTTTGGTCACCCCACCCACCAAAATTTATTTCACAAGATCTTGGTGTCATGTTTCACGGTGGGTAGCCTTAAAGGAATCTACGGGATCAAATAGCGCCTAAGGGATCAGCAACGGAGCCTACGGGAATTCTGTTGATGAAGTTGGCCATGAACGCTACTTCAACGAAAATTTTTTATACCCCCGGCATTTTTGCCGATGTGTATATAGTTTTTGCTTTTCCGTTTGTCCATTCTTATGTTCGTTAGTTAGTTAGTTAGTTCGTTCGTAATTCTGGAACGTTCGTAGAATTTACGTCAAAGTTTTGGTTAAAGTTTCTCTAGTGGTGTATATCTCTAGTGGTAGATTTTGTAAGATGGATATGACATGTTAACTCTTTCATTACAAAAGAGTAGATTTTTCAATATTGCTGATGTGTCACTAAAAAACTTTATGTGACTATTGAAGAAAACATACCAATGTTTAAAATCACTCCAGTGTGACTAGATCGCTGAGTACTCAATTGTCACCATTTTTTACACAATATTTTCATATTTCAGTCAGCCATTGTTCTCAGTTAACACATGTGCAAACTGACCTTCTGTGTAAGTTCAGTGAAGTACAGTGTATGCCCATTGATGATTCCAAAAAAAAAAAAAGAAATCGATAATCCAATAGCAACATATGACAGACACATTAAGCAGAACCCTTTTATTTTGCTTGCTTTGGCTTATTGAAACTTAAATACGGTATTCTTTAGGGCTGAGTATCGCCCACTAAAACCGCATCGCGATATATCGCGGTACGGGAAATGCATATTGAATATATCGTACAAACAGGAAAGTCAATTTTCAATTTCTTATCAAAGCCAAAATTTGTTGCACTAGAATGGGAATCAATTTTACAACATTTGTAGTACATCTATGACTGATATTATTGTAAACAACATGCAAAATTTTTATGCAACGTCAGGTTGTTTTAAAGTGCCGAAATAGATGTACATGTATGTTCCAAAAATAACCACATGATTGACAGCTCAACAGGGGAGGCAAATACGCACATGTATTGGACTGGTTTCATGCTAATTACCTGTAAAAATTCGATAGCAGGACCGATTGTAAATACACAGTCTGTGGTTGTACTCGTTTGGATTATTTTGGGTGTTAGTATAAAACCCGGACTGTGTTACGATATACCGGAATCCTTGTATGGGCGTACCGGTAAACCGTACCGCGAGCACCGTACCGCAGTATACCGATATATCGGTATATCGTTACACCCCTAGTATTCGTACTAATTAGCACACAGTGCGCTTAACTTTTCAAAATTACTAAAAGTTGAGGTAAGAAACACACACTAAGAACGAAAACAACACATCAAAATGCTGAAATAACCATGTCATATCTTTCAATGGTAAAATAAGTGTTCAAATTGTTGCAAAGTAGTTTATGATCATTTACTGTTCAGTTTTAATGCGTCATATGCGTTAACATTGTGTAGAATTGGTGTAAAATAACAATTTACTACTGGCGCAGTGTGTGCTTATGCACTTGTTTTTCCGAAAACAACCAGGGTGTGTGCCTATTGGAGCATGTGCGCTAATTAGAACCAATATGGTATTTCTGAAGTTATTTTTCAATGGACAAGACATATGCTGATTCCTTTTTGAATGGCCTATATGCTAGGGCCTTAAAGTTTCATGGAATAAGAATGCCTTGTGAAAAGATTGTTGACATGTATATTTTTCTGTCAGTAAATATAACTCTTTGCTGAATTATGCCCCTTTGATTATTATAATCTTGTGTGCAAGATATCTATAAACATAAAAAAGAAGAAAAAAAAAAAGATTGTTTGTTTCTTTGAATTGATGCTGAACGTCCCAGTCAACAGTTTTGGACATGTCGAGATGTTGCCTCCATTTTAATCAACTTTTACCCCCCAAAAAAGGTAATGACATCCAAAAAATGATTCAAATATAATGACCCTAAAGCAATAACAATGCTTACATGTATAGCAGTATTTGTGTATTGAGAATATGTTGGTCAGGATGGTAGATATATATATAGGGGTGCTTGCACCTCCGCCATTAGCAACTGCGATATGGTCATAGAGCTGCAGACCAGCATATCCTATTATGGCTTTTTGATGAAACCTATAAATAAGGCTTTTTCAGGGGTGCGTTTCTTTACCAGAATGGACCGGAATGAGCACTTTTAAGGGAATGGACAACTGGAATTGACATTATGCTATGGATTTTGGTGCTTTAAATATATGTTATTTGCAGAAAAAAGAACATACTTCTGTAGTCATATAGACAGTTTGCCCAAGATATAATCCAACCAAGTATAGCAAAATTGACTTCCCAGGGTGGTAAAGTTAGCTCACTGGCGGGGACTGTGTTGTGGCTACTGTTCAGAGGTTTATTTGATTAAAATATAGAGAGATCACCAGTGTTTGTTATACAGCAAGACAGAGGTGAACAGAAATAGAAATTAGTAAAATGTGCTGGTACTGTAGCAGTGACCTAGCACCTGACATAGGCTACCACATCGAATAAACTGTACTTAAACCACACGATTTTCGAACTAATGACTGTCTTTCCCCAAAAACCAAATAAAAAGTATTCAAGGACACATATAAATGTCCATTCTGGTAGTCCATTCCCGTAATCAGGCCCCTTCTGGTACTGGAAGGCAACACTTGTTCAGGAAGACTGAGAAGTGACACCCCAAACACCAACATTTTACTGCAACAGCCATTACCTAATGTTTATTTGAAGGCTAACACCCTTGCTAGAGGCAAACAGTGTTTATCTGGGTAGTGGGTACAGTGGCAGATTAAAGTGTTTTGGCACCCTTATTTAATATGTACTTCAAATTAAAGAGTTTTCAAAACCATGAATTTTGATATAAAGTTGACGAAAATCGGCTGGGAAATAAGAAAGTTATGGGCAATTTAACTTGCAAAAAATGATTTTATGGGCGCCGCCATTTTGTTATTCGGTTAGTTTTCATATTTTTATTAAAATCAAAATAACCACTGAACCAAAGTATAAAAAATACTTCTTCAAGCATTGGGGTCAGCAAGTTATACATTCTGGAGAAAGATTTTTCAAAATTGCCTGAGAAATAGAGCAATAAGAGCAATTTGAAAATATTCAAAATGGCCGCCAGGAGTCTACATTTGGTAATGCATGGAGTCTAAATTAAAACTGAAAAAATCAAATTAAATGATTATTCCTGAATATTTTCATATCAAACTTTGATAGCAGCTTTGTTTCTAGCAACAGGCAATATTGTTGATCGAATTGGCACACATTCTATGTTAAAGGAAGCATTTAATTTTGATTTTTTTTACTAATTTTTTAACCTCAGCTAGAAAACAAAATGGCGGCCGTCCATATTTCATACTTAATTATCCATAACTTTCTTATTAGACCACCGAATTTCATCAAATTTATATCAAAATGCCTGATTTTGAAAGCTCTTGAATTTGCAGTACATATCGATTTAGGGTACCAAAACACTTTAAGAGGGGGTTTGCTAGAAAGAACCCTCCTCTGATTTTGAAAGCTTATGGTTAAAGTTACCACATAGGTACCACATAAGGGTTAGACCCGATGATCCATGCATGGGGGTGGGGGTGTAACTTGAGATCAAGGTCTGGTAAAAGTTTTTTTTTTTTTTTTTTTTTTTTTTTTTTTTTTTTTTTTCAAGAATGACAATCTATTTCCATTTCAATCTAGGACTGAGGACCTGACCCACAATGTCCGTGATTATGTCCTAGATTGAGTATACACGTCAGCTCTGTATACTACTCTAAAATAGATCTGTCTTTCTAAAACTCCTACCCCCCCCCCCCCCATGTTTGTATGCAGAATGCTTTACAGTGCTTATTTCTAAAGTGTACTTGATAAGGTACTGTCTTTCATTTGGGAATTTGAGGTTCAATTCAGGGGTGAGCAAGTGCGGGCTTGTATTAGTAGGGGGTAGGGAGGGGGCTTGGTGGCTACCAGCCCAAGGCCGTCGTCGCCGGTGCGGCAGGTCCGGCGAGCGCCGTACCACTTTTTTGGCCGAGCATGCTATCCGCCGTACCATGTTTTCGACCGCCGCTTACCTGTAATCTTTAATCACATCATTATATGAGTCTCGTCCTATTCATAAAATTATCACCACTCAAAACTCGTGTCATCGAGGCAAAGGTGTGAAAATAAACAGCTTAGGAATCACAAAACGTGTAAAAATATTACTATTATTGAAATAACACCTTGTTCATCAGATTCTGTTCAGCGAAACTATATGTAATAGTCGTAATAAAATCGTTGTGCCACCGCCTGATGAGATTCAAAGAGGGTCTAACATTGTTTTTAAAACCTAAAATTTATTCTTATTTTGTCACATAATCCAAAAATACCCAAATCTAAAACAAAATAATGTTCCCACAAAAATATCCATGCACTAATTGTTCAAATTTACTGGAAACTTGTTTGATTTGATGTTTTACGTCCCAGTAAACGGCTATGATCATGACGGGATATTACCTCCTTTTTATGGGATCCATGTAAACAACTTAAGTTTAAATGTACACGTAGTAATCAGATGATCGGCAAGTTAATAACAGGCTTTGCTTGGAGGCACGAGCATGCTATCTATTTTTCATGGTCCCAATGGGTGGGGCAGTTTTTCTGGAAACCCCCAAACATACGGAAATTCATGTCAGAATTTTCAAGCTCTCATCAATTTATTTTTCATATTATATTTGAATATCGGTCGTTTTTTTGTCAACAAAAACTAGTGAAATTCGAAATCCATGACGCATACAGAATGCGTTTAGAAGCACCAATATATCAAAATTTTCTAGGGGGAGGTCCCCCGAACCCCCCATACGAGAAGGGGAAAACCCCCTCTCGTGCTCTCCCCCTCTCGTGCCTTCAGCACTCGATCTTGTTTTCGCCGGACCACTTTTTAGAACACGGCTACAGCCCTGCAGCCGAGGGTATGCGTGCCTCTCAAGGCACTTTTTCTAGTTTAGAAAAAGAAGTAAAGTTATTGTATATTCTAGTTCACGGGACCCGGAAAATATCATGCATATTACAAGAACTGTAATTGAAAACATTGAGCGTGTTTAAAAATGGTACTTTCCCCACCCTGCATGTCTACAGGCTAAAAGAAAGGCCCTGTAAAACATCAGTTTTTATTGTTTTTACCAATCAAAGATGGGAAAATCGATCGAAACGTAGACTGTTATTATATATTCTCCTTAAAGTATGGTAAATACTACATTCTTGTTCTTTATTTGATGCACATACCACAAATTAATGATCGTTCAACAGGGTTCAAGGTGGAACGGATCCTACAGGATCCAGAAGAAACATGCATTTTTATGGCACCGACCATAACGGGATCATTTGGCACTGGATCCTTTAGGTAATTGTGTAAATTGTAAAGATGAAAATTACCTTTATTACCTCATAATACCTTGTATATGGCGATCAAGAATTTTTTGTATTTCTGTATCCCGGCTCAGCCCCCCAAAATCTGTTACGACCTAGCGTAACTAGACAGGTACAGCGAAAAACAACCAAGTAATTTAAACTTAACAATATTTAATCAAACAAATAAATGCTGCAAATACATACAAACAAACAAACAGATAAGTAAATAAATAAACAAATAACTTACAAAGTTAATGTCAAATAAGTCCTTGTCCCTCAAATGTAAGTCCACAATCCAGTAACCAGAATATGAGCACATGTATATTTTAATCCACACTTTTCTTCTAATCCAAAACACTAGTGAAACAACCAAAATTATATACTTTAAATCACTTCAAATTTCTGAATACCTAAGACTGAATTGGGACCTATATTTATACATCTAAGGAAATTCTCCAGGCTTCTAGAGAATGATATAATAAACCCCTCTCTAGAAACGAAAAGAACTAAAAGAAAGTTCTTTTTAATTCTACAAAGAGAATTTAGAATTCTCCAGGGAGAACTCAAGGCCGCAACGACCATCAAGACTAAACGAAAGTCCACTAGACCCTTCGTGATCTCAGTAGTATACATAGTCCAAATATATTTTTAACATATGGTAAAAAAAAACACTCACTCCATTTTCATCTGGAATTATCCACAAAGTGCTCATAGAATTTTCTATACTTCTAAATTATATAACAGTGATAAAAATAATCAATGACATTCTTCTACAAAGTTCTAGATAATAAATTGTAGAAACATAAAAAGAAATATATATTAATTAATTGGGTTACTCCCCTTTGATTATATATATATAAATTATAAGTAATAGCTTTTAAAAGAATCAATATTATTGAATCAATTATATATAACACTTCCCCTCTTCAACGAAAAGAAAGTTTTGTGAAATAAAACTTTCTTTTGCAATACTCATATGCAAACATACAAGGCAAAACTGTCAAGCTCTTGAAAGGGTGTCTGGAATTATATTATCTCTACCTTTTATGTGTCTAATGTCAAGATTGTGCTCTTGCAACATGAGACTTATGCTCTAGCTAATACTCAGATGGAGTCTATTGTTCAGATTAACAGTGTAAATAGAGCTGAAACACTTTTAAGTATGGCCCAAACTGAACAAAACTCTGACAAGCCTTATTCCAAACATACCTGACCTTCTTATCATAAAGTAAGTTTGTCAAAGGCTCAGCTATAACTGAAAAATTATTTCTGTAATATCCAGCCATACCCAAAAAGCGCATCAGTTGCCGTTTTCCTGTAGGTACAGGAAAATCTGATATAGCCTCAACTTTGGCTTCTACAGGTCTGACCTGACCTTGTCCAACAATATGTCCTAGAAATGTCAAATTAGCATGGCAAAATTCACTTTTCGGTAAGTTTATTGTCAGTTTAGCATCACTGAGTCTTTTGAAGAATTCTCTGATGATCTCCAGGTGTTGTTTCCACTCTTCACTGTAGATGATGGCATCGTCGATGTAAGCTTTACACCCATCCAGACCGAAAATCAAACTATTAACCAAGCGAACCAAGCAACATTTCAGCGCTTTCAGTTTATTTCGAAATTGTCTTTCTGTAGTAACACATTCTAAAATCTCCTTTGGACTGTCTGTAAATAGAATCTGCCAAAACCTTTTCAATAGATGGAATTTTGTCACATATTTGGCGTGACCAATGTTGTCGATGCAGTCATCAATTCTTGGTATGGGAAATGTGTCAGTTTTTGTGACAGAATTTACTTTTCTATAGTCTGTGCACATTCGAAATGTCCCATCAGATTTTGGCACAAGTATACAAGGAGAACTCCATTCACTTTGACTAGGTTCTATAAAGTCATTGTCCAGCAAATACTTAACTTCTTTCCTGAGATATTGTTGTCTTTCAGGATGAAGTCTATACGGATGTTGTTTCACCGGTTTTGCTCCTTCAATAATGTCTACATCATGATAGATTTTATCGGTTCTGGATGGAATGTCCGGAAATAAGTGCTCATATTCAAGAATTAATTGTTTTAGTTCATGTTTCTTGTCCGGATCTAGATGTGACAGTTTCTGATCGAGGTCATGCAGAATGTCAGAATTCTGGAGTTTTGAGGATAATGGTTCACAGTTCACAGAGTTTATTTCTTCAAAGTCTGTCTGATTTTGTTCATGAGGGACAGAATTAACTATGCTTACTGAGGAAATAACTGAACTATCATTATCACTATCCCTATCAATGTACTTTTTAAGCATGTTAATATGACATAATTGTTTTTGCTTGCGCCTCCCAGGAGTGTTAACAATGTAATTTACATCACTTAACCTTTTCTCAACAGTATATGGACCATAATATCTAGCTTGTAATGGCCTGCCAGGAATGGGCAAAAAAGCAATCACCTTGTCTCCAGGGTCAAAATTTCTGTTCTGAGCATTTTCATCAAAATGCAACTTCATTTTGCTCTGAGCTGACTTAAGATTGGACCGAGCAACTTCCCAAGCTTTTGTCAATCTAGTTTTGAAGTCAGACACATACTGAAGTAAGTTCAAAGGACTGTCATTACTTGAAAGAAACTTCTCTTTCATAAGTTTTTAAGGTCCACGAACAGTGTGTCCGAAAACAAGTTCAAACGGACTGAACCCAAGAGACTCTTGTACTGACTCTCTGACAGCAAATAATAGCAAATGTATGCCTTCATCCCAATCTTTTTCGGTGTCAAAACAGTAAGATCTGATCATGTTCTTCAAAGTTTGATGGAATCTTTCCAAAGCACCTTGACTTTCAGGATGATAAGCTGATGACTTGTATTGTTTAATGCCAAGTTCATGCATTACTTGCTGAAATGTTCCTGACATAAAATTGGAACCCTGATCTGATTGGACTGATTTTGGAAGACCTACAAGTGTGAAAAACTTTACAAGGGCCTTAACTATTGTTTTCGTCTTGATATTCCTGAGTGGAATTGCTTCAGGAAAACGTGTTGAAGCACACATTATAGTCAAGAGATATTGGCAACCTGATTTAGTCTTGGGTAACGGACCTACACAGTCAATGATAATCCTACTAAATGGTTCATCAAATGCAGGAATAGGCTGTAAATTAGCTTTTGGAATAGTCTGATTAGGTTTTCCTACCATTTGACAAGTGTGACAGGATTTGCAATGTTGGGAAACATCAGATTTTAATCCTGGCCAGTAGAAATGCTTGAGAATTTTGTGGTAAGTCTTATTTATCCCTAAATGACCTGACATGGGAGTTTCATGGGCCAAGTTTAAGATTTCAGGACGATAAGCCTTAGGAACCACAATTTGGTGATTTATGGTCCATTCGTCTTCCGCTGAAACATCAGGAGGACGCCATTTTCTCATTAAGATGTCATTTTTGACATAAAAACAAACAGGAACCTGAGAAATTTCATTTTCATCTAAAGCCCTTTCAAATAAAGGCGAGATTTCAGGATCACTGTGCTGTTCTTGACAAAGTTGTGACCTTGACATTTGGTCGTGACCTTGGTCAAAAATTGAAGGTGAAAGGTCATTGTCTGACCTTTGATTGTTGAAGTCAGTTTGACTTGAAGAAAGAGATTTTGAAATCTCATCATGAAAAGACTGACCTATAAAAGTGTCAGTTAAGTCAATATCCTGTATCCCATCATTCAATTTGACTTTCTTTGCCATAGCCCTTGTAACGGCACATGAAGGGTAAAGATCAGGAATTTCCTGCTCAATGGGATCAGGCAATTGATCCTCACAAGGTGTATTGGTCAAAAGTGGGTTTACCACGCTAAGTCATTGCCTAATAGCAAGTGAACACCTTTAAAAGGTAAAGAAGGCCTAATACCTACAGCCACAGGACCAGAAACTAAGTCTGAAGACAAATAAATGTTATGGAGCGGTACATTAACAAATCCACACTCTACTCCCTGAATAAGGACACTTGTCCCAGTTGAAGTCTTCTCGGAAAAAGGCAGGGTATCTGCTAAAATAAGAGACTGAGAAGCTCCGGTATCTCGTAAGATTTTAATAGGGGTAGACTGGGCAGAATCACTAGTAAGTGACACAAAACCTTCTGATAAGAATGGTTCATAAATCTCCATAATACAATCAGTCGCAGACGTTTTGGCCAAAATAGGATTTTCATCCTGAATAATCGACTGTGGTTTTGACCTTAAAGAAGTAAGACCTGTTGGTCTAGAATTATTTTGATTTTGTCTCTCTTTTCTTCTTTTCAAAGTTTCACATTCAGAAATGACGTGACCGTCACCTTTACAATAATTGCAAAACAGCCGGGGTGAGTATGAGGATCTTTGACCTTTGTTTTCACTAGTATCTTTATTTTTAGGATTATGTGAAGGACTGGAACTATCAGCTGTTAGTCCAGCTTGTGGTTGTGGATTAGGTTGAGGAGAATTATTTCTCTGTTGAGGGTTAAATGGTTTTGACTGAGGTGTATTAGGTTTAAATTGAGGGTTAAAAGGTTTCTTGTAAGGAGGTTTTCTATAATATGGCTTCTTGTAATGTGGTTTGTAAATAAGCCTTTTGTCAATAAAAGAACCCTTATGAGTCAAAGCATAATCATCAGCTAATCGTGCTGCTACATCTAAAGTTTCTACTTCCCTTTCGTCAAGAAAAGATTTGGCATCAGAGTGTATGCATCGTTTGAACTCTTCAACAAGCATGAGCTGTCTTAATTTTGCATGATCAGACTTTACATCCTTTGAAGAACACCACCTATCAAATAATTGCTCCTTAGTTCTAGCAAATTCTACATGGGTTTGGTCATGTTCTTTCCTACAATTTCTGAATTTCTGCCTATAAGCTTCAGGTACTAACTCATAAGCCTTAAGAATCAGATTTTTGACTGTGTCATAATCTGAACTTTGATCAAGTGGAAGCTGAGTGTAAATTTCTCGAGCTTTACCAATAACAACACTCTGTAGAAGCAAGGTCCAATGCTCTTTTGGCCATTTCAAATTTTCTGCTACCTTCTCAAAATGTAAAAAGTACTTATCTACTTCTTTTTCTTGAAATGGAGGAACGAGCCTGATATGCTTTGTAACATCAAATACTTTACTAGGATCAAAAGACACAGGAGGCATTGATTTACTGCTTAATTCAAGCTCTTTCATTTTAATATCATAATGCATTCTTTCTTTTTCAAGTTCTATTTCTTTTAACATTTCTCTGTGTTTTTTCTTTTCTCGTTCTTCCATTTCCCTTTGTTTTTCTTTCTCTCTTTCTTCCATTTCTCTTTGTTTTTCTTTCTGTCTTTCTTCCATTTCTCTTTGTTTTTCTCTTTCCCTTTCTTCAAATGCTAACTTTTCTTTTTCAAGCTCTAACTTTTCTATTTGTATTCTTTCCTCCCTTTCAGCCTTATCTCTTGCAAGTTTTTCTTCCCTTTCAGCCTTATCTCTTGCAAGTTTTTCTTCCCTTTCTTCCTTATCTGCCCTTCTTTTTTCTTCAAACTCTAATCTTAATTTTTCCAGTTCAAGATGCCTTTTTAATTCTAACTCTTTCAACTGTATGTCGGTTTGTGAGACCATAATTAGAGATGTAGCTGAGGGTTCAAAAAATTCCTCATCAACAAGAAACTGAATGATAACATTCTTAATTTCACGTTTTAACATAGATGTTTTGACATCAGGTATGCTATAATGACTAGCAATGTCTAAAAGATCACTCTTTTTGGCCAAGTTTAACAGCTCTTGAGAAGGCGCAGCAATGAAATCTCCAAGTTTGAATGACATGGTTGCTTTTTGCTGGTATGACAAACAATAAATATCTTTTCAAATTCAGAATAAAATAGGTGCACAAAATGTTCAATCCCGGCTCAGAGCCCCCAAAATCTGTTACGACCTAGCGTAACTAGACAGGTACAGCGAAAAACAACCAAGTAATTTAAACTTAACAATATTTAATCAAACAAATAAATGCTGCAAATACATACAAACAAACAAACAGATAAGTAAATAAATAAATAAATAACTTACAAAGTTAATGTCAAATAAGTCCTTGTCCCTCAAATGTAAGTCCACAATCCAGTAACCAGAATATGAGCACATGTATATTTTAATCCACACTTTTCTTCTAATCCAAAACACTAGTGAAACAACCAAAATTATATACTTTAAATCACTTCAAATTTCTGAATACCTAAGACTGAATTGGGACCTATATTTATACATCTAAGGAAATTCTCCAGGCTTCTAGAGAAAGATATAATAAACCCCTCTCTAGAAACGAAAAGAACTAAAAGAAAGTTCTTTTTAATTCTACAAAGAGAATTTAGAATTCTCCAGGGAGAACTCAAGGCCGCAACGACCATCAAGACTAAACGAAAGTCCACTAGACCCTTCGTGATCTCAGTAGTATACATAGTCCAAATATATTTTTAACATATGGTAAAAAAAAACACTCACTCCATTTTCATCTGGAATTATCCACAAAGTGCTCATAGAATTTTCTATACTTCTAAATTATATAACAGTGATAAAAATAATCAATGACATTCTTCTACAAAGTTCTAGATAATAAATTGTAGAAACATAAAAAGAAATATATATTAATTAATTGGGTTACTCCCCTTTGATTATATATATATAAATTATAAGTAATAGCTTTTAAAAGAATCAATATTATTGAATCAATTATATATAACAGTACAACATAGGTGTATTATGTCGACTTGTCAGAACAGTCACAACTTGTACCAACAACCTAGATTTTTTAGCAAAAGTATACCCCTGTAAATTCCAGCAATTCCTGATGTGTGATGTTTACCCGGGAAATTATTATAGGCGTGTCAGCCTGGCAATTATGATTCCTATAGACCACAATTTCAGTTACAATGTATGCATATTCTTTTAGTGTCCGTAAAAGAAAAAAATCCCCCATATACCCCTAGGTGTCGTTCCTGCTTTGATTACATTTTTGGTCAAAATCTTTTATTTTGTTCGCATACAGTTGTGTCAATACAGGGCCTTATCCAGGTATTTTGGGAATGGGGCCTTTTTCCTAAAATTGGGAAAATATTCTGCTATTTGGGAATGAAAATTCCAGGTGTAAAGTTGACAAAATTGGGAATTTTGCATGATTTTAAGAAAATTTCAATTGGGAAAGGGGCCTCTTTTCTGCCCCTGAGGATACCTGGATAAAGCCCTGCAATAGATAAACAAATCGAACTAGGGCTCTTTCTATTCAAAATAAAGGCGA
This sequence comes from Rugalucina vietnamica, assembly GCA_964017185.1. Classification (NCBI taxonomy): domain Eukaryota; kingdom Metazoa; phylum Mollusca; class Bivalvia; order Lucinida; family Lucinidae; genus Rugalucina; species Rugalucina vietnamica. Next base: position 48,490,384 of record OZ024875.1, read on the forward strand.
ATTTACTTGGAAGCCTGAATATAAAAGCCCAGAATAATGCATTTTATGCGTGGTATGTCATTTTGCAGCAAGATCGCTGGAAATAAATTGTCAAGCACGCAAACACATCATATTGCACTAAATCACAATGCTGATCAAATTTTGTGTGATTTTTACAAAGTCCCGTGCACAATTTACTCTACCCCTTTCCTGATTATTTTGTGGGAAATAACATCTGAAAGAAAGCAACCTGTTGTAAAAATAAGCAAAATTACCGTAGATGCCGTTGCTGAATCCCGTAGACACCGGAAAAGACGATTTGATCCCGTAGATTCTGTTAAGGCTACCCACCATGTGTTTACTTATCCCCTCCCAAGGAACCATGAAAAGAAGAATCATGGGAGAACCACCATTCATGTAACAGAGTGATGCCATATTGTTTATGTTTATTCTTTTCTTTCTATATATTTCTCTCGCGTTGGGTTCTGCAGTTACTCGGCACAATATGGCTGATAAATCCACATACACTGTGCCTTATCAGAACGCAAAGTCGCAGAGAAAAATTGTGTTTCTTCATAGTAGGATGATAAGCAACGCATAGTTCGAGACAATTTATGCTTCTATTACAGCCTATCCGTTACACCAATTATGGTTCACGGAAGTCACAATATAATAAAAAAAAACACTGAAGAAAAAAATACACAGAGGCGTTTTATTTTACAAAACTGCGAGATACAAAATGAGCTACCGTAACTTCAGTATCACATGGGACAAGCTTTTCACGCGTTTTTCTGTCAACAATACACAGATTTCATTAGTTATACATAACACACGCTAGAAATAGATGTAAATTGTGTATTTATAGAATCACTGATGCCAAAAATATAACTGATTCATAGAAATAGCCACTGAAAGTAAATTAACACGGCAACATATAGTTGGGGAAACAGGAAACGCATAGTCAGAAAAGTAGCCTCTCTATAAACTATAAAGAAGATACATGCCTGATTTTTCTTTCTCGATTTTGCGACAGAAGATATGTGCAGGAAAATGTCGTCGAAAACGGCGCAAAATCGAGAAAGAAAAATCAGGCGTGTATCTTCTAAAGTGTTTATAGAGATGCTACTTTTCTGAAGTACATGAAAGTGTGTAATTAATTAAGGTCAAGGTCATTTAAATATCAAAATTAAGGTTATGGTTTTCTCAGAAATCTTTTGGCCTATGAGAGTGAAATTTTATGTGGAGCCTCCATGCTTAACAGAAACTTGGTATGTAGTATCTGGGACTCCGGCCAGTCCATCATAGCTTGTTCAAATGAAGTCTTTAGGATGACCTCAACCAATTTTGTGGCAAGGTTCAGTTTGGAAACATATAGGCTTGTACCTGGGAAAAAGTGAAAACAATGGATATTTTGGAAACTATTGCAGCCTGAGACCTGAAAGTTGGCAGAAGCAGACAGCTAATGAAAATTGGGCCCAACGTCATTGAAATATCGAAATTAAAGATCTGTTTCTCTCAGTAACCTTTCAGCCCGCCTTTCAGCCTATGAATGAGAAATTTTATTTGAAGCCTTCATGCATATGGAGAATGAAATTTTGTTCGTGAAATCGGGGGTTTTATGCTGAACTTGGCTGCCATGCTTACAAATGCTCAGAAATCTTCTCCAAAACCGGTGGGCCAATATTCCTGTATTCCTGAAACTTGGTAAATATGTAGCATCAGGGACCTTGGCCCATCATAGTTTGTTCAAATGATGACCTAAGGACGCCCTTGCCCTATTTTACGGCAAGGTCAATTTTGGAAACTGGCTTATAAATGGGGAAAAGTGAAAACAGTGGATTTTCTTGAAACTATTGCAGCCTGAGACCTGAACTTGGCAGTTGCAGACGACTAAAGAAGTTAATAAAGGTATGTGAGTATTCAAGGTCAAGGTCATTTCATGATGACTATATGCTCCCAGATGAGGCTTGAGGTGAGCATTCTCAGGACCAATGGTCCTCTGGTTTGTCTGACCTTCTGACAAGTCAGATTTTTGTGAACTCTCCCAATTCTAATAAAGACATTGAATTTTGATGTAAGTTTTCTTCTATTACAGTCAGGCCAGTTCAGTGAAGATATGATTCCAACAGTAGGATTTAACATGAGAAAAATTACCAAAGGAAATGTAACTATAAAGGTGGGTACATAAATTCTTTAAGAAGTCTGTCTTTAGGGTTCTGATGAGGTCTGACTCATCCATTAGAGGCAACTAGTGTAACAAGAACCATTTGAGCCGCATCATGAGATTGGGGTCTAACGTCTAACCAACAGCTAAGGTCATATGGAGACGGGACCTCGGTTTATAGTCCCATCCGATTACTGGAGAAGCCCGGGATCGAACCTGCTACCCCTGGTTTACAAGGCGAGTGACATTACCACTGCACCACAGAGGCTTCTAAAAACCAACAATGTGGTTTCCGAACAGGTCCGACACAGACCCAGCTGCACAAGCACAGAAGATGGTTAGAGGCTGGAACTTTGGCTTTTATTTTTGGAAGGACAGGAATTGTACTATCTGTGTAGCAAAAAACAAAGGTGCTGATCAGCTTTGCAGTTACTGCGAAGCTGATCTGCGCTTTTGGTTTCGCATCTGCAGATTGTTGGTATTCTCATAAGCCGGCCCATTTACATCACGAAAACATGTCCATGAAATATATACCCCCTTGAACCCCACTTTTACGTAGCAAAACTGGGGTATGCAGGGGTATACCTATTTTTAGCTCACCTGAGCCGTTAGGCTCACAAGGTGAGCTTATAGGATTGCCATGATCCGGCGTCCGTCCGTCCGTCCGTCCACAATTTCAAAGATCTTCTTCTCTGAAACCGCTTGGCCAACCAAAGCCAAATTTTATATGAAGCATCTATAGGAAGGGGGAACCAATGTGTATATAAGAAATCCAGGTCACATGACCAAGATGGCCGCCATGCCCATATATGGTAAAAACCCTTCAAAAATCTTCTTCTCCAGAGCCGGTGGACTGATTTCAACGAAACTTGGCATGAAGCATTGATGGCTCAAGCACTACAATGTGTGTATAAATCATGACCCTTTGATGACCTAGACCTATTTTACGGCAAGGTCAACATAGGTCGCCAATGCATTTGAATGGGGAAAACTTTTAAAATGTCATTTAAAGTGAAAGTCTTGCAGGAAATGGGCAGTAGGACTGAATTTTAATGATTCTGAAAAAAATTGGACCCCAGGGGCTCATATGCCCCCACCCCGGGGCAATATACATGTATATTACCATAATATTCAAACATCATCTCCTCTGAAACCGGTTGGCCAATCAAAGCCAAATTTTATGTGAAGCATCAATAGGAAGGGGTAATTAATGTATATATAAATAATCCAGGTCACATGACCAAGATGGCCGCAATGCCCATATATGGTAAAAACCCTTCAAAAATCTTCTTCTCCAGAACCGGTGTACTGATTTCAAAGAAACTTGGCATGAAGCATTGATGGCTCAAGTACTACAATGTGTATATAAATCATGACCCTGTGATGACTTTGACCTTTTTTACAGCAAGGTCAACATAGGTCGCCAATGCATTTGAATAGGGAAAACTTTTAAAATGTCATTTAAAGTGAAAGTCTTGCAGGAAATGGGCAGTAGGACTGAATATTAATGATTCTGAAAAAAATGGACCCCAGGGGCTCATCTGCCCCCACCCCGGGGCAATATACATGTATATTACCATAATATTCAAACATCTTCTCCTCTGAAAACGCTTGGCGAATCAAAGCCAAATTTTATGTGAAGCATCTATGGAATGGAGTAATTAATGTGTATATAAATTATTTAGTTCACATGACCAAGATAGCTGCCATGCCCATATAAGGTAAAAACCCTTCAAATATCTTCTTCTCCGAATCTGGTGGACCGATTTCAAAGAAACTTGGCATGAAGCACCAATGGCTGAAGTTATACAATGTGTATATAAATTATGACCCTGTGGTGACCTTGACCTATTTTAGGACAAGGTCAACATAGGTTGCCAATGCATTGGAAAGGGGAAAAACTTTTAAAAAGTCATTTGAGGTGAAAATCTTGCAGGAAATGGGTAGTAGGACTAAATATTAATGATTCTGAAAAAAAAATGGACCTAAGGGCTCATATGCCTACACCCCGGGGCAATATACATGTATATTACCATAATATTCAAACATCTTCTCCTCTAAAACGGCTTGGCCAATTGATGCCAAATTTTATGTGAAGCATCTATAGGATGGGGGAACCAATGTGTATATAAATAATCTAGGGCACATGACCAAGATGGCTACCATGCCCATATATGGTAAAAACCCTTCAAATATCTTCTTCTCTGAAACCAATAGATTGACTTCAATGAAACTTGGTGTGAAGCATCCATGGATATAGTACTACAATATACATGTATATATAAATCATGACCCTGTGATGACCTTGACCAATTTTATGGCGAGGTCAACATGGGTTGCCCATGCATTTGAATGGGAAAAACTGTTAAAATGTCATTTGAAGGGAAAAGCCAGCAAGAAATTGGCAAATGGACAGAATATTGATTATTCTGAAAAAAGAAAACGGCCCAAGGGCTTCATCTGCCCCTGCACTGGGGTTAAATACCATAATATTCAAACATGTTTATTGGTATATGCAGCAGACTCAGGTGAGCGTTTACAGGACCATTGGTCCTCTGGTTCTTATTTTTGCTCCAAAACATAGATTGTGGGTACTCGTTAGAACCGCCTCGGCGAGGCGGTTCTAACATGTACCACAATCTATGTTTTGAGCAATGTACCACATGTACCACAATCTATGTTTTGAGCAAAAATAAGAAAAATATCAAAAATTTGCAGCTGAAAATTTTCAATTTTTAATGCTAAAAAAATCTCTGTATATTGCATGGGCAAGTTTTCGTAATGACATGTATTCACAGCAACAAACAACAGCGTGACTGCTTCCAAAATTGATGACATTTTCATAAATGTATTTCAGTTATGGGATATAGGAGGCCAGCCTCGGTTTAGAAGTATGTGGGAGAGATACTGTCGAGGTGTGAACGCTATAGTGTAAGTTACAAACATAACTGGGGACCCACCCACTTGGGCTGTGAGAAACAGATGGGCAGCTTGTGCTTTTTCTTCACTGACTGTTCATTACTGGATACTGGTTTACACAAAGATCTGAGCCTGCCCATGAAAAGTGGCTAAGTTAAACCATCCATACATATAAGCCTTTGTTGTTTACTTGGGTTGTTATATATTTTGAAACACATTTTCCATGTAATCACTAATGACATCACAGTGTTGGGTAGAATTCCTATAAAATGGAGGCAATATCCTGACATGGCCATTGTTGTTGACTGGTACGCAAAGGCATAAGCAACAAATCAAACAAAATCAATATCAACAGTTTTAGCAGCATGATAAGAGCAGGATAACTTGCTCAGCTCGAGCCATTGGGCTCACAACAGTATCAATATTACATGTTTATTCTGCATTGACATCACTGCATAAGTTTGGAAAACCACTTATTGGTTATTGGTTTTTCCCGGCTCGGGTTTTTTGGAGTGGAAATTTCTTTCTGATTGCGCCTTTTCCTGGTCATTGCCTACATGTATTTGTACCTTTTCATCAAAACTTTCTGTATTTTTGGCTGAGGAACTTTTTTGATCATATGAAGCATGCTAGAAGCTTGAATTTCTGGATTTAAGAAGAAGAGGGATTGTTCTAACTGTGTAGGGAAAACAAAGGCCCTGATCAGCTTTGCGGTTACCGTGAAGCTGATCTGCGTCTTTGTTTTCGGCTATGGAAATTGCTGGCTTTCTCATGAGGCGGCTCATATCTCATGAAGGTGAGTCCTTTGTCCTAAATTAGAATGCATAGCCAATATCATCATTTTTGTGGATAAACCAGGTTTTCTGTGCTAATTAAGAGGCCAGATGTTTCATCCAAACTATTGCCGGGTTGTGTCCTTGAGCTAGACACATTTATTCCCCTTAGTTCCCAGGATGCATAGGCTGTGTCCCAACTTCACTGAACATCAAGAAAACATGTCCGTGCAATGAACACCACCTTCTACCCTACTTTTATATAGTAAAACTGGGTTATGCAGGTGTATACCTATTTTTAGCTCACCTGAGCCGTCAGGCTCACAAGGTGAGCTTATAGTATACCCATGCTCCGTCGTCCGTCCGTCCGTCCGTCCGTCGTCCGTCCGTCGTCCACCATTTTCTAAGATCTTCTCCTCTGAAACCGCTTGGCCAATCAAAGCCAAATTTTACATGAAGCATCTATGGGAAGGGGGAACCAATGTGTATATAAATAATCCAGGTCACATGACCAAGATGGCCACCATGCCCATATATGGTAAAAACCCTTCAAAAATCTTCTTCTCCGGAACCACTGGACCGATTTCAACCAAACTTGGCATGAAGCATTAATGGCTCAAGCACTACAATGTGTATATAAATCATGACCCTATGATGACCTTGACCTATTTTACGGCAAGGTCAACATAGGTCGCGAATGCATTTGAATGGGAAAAATTGTTAAATTGTCATTTAAAGGAAAAATCTTGCAGAAAATGAGCAGTAGGACTGAATATTAATGATTCTGAAAAAAAATTGGGCACCAGGGGCTCATCCCCCCCCCACCCCGGGGCAATATACATGTATATCTCCATAATATTCAAACATCTTCTCCTCTGAAACCGCTTGGCCAATCAAAGCGAAATTTTATGTGAAGCATCAATAGGAAGGGGTAACAAATATGTATATAAAAAATCCAGGTCACATGACCAAGATGGCCGCCATGCCCATATATGGTGAAAACCGTTCAAAAATCTTCTTCTCCAGAACCGGTTGACCGATTTCAACGAAACTTGGCACGAAGCATCGATGGCTCAAGCACTACAATGTGTATATAAATCATGACCCTGTGATGACCTTGACCTATTTTACGGGAAGGTCAACATAGGTCACTAATGCATTTGAATGGGGAAAACTTTTAAAATGTCATTTAAAGTGAAAGTCTTGCAGGAAATGGGCAGTAGGACTGGATATTAATGATTCTGAAAAAAATTGGACGCCAGGGGCTCATGTGCCCCCACCCCAGGGCAATATACATGTATATTTCCATAATATTCAAATGTCTTCTCCTCTGAAACCGCTTGGCCAAACAAAGCCAAATTTTAAGTGAAGCATCTATAGAATGGGGGAATCAATGTGTATATAAATAATCTAGGTCACATGACCAAGATGGCCGCCATGCCCATATATGGTAAAAACCCTTCAAAAATCATCTTCTCTGAAACCAATAGACTGATTTCAAGGAAACTTGGCGTGAGGCATCGATGGCTAAAGTACTCCAATGTATATATAAATCATGACCCTGTGATGACCTTGACCAAGTTTATGGCAAGGTCAACATGGGTTGCCTGTGCATCTGAATTGGGAAAACTGTTAAAATGTCATTTGAAGGAAAAAGCCAACAGGAAATTGGCAAATGGACAGAATATTGAAGATTCTGATAAAAGAAAATGGCCCAAGGGCTTATCTGCCCCTGCACTGGAGTTAAATACCATAATATTCAAACATGTTTATTGGTATATGCAGCTGATCTCAGGTGAGCGTTTACAGGACCATTGGTCCTCTGGTTCTTATTTTTGCTCCAAAACATAGATTGTGGGTACTCGTTAGAACTGCCTCTGTGAGGCGGTTCTAACATGTACCCGCAATCTATGTTTTGAGCAAAAATAAGAAAAATATCACAAATTACTAAGTACTGAAGATTTTCAATTTTTAGAACGTAAAAAATCTCTACATTGCATGGGCAAGTTTTCGTAATGAAAGTTTTTTACTCAGCTGTTTGATAACTGTAGGTATATGGTAGATGCAGCAGACCATGACAAGGTTGAAGCATCGAGGAACGAGTTACACAATCTACTAGATAAACCACAGTTACAGGGAATCCCTGTTCTAGTCCTGGGCAACAAACGGGACTTACCCGGGGCATTAGACGAAAAAGAGCTCATAGATAGAATGTAAGTCTGATTTGTTGATTTCATGTTTGAAATATGTTACACTCAATGTTGTGCATAGTCTTTTGCAGTAGCCTGGACATGAAACAAAATTCAGAAAGAAACCTTCAGAAGAAAACATCAAGGTTTTCCATATTAAATTAAATTTCTTCCAGTTGTTATAGAGGAGCCATCCAAACAGGTTTTCTGTTTGCTTAAATGTTGGCAAGCATCTCTTTCTGCAGCATTTCTTTTCAGTAAGAACTATTTCTTAAATTATTCTAGACATTAGCTCATGTTAAAGAAATTTATGCTCTTCTGGTCTTGAGGTTATAATTTTTAGCTCGACTGCACGAAGTGCATAGAGCTATTGCAGTCACCCCGGTCGTCCACGTTCCCGTTCCCGTGCGCGTGCGCGTTCCCGTGCGCGTCACACTTGCGTTAAAGTTTTCTAGAAGTCCATATCTTGACAACCACTCATCAGAAAGCATTCATACTTGGACCATAGATACCCTGTAGGGTTAGCTTTCATTCCATGGCATCGGGCCCCTGGGTCCAGGCCAGGGGGTGGGGCTGGAGGTTAAAATCTAGAACACCTTCAAAAATGGCAATTCTTGTGTTAAAGTTTTCTAGAAGTCCATATCTTGACAACCACTCATCAGAAAGCATTGATACTTGGGCCATTGACACCCTGTAGGGTCGGCTTTCATTCCATGGCATCGGATCCCTGGGTCCATGCCAGGGGGTGGGGCTAGAGGTTAAAATCTAGAACACCATTAATAATAATGGCTTTTCTGTGATATAGTATTCTAGAAGTCTATATCTTGAAAACTTTTTATCAGAGGGCTTTCATACTTGGACCATAGGTACCCTGTAGGGTTGAGTTTCATTTCATGGCATTGGATCTCTGGGTCCATGCCTGGGGGGTGGGGCTGGAGGTTAAAAACTAGAACACTGTAAAAAATAGATGTACTGCTGTGTAACTTTTACAAGGAGTAACTTATCATAATGCACTCATACATCATACACTTTAGGTTCCATGACATCGGACCTCTGGGTCGGAGTCAGGGGGGCGGGGCTAGAGGTCAAAATCTAGACCTCCCCGATTTTTTTTTTCTTTTTATTTCTTAATAGAAACAACTTGGGAAGATGGTTGGTCATTCATCTTTTGACTTTGTGACACTGACTTGTGTGTCATGACGGTAAGGGTCGGTTGACCTACTTTCCATGGTTCAGGGATTTTGCCTTATATCTTGACACTCAATTAGTATATTTTCTTACTTCTTTCAGATTATGAGTGAGTACGACCAGGCCTTTGACCCCAATATACTTATAGGTCACTGTGACCTAATTTCACGGTTCAGTGATTTTGCCTTATATCTTGACACTCAGTTAGTATATTTTCATACTTTTTTCAGATTATGAGTGAGTATGACCAGACCTTTGACCCCAATATACTTATAGGTCACTGTGACCTAATTTTACGGTTCAGTGACTTTGCCTTATATCTCAGCACTCAAGTGGTTTATGAACAAACTTCTTTCACACAATGTTTGCGTATGACAAGACCTTTGGCCCTAAAGTAGTCCTAGGTCAATATGACCTAATTTCACGGTTCAGTGATTTTCCTTTATATCTCGGCACTCAATTGGTATATGGACATACTTTTTTCACAATATGTATGAGTATGACAAGACCTTTGACCGTAAAGTATTCTTGGGTCACTGTGACCTAATTTCATGGTTCAGTGATTTTGCCTTATATCTCAAAACTCAGTTGGTATTTTTTCATACTTCTTTCCGATTATGAATAAGTATGACCAGACCTTTAACCCAAACATACTTATTATAGGTCACTATGACCTAATTTCATGGTTCAGTTATTCTGCTTTATATCTCAACACTGAATGGGTATATGATCATATTTCTTTCACATTATGAGTAAGTATCACTAGACCTTTGACCCTGAAATACTTATAGGTCAGTGTGACCTTTTTTCACGGTTCAGTGATTTTGCCTTGTGTCTTGGCACTCAGTTGGTATATGAATACACTTCTTTCACAATATGAGTGAGACCTCTAAATCTTAGGTAGTTATAGTTAACTTTCATGGTTCAGTGATTTTGCCTTATTGCATCAAGGCAAAAAGATGTATGAGCATCATGCTTTGGGTTACTGGTCGGGTTTGGCCTTATGTTTGACAAAGGTCAGAAGCAGTCGAGCACGCTGTCCTGCGACAGCTCTTATTTCATGCTCAGCTCAGCCGAGACTGAAATTTATCCTGCTCATAAATGTTAAAATGCCAACAGTTGTTGGCATTTTAACATTTATAAGCAGAATAAACTTCAGGCTTTGGTATTCTAAACCTGAATTTTCAATTTATTTGGGCTATTTCAGTATCTATGAGCACTCATCGGAGTTGAGCATGAAAAAAAGTTTCTATTTGTTGCAGGAATTTATCAGCTATTCAAGACAGAGAAATCTGCTGTTATTCTATATCATGTAAAGAAAAAGAAAATATAGGTACGTCACATTCATCAAGGTATTGTGTGTCATTTTCATTAGAACTTATGTCAAAACTTTATTTCCGCAGTCAAAACCACTTTAGTGTAAGTCCAAAAGAGTAGTACACCTCAACCTCTTTATAACACTATTGCTTGGGTCCAAGCCAATATCCGTGTTAGCTGTCCAATTCGTGTTATAACGAGAGTAAAATGTATAGACATATAGCAAAAATAGTCTAAATGGGGTCCAACAGTGATCAGTGTTATATCCAAAAACATTTTGTAACGAACCGTGTTATAAAAAGGTCCAGGTGTAATATGAAAACCTACTATCAAGTTAAATCCTCTAGAGCCTTATCCTGGACCCCATATCTTGAAATTTTGAATGGCAAAACCAAGATCTTACAACCAAAAGGAGAACCTGTGTAAGCAAATCATTTTTGTCTTGTTTTGTACACCTGAGATTTTGTAGCTGTGTTCAGGTTAAATGCCTCACCAAAAGCTACGGTAATACGGAGACAGGACCTTGATTTTCTGTCTCCTCAAAAAAACATGACCCTGGGTATACAGGGTAAGTAGCTTACTATTACATGACAGAATGTCTCACCTACATGTACCAGTGACTCCAACTGGTAATGTTAAACTTTCAAAAAAATATGAGCCGCATCATGAGAAAACCAACATTTTGCAAATTTGAAAGCAAAGGGGCAGATCAGCTTCGCAGTAACTGCTGAGCTGATCAATGCCTTTGTTTTCACTACACGGATAGTACAATTCCTCTGCTTTCTAAATCCAAAAATTCCAGCCTCTAGCCATTTGCTGTGTTTACATGAATACAGCTCAGTTTGTGTCAGACCTGTTCGGAAACCATATTCTTGGTATTCTCATGGTGCGGCTCAATTATTATAATGATTTTTGTTTCAGATATTACATTACAGTGGTTGATACAGCATTCGAAAGGACACTAGAACTAGCCATATAACATTGTCACTGTACAGCAATAGTATAATATATAACATCATGATACCTCGACGGAGGAAACCAGTCATTGTTAATGATTGTATAACATAAAATAGAGAGAACAAGTCATTCACAGAAAAATGTACAAGAGAGAACCAGTCTGACTGATATTACAAGAGAGGACCAGTCTGACTGATTCAAACTGAGAGGGAAACGGTCAGTGACATACAAACAACATGTGCCAAGGTTTGAAAGGAACAATGCAATAGAGTTGGATCAAGGTTATAGGATGATTTTATCTTCTCCATATAATCTATATATATAATGTTATAGGCACTCATTGATGATGCAACTCTATAGAGGTATTTGGAGAAGAATTACTCATGAGAAAACCAACAATCTGCATATGCGAAAACAAAGACGCAGATCAGCTTCGCGGTAACCGCGAAGCTGATCAGCGTCTTTGTTTTCGCTACACGAAAAGTACAGTTCCCCTTCTTCTTAAATCCAAAATTTTAAGCTTCTAGCCTGGTTCTGTGCTTGTACAGCCTGATTTGTGTCAGACCTGTTTGGAAACCACATTGTTGGTTTTCCCACGAGACGGTTTATATTATATCTACCCATTATCATCAGATAAGTTCAACTTGTCACTAAATATGAGCTGCATCATGAGAAAACATGTCTTTCGGGTTTCCAGCCTGGGTGACACAAACAGGCCTTTAAAGTCACAGAAGAAGGCTAGAAGTTTGAAATGATAGATATATTAAAGGAGAGGGATTGTACTAGCTGTGACTGTGAAGCAAAAACAAAGGTACATATCAGCTGTTTAGTTTCTGAATCACTGATTTGCATCTTTGTTTTCCCATATCTAAGGCTCATATGTTCCTGGCTTTCATGTAAACCTTGTGAATTCAATGGCTGTTCAATTGCAATGCAACAATAACATACGTGTATATGCTATTCAAGTTTTGCATATGAGCAAGAAAATTATAAGTGAATGAAATTATGGATTTGACACAAAGACAAGAATGAGCTGCTGAACAATGTAATATGATATCTTAATGGCAAATAAGGTCAGCTTGTATTCTGTTTCAGTAGGATCATGCAGGTTTTAATTAATTAATCCGAATAACCTCATCATCATCAACATTTTTGGTGCCAATTACACAGAATGGGTATTTTCTCATTTGCTTATAATTTGAATGGCTTTCTATCATTTTAAATGCACGAACAAATCTGGATCTTTGGTTGGACTCAAACCATTTATATAGCATATAGGCTGCTGGCCAGAGGGTCAATTGCTCCCCCCCCTAGGGAATTTTGCAGACATACTCTGTCTTAAAGAACAATTCAAGCTGAGTAAAATAAGAGATGTTTGCACCCTGAGCGTTGGGGCGTTATCCTGTAACAGCCTGTTACATACGTTACCTAAACAAAATTAAGAAATTATGATATGGTGTTTTCAGCTACAGAAAAATGACAATTGTTTATCATTTTACTCAACTTTTTCATACTGTCTGCTTGCTGTATGTCTATACTACATATCAAAATCATTTGAACAAAAATTTGACCCACACTTACTGTAACCTACATAACGTAATTTAAGATACCCTTTGAAAATACCACTTTTGAGTGATATCATTTACTTATACTGTTGCACTATGCATTTTTCCGAAGATATGAGATTTATTTCCATCAGCATGTTCAATTGGCAGATAGAAAAACCAAGGTTCGTTTTCCTATCATGTATATATTGCCTTTAATGAAGTATTTAGTAGCCCTACCCCCAGTTTCAAATGCGAACTATTTTATTGTAATGAACGTGAAGTATGTAAAATACTTGAAACTGGTGGATATATATCATAGTTTTTTGCTTATTTTATCATGACCCATGGCACTGAGGATCTGTAACTAAGTATCTTGGATCAAAGATTTTGATCCAGAATGTAACATATGTAACATACATGAAATGAATAACGAAGGGCATTGTACATAGCAGGAATGCCAGTACATGCCAATCTAATGCTCTATTCCATTAGATATTTTGCAAACATATATCTTAAATGACAATTCAAGTTTCCTCCAATAAGAGCTGTTTGCTTTATGTACATTGGAGTATGTGTCTGTTAAAGTATGTTACATATGTTACCATAATATGTTTTAAAAATAATGATATGGCAATTTTAGCATCAGAAAAATAAGATTTTTATTATTCCATTCACCCGTCTCATATAGTCTGCATGAAACATGTCCATTATCAACTCTAAAGTTGCTTGAGCAATGATCTGACACCTATAGTCAGGGTACCCACGCTTTTGTCAAAACCAAATTCCAGGACTTTTCCAGGCCAGTTGAGTAATTTTCAAGGTCTGATCACAACAAAATTCCAGGACTTTTCCAGGATCGTCAAATTTATAGCTCGCAACAAGAAACAGTTTTTCTTATCTGAAACAGTGGACCTCGGTAATTGGGAGTAAGGATTTGACTTTGCACGTTCTTAACTTTGAGAAACTATGTTTAAACAAACCTTTTCTCGAAATTCGAAAACGCATCCGCGTTAACTTGATCCGTGTGTATTCGGACTCCCTCGGCCAAACCGATTATTTCCCTTGTTCGGTTGGGTATGAAAGCCCCATCCCAGCTGTATATAAGACGGTACCGCAAAAAAGACCGGAATTTAGCGTCGCGCCCGAAAATATGATCAATAACGATCGATATTACCTATTTTATTGTTCACTTGTTCGCCGCTTTAAATCTTACACTTCTTTCTGGGCCTGACATTTCCAGGGCAAACCATATTCCCGGACGATTCACAGAAAAATGATGAAAATTACAGATTCCAGGGCTTTTCATGACCGGGAACACCGTTTTACTAATTCCCGGGCCTTTCCCGAATTCCCGGTAGCGTGGGAACCCTGTATAGTGTAATGTCTGTAACATATATTAAAATAACCCTTTCAAAATTAGCATTGTGAGTGACATTTTTTTTTTTTTTTTTTTTTTTTTTTTTAGCTTTTTTCAAATATATGTGATTTTTTACATTACCATGTTCAATGGAGGAGAAAGAAAATTCCTATTCTGTATATATTATACTAAATGAGTTATTTAGCAGTTGGACCATAGGTACTCTGTTTCATAAGCCAAACAGTTTCATAAGCCAAATATTGTATTGCTAACTACGTAAAACGTGTAAATAATCGTTTCTAATGGCTATATCTAATGTTGTTAATTATTTGTTTATATTTCATGCTTATGGAGAACTATAGTTCTGAGTGGGTGTCACCAAGTATCTAGGCTCAAACATCTTAATGAGGAATGTAACGTATGTAACATATATGTATGAATAAAGAATGATGTGGTCTACAGTAGATGTAAATTATGCTATTTCAAAAATAGTGTCAACACTTCACGTTTCCCTATGAATTATTTAGTTTTTGGTGTAAAACAAAACTAGAAATCTTATTTAGTTCTGATAATCATGTCTTTGGACCCCATAAATACTATTTTAAACGTTTAGAAATCTCTTAAAAATGCAGAAAAAATAGGGCATTACTACAAAATCGTTTGTACATGAACTGTTAATAGACCTAGAATGCTGAAAGTGGTATCAAATAAATGCGACGGCAATGGACTAATGCCCTCAGTCCTCTAAATACATCATCTGAATTTCAGTTTATGAATATTAATGAAAACTTTAGAAATTAGAGAAAATGCATAACAAATAAGCAGGTATACCTACAAAATGATTATGTTTTTCAGCAAGCTAAAGTCTGAATGTGCTGAAAATAGCAAGGGCAATTTTCTATCATCCTTCTATAATAAAAAGTCATTTGATGAGCATTAATAAAATATAATAGTTAAATTAGATGTTGGCAATTAACCGCCGAAGAATTGAGGCGGGGTCCCTATTAAACCCGATGAATCTTGGCTACTGGAAGACCTAGACAGCTGAAGTTGGTATCGACTGGTTGCTAAGACAATGTTCTTTAACCATATGATGTTATGAATAAATCATATGAATGTTTGTTTCATGAATTGCAACAAGAACTTCAGAAATAGAGAAAATTTGCAGAAACGTGAAGGGGTATACCAACAAAGTCACTTATATCTCCACTATCAATAGCTGTCGAGTAGTCAAAATGGCATCAAATGTTACTATTTGGTCACTTTAATAATGAATTGTTGTCATGTTATCACAAAATATATGAAGTTTTGTCATGTTGTCATGTTTACATACCACAAAACATATGAGGTTAAAGCAAAGGTACACGCGTCCTTTTGCTGGACACCCTTAATTTTTTGCTATTTTACCATTTTTATCAACGTTTTATGAATATCCATGAGAGTAAATCTGATATGCTTTGTAAATAAGAGCACTGGGAAATTGTGTATTGTCCAAGCAATTATCTGATACCAATTAAGCCCTCTAAGGCTATGAGCAGCCGGGATATAAGTAATTTTGTTGGTTTATCTCTTCATTTTTCTCTTATTTTCTCTTATTTATGAAGTTTAATTCTAATATTAGTGACCTTTATCAGATAAGAAGGTTTATATATCAGGTTACAGTGTTATAATTCATTGTCATAGCAATCATTTGATACCAGATTCAGTACATTAGTGCTATTAGTAACCTAGACACAAGCAAATTTTGTAAGGTATACCCTTTTATTTTCCGTGATTCTCTCCAGTCTGTAAAAATTGCATTAATATTCATTAAACTTAAAATAAGTTTATTCATTTATCAGACTAGAAGACAAATTGCATAGCCCAAAGCATCAAGCTGCTACAACTTTTATCATTTTAGGTCTATTGACATGCCAGGCACTAGTAATTATGTAAGTATAAATGTTATTTTTCCGTGATTTTCCAAACTTTTCATAGTTTTTTTTTATATCAATATTGGTAAATATGCAAATGAGATAATTTTCAAATAAACCCAAAACATTCTGTAAAATTGTCAAATGGTATCACTGGTGTATAAACTATGTGCAACGATGATAGCTTGGGTCTGAAAGACGTTTTTTATGGGGTTTTTAATGATTTTTTGGCCATTTTAATGTTTAAATTAAAATTCACAAATATGCAAATAAGGTAATATGCATAACTTACCTTAAGATGAAACGGCTATAGTGAAGACGCTTTAAAATGAAACCAAGTTCAGTGGTCTATGATAAGTCACAACCTATATATGATCAATTTTGTAGGTCAAATTAACCCCATGCGGTATTGGTAACACTGTAACATTACATGAAATCTAAATATAAACAACATGGCGTTACACCGTTACAACTGAGGCACATCTAGCAAATGAAAATAACACAAGCATGTCATTTTTACCTTGCACATTGGTGTTTGCAACTGTATAATCCACATAAACTATTACAGAAACCCTTATTTGTTTATAAATGTAAATTCGCATATTTTTGTTACATACGTTACACAAATTGAGAACCAGCTATGTCAACTTGATAAAATTATGTATCACACATATTGCCCTTGAAGAATCTTGCAGACAAATGGTAGAATTATGGTAAAACAACCTATTGTTCAATCCCAATCAAAGAATACTGCAAATATAATAAGCTGGTAACAGTTGTTATTTTTAAATGACCGTTACACCATTACGCCCCGGCGTACAATGTGCAAACATCTCTCATTTGAATGCAGATAACACAAACATGACATTCTTACCTTGCACATTGATGTTTGCAGATTTGTACTCCACAGAAACTATTACTGAAAACCTTATTTGTTTATAAATGTAAATTCGCATATTTTTGTTACATACGTTACATACGTTATACAGATAGAGACCAATATATGTCAACTTGATAAAATTATGTATCCAACATATTTTCCTCGAAGAATCTTGCAGAAAAATGGTAGAATTGTGGTAAAACAACCTATTGTTCATTCTCAATCAAAGAATTCTGCAAATATAATAAGCTGGTAACAGTTGTTATTTTTAAATAGCTGTTACACCGTTACGCCCCGGCGTACAAAGTGCAAACATCTCTCTTTTGAATCAGAAAAGACTGCTCTTTAAGATAGACTATGTCTGCAAAATTCCCTAGGGGGGGGGGGGAGCAGGACCTTTTTCAGCCAGAAGTCTAATATATGATTTGCCAAGTACTTTATATTTTCTAGTCTAAAATAGACCCTGTTCGTTCATGAATTAATTGCAGGGTTAATAAAATGTTACACTCAACAGGGTTATCAAATTGTCTGATAAAACGAGTTTGAAGACTTAAACATCCCTATGACTAAAGATATTAAGACACAGCATAATCTCCAGCTTGACTACATTTCTTTGCCTGCTCCATACTATTACATTAAAAGGGCATTTGGTTTTGCAGTACCCTTCTGGTCTGGCATAGGCTTTGTCAACATCAGGAAAACATGTCCATGAAAAGTATACCCCATCAAACCCCAATTTTATATAGTTACACTGGGGCTTACAGAGTATACCTAGTCAAGTTCTTTCTTTTTTTTTAATCCAAAACATAGATTGTGTGCACTGGGTAGAACTGAGGCAGTTCTAAATTGTACCCGAAATCAATGTTTTGAGCAAAATTAATAAAAATATCAAATTTTTCTATTGAAATTTTCTATTTTTACGTCTGAAAAAGTTGCATGGGCTTGTTTTCATAATGAAGCAAGAAGTTCATCAATATGGGTAATTCATCCTTCAAACATGATGTTATGTTTCAGTTTGTTATTGTATATATTGAATGTCTGAGTAAAATGAAAGGCTGTGTTTTAATAGTTGACCAATGAGATACATATTTTTTACATAATGAAGGGATAATTTTGCAGTTTGTCATGAGAATTGATACATGAGCTGCCCCATGGGAAAACCAACAATCTGCATAGGCGAATACAAAGGCGCAGATCAGCTGATCAGCGCCTTTGTTTTCGCTTCTCGGATAGTACAATTCCTCTTCTTCTTAAATCCGAAATTTCGAGCTTCCAGCCTGCTTCTGTGACTGTACGGCCTGATTTGTGTCAGACCTGTTCGGAAACCACATTGTTGGTTTTCCCACGAGGCGGCTCACATATATTCCACCATATTCATTGTGGCTGTTTAGTAGCATGACCTCTAGCAGTTTAAGTGGGCTCTTCCAACATGTTTTATTTGACAATTTTCAAAACATCACCTTTCATTTATCACAAAATATATATCTTATGTGGTCTGTTGTACCATTTAGTATGTGTGTATTGAAAGAACAACATTCCTTTTATATTTATGAAATTACAGGCGTGCATGTATGGTACGTTAGAGTAAAACATGATCATAAGTAAGATTTTACATAGATGTGTTATTTAATTATATCATTGATTCCCTATCACATAGGGCACCAGCTATTGAAGCCAAATGTGCAGTTTTGCTTAAGTCATATATGTACATATACATGTAGTTAGAAATAGGTGGTATTAAAGTCAGACATACTGTATATCAAAGCATGTGTTTAAAAATCTGTTAATGGTCATGATACATGTAGAATATCAAATGAGCCACCGCGTGGGAAAACCAACAATCTGCTTATGCGAAAACAAAGACGCAGATCAGCTTAGCGGTGATCGCGAAGCTGATCAGCGCCTTTGTTTTCGCTACATGAATAGTACAATTCCTCTACTATCCAAAATTTACAGGGCGGTTTGTGTCAGACTTGCCACGCACAGGCTCAAATAATACCAAAATTCATTACTTAAATGGCTTGTATGAAAGTTTACATTGTCATGATTGTTACACAACGTTATACATGCACAGATTGTGTGCATTCTCAGTGCTCAGTCTGATGAGTGTGAATTATATTTGCTTTGCAGTTTAGACTATGAGTACTTTTTCAACTGACTTGCATCAGGATAAAGTTTCTGTGTAATGCATACCCCCTTATACCCAACTTTTATATAGCAAAACTGGGGTATACAGGGGTATACCAAATATTGAAAAACGAAAATAAAAATAAAATCCAGTATTTCTATTTTCAAATTTTGCTAAGTTTTTCTGTCGTAGATGGGTGAAGATGAGCATCTTCACTGTGAACATGATATTTGCAATGCGATGTCTCCACATCGTACTAAGTCAGCCACACGTTTGATGTGTCAACATTACTGCATACACAATGTTTTTTATGTAAACATAAAAATCACCTGAAAGCAAAATAAGCTGCCACATTGGAAAACCAATAATCTGCAAATGTGAAAACAAAGACGCAGATGAGCTTTGAGATAATCACGAAGCTGATCAGCACCTTTATTTTCGCATTAGGGAAAATCCCTTTTCTCTTTAAATTTGAATTTTTAGGCTTCTAGCCTGCTTCTGTAACTGTACAGGCTGGTATGTGTCAGACTTGGTCGGAAACCCAGATTGTTGGTTTTCCCACGCAGGGGCTCAAATAATATTGCATATCTCTAACATCTTCCGATATGATCATGCTTCCCATATTGATTGACAGTATAGCAGGTATGGAGTTTTTTTGGTAGGCAGTCATGACTTATTAAAGATACAGGAAGAACCTTTGTGATGTACTAGTTTATCCTCTTAGCTTTTTAAACCAAGAGTTGTGGGTTTGGTCCTGGTTTTCCAACTATGTACATGTATGTGGTGGGTTTGCTTCTAATAATTACATAATGATTGTATATGAGCCTGTGCATGACAAAACCAACAATTTGGGTTTCCGACCAGGTCCAACACAAACCAGCCTGTATAGTCACAGAAGAAACCCAGAATCTTGAAAATTTGGAAATAAGTAGAGGAGGAAATGTACTATCCGTTTAGCGAAAACAAAGACGCTGATCAGCTTCGCGGTTAACGCGAAGCTGATCTGCGTCTTTGTTTTCGCCCAAGCAAAGTGTTGGTTTTCTCTCGCACAGGCTCATATTTGAAAGAGAAATACACAAATTGCCTTTGTATAACCTGCAAATGCATTCCATATTTGATATACTGGTACTGCTTTCCATTCATGATTTCATGTACTTGTAAGATTCACTTTACTTTACACATATAAATGGATAAAAGATTGCACTCACAAAACTGCACAAAATTGTATTGTTATTTTAAGATGTTTATATTAGAATTAAAGTGTTGTTATGTATTGTTAAGTGCTATTTTCATTTCTTTATTTTCTCTTCTTTTTTCATTTGTGTCAGACTAAATAGATTGTGTTAAAAAGTTACAAGAATAAAATTTTTTTCAACAAGTTCCGTTTTGACAGAAAGAAGCTACGTGTATAGTTTTGATTTTCCAACAAACCATGCGTAGTAGAAAAAAAGAATGCAAAATCAAAATGAGTTATTTTAAAGAAGAAGGAAAATGTCTTCTTGCTTTAGGTACACCATTTTTTCTATATTTATATGGCTTATCTTTTAATGTCCCTTCATTGTTTGTGTTTGTTGTTCATTTGTACGTTGATGAGTTATGGCATGAAACCATTAAATTGTGGGGTGTCAAAGCGGTGTTATGGTAAACCCTCGTTCAAGGATTCTCAGTCTTCATGAAAAGAGCCAGTCTGTTGGTCAAAACCAGCAAAATTTCATTCTGTCAGACCAGATAGATTGTAAGTCTGGCAAAAATTACCAAAATTACAATGATAACATTTAGAACTGTCCTACAAAATTGAGGGCTGACCTGCAAAAAATTGCAGCCTGCCAGACAGCTGTCCAACAGCTGAAAAAAAGATTTTTGGGAGACTGGATTTTGTCCAGGCCTGACCCTAACTGGCCCACACAGATCAAGTTAGTGGCTAAAGCTAAAAGAGTTTGAATTACCTTCTTGTTAGATTTTGTTGGTTTGTTCATGTCATGACTCATTACGTTACATGTAATACTCATAGAGCGCATTAAAACAAGGGCTAGTTTGCAATGTTTTATTGTAGTGGTGCATCAATTTCAATTGTAGTTTAAGTATGATTATTTTTGCTCCGTCATGAGAAAACCAACAATACCAACAATTGCGTGCAATCTGGTCTGACACAAACCGCACTGTACAAGCACAGGTTGAACTTTCAGATTTAGGAAGAAGAGGAATTTCACTATCTGTGTAGCGAAAACAAAGGCGCTGATCAGCTTCGCAGTTACTGCGAGCTTCGCAGTTACTGCGAAGCTGATCTTCGCAGTTACTGTGAAGCTGATCTGCGCCTTTGTTTTCGCATATGTAAAATGTTGGTTTTCTCATGACGTGGCTCCTTTATATTCACAGCTTGAATCCATGTTTTACCCTGTATAAGACTAAATGCAACAGATAGCATTATTGCAGATTCTTGCATTACAGTTCTTTGTGCGAGTATTACTGTGCGAGTATTTTGACGAGACAAATTCTGCTCGTGTTATCATCCATGATTGTGTTACTGGCAAATTTAACAAATGAGCCGCCTCATGAGAAAACCAACAAACTGCATAGGCGAAAACAAAGGCGCAGATCAGCTTCGCGGTAACTGCGAAGCTGATCAGCGCCTTTGTTTTCGCTACATGGATAGTACACTTCCTCTTCTTCTTAAATCCAAAATTTCAAGCTTCTAGCCTGCTTCTATGCTTGTACAGCCTGATTTGTGTCAGACCTGTTCAAAAACCACATTGTTGGTTTTCCCACGAGACAGCTCAAATGTTCTTCAGAAAAGCATTATCATCTTTTTGCATGATACATGTTTTTGAACTAGTGATCCCATTCAGCCATGAGAAGTAAATCAGGAATAAAATTAAACCTTTACAGCAAAGGTAAAAATTCCTTTCTGGGCCCAGTTGTTCAAAACTAACGACGTCGTTAGTTAACGTTTCGTTAAAATTTCAAACATTAATATTAAAAATATTTTTGTTGAAAAAATGTGAGAATCCTTTGCACTGCAAAGGATTCTCACATTTTTTCAACAAAAAATAACAGTGTATTTTTTAATTTAGCTGATATTTGCTTAACAAATTTATGTATTAACGATATCGTTAAGCTAACGATGCTTTGAACAACTGGCCCCAGATTGCTATTTATGATGTTAGTTGTGTAATTTAGTAACTTGACCAGTTCAGTTACTTGTGAAACAAGGTAATTTTGCACACAATATCCAAAATAATGCACAAGCTTTCTTGTTCTGCCCTATTATTTTTTTCATGTTTATTTATTGTTTATGTATCTTATTGCTAGGTAAAAAGAATGAAATAAAACAGAATTGTTGTACTTTTTCAAAGATGAATATGAAATATTAAATTTTCAGTAACATACATGTAAGAATTTGTGTAGTATTATTTCCTTTCCAACACTTCACAAGACTCAAAATAACATTACAAGATTTTGCTCATGCGTTGGTGGTTTATAGTCTGTTATCCACTCTCAGTGAATGTTCAACTGACTTCCACATTAACTCCCCTGGTCACTGAGATGTATGTCGACCGCTAACACAAGGCTCATCAGGCAGACACGGTACATTGGCAGGTACCCATTTATAAATACAATGTATCTGTGGGATTTCCAACCAGGTTGACGTATATTGGACTTGATACAGATAATAATATGTTATAAAATCTTGAGTTTACTACAAAGCAGTTAATCTAAAATTAAGATATGAATCAATCTAAACATACATATTAAAATGTAAAGAATCAAAAATAACCTAATGAACTTGTGGGTAGAATACAACATATTGGCAAACGCCAACAACGCTGCAAGGAAACCGAGTAACGTTGTTTTAGTCCCTTAGATGACCCAGGTAAAAATAAAATTCGCTGCACCCCCAGAGGTACCAAGGTTGCTATATACCACATTGTAGGTATTTTTATGCTGAATTCAATGCACAATGTTGTCAGTCTGGCAACCTGTGCAGAAAGTTTGTAAACACGATTTTGTGGCCAGAGTATGATAAAATCTATTTTTTTCCACCAAATATGAAAACGCGATCATAGTGCATCCCTGTTTCATGTCTGTAAGTTACTGATAGGTCTAATGATAGGTCTAATGACTGTTTTAAAAAGTATTAAAAGGGTGGTTATCTTTGCAGGAAGTTTTTATGGCCAAGGTATGACAAAATCTAAGTTTGTACCAAATATCAAAATTTGATCATAGTGTTTCATGTATGTCACTTGCTGATGGTTTTAATGACTCTAAAACAAAACATTTGAAGACGCCTGATAGCACTAACGAAAGTATATGACAATGAGTTGTTATGTTTCAAGGTTGACATATAGGGGGATACCACCCCTTGAACCATATTGGTTTTTGGGTGAAAAACGAAAATAACACAAAAATGGCTAACATATTTAAAACAATTTATTATATGGCAAGTGATGAAATATAGAGAAATATGTATCAAATATAACCAATATTTGAAAAAGTTATATTTTCACATGTGAAAATATAAAAAAAGTTTTATTTTCACGTGAAAATATAAGATTTGGGAATACGCAAATTACGATTCCACCGTTTTATTTCTAATTTATACATAACTTAATTTCATAATCTATGCTATTGTTGACGCAATGAACGTTCACACACAATAGCGACGTAATGACGTGACGTAATGACGTCCTTTAGGATTTTGACGTCATATGCTTTAGCGCGCAACATTACAATGACTACATGCAATATAATAAAAAGAAAATTCAAGTTTTTGTCGTGAATATGACTTTTATTTCATGTCGTGAAGTGAAAAATTATTTATTTTATACTTTACAGTGAAACCCAATGTATATCAAAACTTGATAAAATTGGTATTTTCATTGATATGAAATTTCACTGATATCAAATCTCACTGATATCAAAAGTCACTAGTGACTGATATCAGCCTATATCGTCACTGTAATGACGTCAGATTTTTTGGATTACTTCTGACGTTTCCATTTACTTGACGTCATTAAATGTGTCTCACTCCAGAAATTCAAACGCCAATAACTCCGTTATTTATGAACGAAAACATAAAGTGTGGGTATTCATTTTCTTAGTTAGAACATAAGGAACAATGTGGTACCAAAATTATTCGTGTTTTCAAAAATTTTTTGTTTTTGCATTTTCACCGCCTACCTTGTGCATTGGAAAATGCCTGTGCATTGTATAAAATAAAAAGAAAATTTGCTTTTTTTCGGTGAATACCAAATATATTTCATCTCGTGAGTTGACAACATAATAATTTTCACTCGTGCTGCGCACTCGTGAAAATTCTGATGTTTTCAACTCACTCGATGAAATATATTTGGTATTCACCTCAAAAAAGCAAATATCCTCTATATATTTCATTCGTGCCTTTGGCACTCATGAAATATAAAAAAATTTCACTTCACTCAATGAAATAAAACTCATATTCACTCCAAAAACTTGAATATCCTCTATTTATGCATTTATAGTTCATATATTTGGCTTTTCATTATGCAATATATAACAAATAGCATACTAGTCGATAATAATAATAATAATAATAATGATAATAATAATAATCAAATGAACACAATTGCATGTATATTAAAAACCTATAACAAAGTAATTAACACATGAATCATTGCAATTATGAATGGAATGTTTTGACAACATCAGTGACTACAAACAACTGTTCGATACCGTTCTTATTTTACCCAAAATCCCAATATTTAAATAATTGAATTTGCATATTCATGAATATTAACCAATGTTTTGAGAAATGGACTTTCCCAACATTATCATTTGGGTGAGCTCAGTTCCAATTTCAGGGGCATCAGCTGTGATTTTGTTTTCATTTTCAATGCAATTCCTTTTAGCAAACAGAAAAGCCCCACACATGGGGTGATACATTTGGGGCTATACTATTTGCATATGTCCAAAAGGGGACAGCAGGCTTATACTGTATGAATTAATATATGAAATCAGAAAAAAGTAGCGGAAAATTAGGAGTACATACAAAATGGCATATTTTTTTTTTTACTTGCTGCAAGGACATGGCAATTTAAAATTAATGCCTAACATTTTAAATAATTTAATTTGTAGATTCATGAATATTTATATTAAAAAATAAGCAAATGGAGAATCACCTGGCCAAAAACACTTGTTCCTGGGCTATTTATAGACCCGGGATGCTGAAAGTGGCATCAAATGAATCCTATGGCAATGCACTATTGCCTTCAAATCTGGTATGAGAAAAAAGGTACAAGTAGGCAAAGATCAGGAAAAGGCGCAATCAGAAAAAGATTCCCACTCCAAAAACCGAGGTGGGAAAAAACCAAACTACCAATCAGGTACTTATACCATGAAACATATCGTAAGCCGAATGAGCAGCTATTTTCCCAATAGGTGGCCACTCAGTTACCATAACTTAATTAACTAAAAATATGAAAACACACATAAGGCGCCAACAGCACAAAAAAATTTATACACCAAGACATAAAACAAAAGGAACCACCACAGAAGTATCGACTTGGAACGATCAGTAACACAAAGTTACTGGCGGGCTTAAACCGGTTTTACATGGCCATAACCTCACCCTCAGCTTCTGCAGTGGTTCATAACAGTTAGTTATTCGGTCCTCGTGGTGAATCTCTAACTAGTCAAGCCTCAGATTTTTAGTTCATGGATGCTAATAAGAACTATAGTAATTGGAGAAGAACAAGTAAGTTAAATGTTTTACCTACAAAATAACTTGTGTATCTAGTCAAAGAAATGCTGATAATTGCTGAAAATGAATAAAATCTTAAGAAATAGGAGAAACATGTGAAATAATTAAAGTGGTATACCTATAAAACCACATGTGTATCTTGGCTACCGATAATCCTTTACAGCTTAACTTGCTATCAAATGAATGCTAGGACAATGTACAATGACAATGTTGTATAAAATATGATTCTTTGTTTCACAATTATTCATAAGAATCTTAGAAATAAGAGACGAATCACAGAAAAATGAAGTGGATATTCCAATAAAATCATGTATAACATAACTACCAATATACCCAAAGAGCTAAAATTGGCATCAAATAATTGCTATGACAATGTATCATTGCCATATGGTCAAATATACACAGTTTGTAGGATATCAACCAAGATACATGTTATTCTGACGAAGGGTAATATCAAATTTTCTATTTACGTATATCCAAACATTTTGAAATTATATGCAATAATCACAAAACTTTATCTAGTGTAGTTTCTTATATCAGAAAAATGGACAATAATGCATGATCCTAGTACTTTTTGCACCATTTCAGCCCTCTAATGCTATCGACAGTCGAAATCGGAGTGATCTTGTTAGTATACCCCCTTCAGTTTTTGTGTGATTTTTTCAAGGTTCTTATAAATATTATCAACAAAAGAAAGAGACAATTACATCAGATACCATGGTTATATTGAACTGTCCTAGCTTTCCTTTTATACTAATTCCGCCTCTCTTGGGCTATCATTAGCAAAGATACATGCGGTTTTATAGCTACACCACATTCTTCCGCATTTGTTCTCCAGTTCCTCGATTTTTTCATAAATATTCATGACACGAAAATCAAATGACTTATATACTATAGCGTAAGGTGATACAATATAACACGAGCATACTCCTGAAACCATTTTCAGCCCTTTAGAATCTTTCTTTGCCCAGATATAAGCCTTTTAGCATCTTTTTTTCAGATATAAGTTGTTTTGTAAGCGAAACTGTTAATTGTTTCCAGTTTCTTCTCAAATTTCTCAAGCTTAATTAACATTCATGAAACTGAAAACTAGCTATGCATATGTCTGACTTGAAGGCAAAAGTGTTTCAAGACATAGTATTCATTTGAATTAACTTTTAGCATGCCCGGGTCTATTAACAGCCCTGGAACAAGTGATTTTGTAAGTATAACCTCTATTTTTGGCAATATTTTCTCAGAGTTCTTATGTTTTATAAATTCTCATGAATTTGCAAATTCAATTATTTCAAATATTAGGCATGAATGTAAAATTGCTATGTCCTTGTATTACTATTATACTAATGATAGTATTCTGGAGCATGTTGTTGCTTTAGATATGAGTAATTCCATTCTTTAGAATCACATTGCGGGTGACTGTGGAAAGTATTCAATTTTGCATAATGCAAATGTTTTCATTGTTGAGGACAGTATTTGTTTGCATTTAGGCGGTCCCTCTGACCAATCTCGCAGTCATAAAACTTGTGCTAGGTATATGTGTTATTATCCACCCGAAACCCTTCAATGGAATAGTCTTTCCTTTGTTTTTTTCTGTAATTTTCAATTTTTTAATTAATTTTCACAATTGTGAAAATGAGAAAATATCCATGTAGGCCCATGACATCAATAAATTTGTCAATTGATGATATTACTGGTGTAAAAACAATGCGTCACAATGATAGGTTGGGCCTGAAATTAGTTTATTAATGATTTTAATAATGTATCTGTTATTCTAATGATTTAACTAAATTCATGAATATGTAAATTGAATAAACTTACCATAGGCTTCTATAATACCAAATAACACGAGTGCTTATTTAACCTTCACTGCACACCGGGATGTTTTTTTTTTTTTTTTTTTTCCGTAGCTATCAAATTGTTCATTGTCCATGTAATGCAAAATAGATTTGTCCTCAAACATAAACTGCATGATTTCCATAGCAACCATCAACACGATTTTCGATAATGGGGATATACCTACCAAAAACATTCGTATCTCCATGGTTGCTTACCATAGACCACTAAACATGTTCTCATTTTAGAGCTTTGACATAGCCATTTCTTTTTGTTAAGAATAACATATCTATAAAGCAAATCATAACTATACTGACAGAGTTTCCAGCAAATGCATATTAGCAGACCAATGACAAATGCACTTTAGTAGACCAATGACACCAAATAAATAGATAAATAAATAAATAAATAAATAAATAAATTATCTTTTTTATTAATTAACCAAGTTACACGGCAAACGTTTACAAACAAAGTTCAATCCAGCAGCCAAAACTATATACCGAATTTAATTCAAACATAGCCCCAATACTTACATGTCAATCCCGAACGACGAACTTTACATCTACAATTGAAGGAGGTATATATGCATACCGACAAGACTTGTCAATATACTCTGGAGGGAGAAGTTGGTCAGTGTAGGAATAAGATTTAATGAACCAACAGGCTGTTTCCATGCATTAACAAGAACAAAAATGACAAATTAAAAATCTTATTTTATTGTGCACAAGTAACCCCACCCACCAAAGACAAATTAAAGTATTTTGGTATGGTTTCTGAAATAAATCGATCGAAATGTTTTATTGTGTATTATCTTATCATTATCATAACATTTTTGTTGTAAATTTGAGTTCATACATCCAAAAGAACATTGTTTGAAGACAATTTTCGTTCAACCTATGGAATTCATGTACTTTACATTTTCTCGCACCCCTTCCCTGCATTTGCGTGTTTACACGGAACCTGCACAGGTTTACAGCTTGACAACATTGTGCATCGTGTTCAGCATGTTTCAAGCTTTAAAATGATGTATAGGAACCTTGGTACCTTGGGGGTGAAGCGAACTCCGAAAATAGCCCACATATTTGATTTCATCTAAGGGACTATTTATACTGGTCAACGCCATGATTTAACGTCGACGATCACGTTTGGTAAAATATACCATTAACATTAAAATGTGCTCTCAAACTACATGTGTGTGTATAAAACCGTTTTAACAAGTAGCAAAATTTTTTCTTTGAGCAATTATTCAATGGTTCAAGTTAAAGTGTTATCATCCTATCTGCATATGCGAAAACAAAGACGCAAATCAGCAGTGCGTGCAATAATTGCACAACTGATCAGCGTCTTTGTTTTCGCTACTTAGATAGTACAATCCCTCATCTACGTAAATCAAAACTTTCATTTGTGTGACTGTACAGGTCGGTTTGTGTCGGAGCTGATCGAAAACTGTAGGTGTTTCAAGTTACAAAGTCAGTGTTATCATCCTATCCGCATATACGAAAACAAAGACTCAAATCAGCAGTGCAATAATTGCACAACTGATCAGCGTCTTTGTTTTCGCTACTTATTTCAGAGAAAAAGATACTCTAATTATAAAAAGTAATTGGTTCTATAAGATAAGGCCGTACTACTGGCCAATCCTTATAGGAAAGGCTAATCGTACAGAGCCGTATCTTTAGCCTGTATTGGCTAGGGATACGCGCCCGTATCTTTAGCATATTGGCTAGGGTAGCCTATATTGGCTAGGGATACGGGCCCGTATCTCTAGCCACTGCCTTATAAATACACTTGGGTGGAGATTTTTCAGCTGTAAAAATTGAAAATGACCATATAGGCTCAAAGTTGCAATAGCAAATAAGAAGACAATATTGGAAAAAGATTTTATGACATAGTTATAAAGCTAAATAATATTTTTAAAATATGACCATATAACGCCAACATCTGCGGCTTCCACAATGCACATTCCTTCTGTTCAAATTAATGTTTAATCCCAAACCTAATATTAACTCGTGTGTGACTCAGTACCATTGGCCAACTGACATATTTTGGAGTGGGACTTTCGTTCTGATTTTGCAAGTTACTTTTACCTTTCCAGCCCAGCTTTTAACATGCTTATGAGACGGTGTATGAAACTTCATGTAAAAATTAAAAATTCTGGCGAGGTGCTCAGTCAATGGAAATGTAGAGGGTTCCGTGCGGCGAGCGTGTCCACATAAGATCTTTCTACTTTGTATACCTCATTGCCACATAATCTGATAAAACACTTCTCGATTTGAGAGAGTGGACCTTCAAAAGAGCATTAAAAAAACTACGGTTCATTTTATTTGGCCTGTAATGACAAAGGCTTTTTCACTTCCTCTGACCAAAGTCGATGGATCCGGATCCGAGACTTTGGTCATGTCAGAATGTATGCGGCCCCTTATCCTATTTCCTGGATAATATATTAGATTTGGAAACCAGTTATACAGACAATTTGTTGGAATTCCGATACAAATTGCGCCCCTTTCGTAATCAATTTTTTATACTGCTACAAAGATATTTCACGGATTCTCTTACTGACCATGTGACAATCAAGCTGATGTTATCGAGGCTTTTCGACTTCCAGGTTCTTCGAGACGATGACCTATTGAACATTGACAATCCTTACTCCACCTGAACTACAGCTGAATAAAGCCAACACCACAGATAATGAAACCTTCTATTGCAAATGGATTTGTTTCTTCTAAAATTTATCATGACTTTGATTTTGATATAGTAAATGGTAAATTTTCCGTTTGTTGGATGATGACGTTCCCCG
Source organism: Rugalucina vietnamica (assembly GCA_964017185.1). Taxonomy (NCBI): domain Eukaryota; kingdom Metazoa; phylum Mollusca; class Bivalvia; order Lucinida; family Lucinidae; genus Rugalucina; species Rugalucina vietnamica. The sequence goes on from OZ024875.1 coordinate 48,521,058, forward strand.
CCGTGTTTCTTTAATGGTGTATACATTTCGCAACTTATTAGGCTTGCCAGAGTCTGCAAACATCAACGCGCGAAATAAATGTTTAACAGCCAAATTCCTCCAGCAGGGCTATCGGTATCACAAACTTCGAAAAACATTTCTGAATTTTATCGTAGACACTATGTAAGACGCTTTTATCTGAGGGCCTTTCGGAACCAGAATTCTATGGTGGCTTGGTTTACAAATTCAAGTAATTCATATGAAGGAATGATTTTTCTTATCAGTTTAAGAAAAAAAAATATTATATATACGTTACAAACGGAGGCCTATAGGATTGAACTTTAATGTTATGCGACAATCTGCATGCTTAGTTATTAACCCAAACATATTTGATAACTATGCTGCCAGTGGGTCGGCCGTCAGACTATATGATGGCCCCGACTTAAAGTTATTCATTTTAGTTGGTTGGAGCTGGAGCTTCTTGTCTTTTGCTTGGCTCATCGTGGTTCAACTGCACGGCTACCAATCCAGCTCTTTCATAGCAAAATGCAATGATAATAAATTCATTTGCGGTACTTCCCACTATGCAGCTGCGGAGTTCGAAACGTGTAATTAAGCAACTTCGTGTCCTCTAGTTTTATTATCAATTACTCCTTTTTTAAGACATCTTTCAAAAATCAGAGAATGACATGATGTGGGTAATTTATCTAGCTTTTTTCACCTCCAGTCGATCTGCTGAAAACATATCACGTGGTCTGAAATCACTTTTGAAGTGAGTGCAACACATGCGTTTTTAGCTCACCTAAGCCGAAGGCTCACAAGGTGAGCTTATAGGATGGCCATGATGCGGCGTCCGTCCGTCCGTCCGTCGTTCGTCGGCGTCGTCCACAATTTCAAAGATCTTCTTCTCTGAAACCGCTTGGCCGATCTAGTTGAAATTTTATGTGGAGCCTCCTTGGGTAGTGCAGTGATCTATAATACAAATCTACTGTCCCTGGGTAGTGGCATTTCAAGTTTGATCGCGAAATCCAGGTCACATGACCAAGATGGCCGCCACGCCCATATATGGTAAAAACCCTTCAAAAATCTTCTCCAGAACCGGTGGGCCGATTTCCACGAAACTTGGCATGTAGCATCGGGGACTTCAGCCCATCATAGTTTGATAAATGATATGACCCTTGGATGACCTTGACCTATTTTACGGCAAGGTCAAATTTGGAAACATAGGCTTTTACATGGGAAAAAGTGAAAACTATGGATTTTTTGAAAACTATTGCAGCCTGAGGCCTGAAAAGTGGTAGATGCAAACAACTAATGGAGTAGATGAAGGTATATGATTAATTTAGGTCAAGGTCATCTCTTGACCTTGGCCAGTCTGTCGTCCATACACACTTTTCAAAGATCTTCTTCTCTGAAACTGCTTGGCCAATCAAAGTGAAATTTTATGTGGAGCATCCATGAGTAGGGGAGACGAAAGTTTGATTGCGAAATCCAGGTCACATGACCAAGATGGCCGCCACGCCCATATATGGTAAAAACCACTCAAAAATCTTCTTCTCTAAAACCGGCAGGCCAATTTTCATGAAACTTGGTATGTAGCATTTGGAACTCCAGCCCATCATAGTTTGATCAAATGATGACTCTATGATGACCTTGACCTATTTTACGGCAATTTCAATTTTGGAAACATAGGCTTTTACATGGGAAAAGTGAAAACTATGGATTTTTTGAAAACTGTTGCAGCCTGAGACCTGCAAACAACTAATGGAGTAGATGAAGGTATGTGGTTAATTTAGGTCATGGTCACCTCTTGACCTTGGCCAGTCTGTCGTCCATACACACTTTTCAAAGATCTTCTTCTCTGAAACTGCTTGGCCAATCAAAGTGAAATTTTATGTGGAGCGTCCATGGGTAGGGGGAACGAAAGTGTGATCGCGAAATTCGGGTCACATGACCAAGATGGCCGCCATGCCCAACTATGGTAAAAACCACTCAAAAATCTTCTTCTCCAGAACCGGCTGGCCGATTAACGCGACTCCAGCCCATCATAGTTTGTTGAAATGATGACCCTAGAATGACCTTGACCTATTTTACGGCAAGGTCAATTTTGGAAACATAGGCTTTTACATGGGAAAAGGCGAAAACAATGGATATTTTGGAAACTGTTGCAGCCTGAGACCTGAAAGTTGCTAGATGCAGACAACTAATGGAGTCAATGAAGGTAAGTAATTAATGAAGGCCAAGGTCATTTGTTGACCTTGACCCAAGGTCATTTAAATGAGAAATCGTGAAAAAAATCAAGTTTTTAAATCCACGAAAATAAATCGCCGCGAAAATGACCCTGTTATATAGCAGAGATAAAGATGAATCTAGTATCTGTATATGTCTCTGTATATAGATAGCCGCGAAAAAAGTTGGTTTACAGTAATGGATAAGTATGCATATGTATGTTGAGACCGGTATTTTTATTCAGTTTTACGCCCCTTTCAAGATTATTTCAGCTTATATGAGACGGGCCAATCAGTAGATATTAAATGCAAATATGCTTTGATTTGCACTCCACAGTATATACCCACCCAAGACAGGGGTTAGAAATGATGAATCATTATTTACAAACCCCTGCCTGAATACATCCAATTTTCTGCTATTAGAACTATGCGGAAAAACCTGTTCTTGAAGTGAATGACCTGGATTTTCCAAATTAACAACCAATCAAAAAGAACTTCTTATACAGAAGACAATAACTGCGCTATTAATAGGTACTAGCTGCAGAAAGCTAAAACATATGAATGGATCAGATAAATCATATAAAATCAATACAATGCATGAGCACATGCATTTTGTTTCCATTGCAATATCTTCTGTTTATAGTCTAGTTTCTTATGCACACAAGTCATGTTGCAAATTATACTTCAAGTGTGCATTTTAGTGCACAGAAGCATCTAGCAGGCGACCTTTTGAACTGTATGTAACCCAGATTCTACCTGGGGTTACCGTGGTATTGATTAAGAATTTCAAATAGACCAATAAGAAATGGTGATACTTATGGCTTGGCAGTTTCTTATAAACAATAGCAAATATATCAGTGTGTTAGGTCAGTGGGCTGAATGAATGAGGAATTCAGTAGGCACACTGACAATGGGAGTGTACACAGTATACGAACAACCCCCGTATGGGTAGTATCACGAATTGTCGGACCGCCCCCCCCCCCCTGAAATGACCAAAGTCACTCCAAATATAGGCCTCTAAATTTTCTAAATTTTCTAGCTTTGATAATTATATTTGCATCTACTATTCCAAATTTCAATTTAGTCCCCCCCCCCCTTAAATATAGATCTACTCGTTTTTTTTTTTTTTTTTTTTTTTTTTTTTGTTTTTTTTGTTTTTTTTGTTTTTTTTTTATTATTATTATTTTTCTTTTTCATTTTGTTTTGTTTTCTTTTTTTTTTTTTTTAGTGGGAATTCTGATTGCCTGATCGTTACCTGTGTAATACCTTTGTATAAAGAGAATCCTGCTCTGATTCTGTAGTTTAGATTGTATATTTTTGTTATAAGCCAAAAATAATGATGGATGGCTGACATTTAATCGAGATTTTTTGGGATTGAAAGACACGATCTGTATAGTTGATTTTATAGTTGAATTAATAGCATAGACATTACAAATCAACAAGACCTATGTCATTGTCAAAAGTCGAGAAATTTTTGAGAGATACGGCCGAATTTGACATTTGTTTACCTGATCAGTGGGTGACCCCAATCCTCTTGACAGACAGTAGGGGGAGAAACCTGCAGTCACAGGTTGTATCTGATATAGAGAGCTCAATAATTTGGTGGTATGGCAGTGGATGGAGCAGTTCACAAGGTCTGAAGACACTCAAATCAGACATTGATGATGCCCTTTGTCGATATGGTAGGATACACGTATATGTGTGGTTAGGGACCTGTGACTTAACAATTAAAAGTGGTACAAAGGGCCAAATATGTTTGAACCCAGTGCACGGAGGGGACAACCTAATGACTAACCTCAAAAAAATTTCAGAGTTAGCAAGGAAACGTAAATTCAAAGTTACCTTCTTGGAACTCCCCGTTTACAGCATAAGAGTTTACAATGAGTATATGAAGCATGCTGACCCAAATTCCTTCTATGAGGATGACAAAGAGCTGCAATCCAGAATTAGGACTATAAATGAATACATTGTAGGCCTAAATGAATCAAACCAGGTCAATCCTACGAAACTGCCAAGATTCAATGTTGACTTGTCAAACAAAAGAAAAAACTATGGTAAAAAGTCAAGAAAATATTACACTTTTGGCCTTCTAAAGGACGGTTTACATCCAGGGGACAGACTAAGTAAATGTTGGTTAAGGAAAATCTGCATAAAAATAAGATTTGACTGTTACCCGTGCAATCGCGCAGGCTAACAAATCCTTTTTTCTTCATACAAACTAATGATAGTGTGCACGGGCTTTCCCTTGCCACTATCAATCATTCAAGCCAGAAATTAGGGTAAAAAACAATAATAAACATTGTTGTATCAGAAAATGACTGGTCTTTGTTCCTTGTATAATTGAAGGTTGTGTGCGAGGGCACTACCTTGCCACGAACAAACCGCGTTTCAGTTTGTAGTTCAACTAGCCTATATCTATGATTGTACCAGAAATGACTGGATTTTAAATTGAGCTGTATTTAATTTGAAAAAAAAAAAAAAAAAAAATAAGAAATCAGTGCCAGAGAGTGACTGAGCTTACACTAATTATTGGAATTGTGACCCAGAAATTATGAGACCCTTGTCAATTTTTTTTTCTCATTGTACAGTTTTAGCTGATGTGTGCGAGGGCACTACCTTGCCACACATAATCATAATCATAATTATATTTCAAACATTCGTGAGGGGTTGGTGTACCCTTAACAAGAGTTTAAGAGCTATTGTTATATTGTGTGTACCAGGAAGTGACTGGTTGTTAAAATCGAGTAAACTGAGACTAATTTGAGAATTATACCCGAACACGCTGAAGTTTCTTGAATCTTCACTTGTACAAGTTAATACCAGAAATTGATTGTCCAATACGAGAGGTGTGCGAGGGATCAACCTTGCCACTAACAAAATAAAAATAAACTTGAAATATAGAAATCTTATTGGAACAATTTTAGCAAAACGGTTGGTGATATCAACATTATTGTGTGCGAGTGCAATAACTTGCCATAAATTGAATTGAATTGAATTAGTAAAAAATAATCACAAGAGGAACAGGTGTGCAAGGGCGTCTTTCCTTGCCATACATATACAATAGGTACATAATCTGATAAATGTGAGCAAGGGCGTATCCTTGCCACAAGTTAAATAGTTAAATAGATATAAAAAAAAAATATATACCGAAGTAAGATCTCAACCCTTGACACGAAGATAATCTAAAAAATGGCATCAAATTTCAATAATGACCCAAAAAGACAGAGAAAAGACTCTAATGAAGAAGACTCGGGCTTCATGTGCCATAGGTGTGATTTTGTAGCTGACAAAGCAATTACTTGCTCAGGGTGTAACTTGACATTCTGTCTAAAATGTGCAAATATAAGTCAAACTCTTCACAAATGTATTTTGGATGGGGAGCTCGAAAACTTCCATTGGTCATGTCGAAGCTGTAAAGCTACCTTTCCCAGTTTGCAACAAATTTCAAGTAGATTGCAAGAAATCACCGGTAAACATGAAACTAGAATGACGAACATGGAGGATAGAATGGATCGATTTGAAAAGTCCGCTAAAGAAGAAATCCAAGTTCAGGTGACCACCATGAAGGATGAGATCATCTCGAGTCTAAAAACGGATATTGAAACATTGGTTGATACCAGAAATAGAGAGCTGGAAGATAGAAAACGTAGGGAACTTAATTTGACAGTGTTCAATTTGTGTGAGCATAACCTGGGCAGTGGTACTGATAACAGAAGAGCAGATGAAAATGACATAATGAGAATAAGTAGTAGTTTAGGCTTGGATAATCTGAATATTATAATGTCCTATCGTTTAGGTAAAAAAGTAGAATCTAAAACAAGACCTCTTAAACTAATACTTGACTCAAAAGCCCAACGTAAATTTCTCCTGGACAACTCAAGATATGTACCTACCAAGGCAGATGAGTGTTTCAACCGTGTAATCATAACAAAAGATCTGACCCCATCACAGAGACAGGAACGAAGAGAAAAGATAATAAAGGCCAAGGCCAGGAGACAACAAAACCAAAATAGCAGTAGGGATACCAGTCCGGAACGTCCAGCTGCTACCATGGAAGTAGAGGAACCCTTACCCAGTCCTATCCGTGGTATCCAACAAAACCCACATATGCAAATTCTATCACAGGGAAATCCTATGAACGACTCATTGAATAGTGAACAATCAGTAAGGGACCCATCATTTATGTATAATCAAACTACAATTATCAGTAATCAAACATTAACAAATGACATTACTGTTTTAGGTGGCACACAAACAGAAGAGTATCAGCTAACCTGGTCCCAACCAGGTCAACCAAATCTCGGGTAGGAAAGGAATTTTAATTTTAACTCTGTAAATTCAGGAGAAAATTTTAGTGTAAATAGTAAACTTTTACATCATAACTGTCTAGAAAATCTTTCAGTTTTATATTCAAATGTTGACTGCCTTACACAGAGTAAGAAACTAGAACTGGAACAGCTGCTGAGCAGCACTAGTATTGATATTTTTGCACTAAATGAAATTTATCCTAAACATAGTTTGTTTGAGAACTTGGATACTTATTACCAGTTCCAAGGATATGACACTTTTATCGGTCCTACAAATCAAGGAAGAGGGGTTGGAATCTTCGTACGAACGGAAATTTGTGCAGATAAAGTAGTTATGGAAACAGACTTTCAAGAATCAGTCTGGTGTTCTATCAAATTACAAAACAGTGATTCATTGTTAATAGGATGTATTTACAAAAGTCCAAACTGCTCTAATGAAAACTGCCTGGAACTTTTTCAGCTTTTCGGCAAGGTAAAAGACATGAGATATTCACATAAATTGATAATGGGTGATTTTAACTTCAGAGACATAAATTGGACAGATATGTCTACTTCATCTAATGAGCAGCAAAACTCCACCTTGTTCATTGAAAGTATTAGGGACTCCTTCATGTTTCAACATGTGTTAGAACCAACACGCTATCGAGCAAACAATGAACCATCAATCCTCGACCTTATCTTTTCAAACGAAGAAGGAATGGTATCTGACATTCAGTACAACCCCAGTGTAGGTAGAAGTGACCATTTAGTTTTATCTTTTAAATTCAATTGTTACACCCCAAACACTTCAAAGAATAATACGCATTCTAGATACAATTTTTTCAAGGGAGATTACCAGAGTATAATAAGCCAACTTGAGCAAACAAATTGGGAAGGTGAGATGGAAGGTCTAGATTTGTCGAGCTCCTGGTTATGGTTTACAGAGCAATACATCGATCTACTAGAGAAATTCATACCGGAGAGTAAACCTCGTCAGAAACGTGAGAAAGCTGGACCAGTTGTCACACAGTCCTGTTTGGATGCTATCAAGAATAAACATAGGAAATGGCTTAAATACAAGTACTGTAAATCACCTGTCAATTTTAACCAGTATAAAATTGCTAGAAATGCCGTAACCCTTGAATTGCGTAGCGCAAAATACGCTTACGAAAAAGATCTGGCCGCAAGGATAAAAACTGACAATAAACTGTTCTGGAACTATGTCAGCAAGAATTCAAAAACCAAAAAATCAGTGTCTCAGCTCTTAAGTTCAGATGGAATTTTAACTTCAAGTGACCAGGAAACCGCTAACACCTTAAATGAATATTTTTCCAGTGTATTCTCCAATGAAAACACCAATACAATACCAGATTTTAATGATAGAAACTTTAATCATGAGCTAGATCAAATAGTAATCACAGAGAAAAAAGTTGAAGAAATCATCAGTAACTTAAAACCCTCAAAATCTCAGGGACCTGACAAAATACACCCACACTTCTTAAAACAAACGAAAGATCAGCTGAAAAAGCCTCTATGTATTTTATTCAACAAATCCTTTCAAGAATCCAAATTACCAGACTGTTGGAAAAAAGCAAACGTAACAGCTATTTTCAAGAAAGGAGACAAAAAACTTCCAGAAAATTATCGACCCATCAGTCTTACCTCCGTTCCGGGCAAGATTATGGAACGCATAATAAGGGATGAAATTGTCCAACATATGACTACCAACAATTTATTTACTGAGTGTCAACACGGATTCATAGCTGGCAAATCTTGTACCACACAACTGTTGGAATATATAGAGGATATCACCCAGGCCTTGGACACTGGCATGGGAGTCGATGTAATTTACCTCGACTTCCAAAAAGCCTTTGACAAGGTTCCGCACCAGCGGTTATTGAAGAAGTTATATGCATATGGAATAAGAGGTCATACTTATCAGTGGATTAAAGAATTTTTAAGCAATAGGCAACAAAGAGTTACTATAAATGGTTCAAAATCAGAATGGAGAGATGTTACTAGTGGTATCCCCCAAGGCAGCGTCCTGGGGCCGGTGCTATTCCTGGTGTTTATAAATGACTTTCCTGACGTAATTGAGGTGCTACTGAAACTGTTCGCTGATGACGCTAAGCTGTATAGTGTAATATCAAGCTTAAACGATGTGCAACCCCTACAACGTAGTGTCAACAACGCAGGTACTTGGTCGATAGACTGGGAAATGTTATTCAACATTAAAAAATGTCATCAGCTACATGTCGGGCCGCAAGATACAGGATACACCTATACCATGCAGACAGAAAGTGGTCCACAGGCCATAGAAAAGGTCGCAAATGAAAAAGATTTAGGTGTAATTATTGACAGCAAGTTAACCTTCAGAGACCACATATCGGCAAAAGTCAACTTAGCCAATAGAAATTTAGGCATTATCTTTAGAACATTCACATATCTAGATACAGAGATGTTTATGTCTTTATACAAATCACTTGTGCGCCCGCATTTGGAGTACGCCACAGTGATCTGGTCCCCATTGTATAAGAAAGACAGAATATCTATTGAAAACGTTCAACGTCGTGCAACTAAATTAGTTAGAGCATGTAAAAACTTGTCATACCCAGAAAGGCTTAGGAAGTTAGGCTTACCAACATTAGAATACAGAAGACAGCGTGCAGACATTATACAAGTATATAAGATATTAAATGACATTGACAAAGTTGACAAGAACAAACTTTTCTCAGTGATAACCTATAACCGTACACGGGGTCACCCAAAAAAGTTGTTTAAGGAAAGATCAAGGTTAAATGTTAGAGCAAACAGCTTCAGCAACCGTGTTGTAAACATATGGAATCAGCTCCCTGAGGACGTTGTCATGGCACCCTCCCTGAACACTTTCAAGAGCAGATTGAACAAACATTGGAGCAGACACCCATACAAATTCACTGCTCCGTGCTATGAGCCCGGCCAAACTACCGGACTTACATGGAATACACATCAAAATGCGCCTGAAGAAGTCAGATGACTTACATTGGTGTCTACGTCGGTAAGAAATCGGTAAGAAATGATTAAGATTGACATGATAGATCTAGTACATGAGTATGGCGGCCTATTTCGTTACTCTCCACCACTTTCGACAATGAGAAATGGGTTCGTGATCGAGACAATCCTTCTTTCATTTTTGACCGAATGGGCTCGGTCAAAATTTGCTGACGTCATATTTTTTCGCGCATGCGCACATGCTGCCTTTCAGCCATTTTAAGAAAATTTGGATGGTGAGACGAATTGCTTCTTCAAAATCAATCAAAATTAACGCTTTTCGAAGTGGGAAAGATGCTGTTCAAGTTGAAATGTCATTTGCCGGCCGACAGACCGAACCAACCGCTCTGAAACTTTTCTAAACTTCGGATGCGCGACATTACTGTGCGCAACGCTGCGCGCAAACTCGGGCGCATCGCATAAAATTTCTGTCTGCGCAGTCCAGAACTGCAGACGACGGGGAAACTGTCACTGCTCCATTTGCGGCGATAAATTTTGTTGTTTAACAAAAAAGAAAACCTCCTTCTTCAAGGCTTACTAAATTATTGTGAAAATGTTGGTCGTTGCTGCCTCAAGCAAAGGTGAAGGTCAACTTGCCCTGTCTTGTTTTTCTTTTTTTTTTTCCCATTTATATGCATGTTTTTTTTTTTAACAAGTTTTAGCTTTCAGGAAAGGACATTTTTTTCTGGGTCTGAATCTTTCTGCTGATTTGGGGTTTAACACTCTACCGACAAGTTCGCATCTATGCTCTCTTGTGTGTCCAAGTTTGCATCTCTTGTGAGAGCCAGGGACTGATTTCCCTCCAGTCAGAGTGGATTCTAGGGCGCGGGAGTGTGAAAATCCCGCTTATTTTGTACATGCATATACTGACATACTGGCAGTTTATTCAAACAGGTAGTGTCTTGAGGATTATCAGTAAGACAATAAATATGACAGAAGCTTCAAGCTGCACAGTAGTTGCGGAACCTCACTCCACTACGTTCCGTTGCGGACCTTGATGGTTCTATTTGATCAAAACAATTTCCGATTGAATAAAACCGGATTACACATGGTTGACACGTGGTCAGTGCATCCGAACTTGACCTTGTTGACGTCACGTGTGTGCCTTGACGTCACGATGCGCGCTTTGTCACGTGAGCATGGAGAGCTTCTTTCTGATTGGCTTAGCGTCGCGTAAAAAAATGAGCGCAGACGAGCTAGCTGAATGTGTAAATCTCACAGAAATTATGGATTTTAAGCAGAAAATCAAAGACTTTTCTTATGGAACATCACCTGGAGAGAAAATTTTAATATCTCTGAACAGTATGCGAAGTGAGGGTGAGCGGGATTTAGTTTTTCACATTGAATTTCGGGTTTAAAAATTTGATGTGTAAAGTAAAACTATTTTTGACCGGTTAGTACAGGCTTGGCACTGAGGCTGTATGACACATTCGGAATGCTTTTGTGTAAACATGCATGGAGATTGTAAAGTCTGAGTCTAGCTGCACAGTAGCTTATCTCTACCTGTATTACCTATTTCAATATGTAGGTAATAATCTCTCGCCACCCGGCAGCTGACTTAGACCTTTAAATATAAAAATTATGAGTTGCTGTAACAATGACTGCGTTGGTGTATGATTCTGATATTCCTAACCCCTTTGAAGATGAAGGAAAATACATAAAACTGAATTATCAAGATATGGGCTCCATAAATATGAAGTTCTTTCTTTTTACAGTAGTTACAGGAAGGGGTGAACCACTTGGGCATACAGCCACGCTTGAAGATGATGAACCCTGGGCTCACCAACATTGTGTCCTCTGTACACAACTCTATATCCAACACAATTACCATCAACACTACACAACTAAGCACAGGTAGACATATAAATGTATAGATCTGTTTAAACTGGCAGTTTTGTTAAATTTGCAGCCATCAAAAGTCCTGTTTTTCAAAGTCTGTCTTATAAAAGACAGATTTTGAAAAACAGGATTGTTGATGGCTGCAAATTTAACGTTTTTCAGTTATTGTGAGAGCTTCCAAAGCTTGTTTAGGTCAACAGGTGTTAACTTATATTACCTATCAAAATTGCCATAAAATTTGGTAAAAGCATGTAGTATACAAAAATAAAAGCGGGTGAAAAATGTGTAGGGATATAGGGGGAAAATGATTGGTAAACAGCAAACAAAAACACTTAAATATAGTCACCCTTATAGCATATATATAGTGCGACGAAGTTACTATATAACAGGAATCAAATTTATGCTTAAAGTTTTGAGCCATGATTAGACAATAGTCATGCATAAGTTATATTATTTTGTCTGTGTGTCCTGTAGGTATGATAAGTGATGGTATGAGTGACCCCAGCTCCCCAGAGAGTACCTTTGATACCTCAGATATCATTATGAGTGATGCCATCACAGATGATGTCACAACTCAGCTCGCTGCTGCCGGTATGTACTACATGTATATTGTAAATCTTGTGAATAAATGGATACAACATAAAATTAAAATAAAGTAATATGTTTCATGTTTCTTCGTATGTCTAAATATGAGTGTGTCGTCAAGTATACAAGACTAGTGGCAAAGATTCAGATGTCGACTAGATCATTAGCTGTAGATCATCATATCCATGATTTTGTAGATTTCATCCACTGAGGATTGGCTTCAAATTTCATGGTTATGGTGCAGTCTATAGCACAAAATAGTTGATTTTTATAACGGTCTGTTGATGTATTTGAATTAAACTTTAAAGATATCTCTGTTATCTCACTTTGCTGTTTATATCCTACTTTCAGGTCCAGTTGGTATTGCAGCAGCTGCAGCTATCAACTCTGCCAAGAAGAAAAGGCGGCATTATATGTTTGAAACAAATCCAGCAGTAAGGAAAAGACAGCAAACTAGATTGTTAAGGTATGAAAATCTCACCAGTTTTCTATAGTTGCTTAAACAGGAAACAACACTTACCACAGTGTTGAAGGACAAACAGAATGGCCAACCAAATCAGACAGCTTCTACAGTGTAGGACTGGAGTAATTCAATCAGAACTGAACATCACTGTTTGACATTTTGTCTCTAGTTTTTGGCCAACTGTTTTTTTGGCCACTTTTTGAAAAAAAAATGATCAATAAGTCAACATCTATGAATCAAATTTTCAACAGTGGTTTGACTCTTTTATCTAAAATTCTGTTTGTCATATGTGGCATAATAATGTGGTATCATAATTTTAATATTTGAATTGCATTTGCATTATTCAATCTTGAATCCTTAAAGTACATGTGAGCCGCAGTGCAAGGAAACTGGACTTTTGCCTATTCGAAAACAAAGGCGCGGATTAGCTGTGCAGTAATTGTAGAACAATCCCTATTCTACTTGTATTCAAAATTTCAAGCTTCTGTGACAGTACAAGACGGTTTGTAGAAACCTGGAAGACCGGTTTTCTCGCGTCACAGCTCATGGTATTAGTGAGCCTGCATGTATCTTTTGAGCTGGTGTCTAGATCACATACAGAGCTCGCTCAGTCACATTTGAGTCACGCCATGAGAAAACCATCAATGTGGTTTCCAAATAGCCCGACACAAACAGAGCTGTACAAGCACAGAAGATGGCTTGAGGCTGGAAAGTTTGGATTTAGAAAGAAGAGGAATTGTACTATCAGTCTAGCGAAAACAATAGCGGTGCGAAGATTGTAGATTTTCTCATGAAGCGGATCATTTCTGTTTTCTTGTATCACCAGAAAGTTGAAGGCCACTATAGAAGAGTACACTACCAGAGTGGGCCAACAAGCTGTGATACTGTGCTGTACCCCGGGGAAGTCAGCCAACTCAATGACCAACTCATATAAAGTGTTTGGCTCACAGCCGCTAGAAAATGTGGTAAGAAGATCTAAATATCTTTTAGGGATTTAATACCGAATATGACTTAAATACTGAGTCTACTTTCAGAAGTTGAAGTTCTGTTTTTACCCTTGAATCAACAACATAAGTTTCAAATGAAATCTATGACCGATAGGGGCATTTACATGCACATCTAGTGCCATAGATCAAGGTGAGTATGTCTTATTCGTAAGAGAATGTGGCTTTATTAGCTCACCTGAGCCGAAGGCTCACATGTGAGCTTATATTATACCCATGCTCTGTCGTCCGTCCGTCGTCCGTCGTTCACAATTTCAAAGATCTTCTCCTCTGAAACCGCTTGGCCAATCAAAGCCAAACTTCATGTGGAGCATCCTTAGGGAGGGGGAACGAAAGTTTATATAAATGGTCCAGGTCACATGACCAAGATGGCCGCCATGGCTATAAATAGCAAAAACCTTTAAAAATCTTCTTCTCCAGAACCAATGGGCCGATTTCCACGAAACTTAGTATGTAGCATCGGGGACTTGGACCCATCATAGTTTATATAAATCATGACCCTAGGATGACCTTGACCTATTTTACGACAAGGTCAACTTAGGTCGCCAATGCATTTGAATGGGAAAAAATGGTAAAATGTTATTTAATGGGTAAAACTTACTGGGAATAGGCAAATGGACAGAAGATTAATGTTAACGGAAAATTTTAGCCCCTGGGGGTTGTCTGCCCCTGCCCCGGGGATACATACATGTATATTTCCATAATAATAAAACATCTTCTCCCCTGAAACCGCTTGGCCAATCAAAGCCAAACTTCATATGGAGCATCCTTGGGAAGAGGGAAAGAAAGTTTATATAAATGGTCAAGGTCACATGACCAAGATGGCCGCCATAGCTATAAATAGAAAAAACCTTTAAAAATCTTCTTCTCCTGAACCAGAAGGCCAATGATTCTGAAACTTGGTGTTAAGCATCAGTGACTGGAGCTCTACAAAGTTTTTATAAATCATGACCCTGGGATGACCTTGACTTATTTTACGACACGGTCAACATAGGCCGCTCATGCATTTGAATGGGAAAAACTGTTAAAATGTCATTTGTATGGAAAAACTTGCAGGAAATGGGCAAATGGACTTAAGATTGATGATTCTGAAAAAATTTGGACCCCAGGGGTCTGTCTGCCCCCACCCCCCGGGGCAATATACATGTATATTACAGTGATATTCAAAGATCTTCTTTTCAGAAACCGCTTGGCCAATCAAAGCCAAACTTCATGAGGAGCATTGTTAGGAAGTGGGAATGAAAGCATGTATAAATGGTCAAGGTCACATGACCAAGATGGCTGCCATGGCTATAAATAGCAAAAACCTTTAAAAATCTTCTCCTCCAGAACCAGAAGGCCTATATTTTTGAAACTTGGCATGAAGCATCAGGCAGTGGAGCTCTACAAAGTTTATATAAATCGTGACCCTTGATGACCTTGACCTATTTTACGGCAAGGTCAACATAGGTCGCCCATGCATTTTAATGGGGAAAATTGTTTAAATGTCATTTGAAGGGCAAAATTTGCAGTAAATTGGCAAATGGACTGAGGTTTTATGTTTTCAAAAAGAAATTGACTCCAGGGGTTGCTCTGACCCGGCCCTGGGGTTATATACATGTACATTACCATTCTAGTCAAACAAGTTTATTGGTATATATCTCGGGGTTTCAGGTGAGCGTTTACAGGACCATTGGTCCTCTGGTTAAGTAACTCAATCAGGACTTGATACATGTAATTGTTGTTTAACAAGTTCTAGAATTCCTTAGATCACATACATTTGGTTTAGCATAATAACAAATTTCCAACTTTTTCATTCCAGATAAAGAACTGTAAAGGAGTAATCATGCAGGACCTTGATGCTGCCTTGGCTGAACAGACCCCGAGTAGCCTGGAGAACACTGGTGTATATGACCTGCCGTCTCTCACACTGGATGGTATACCAACACCACTAGACAAGATGATGCAGGTAACTTTTGGACAATTTATTTGATACTTTGATCATTGATGCCTCTAGTGGGTTTGTCTAACTATCAGCCAGTGTGACAAAATGATTAGAAAAAATGCAGATCTACCTGAATCATGAAAAAAACTCAAAATGTGTGCCTACATGTGTTTATGACACCAGGCAACAAAAATCTTTATTGATGCTGGTGCCGTTTTATAGGTAAAATTTCCAAGGAAATATTAAAATATATTCTGTTGTTATGAAAACACTATCAAAAGGACAGGATTTTATTTAAATAAATATTTTCCAGGTTATTTAAATAAATATTTTCCAGGTTCAAAGTATGACTAGAATGTTTTATAATATAGAAATGGTGTGTCAAATACATGTAATTTAACATTCTCCTAGGCCTGTCACGAAAGCATTATTTGCAGGCTCAGCTAAGAACCTTCATTCCTGAGATGCTGAAGTATTCCACAGGGCGTAGTAAACCAGGATGGGGTAAGCCAGAATATCGCCCAGTCTGGTGGCCCAGTGATCTCCCCTGGGCCAATGTTCGATCAGACGTTAGGACAGATGCAGAAAAGAAAGCTGTAAGTTTACTTATCTTCCAAGAGATAATTACAAATCCAAACATTTTAAATGACTTTAGATATCCAAACAACAGCCTTTTTGTCAACATTTTATATGCAGTATTTATGTACCTGGGAAAAAAATGAAATGGGGAAATTAATTGAAATAAGAAATTAATTTAACATAAAAATTGTTCACTCTGACACAAAAAGGTATGGTTTACTTTGCAACGTATAATCGAAACGTTGGTAGCTATCTGATAATTGCAGGAAGCAGTTTCTTCATTCGTTTTACAGGTCTCGTGGACAGAAGCCCTAAGATCTGTGGTGAGAAACTGCTATCGCCACCATGGCCGAGAGGACCTGCTACATGTATTTGGAGACGACGGCTCCCTGTCGGAGGCCCAGACTGGTCAGCCATACACGGGTACCATGGTACAGACTATAAATAACCCGGACGGTACTGTGTCTATAATACAGATAGATACAGGACCTAACAGTGTGGTTACCCTGCCAGACGGGACCCAGGCCACTGTAGTTCACTCCATGACTGCTGTAAGTGTAGTTGGCAGTTCCTGCTAAAATGTTGAGTATATATTATTCTGCACTTTCAGTGATTAATCTACCTTTGGATCTGGTTGAGTCAAATTGACTCACTGAGTTTGGAATGGTGAGTCAAATTCCAAAAGAGTGAGTCAATTTTGCCGACTTCAGATATTCTTATGTTTGACTCACTTTTTAGTATTCAGGATCAATAAATGGAAAAAAAAAAAAAAAAGTCTATTTGTTTTCATAATTTATTCTTGAACAAAAATTCTTAACTATATACCTTTAAATATAACAGGCAGGGTATAAGCAATGAGTTCAAATTCATAAGCAAAATGCCTGGCCAAGAGGTAGTATAACTATTCACAACTCAGTTGAGCATTAAATTGATTGTTCACAAATATAAAAAAGCCAAAATCAATGAAATTGAATGGCAACAATTTATCCTACTTATAAATGTTAAAATGACATCATTTGTTGGTATTTTAACATAAATTTATGAGCTGGATGAATTCCATGCTCAGCTGAGTGTGAAAAGTTTTATAATACTCAGTGCCATGAACAAATCAAGACAAAATACAAACACTAAAACTCAACACTATCAAGACATGCTGACCTTCAGTAAAGGTGAGTTGCTGACAACCTCCAGTCCTTATGGAGCTGAAAGGATGCATTTGATTTAATTGGAAGAATTGCAAGGACTTAGCTTGACAAGAATTGCAGCCACTCCCCATTTCACTCTGATTGGTAGGTATATGCTATTGCTTATTTCATACAGCCTTCTATCCTTGCAAGTCTTCCAATTGTGGAGTGCTGCAGGAAAATCAAATGCATCCCTTTCAGCTCCATCTATCTTTATCTGCCGATAGAGATGATGCCTTCTCGAAAAAACAGTTTTTGTTGGACAGTTTTCGGTCTTTTTTCGGCCGACGCCATCTTGGCGAGTTACCCAAAGAATATTTGTTAGGATGCACACGATTGGATTGCTGCGGATCTTTCGACCAATCAGATTCTATTTTACGTACCGCACGGAAGAATACGGCGGAAAAGACCGAATTTCGACGGACGTTATAAAACCCAGTACTCATTATAAAATCCGGTACTCTTAAAGGTACCGGATCAAAAAACGATGCGTCGGACGTACGCTCGACAGGAAAAATCTTGCGTCATCACGTATTTTCTTGCGTAATATACGCGCGACGCAGAGGTAGATAAATCACTGCACTTTTAATGTGAGAAATGTCCAGATTGATTCCAGATCTGTCCAGTGCCAAACGTTTTGCATAAATAGTATTGATTGTTTGAAGAAACATTGGGTTGTTAAAACATTGGTGCTAAGGCCGACCATAAAAAATTGTTGGTTTGCTGTGCTCCTACCTACCCGCCAAAATTGGCCCTACCCAAAAAATTTTATGGCCATTTTAAGGAAAATATTTTTTTTTTTTTTTCAAAAATCTAAAAACAAGGATTCATTTTCACAAAATTATTCTTTCCAAAACCTTTTTTATGTTCTGACAATGTTTTATTATACTGTTTTAACTTCAATATATCCTATTTTGAACCACATCTACTAATATAGCAAATTATAAAGATATTTATCTGGTTCCAAAAAAAAAAAAAAATGACCTACCTACCTACCCACACTAAAATTGAGGGGTAGGAGCACAGCAAACAAAGAATCATTTAAGGATGGCCTAACATAAAGTGTTGTCAGCTTTAATTTGGACCCAAGTTATGCACCAGTCATTTGCAACCACGGCCCCCTCGGGGCCGGGAAATAGCGGGGATATTGACTTTTCCATTTGCAAAGCCCAGGTATAAGCCCTGCACTGCGGGGACTTCTTTTCGGTAAAATCCCTGCAAAAAGTCCCTGCCCCCCCGGGACATCCCAAGATGCATGTCCGCATGACAAACTCCAGTTTAGAGTTGCACTAAAACGTTTTGCAGGTTTTTTTTTTTGTTTTTTTTTTTTTGTTTTTTTGTTTTTTGTTTTTTTGTTTTTTTGTTTTGAAAACTCAGACTTTTTATTGCTATGGTAACCAAATGAAGATAATGACAACGAGCACTACTGGAGGAGAATTTCTGTAGAAAAAATATCTTCAGGTTAATATCCATATTTGGTAATGACATCTTTAACACAAAACCTGATGTTTGAAAATGCTGACAGATGTAGAAGAAACACGGATCATCGCCACACATACAATTTTATTTAAGCTCACTCATGAGCCTTTGCGCTGAGGTGAGCTAGAAACATACCTTTACTGCCTTTGTCCACCAGTTTAATAGGTAATCTAATTGTCAACTTGGCACCTACAAGATCTTTTCTTGAATAAGATTGTACATGTATGTTTTCAATAAGTGTTAAAAGCCCTCACCGTGCGGGGACCCTTTTTAGTTGGTAAAATACCAAACAATGATCATGATAAAGGCATAGCAGAATTTTTCAGCTAAATTGGTTCATGTACATTTGTAAAATGCAGAGAACCTTCAACAAACTTTTAATCTTTTACTGACCATATATGATTTATTTAAGGTATTAAGGTATGCTTGTATCATTTCCAGTTCTTTTATTATGCCCCCAACTTTGAAAAAGTTGGAAGGGCATATTGCTTTTGGCTTGTCTGTCTGTGTGTCTGTCTGTCTGTGTGTGTGTTAACTTTCGAATGGTGAATGCTAGGGTTTTGAAATTTCATATGCACATTCCTCATGAAAAAATAGTTGACCCGTATTTTTTTTCATGTCCGAGTTGCGCCCCTTTTCTGAGTTATGTCCCTTTGAAAACAAAATTTGAAAATCTTGTGTGCAAGATATCTCAAAAAGTATTTAAGCTAGAGCCTTCATATTTGGTACACTAGTTGGGGCTGAGGAGCAGATGACCTGATTAACTTTTGAGAACTTTCCGTCAAATTTTTACAAAAATAGGGAATTTTGAAATTTTGATTGATTTTTCCACTTTTCGGTGAAATTTGAAACTTTTGAACGGTGAATGCTAGGATTACGAAATTTCATATACACATTCCTCATGATAAAATAGTTGACCCGTATTTTTTTGTATGGTCAAGTTATGCCCCTTTTTTGAGTTATGTCCCTTTGAAAACAAAATTTGAAAATCTTGTGTGCAAGATATCTCAAAAAGTATTAAAGCTAGAGCCTTCATATTTGGTACACTTGTTGGGGCTGAGAAGTAGATGACCTGATTAACTTTTGAGAACTTTCTGTCAAATTTTTACAAAAATGCGGAATTTTGAAATTTTGATTGATTTTACCACTTTTCGGTGAAATTTGAAACTTTTGAACTGTGAATGCTAGGATTTTGAAATTTCATATACACATTCCTCATGAAAAAATAGTTGACCCGTATTTTTTGTATGGCCAAGTTGTGCCCCTTTTTGAGTTATGTCCCTTTGAAAACAAAATTTGAAAATCTTGTGTGCAAGATATCTCAAAAAGTATTGAAGCTAGAGCCTTCATATTTGGTACACTTGTTGGGGCTGAGAAGTAGATGACCTGATTAACTTTTGAGAACATTCTGTCAAATTTTTACAAAAATACAGAATTTTGAAATTTTGATTGATTTTTCCACTTTTCGGTGAAATTTGAAACCTTTGAACGGTGACTGATAGGGTTTTGAAATTTCATATACAAATTCCTCTTGAAAAAATAGTTTGCCTGTATTTCTTTCATGTACGTGTTATGCCCCTTGTTGGAATAATGTCCCTTTGAAAACAAATTTTGAAAATATTGTGTGCAAGATATCTCAAAACGTATTTGAGCTAGCTAGCTAGAGCCTTCATATTTGGTATGCTGGTTGTGGCTGAGAAGAAGATCACCTGATTAACTTTTGAGGACTCTCTGTCAAATTTTGACAAAATTACTCCATTTGTAAATTTTTACTTCATTTCTAACTCGCCTGCAAAAAAGCTTACATTCTGTTTCTGGATCGAGGTCAAAACAGACGCAACCGACAGCTTCTTCAGGAAATTAAATCTGACTGCATTCGAATGAAATAAATGAATCATACAAGCTGCCAGTTTAGGGACAAGCATACAGTTGGGGGCATAGTGTTTTACAAACACACATTTCTAGTTCTCTTTGTTTTATCAAGTACACACAATGTATGTTAGAGTTAAAGTACCAAGTAGAAAAAATAAGTAAAATAAAGCGAGTCGAAGACGAGCTGTTTTTACTTATTTTTTCTACGAGGTCTTTAACTAACTTGTAGTATGACACAACACAAATTGGCAGATCCGTACTGTAACTTCCAGTATCAGGAAGTTATTGTACTGCCTTCATCCCGCCTCTTTGCTTTGTAATAATATGTGGGCCCGCCTCTTTTCATATTGACTTGTATTGGATTTAATGTTTTAAAAACTTCAAAAGAAAAACAGAAAGTCATACTACAAATTGTATTAAAATTGCTACATAATTGATTGCCTTATGTCTGCTAAGAGAGAATAAACTAAAATAACCCGAATCAGGGGCCAGTTTCATTAAAAAAAGTTCCTAGGACAAATCTTTAAAGTGTCCTAGGACATTTTCTGAGACATGTGTAAGTCGGTTTCATCAACACGTCCTTAAAATGTCCTACGGCCTTAAATCTGCGTTTCATCAAAAGTGTCCTACTTTAACTATGCTCTTCTGTTGGGCCCCATAAATATCATGTGCTTGATCACGTGCGGTCTTATTTTAGCTGTGTAATAGCCATAAAAGTTTTAGCTTTTTCAAAAGTTTTAATCACTCGTCTAAATTGCGAAGAAAAAGAACTGGTATAAAGAAGAATATTTTGTAAATTTTAAACAACCATAAAACTGTCAAATAATTTTCTGTTTATAGCAGTCACACATAAGCGTAAATGAAGACAAACGCACACCGGACATGTTGACAAAGTGCAAAATTCATCAAACGTCATGTGTACGCTTTGTGCTCGTTGTTGTACATCGTTATATACGTCGGTATGCGTTCCGAGCGCGTTTGGGCTCAAGACTGGGCTTGGCGCGTCGCGAACTTATAAGTTCAGCTTAAGTTACCGATGCGCTGATGCAGGCACGTCAATGTACGCAACATGGGCGTTCCAATTTTACTAAACATTGGCAGTTTGGGCGCTTGCCGAACGCTTTCAACAGTAATGTGCCCCAAGCGGGTACGAGACGTGCGATAAATATTTGATACGCCCTTGTGGCGTTCGTTTAATTTGTCTTTGGCATAACCCAAACGCACTCCACATTTGCCAGCATGCCTGAATCGCATGCGACTGTGTGACAAATTGAAGATTAAGAAGCAAATTGATTGTTATACGTCCAAAATCTTCAGCGCAAGGTGCGCGTTTGTCTTACTCGCTAATGTATGACTGCTCTTAATGTCTCATACTCTCTCTCTCTCTCTGTGTGTGTGTGTGTGTGTGTGTTCATTACGAAAACACTCATGTGACGTACCCTGCGATCTTTTGGAGGTACGATGCCGACATCACAAAAAATGATTGAATGTAACGTCATGAAAAAGCACGCAACACTAATTGGATTTCTGTTCATTCAAAACGTAGTTTTGTTCTGTAATGTAATCCATATTTGTATGAGGACAATATCATGACACTTTAACTCAGTGTAACAAACGTTTTTTATCACTTAATTAAGGGGAAAACACAAGAAGCAAATTGAGGACGTTCCCGGGAGGACGTTGCATAACTTTTCAATTTCGCAGTTATCTAAAGTGCTGTTCATTTAAGCTTTTCAATATCCGTTTAAAAAATGTTAAAATCGGAATTTCCGACTTTTAACTTCACAAGACCAAAAATGTCTGATATTGTCATATATATATATATTAAAAAACTGTTAATAACGTACATAAAATGTGCAAACACCAAACTATAAAACAAATAGAACGACAACAAAAATATAGCCTTGGAACGGACGGTGATATAAATAACTCCAGGTTTTGATGTTTGTTGTGGATATTTTGAACTTAATTTACTTGTCGTGCTCATAATCAGCCAAATCATCTATATTATGCACATGTGAAAGTTGCATTATTCCCATAATGCCAGTTGGATAAGTTGCAACATGTATCACAGTGGCGAGGGTTCGGGGATGGGTGCCCGAGTAGGGCTCTAGTGAACCTCTCTTTTTGACCAAATTATTTCGTTTTCATAAAAAAATGACGAACTTAGGCGAAAATACGTATGAAAAAGATCCCTCTTTATAAGTTTTAACCGCCACTCTTGAAATTCTTGATGCCAACGTAATTAAAAATTAACTGTTGGGGTGAAACGTGAAAAATGTATGCCTTCAGCAGTTTAATTGAGGATATTTGATATTTACAGACTTCGTTTCTTATAGCATTGATTCTTGATAGGTTGTCGTGGTGACTTAAAAGGGTACATTTTCGAATATATAAACATTCAAGAAAATTCTTAAATTTGTTTTGGACAAAGCAGTGTTTTGGACTGTACGTACGCGTGTCTGACAAAAAGCATTTTTTGCATTTTAATTCTAGTAGAGTTTGAAACGTGGCTGCTATCTTAACGTTTAAGTTGTCTAAGCGTCGACTGGATGTGTTTTCGATATTTCTGACACAGTCAAAGAACTCTTTTTGTGAAATTTTACCGTTGTTCAACAGCCATTTCAAAATATCGATTTAAAAATGTTTAAGATCGACGATCCTTCAAACTTATGAGGATCCATGGTACTTTTATATAATATGAATAGCGGGTTTCCAATTCAGGGTTGGGTTAATTCTGTCCTTCTGTTTGTTCGTCCATTCATCTGTGTGTTTTCCGACGTCGTTGCCACCTCTCAAAGATAAACTGAGCATGTACATAATCACCGGCCTCCAATTAATGTCTCTTTAAAAGCAGCAGCGACGGGTAGTAGACATAACTATACATAATGTCATGAATTTTGAGGGTATCGTGGAAGACAGGTCATGACAAACGAGCGTCCCTCTCTAAACAAATCCGTTACCTAGATTGCATTCTGCATGTAGCAGCATCTTCTTCAGCCTCCAATACCAATTGAAAGGCAGCACACGAGTCTTTCGGATGAGTCTTTAAACCGAGCTCACGTCTCCATATGACCTTAGCTCTTGAGTGGGACGAAAAACACCTTGAATCAACCAATTTCTAGTACACATACAAAATTTAGGACAAAAATTATCGGATAGGACGCCGAAACAGTTGTCCTACGTTTAAGACAAAATCTGAGAACTTCCTAAATTTATTTAGTTTGATGAAACACGACTTTTGTCTTAAAAACGTCCTGGGACATTTTCAAGGACAAAATCTTGTCTTAAACACTTTGATGAAACTGGCCCCAGGTTGTTATAAATTTACTTTCCTCTACATCAGTTGGTTAGTTGGTTGTGTCTCTGTCTCAGTGAAGCTTTCAAGTTTGATATGATGTCCTAAGTTACACATATCAGAAAACCAGTAAACGGTGTATGAAACCTTAAAATGATGACTGACAGATAGAGTCACAGACAGGCTAAAAACTTCAAAACACAGCCAAAGTTCGGACAAAACACGGCACTGTAGACCGGTAAACCCCGGTCAAAACGCCCCGCTATTTCCCCCGCTGTTTTGGCGGGAATCAAAAGCCCGGCCATACCACGGCACTGCCGTGACACCTCGAAGGTAAAATCCCCGTACTTTAGCCCCGCTATGCCCCCGCTATCCCCGGCCCCATAGGGGCCGTGGTTGCAAATGACTAGTGCATTACTGTGACTATTCCCATGAATGACAAAATTTTCCTAAATGTGAATAATTAAAGACCTATCATAGGCATGTTATGCATAATTTTAGTATTCTAACACACCCCGCCTATATAGCCAATGGTAAAAAACGTGTTATATTGTGCAACAATTTCACTGGGCGAATAAGCGTGACGTTACTTTGCGGCATTTGTGACGTCAGCTATCCCACAAAGCAGCGTTAGACGGTGTAACGTCGTTTTAGCGCACAACAAACGTAATAAGTGTGTGTAAATACCAGCATTACAGTCAAATATTTGGTGGGATATCTGCAATGCAATGGCGGAAAGCTGAACGATATCGACGGTTTCAGCAACATTTATTCTGTTTATTGTGTGTTAGAATCGAAATAGATCAGCTCAAGTGCGTGAATTGTTGAGTAATAATTCACTGTTTGTCGGTCAGTTGTAAGAAGATAAATCACTCGCGCTACGCGCTCGTGATTTGACACAACTGACCTCCAAACAGTGAATTATTACTCAACAATTCACTGCTAGAGCTGATCTATTTCTTAATTCTAGTATTTTCTTTGCTACCTTATCCGTCTTAGGGTTTACGAGTGTAGCTATTCAATAATTGGAATTATATGTATTGTTGACAGTTATGTTTATCCAACTTTACAGCTACCACAAGAAGCTGCTCAGCTCGTCCAGCAACAACAGCAGCAGCAGCAACAACAACAGGAGGGTCTACAGCCCATGCAGTTGTCAGAGGTAGCCTCTACAAGTCAGTCAGACGGTGGTGGGATAACAGTGACACCTGTCAGTATAGAGATCAATGAAGCATCACATACACTGGCCACGCTGAATGGCGGGAGACTGATGTTGACAGGGGATGGCACTGCACTGTCGTCTGGTGATGCAGGTAAGTAATGCACAGATTGTAGCAACACAGCGGGCTACTTCTGAGTCCTGAGTAAAGATGTATGATTTATGAAAATATTCTCGAAGGATATATAATGAAAACATTAAAGAGTTGCAAGGGTGTACTCTTTAGACACAGCCTGCCAGAACTTTGCCTGTAATCAGTGATGTTCATTTGAGTTTTCATGGTAAAATAAGTAAACTTCATGTAATGTCTCTATGTCGCATAGAAAAAGAACATGTTACTTATTTGTGCTTCTGATAAAGAACTTGTAATAAATTGCTCATGTCTCAGATTGGTAAGGAAAAAAAGTGATAAGTAGGTTCCATTTTCAGGAATAATGGCGATCCCAGTGTCCATGTACCAAGACATTATAGCGGCACAAGACAAGACCAATACATCCTCCACGGACAATTTCACCTTACCCTCCGGGGCACAGATCGCCATGACAACCATACAACAACAACAGAACGACCTAGATCAGCAACAGGTCAATTTACAGGGCTCGTATCATACTGATGGATTAGACACACAGACAATCACAGAACAAAGTATTAATCTGGACCCTCAGACAATGGTTGCTGTGCAGCCTGACAGTCTAGATACACAGAGTTTGACAGTACAAGAGATTCCTTTAGAAACTAAAGATGAGCCGGTGTGAAAGTGATTTTTCTGTGATTTTATCAAATTTCTGTCTTGAATATTTATTTATTGCTGAGGAAATTGTCTTTAGGTTTTCAACGGAGTCCAATGCAACAAGGCTGTACAGTTCACTACATAGAGGCTTGAAAGATAGCTAAAGGCCCAAAAATGTCATGGGGCCCCGTCCATCTGATTACTGGATAACCGCTTGAGTCTGAAATGTTGCAGTTAGATAAGGATCAAAAAAAAAAAAATAAATAAATAAAAAATGACCAAACATGAATCAGACTTAGAAAATTACACAATATTTTCTGGTATTGTTGCTTAATTTTATAACATTGAATCTCAGAAACTAAGTTTAACTTTATACTTTCATTATAAAAATGAAGCGTATTAACAGCTCAATTCTTTGGTTGGTATGGGGTTATTGTGTTGATGTTGACACATAAAAAGCAAATGATAATTTATCTAAATAATCTGAATGAAGGTGTATAATACATGGCAAAACTAGATATGACTATTGCTGGTCTATATCTGACTACCCACTTATCCTCTGTCTTATCTTGGGAGCCACATGAAAAATGCATGTGCTCTATTGAAGGAGTAGATGGTTACTGTAGCTTCGTCTGTATTATCAACCAGTATACCCATCATACAGCCATATTTCTTACACCACAGATTGATCCAGTATCACAACGTGACAAAATGGCATGTTGTGATTGGCAGCCTGATCAATTAGGCAACCTGCAGTGAAGCAATATTGATTTAGCATAAACCTACAGTGAGGCAATGAACTCTTCACTGGAAGGTGTTGCCCAATCAACCAGGCTTCCAATCACTACATATTTTGTCATGTGTGATGTGATATTGCCTCAATTTGCATAAGAAATTTGTTGCATCACAGGTGTATATTCCTACGGCTAATCTGCCTCTTCAATATTGAAGATGAATATTTGTCAGTTAATGATAAAAGGTATATGAGCCTTGGCATGAGAAAACCAACAATTTGATGGGTTTCCGAGCAGGTCTGACACAAACTAGGCTGTACAGTCACAGAAGAAGGCTAGAGGCTGGAAATTTTGGATTTAGAAAGTATAGGAAATGTACCACCTGTGTAGCAAAAACAAATTCGCAGTTACTGCGAAGCTGATCTGTGCCTTTGTTATCGCCTATGCAGATTGTTGTTTTTCCCATGCGGCTGCTCATAAGGTTTAGGGGGGGGGGAGACATTGTGGCTAGGCTAAAAAGCCATCCCAACATTTCAGCTGTTGGCAGTTGGTGGTAAACAAGCTGTTGGCTGTAGATGTTAAACAAGTCAAACAATAAAACATGAATCAGAAAGTGGCCATAAAGAACAATGTGTACGCTTATGTCTCATTTCCAATATGTCTCATTTCCAAGTAAAATAATTATCCTTGGGCTAATTGCAATAAAGTTCAATTTTTAGCTCACCTGAGCGGTTGGGCTCAAAAGGTGAGCTTTTAGTATGCCCATCCTCTGCTGTCATCCACAATGTTCAACTATCTCCTCTGAAACTGCTGGGTCAATCAAAGCCATAGGAAAAGTGGTTCAAGTCGAACCATCCATACATATAAGCCGTTTTGGTTTACGTGGGTGTTTTTTTTTTTTTTTTTTTTTTTTTTTTTTTTTTTTTTTTTTTTTTTTTTTTCCAAGCACACTTTGGGTGTCATGACACCTTGATGATGTGCTCAAAAAAAAAAAAAAAAAAAAAAAAAAAAAAAAAACTTCTTTGGAATCGGTGAACAGATTTCAAGGAAACTGGTATGTAAAGTCTAAAAACTTGCCTCTGATAATGTTTTTTCGCAGAAAATTTTTGTATGTGGTACGACAGAAAAATTATTTTCATGTCAAAATTTTGATCTTAGTTTGTCCTAATAGGACCTGCAAAAATTTTGAAAATTGGTGAGCATATAAAGTTTTTATGGCCAAAATGAATTTTGCAATTGGATTTTGTATTGGCAAGGGAGATGATCGTGAAAATGCATATTTTTCAGAATTTTTACCTGATCATGAAGATTTTGTCTCGGGTATGTCATTTGTGTCATTTTATTATAATTTTGAGCAATCATGATTAAATAGTTAGAATTTAAAATTTTTGCTGGAAAGTATTTACCTCCCTTCCATGAGATTTACAAATATTCCTTATTCAAAAATGTTTTTGACCAGAACTTTTTCATTTGTGAACCGATTTTCAAAATTTTTGCTGCACATTTTGCGACAAACTAGATGCTTAATTGTGCCAAGAAAATATTTCTTCTACATTTGAACAGTTGTAAAATACCTGTGAAAAACCATTATCACACACTACGAAACAGACTTTAGTATCTGGCATAGAGTATGACAATGTGGTTATAAATTAACTTGAACATCAACATGGGTCGCCTATACATTTAAATGGGGAAAACTGTTTGAAGGGCAAAACTTTCAGGAAATTGGCAAATGGACAGAATATAATAAAATTTAAATTAAATTGATTATTCAGAAAATATATGATGCCAGGGGTTCACTATACCATATTCAAATATATTATTAGGGAGCGCGATGGCGTAGTGGTAGAGCGTCGGACTCCGAATCGAGAGGTCCTGGGTTCGATCCCACCCATCCCCACATGCGTCGCCATTTTGTGTCCTTGAGCAAGACACATTAACTCCCTACAGTACTGGTTAAACCCAGGAAGAGTTGGCTCCGTCCCGACATGACTGAAAAATTGTTGACTGGGACGTTAAGCCTCAATACAAACAAATCAAATATAGTATAGCACAGAGAGTTAAGTGATAAACAAGCACAAAGAGGACATAGGCAGCAAAGAAGTGCCAAAACAGATATACAACAACAACAAATATGTTTTATTGGAAAAATGTTATCCACTTGAAAATAGCTTACCTCGTATGATAAACTTGAGTACATGCAACTTTATGGTTAGAAACTTACTGAGCACAGAAACGGCGTTGAATTACACCACCATCGACAACGGGTGTTTAAAAATATCTTATTATAACGTAATAACTCATAGTTTTGGGGGTATGCATCTTCGTGGTATGAATCTTCGTCAGCGTTGTATTAAAGTTAAATAGTTCATTCTACATTTTAAACTGGCTCGTTTCTTTTTATCTCGCTCAAAGTTAGCTTGAAGTATAGGCATGATCTCGTCCGTCAGTCGTCCACAATTTCGAAGATCTGCCGATCATATTGAAATTTTATGAGGAGCCTCTTTGGTTAGTGGCATTGAAATTTTGTTTGGCATAATGATATCTTGGGCACATGACCAAGATGGCCGCCACGCCCATAAATGACTATGGCAAGGTCAATTTTGGAAACGTAGGCTTAATAGTCGAAACCGCGGTATGGCTCATCCCCTTTCTCATTAATGTGTTCTTTGCTCTTAAAGGATCTCAGTTTTAATTTTTATTTGCTATTACTGCAGCTGGTGTTGTGCCGTGTGGCGGCCCTAAAAAGTCTCCCCGTACATCATCCATAGTGCAGGTTATATTTTCTTTTTTGGGTCCTTTGAGATCAGCGAGGATATTCTGAGAAATCAGAAATTTATTATCGGTTAAGATTCATTTTCTAACCAATGTTTAACATATTTGGTCCCATTTAGATAATACTAGTCTTTGTATCGACTACCCTGTTCAAAGTTGCAAAATTTCAGTAATTCTCTTTGGCTCCATGTTGCCAAATCTTTAGGGTCACTGACGAGACTTTAATAGTCGAAACCGCGGTATGGCTCATCCCCTTTCTCATTAATGTGTTCTTTGCTCTTAAAGGATCTCAGTTTTAATTTTTATTTTACATGGGAAAAGTGGAAACTATTGCAGCCTGAGACTTGAAAGTTGCTAGATGCAGACAACTAATGGAGTCAATGAGTATAAACAATTAATTAAGGTCAAGGTCTTGACCTTGACACAAGGTCATTTAAATATCAAAATGAAGATTATGGTTTGCTCAGAAATTAAAAACTTAATTTTTGTAACCTCTCAGCCTATGAATGTGAAATTTTATTTGAAGCCTTCGTGCATAGGGAGAATGAAATCTTGATCGTGAAATGAAGATTATGGTTTTCTCAGAAATCACTGGGCCTACGAAAGAAAAATTATATGTGGAGCCTCCATTCTTCAAGGGAGTGGGGGACAAAATTTTGTGTGCGAAATCTGGGTTGAATGCTGAACATGGCCGTCATGCTCAAAATGCTCAAAAATCTCCAGAATCGATGGACTGATTGTCATTAAACGTGTTATGTAGTATCTGGGACCAACCCATTGCAGTTTGTTCAAATGATGGCTCTAGGATGACCTTGACAAGTTTTATGGCAAGTTCAGTTTAGGAAACATAGGCTTGTACATAGGAAAAGGTAAAAACAATGGATATTCTGGAAACTATTGCAGCCTGAGACCTGAAAGTTACTAATGGTATGCGATTAAGGTCAATGTCATTTCTTGACGTGGGTCCAAGGTCATTAAAATATCGTAATTAGACTTGTTTTTCTCAGTAATCTCTCAGCATATGAATGTGAAATTTTATTTGAAGCCTTTGTACATAGGGAGAATGAAATCTTGATCGTGAAATGGGGGCCGCATGCTCAACATTGCTGCCGTGTTCACAAATGCTCAAAAATCTTCAGAATTGGTGGGCCGATATTCCCGAGCATCAGGGACCTTACCCATCATAGTTGGTTCAAAGGATGACCTTGACCTATTTTACGGCGAGGTCAATTTTGGAAACTTTGGCTTTTGCATGGGAAAAAGTGAAAACAAATAATTAAACAATAGATTTTTTTGGAAATTATTGCAGCCTGAGACCTGAAAGTTGGCATATGCAGACAACTAATGAAGACAGTAAAGGTATGTGAGTATTCAAGGTCAAGATCATTTCATGACAAAATGCTCCAAGGTCAGGCTTCAGGTGAGCGTTCTCAGGACCAATGGTCCTCTGGTTTCTGTTATTAGAGAAGTGGGTCTTGGTGTACGTTCCGTCAATATGCTTCACTCCCAGCTTCACAAGTTCAAAAATAGCTCTGATTTTCTTTCCTTTTTTTATCACATGATATTTACAAGCTTGCATGCATATACAGTATCTCTCTGTATGTCTACTACAAAAATTAATAAAAAGTAAGAAGAGTATGAAAAGTCAAATAAGTTCAAAGTTAAGTGAAATTGCATGTATTTATATGTATATTAAAATACAAGTATGGCCTGTGTTATACATAAAGTGGACGAGGAAGGGAAAAAAGAGCAATTTTCGTTTTTCACGGATGGAGAACAGCAGCCAAATTCAGAAAAAAATCGGGACTGCCTTTTGTAAACACATAAAAAAAGTATGTAAATGTGCCTGCCCTAAATCATCGTTTTATCTGGAAAGTTTTCTTTTATTTTTAAAACCACTAGGAGGAACAAAAATGCTATAAAAGCTATCCATTTTCAGATACCGTCTCTGTGAATTTTTCTTTATGTATCCAAGGGACTTAGAATGTTATAACTGACAACGCTTGCTAAAATGTTTTTTACGTCTTTCGCAGTTGACCATATTTGGTCATGTATATTATTGCAAAATCGGTTGCAAGTCAATTCTTAAAGGGATCTCATGATGGGGGGAAAATAAGCTCCGCATGCCCATATTCAAATAAAGCTGCAAACCAACCTTCGAACCCAGAGCCTTCCGATAATGTTCTTTTCTGGGGTCTTGGGCTGTATAAATCACTCTAGCTAATTTTTCATGACTAGACGAGTACACAGCTGCAGCCAAGTCGGAAATCCTGAGTGAGGCAGGTTTAATGGTGATGAGGATCATATAGCTTCAAGTGGGTGATCCGCTTCTTATCATCTGATGCACTACACGACAAAAACCATATTCAGTTCAATGAATAGTTTATGTTCTGGAGAATCCAAAATGCATTCGTTTTTTCATTGTATATGTATATTGTTCCAGGTTTTACAAAACCCATTTAAAGCTGTTTTACAAACAATACTTGAAAATACCTACGCAGATCTTGGTAAACTTGTCACACGCCACAATGGAGCTTATTCCTTGGGTTAGCCCATGGATTAATCGGTGATTGTTTCTTACTAATTGTTAGCAATTTATGATGGTCTGATCGCTGCATTTAAATGCGTCGTTTTCTCAATCACAAAGTAAATGAGCAAAAATGGAGCACACCGTGTTTAGATCAGAATTTCATAAATACAGAAAGCTATTTCGCGCGGTATTTGCACGGACTATCCTGTCTGCCCACAGCGCGCTCGCCATATACCAGACAGTCCATGTTAAGGGGGACGAGAGATATTACTGGCTGTTCTCCTGGATGTTGCCTATGACCATTCTAGAAACAGGAATTATTCTTTACTTCAGACAGGGATGTGAGTGGAAAAAGTGAGTAGCGCACATGTATCATGCAAATATTATTTTGTTATTGGCATTGGTTTTACTAGAGCGATTTGGTTCAATTGACGGGATATTTTATTTTTCTCCGGAAAACACGTGTCGGCGGCCAAAACTTAACCGCAGGCAAACACAATCACTGGCGAGTGATATCAGCATACTTTCTTATTGAACACCTTTTAATTCCATTTGTTCCCAAAACAGTTACTTTTCACGGGAGCCCGGTGGCATATTAGTACAGGCCTCCGGAACTAGAGGTCGTGGGTTCGATACCTATCTCCGTCATGTTACGTCCCATCTCCTCGTCGCGACATGACTGAAAAATTGTTGACTGGGACGTTAAGCCATTAACTAAACAAAACTTGCTTTTTCAGGATTTGCACTCCATTCATTGTATACCTACTGTCAGTAGTACCAGTGCTTTGGATCCAGAGACTTCACGTGGCAGAACACCGTGGCAACGGAACCATGACAGATTCTAACGCAAGTAAAACAAGCACGGACCTGGTTTTGCCTATAAATATTGGACTATCTCGGGATGACCAAGAACAGGTGAGCTATCACGTGAGAAAACCAGCAGTCTTGGTTTCCGCCCAGGTCGCACACAAACCAGGCTGTATATCCACAGAAAAATGTTACAGGCTTGAAATTAATTTCAGATTTAAAAAGGACGGACATTTTACTAGATCTATAGAGCGAAAAAAAGTTAACCATTTCCTCAGAACTGAAATGCATAATTATGCACCAGTCAGTTGTATACACGGTCCCCTAGGAACAGGGAATAGCGGGTCTTTCAACTTTTCAATTTTCAAAGCCCTGCTATAAAAAGCCCGGCACTACGGGGTCAGATTTGAGGTAAAATCCCTCCTAAAATCCCCGGCTCATCGGAGGCTGACAATAATCTGATGACATGGAACAACAGCTGGGAGTTGAAATATGAGAGGGACCTGAATTTCTGCATGCATTTGCAAATTAAATAAGGATCATAACAGTAATTAATGTTAAAAGAAAATTAATAATATCTAATTTGAATCAACGTGACCCTATATTGTCGGGACTCATCAGAGGATAAATCCTGGCACTTTAGCCCCGCATTGTCACCGCTATCCCCGGCCCTAGAGGGGGATACAAACAAATGACGTGCATTATATGCTATGCTCATGATTATGCTTTGTTTTAGCAGTTATGCATTGTTATGTCACCCTCTCTCTGACGGTCACGCAGTTTTGTTTATGCTTTCTATTGCCACTGCAGGTAAAAGCCATCCTAGATTCCATCGACTGGACAAAGCTGTTGGAACAGTCTATGATGTTTGTTCTGATCCTATGTCGCTGGGTTTTACCCCGCGGTCACATTGACCGACACTCCCTGTCCCAACTCCTCATCATGTACTCGGCAATTTCCGCCGATATCCTCGACTTCTCCGACATGTTCCAGGTCAAAGAAATCGTCAAAAACGTGTTTTACCTGAAAATAGGCCTCGGTGTCTGGTCTTGGAGCATGGTGCAGTTTACGCTAGTGGTAACAACCGCGTTCGGCTTACGGCGGAAGACAAGTGTAGACGCGAATCAGCGACTGTCTGTCGCGGTTAGATCGAGCTGGGACAGGTCTGAGGCGGCGTCAATTTTTATGATATTCGCGATGCAGGATGGTCCGTTCCTGGTTGTCAGACTGTACATTATATTCAACATTGCCTTGTCGGACTACTACACAATATTTTTCTTCAGTCTCAAGAATTTACTGACACTGATCCTGGGATTGTACAGACTGATGGTGTTATTTGACTGTGTATCACGGGAAGGGAATGACCTCCTCACCATGGAAGAAATCGCGAAGAGCAAGGAATCATTAGCCACGATAGAGTCAGAAATGGGTTCAAGTAAACCAAAAAAGGGACAGTTGAAAAGGGGTAAAAGTAAAGACAACTTAGCGAACATAAAGTCAAATTCAAACAATGGCAAAAAGAACCATCAAAATAACTACACTAAGTTCTGAGGACTGTCATATTTGAGCCTGTGCGTGAGAAAACCAACAATTTGGGGTTCCGACCAGGTCTGACACAAACCAGGCTGCACAGTCACACAATAAAGCTAGAAGCTTGAAATCTCGGATTTAAGAAGAAGAGGAAGTGTACTATCCTTGTAGCGAAAACAAAGGCGCTGATCAGCTTCGCGGTTACCGCGAAGCTGATCTGCGTCTTTGTTTTCGCCTATGCAAATTGTTGGTTTTCTCACGCACAGGCTCATTTATTGTGTATAAAATTTACCTATGTTTCGTTGCTTTGACCCTGTTTAACATGGCGCCAATGCTAATATATCGTATTTACAAGTAACAAACTTACAGAATCCGAGTACGAGTATGTATCAAAGTGTAGTTTATACAGATGTTATGGGCCTAGATGACTTTTGATCAACATGAACAACATCTTTGTATGCCCTTGCCGGGCCCAAATTGGTCGAATAAAGTCTTTATCTTTGATACCCAGATGGCCGCTTTTTGGTTATCAGAACATTTACTTTGACCTTCAGCACTTATAAACTACTTTGATGTAACTCAGTGTCTTGTGATTGAATTCGCATATTATTTCCTACGGCATTGCCATAAAGCCCCAGCACTTGAAATAATCTAACAGCGGACAACTTATACATTTCTCCAGTCGTGTTCAACGGGCTTTTCGTCGGCCCTGTAGGGCTTAGGACATTCCGGGTCTTGAACTTTCCTTGTACGAAGCTGAACTTCGCTTTTTTCGTCGAAATATGTCTCGTATGTAGCACATTCCACCCAGCCAAGTCCAAGAATAACTTTTTCTGGAAAGCTTTCAATGACGTCCTCATTGCAATGAACACCATTTCCTGTGAGATGCCAGGAGCTCCTATTTCCGTCCTCTGTAGTTAAATGCAGGGCAGATATAGTTATTGTGGCATCTATAACTATTGCACCAATTTTATGCGCGTATGACATAACCCAACGGCAGAATGCAGGACGACCTATACTCAACGGCGCAACCTTATCCCACGGAAAGTCAGCATTAGTGAAAAAGTAGTCCGATGACTTTTGCACTTGTTCTCTCTCAGAGACGAGTTTGTTAATATCAGTTTTAGAAATGAATTCCGCCGGATGTAGATGGAAGTCAAAATTTGTCCGCCGACCTATGATCATAAATGATTTATTTTTAAGATCTTCACTTGTTTTAATAAATTTTATTGTTGTCAACAAATTGTCTGAAAATAAAATGTCTGCGTTTGAAAAGCCATAAATAAATGCATCGTTCACGTGCTTTTTGGCATCGACGTACATGTGTGGCATTAATGGCGGTCCAGCACACTTCCGGTTACTCTTTTCCGGCAAAGCCTGCCATTGGTTTTTGACAGCTTCTTCAAATACGTCATGATCTGAGGTAAACACTAGCGGCTGTATCGCTGGTTGAAAAGTGTTCCAGTTCCTGATTATATTTCTATACACACGCCCCTTGCTCACTGTCCCGCCTCGGCGTGTCCATGACGAAAACAACAACATGGAGACATTTTGTGCGTCCTTCGGTCGGTCACTTCGCTTGACAATATGGTGAATTTTCGGATCCGACTGAACTATTTCCAAATCAAATGCATTTCGCTTTTGCCTTGACAGTAACCTTTGGCCATTCACAAACACATCCCCATCTCGCAGTTCTCTGTTACTAAAACCGCGAGGGTTTAAATCACTGGCGGCAAGATGGTTAGTCTTGAAGAGCACATATCCAGATACGGTTGCCACCAAGAAGAGCACGAGGCATATCCGGTTCTTGTGTCTTCGCCAGAATCTCTTGATGACATTCATGGATATCCTAGAGACGTGCGCATTCACGTTGTTGTTCTTTTACTGAGGAAGCTCTGAAAAGATAACCCATCTTATTAGAATATGGTTTATACACTGAGTTTGGGGTGCGAGGGTGACACTGCTGCCCGGGACTAATTCCATTGACTAATGCCACTTAATGACAATGTGGTATTAAACTGACATGTAAAGAAACAACAGATGTTCATATGGACTGACGAAATATTTAAAGCTTAAAAATAAATAAAATTTCAATAATTTTACCACGCTGTCAGTTAAGTAGGGATTAAAATTTTTGAAAGTAGATGTACACGTAGTAGACAATAAAAGCATGATAGGAGTTAGCATATCTCGTGGGCTTATCCTTGAGGCATTTTGTGGAGAAGACCATTCCTTTCAAGCTTTACAAATTTCACGTTCCCATTCAAACGAAACAGTCGCCCTATCACGGTGGTTCTGGTGAACTGTTTTCGGATAATAATCATTATATTACACTGAAAACCAACTGTCTAAGACAAAATCAAAAGCAATCTGACTACTTCAATCTAGATCATTATAAAGACAATTTGTCACTTACCATACACAATAAAATAATATCCCCCAGCACCCCCCCCCCCCCCCCCCCCCGCAAAATAGAATTGTGTCGGTTCATATTTTGTTAGACAATGGCTGTCTTAATTTTCAGTAGAGGGATCGTTTTGACCACCTTTTCAAATAAAAATTTAATTACCGTTATAAGACTTTTAATGTTGACAAATATTGTTATATCAAGCACTTGTGCTTTGCCCTACAAAGTGCTGAACAGGTTTTCAAAAATTGCCTATTCTTATACTGTCCTTTGCAATTTGTGCCAAAAAGTATCTCCAGAACAAGTGTTATGATAACAGCAATTAGTGAAAGTTTATTTTATCAATAAATTTATTTTTTGTGGGCGTTGTAAGACTCGTGACAGAGCCATTGACGCAATTTATATATGATTTAATACTTAAGAATATGTATGTTTCCGTGGAATGTATACCACCTTACATCCCACTTTTATAATTAAACCTGTTCATGAGAAAACCAACAATTTCCATAGGCGAAAACAAAGACGCAGATCAGCTTCGCGGTGACCGCGAAGCTGATCAGCGCCTTTGTTTTCGCTACAAGGATAGTACACTTCCTCTTCTTCTTAAATGCGAAATTTCAAGCTTCTAGCTTTATTGTGTGACTGTGCAGCCTGGTTTGTGTCAGACCTGGTCGGAACCCCAAATTGTTGGTTTTCTCATGCACAGGCTCATATGGTAAAATTGTGATGTACAGGGGATCATATACAGTTTTCAAATTGATGCTAAACCGGATTATTTGAGCCCCCTCGTGGGAAAACCAACAATGTGGTTTCCGAACAGGTCCGACACTAACCGGGCTGTACAGTCACAGAAGCAGGCTAGAAGCTTGAAATTTTGGATATTAGAAGAAGAGGAATTGTACTATCCGTGAAGCGAAAACAAAGGCGCTGATCAGCTTCGCGGTAACCGCGAAGCTGATCTGCGCCTTTGTTTTCGCATATGCAGATTGTTGGTTTTCCCATGAGGCGGCTCATTTGTTTGATTGGAGGCTTTATGTTACAGTCAACCACTTTGATCATGTCGGGACTTTGACCCCATTTTATGGAATTTCTGCCCACCAATATCGGGGATATAACCGATGGTTTGAATAAACCACTTTTCCTGAACAGGCTCAGACCTTCTAAGCCATTAATCAGTAATCAGAGAGCCGTTAGCTGTCTGGGTTATAAGCACAAGCAGTCCATCTATTTCCCACAGCGGCGGCCCCCGTGGCCGAGTGGTTAAGAGCGCTGATATTTCATTACCGCGCTTAATCATTCCCACAGCACCAATGATGACACCGAAGAAATGATTGTAACCGAGTCTACAGAATCACTGGCTGTAGCTCTTGGTGTTAAAAATGAGCTGCATCGTCGATGCTTTAAAAGTATGAAACAATTAGCTTGAAATAGACCCAGATCGGTCATCTGAACCCGAGAGACAAAAGAACATAGCTCTTTTAGCAATGAAAGCAGAGACTGGCAAAACTCAGACCGTTAAAGAAGTTCCCGGGTCCAGGACAACATTTTTCCCATTTTAAACCAAAGTAGACCGAGGTTAGTATGAAAGCAAGTTGTTGCAATGTTTTCGGAGAACCCTTATTTCTAAGTATGAAATAATGGTTCTCCGAAATTAAAGCTCACGTATGAGCTTTGAAAGCAGAGATGATTTTTAGCTTAAATGTTCTAATGTATGTAAAAATGAGTTCGATGTAGGATAATGAAATGCCATTGAGGCAATAACCCGTGATGTTTTAGAGTCAAGTAAACATTCTGGCGGGGCTAAAGACAAACGAAGACTAACCATACAAACAAACCCACAACCCCGAAATAAAACCCTACCTTGTCTTTAGTTATTGTCACTGTATTTCCTTGTTTGACAAGATCCAAAACTGAATGAAAAGAAACATTCTTTTTCGTGAAAGAAATGACAACAAACATTCACCCACTTTTACTAAACTATATGAGCCGCCTCGTGGGAAAACCAACAATGTGGTTTCCGGACAGGTCCGACACAAATCGACCTGTACAGTCGCAGAAAAGAGTTAGAAGCTTGAAATTTTGGAGTTAAGTAGAGGAGGAATTGTACTATCCGATCAGCTTCGCGGTTACCGCGAAGCTGATCTGCGCCTTTGTTTTCGCCTATGCAGATTGTTGGTTTTCCCACGAGGCGGCGCATATATTGAACCTAGTTGAAGATTTTCTAAAGACGTACTGTATCGATTAATAATTTATGACAATATATTTTGTGGTAAAATTGTGAAAAGAAAGACCAATTGTTAGATGTTTCTTTCAATGGCCAACTGCTTAACCATTGTCAGTTGAAAGGTAGTTTGCCTTTCAGATCAAATAAGTGAGACTGTGCATGAGAAAACCAACAATTTGCATGGGCAAAAACAAAGCCGCAGATCAGCTTCGCGGTAACCGCGAAGCTGATCAGCGCCTTTGTTTTTGCTACACGGATAGTACGATCCCTCTCCTACTTAAATACAAAATTTCAAGCCTCTAACCATCTTCTGTGACTGTACAGGCTGGTTTGTGTCAGACCTGGTCGGAAACCCAAATTGTTGGCGGGTTTTCTCATGCACAGGCTCAAGTAGTTTCCATTATGCACTGCGATAACATGTCCGTGTAATGTATACCCCCTTCGACCCAACTATTATATAGTAAAACTGGGATGTGCAGAGCAATATCATTTTTCTTATTTTTGACCCAAAACATAAATTGTGGGTACTCGTTAGAATCGCCTTGCCGAGGCGGTTCTAAGATGTACCCACAATCTATGCTTTCAACACAAAATAAGAAAATATCTCCTTTTATCGATGAAAAGTAATTTTGCACAGATGAAAAAAAAACTGCACTTGTCATGGACGTGTTTTCGTAATGTTATGTGAACATCTCAATGATCCTCAATTCTT
The DNA here is from genome assembly GCA_964017185.1 of Rugalucina vietnamica. Taxonomy (NCBI): domain Eukaryota; kingdom Metazoa; phylum Mollusca; class Bivalvia; order Lucinida; family Lucinidae; genus Rugalucina; species Rugalucina vietnamica. The sequence continues at coordinate 48,560,476 of OZ024875.1, forward strand.
CCAAAGTTTTTATTTAATATATTCGACAGAGCAGTTTAATTTAATCGTTAGTTTGTATAAAAACATTTTTGGCTTGCTTCTGCGTGGCTATAATGAGAATATACTTAGCCGAATTCCTAACGCACACTGTAAAAAGCATTTCAAAAACAAGAGCTATCGCATGACAGCATGTTCGACTGCACCTGGCTTTATCAAACATAAGGGCCAACGACTGGTAATACATTGTTTTGCCTTGATGTTATATGGCAAAATCACTGATCTATGAAATTACATGTAGGTCACAGTGACCTGTAACTTCTTTGTAACTGTAACTTCTTTAGCCGGGTCATAGGTCTGCTCATGTAAATTCATAGCGTGAGAGAATACTAATTGAGCCGCATCGTGAGAAAACCGGATTTTTGCCTATGCGAAAACAAAGGCGCAGATCAGCATCACAGTAACTGCGAAGCTGATCAGCGCCTTTATTTTCGCTACTCGAATAGTACAATTCCTATTCTTCTTAAATACGAAATTTCAAGCTTCTGGCCCTTTTCTGTACAGGCCGGTTTATGTCGTACCTGGTCGGAAACCCCGAAGACCGGTTTTCTCGCGTCGCGGCTCAATTCATATACAAACTCAGTGTAGAGACATAAGGCAAAATCACAGGACCATGAAATAAGGTCACAGTGACCTATAGCTACTTTGGGGTCAAAATTCTGGACATGCAAATTCAAGTATGTTCATATACCAACCGAATCACTGTTCCATTAAATTAGGTCACGGTAACCTATAACAACTTCAGGGCCACTCTCTCATCATACGAAATGATTGTTCAAGTACAAATTGAGCGTTGATATATAATAAAAAAAAACACTGAACCATGAAATTAGGTCACAGTGACCCACAACAACTTGTTGACAATGACAACGGTTGCCAATATATGGGCTTCTACTTTTAGCAAATTTTACCAAAGAAAAAACATTTTTGATGGTGTTCTAGATTTTCAGCTCTAGTTCTAGCCCCACCCCCTGGCATGGACCCAGAGGTCCAATTCCATATAGTGAACGTTAACCATGCTCACGTATTTATTAGTTCAAATAAATATAGTTTAAACCAACCATACAAGGTATTTATGGTTCAAATGTGGATGCTTTCTCAGTGATAATTGGTTGTCAAGATAAGGACTTTTAGAAAACTACACCGCAGTGTGACGCGCACGCGGGCGTAAACGTCCAGGGTGACTGCAATGGCTCTTTGAACTCGGCGCAGTCGAGCTTACAAAACGACTGGCATAATTCTTTGCACGATGAAAGGCGTCATTATCGCACCTGCTTATAGCAGGGTGCGATATAGGAGTTCAAATTTCCGTCCGTCCGTACGTTCGTCCGTCAACATTTACGTCGAAGTTTAGTTTTCTCGACATCAGAGATAGCTGCGAGTCTGAAACCTTGCATAGTAATTGTCCCTGACATACCCTTCAAGCACACACCTTAACCGGGTGCCCTTGACCTATATTTCACGGTCCACTGACTTTGAAAATTTTTACGTCGAAGTTTTGTCAACATTTACGTCGAAGTTTGGTTTTCTCGCCATCAGAGATAGCTGCGAGTCTGAAACCTTGCATAGTAATTGTCCTTGACATACCCTTCAAGCACGCACCTTGACCTGGTGCCCTTGACCTATATTTCACGGTCCACTGACTTTGAAAATTTTTACGTCGAAGTTTGGTTTTCTCGCCATCAGAGATAGCTGCAAGTCTGAAACCTTGCATAGTAATTGTCCTTGACATACCCTTCGAGCACGCACCTTAACCCGGTGCCCTTGACCTATATTTCATGGTCCACTGACTTTGAAAATTTTTACGTTGAAGTTTGGTTTTCTCGACATCAGAGATAGCTGCGAGTCTGAAACCTTGCATAGTAATTGTCCTTGACATGCCCTTCAAGCACTTACCTTTACCCGGTGCCCTTGAACTATATTTCACGGTCTATTGACTTTGCCCGATGCAGGTGCGATATCGACCTCCGCGGAGTTCTTGTTTTCTTATAATATTCCATGCTGAAATGTTATCGCAAATGGTTAGTAAGAAGCATGTCGGATCTGAAATGCACAAACTACGACAGAAATGTTCAGTTTTGAAATTTGGAGTTTTCCAAGCGTATATGAAATTGGGTATGTTACACACCCATCCCCTTGTTGGTCTACTTATCATTTTCTATGCCCGATTTCAAGAAAATGTTTGAAATTGTGTATACATTTGTCCGATCAATCTACAGCTCAAATAATCTAACAATCACATTTTAAACATACGAGTATATGTACCGAAGTTTTTAAAGAAAAAAAATATCTCGGGTGGGCGAAGCAGTGCCTACCGGTTCTATTGTTGAAAACAGCAAAATATTATAATTACAGAACATGTCTTCTTGATAAAGGCCTCTTTTGTGCGGTTTCCATTTTAAATAATTTGCTTTCAAATAGGTATAGTCTACGATCGTAAGTATACACAATAATTGGACTGCACCAATTAGCCGTTGAACGTCATTATGCTCTATAAAAAGAAATAATAATAAGTTGCAAGGGCTATAGTCCGTTGCAGTTATTTTATATGCTTAGCTCACTTTTCAGAAATCACTGTTTCAGTAACAGTGCAAAAAAGGCACAAGAATAGAACTGCAGAAAACTACCCAAGAATATAACAACAAAAAAGGGCACAATCAATACCGGCAACAGAGAACAGAAAATACTACAAGAATAAAAGACAAAAGAAAAAGAACAGGAAAGAAGATTGAATACAAGAATACAAGACAAATGAAAAAGAACAGGAAAGAAGATTGAATACAAGAATACATGACAAATGAAAAAGAACAGGAAAGAAGATTGAATACAAGAATACAAGACAAATGAAAAAGAACAGGAAAGAAGATTGAATACAAGAATACATGACAAATGAAAAAGAACAAGAAAGAAGATTGAATACAAGAATACAAGACAAATGAAAAAGAACAAGAAAGAAGATTGAATACAAGAATACATGACAAAAGAAAAAGAACAAGAAAGAAGATTGAATACAAGAATACAAGACAAATGAAAAAGAACAGGAAAGAAGATTGAATACAAGAATACATGACAAATGAAAAAGAACAGGAAAGAAGATTGAATACAAGAATACAAGACAAATGAAAAAGAACAAGAAAGAAGATTGAATACAAGAATACAAGACAAATGAAAAAGAACAAGAAAGAGGATTGAATACAAGAATACAAGACAAATGTAAAAGAACAGGAAAGAAGATTGAATACAAGAATACAAGACAAAAGAAAAAGAACAGGAAAGATTGAACACAAGAATACAAGACAAATGAAAAACGACACAATAACAGAAGGGAAGACAATGGCACAATAACAAAATGGCAGGAAAGAGCCCAAGAATGGAAGGTTAGAATAGAAGAATAGAAGAGCAGAAAAGGGCACAATAACAGAAGGGAAGAAATCGGCACAATAATAAAATGACAGGAAAGAGACCAAGAATAGGAGGCTATAATAGAAGAAAGGGACACGAGAATAGAAGAGCAGAAAAGGGCACAATAATAAAAGGGAAGAAAATGGCACAATAATTAAAGTGAAGAAAATGGCACAGTAATAAATGGCCGGAAAGAGGAATAGAAGGTAATGATAGAAGAAAAGGACAAAAGAAAAGAAGGACAGAAAAGGGCACAAGAATAGTACAGCAGAAAAGAGGACAAGAATAGTAGAACAGAAAGAACGGAAGTAAGAATAGAAGAGCAGAAACTGGCATAAAGAATAGAAGAGCAGAAAAGGGGGCAAGACTAGTAGGACAGAAAAAGGCACAATAATTGAACAGCAGAAAAGGGAAAAAGAATAGCAGAGCAGAAAAAAGGACAAAGGAATAGCAGAGGAACAAAAGGGCACAACAATTGGAAAGAAAAAGGGCACTTAAAATGAAGAAAACGGAACAAGAATAGAAGTGCAGAAAAGGGTACAATAATGAAGGGGTTTAAAGAGCACGAGCATGGGGGACTAGAAAAAAGTACTAGAAGAACAGAAAAGAGCCAAAGAATAAAAAAAGAAGAATATGGCTCAAACATACAGGAGCAGAAAAAGACACCAGCATAGGAAAATAAAAGGGCACAAGCATAGATGAGAAGAAAAAAGACCAAAGGATACCAGAGAAGAAAAGGGCACATGAGTAGAAGAGAAGAATAGGACACAAGCATAGAACAGCATGAAAGTGCACAAACATAGAAGAACATAAAACGCACACGCATAGAAGGGCGGATAGGGGCAAAATAAAAGAAGAGCAGAACAGGGACACAGGAATAGAAGAGGGAAAAGTGTCACAAGTGGAGCAGAAGAACAACAGAAAAGGACTCCTTTGTCACATCAGGGCTGAGCATCAGGGATTATATTGTTCGTATATGTCCCACAAAGAGTCCACTCAGGCTTTAATATGTGGGCTAATGTCCTGGTTGCATTCCTGCGATGTAGAATCTGTAGATGTGTACATTGTTTGCGATGTCATCTTGAAAATCGAGAACGGCTTGGTCACCTCCCGACTTTATCATCAGTGTTTTATTAATGTTCTTAAATTTACACTTGCGCCACTACTGTATGCATTAAGACGACTTTTAAGTAAAAGCTGATCAGTTTAAAGAAGGTCTTAACAAATGCTTGTATTGTACCTTTAATAGTTTAACACGAATCAATCGAATTTCAGGATTATAATTAATAAAATCTTATCACAAGAAAACTCCTATCTGAATTAATAAAAATAACCCCATTAATAATCCAAGTCAGTATCCCCATCTTAACTTTGCATTGCATATGCTCGCATCAGCTTTGTATTTCTCAAAAGAAGCAAGCAAAAATACGTGGCAAAACGTTATGTGTACATTGCAAGGCTTGAAGTTTTCGGTGAAGACGATTTCTTTTGACAAGAGAGCTTTGGTAACGCCTGGGAAGGCAGTATACATATCAAAATAAACATTCGTGTTAACTTTCACCTATTTGCGAAATATGAGAATATATCAGCGGGATAGTAATTAAACAGTTCAAGTATCATTTTGTTAAAAATAAACCAGTGTAAAGTTTCAAATTACTGTACAAACTGATTGTTTTTCAAAATTATCTTCTCAATATCTTGTTTAGAGCTGTTAACATGTAAAGTATATCTTTTCATTATCATAGTATTGTGATAAATGTTTGTTTTTACTCTTGAAGACAAAACCGACGGGCCACCAGAGACATACACAGAGATACATGGTATGTACTTTTTCCTATCATATACTAGTACTTGTTTTTATTCTGGGCATCGGAAAGCAAGTCAGAATCTAAATTGCACAAAAACGTTCATGTAGGGCATTAAATTATTATGCCCTATCTCAAAACGTTTCATTTCATCAGGAAAACATTTCCGTAAAATGTATACCCCCGTAAACCCCACTTTTATGGAGCAAAACTGGGGTATGCAGGGGTATACCTATTTTTCTTATTTTTGCTCCAAAACATAGATTGTGGGTACTTGTTAGAACCGCCTCGCCGAGGCGGTTCTAACATGTACCCACAATCTATGTTTTGAGCAAAAATAAGAAAAATATCAAATTTTTTCTGGTGAAATTTTCAATTTTTACAGCCGTAAAAAATCTTTGTTTATTGCATGGGCAAGTTTTCGTTATGTTTTTATATGGCGACAATATGCAATAGAAAGCTCTTGTTTTGTGGTATATTAAAAGAAAAAGGTACAAGTAGGCGATGATCAGGAAAAGCAACCTATGGAAACGGTGTATTAGAAAAACGGTGAGACAACGGGGGTTAATCGGATTTTTGTGAAGCATCGGGCGATGTGTCGGTGAGACATCGGGATTTGCACTAGATAAAAGGTATATTGTTTGTTTACTTCTATTTTGAAGCGAAAGCTAAAAATACTGCAGAAAATAAAAACAAATCGAACACTTGCAGGAGCTGTAAGGGTCTTTGATGCAGCCCCGGAAATCCTAAATTTGTTGAAAATATATTTTGTTTAATCGCCACAGTGCGCCCCATTTTACTACTCAAACATTTCAGTTGACTTTCGGTTGTATTTTTTGTTTATTTTTTATGCTTACATCGAATTACGAATGTAAACAACCTTAATTCAGATTGGTGAATATAGAAAAGAAAGCTCCTGATTATCAACCTTCAGAAAATGTGTAAAAAAGACTGGGAAAATCGAGATTCAGCCGGGTGATTGATTATTTGGTGAGTCTCCGGGCAAGTTGTGTGTGTCGCCGGGGAGCAACCAAACTTTTTGATGGAATAAAACTTTAATTTCTTAATTCTAGCCAGTACATGATTGTTGTTTTTTAACTTTTAGTTTGAGTGGGATCATATCTATCCAAATTACGGATTATATAAACACACGTTAATCACCGGCAGTGATGAGAACTCGGACGTTCCTTGTCCGCGGCGTCCGTCATATCGCACTGTTCGCATATATATAGTTTTTTTCCGCTGGTTAAATGAAGCTGAAGCAAATGAAAACGGTGATTTTATCAGGAATAGTCTTTGGCATAGGCCGTTTATATACATGCCAATGAGGCCTCACATTTTTCTGAAATATGAGTGATGTTTGAAAAGCTGCAATTTGTAGTTTCACGGCCATGACTAATATTTCCTTAGAAGCCTCCGTGGCATGGTGGCCAAGCTACTGGCCTTGTAAACCAGGGTCGTGTGTTCGATCCCGGGCTTCTCCAGTCTTTTGGATGAGACTTTAAACCGAAGCCCCTTCTCCATATGACCTGATAGCTGTTGTGTGGGAAGTAAAACACCAATCAAACAAAGAAACAAATTAATATTTCCGACAATATTTCCAGATGTCGTTAGCTGTTAACGGACGGCTCATTGGAACTAAAATTGCAATGGTGATGACGCTATGTAATTGCTCAAAATATTACTGGACTTTACAAAATTACTACAGTTGGGGTTGAGTTTAAAATGAATATACATGTACATATTTTAAACAAGAAACGGTAATCCGTTTGGGAACGATTTTCACACAAGTGGGTCTGGCACTGGCAATGATTCAGGTGAACGCTAGCGTTTTACTCTTGTCGGTCTAGCACTTTAATTTCCCAACAAGAAAGGGTCTAAGATGATGCGGAATATGAAATTACCGGGTCGAAGATGACACGGAATATGAAATTACCTTGATCAAAAATAGCTCTAGAGTGTTTATAATCGGAAATTAATGCAATGAGTTTTGATTGCCCGATGACTCACAAAATTCGCCCCGTCGTCTCACACAACTTGCCCGATGCCTCACATTATGTAAATGCACATAGCATTAAATCCCTTTGCAATGCTTAGCGAGATTTTACTTTTTGTGGGAATTTTCAAGTATACTATTATTCGTTTGGAAATACCAACGTGACCTTCTTGGTCCATTTCTTTTACTAGAAAATCAAACGAAAATGTGCCCTCTAAAATGGGGCGCACAATCACAGGTTTCTTGGAATATATATTTACAAACTGTTTACATAATAAAGAACAATAATGATTTCTACAGCTCCTGCAGCAAACAGAATTTTAACATGCAACGTCACCCAGCCATGTCGGAACAAAACAAAAAGAAGATTAAAACTACGTACCGTGTCACCATTGTAAATCCCGATGTCTCACCGACACATCGCCCGATGCTTCACATTTTTCCGATTAACCCCCGTTGTCTCACCGTTTTTCTAATACACCGTTTCCATAGGTTGAAAAGGCGCTATCAGAAAGAAATTCCCACTCCAAAAACCGAGGCGGGAAAAAACATTGACAATTAGGTACTTAAAGAACATACTGTAAGCCGAGTGAGCAGCTATTTCCCAATAGGCGTCTACTCAGTTACCCGAACTTAAAATTAATAAAACTATGAAAACGTATATAAGGTTCAAACAGCACAAAAATCGACTCCAAAACATAAAACAAATAGAACCATGACAGAAGTATCGCCTTGGAACGATCGATCAGTAATATAAACTACTGGGGGGAGGGGGCTTTAACTGGTGTTACAGGGCCCTACCCTCACCCTCATCTTCTGCAGTGTTTCACAACATTTAGGTAGTTTTTTGGTCCTCAACACAATGTTCAAGCATTTTCTATTGCATTTTGTCTCTATCCGCATTCGTCCAAAAAGCATTAATTTTCGTTTGTCACCGATAAATACCTTGCACTAGGATAGAAAATGATCAATGCATTTTAAATACAGTCTTATTAAAAATATTGAATAGCGTAAGACATCGATCTTTTAATTGTTCAGAATTGCAGGGATTAATGTAATAATAAAATCCTAGAGACATTCAGGATATGAACTGTACAGGTTGGAATGTTGGTATTAAGTTTCAAAATAACGATTTTACACAACTGTTTTGGATAATCTAATGCTATGACACTGTTTTCGTTCTTTTTTTCTCTCCCCCTCTTTAATGACTCCCCCCACCTCTTTAATCTTTGGTTACGAGCACAAGACCGTAAGTGCCGGTCCCACTGCGCTTAAGATCACTTAAGATTGCTATACGATTGTCTAAATATTAATGGGATCGTTTCTTTGGCCCCAAAGCATAAACACGTTGGAGAACATTTTACATAATCTACATGCGCAGTCTTATCACAAAACTACTGATTATACAATCGTACGATTGCTTAAAACGATTCAGTGGCACCGGCACTTAAGAACGCCATGTACATGAAAAGTTTACCATGCTTACGTTATATGCAACACAAATAGTTTTTCTTCACATATACCTTTTGCAACTGCTTTAAAATTTACTTAAAATATTTAGAGTACAACTAAAGGACCTCTTAGGCTTTTACTGAGCTTTAAAGGTATTACATGTATTAGATGGCATGCATGTGCCCCTTTGTTGACCCTTTAAAACAACTTCATTTGTCATATCTCGCCAGTGTTGATTTTTCTCCCTCATATTGGAAGCAATGCAAGTTAAGTGGCCATTAAAGTCATTTAAGCAAACTGTACAGTTTACATAATTTATAGATCATCTTAGCCACTGAGAGGCATTACAGAACGAAATAGGCTTTACGTCCTGTGAAGACTCGTATTAGCATTGACATACACCCAGCCTAATCAGTCTTCGCCACATAAAGAACGCATGCAGGTCCCTTATTTGGCTGCTCATTTCGACTGGCAAGACTGAAGGGGAAGCCAAACTGATTAAACTTTAGCTGGTGTAGTAAAACCCATTTCTTATGGCTTTCTTAAAATCCATTGCAGACATTACAGAGTATGAGTGCTGAACTCAGTTGAAGTATGAACTGAAACCTTACGGAATACATAACGGATATTATGGGAGGTGAAGACAATGTTGGTATCAAGAAGAGGAAGGTTGTCTGGGACGATTTCACTGGTGGATTCTATGCTGAGTCTAGAGTAGAAGCTGTTCAGAGACTGTGTGATTACCGTGCAAAGCTTACTGACGTCATAAATAAGAACGAGGCTGCGCGATGTCAAAACAAAATTAAGCAAGTGAATGCCGAAAGGCAGCTGTTTCTACTTAAAAGGTCACGTGACGCGCTAAAACATAATGAAACGTGGCAGGATCATAAAGCTCATCTTAGTGTTTTAGATAAACTTGCTAAAGAAAGGGAGTCAACTTTCTTGGCGGAGACTGATAATTATGGGCGCTATCCGCCGGAATATGCGCGGCGGGTTGATTTGGACGACAAAGTAGCAGATGAACTGCGGGAAATGTCGCCCATCGTGATGCGGCGACGTGAAGCTGCAAGACTTTTGGGCAAAAGAACTGGAATTAATCTCATAGACAGAACAAGAACCACAGAAGATATTTTCGATGAACTGAAAAAGACAAAGAGTCGAGTTCCAAGTCCAGCTAAATCTCCAGTGCCCGCTAGAAAGTCGAAATCGATGCCAAAGCTTATTCTGCCGGCAATTACGGTTAAAATGACAAAAGCAAGGGATAACTCAAAAATTGTAGAACCCGTTTCACAGAGGAAAGATCAAGATAAGATAAATAGAAACGAAAAAGGAGATAATTTACCTCCAGTATTTGTAACTCAGATTTAACTAGTGTTCATTTCTAAGTCATTTTTAATTTGTGCACGGGCGTGCGTCGCATGCTTCTTTTTATGTCGAAGTTTGTGTGGTAATATTCAAGTTGATGGCTTGAGAACACATCTCTTCATTTCGAATTTTAGGATTTCATACTTCGATTGTTGGGATTTCATATTTCGATTGTTGGGATTCATATTTCGATTGTTGGGATTTCATATTTCGATTGTTAGTGTTTCATATTTCGATTGTTAGTATTTCATATTGCGATTGTTAGGATTCACATTTCAATTGTTCGGATTCATATTTCGTTTGTTAGGATTTCATATTTCGATTGCTAGTATTCTATATTTCGATTGTTAATAGGATTTTATATTAAGATTGTTAGAATTTCATACTTAGTATCCGATTGTTAGGATTCATATTTCGATTGTGAGGATTTCACATTTAATTTTTAGAATTTCATATTTCGATTGTCAGTATTTCATATTTCGATTTAAGATAATATAGTTTGCGTTATATATAAATCCTCTTCAGTTTTTGATGGTTTCTTATTGTCTTTCTACAGCCATTTTAACCTTAAGTATTAAACAAACATTTCGAAAAAGAAACGAAGGATGTATTAAAGTAGGTTATGGCAAATTCACTGGATCACTATAGAGGTTGTGTGGCACTGTTCCGATTTTGTCAAAGGTCCGACTTGTATATTCATTCTAAAATGACAAAGATGTGCACGCCATTTATTGCTGTGACGAGAGGTTGCCGTTTCTATGTTGCCTCTTTACTCTTTACCGGCTATTACTGCAGCTGGTGTTGTGCCGTGTGGCGGCCCTAAAAAGTCTCCCCGTACATCATCCATAGTGCGGATTATATTTTCTTTTTGGTCCTTTGAGATCAGTGAGGATATTCTGAGAACCCAGAAATTTATTATCGGTTAAGATTCATTTTCTAACCAATGTTTAATATACGCATTTGGCCCCATTTAGATGGTGCTAGTCTTTGTATCGACTGCCCTGTTGAGGGATGCAGATTTTCGGTGATTCTCTTTGGCTCCATGTTGCCAAATCTACAGGGTCACTGACGAGACTTCAATAGTCGAAACCGCGGTATGGCCCATCCCCTTTCTCATTAATGTGTTCACTATTCTTAAAGGATCTGAGTTTTAATTTTATTATCTTTTATGAGATGAAAAATGAATTGGATTAAAGAACACGGCTCTGAACCATCCTCTATCGCTTTCTTCCGAAAGCAACAGGCAAGCATTAGTTCAGTCCTGCGAATCCTTTGGTTACCTACGTTAAAATAGACTCCCTGCAGTGTAGATCAAGGATAAACCATCGTACACAATGTAGAATAAAAATCGTCTCCTGAAATTATATATAAAAGCAACAATTTGTTAATACGAAATACGTTAATAATATAAGCCGCTGCACCAGAAAACCAACAATCTGCATGTGCGAATACAAAGACGCAGATCAGCTGTGCAGTAACTGCACAGCTGATCAGCACATTTGTTTTCGCTAGTCGGAGAGTACAATTTCTCTATTTCTTAAATCCAAAATTTCAAGCTTCTAGCCTGCTCCTGTGACTGTACAGGCTGGCTTGTGTCGGAACTGGTCGGAAATCTAAATTGTTGGTTTTCTCATTTGGCGGCTCAATTATAATATATTAGTGACATATTCCTTATAAATACTCATTGTCACGAGAGGCCCTTTACAATCTTCAAATATAGAAATTCTAAGCGCCTTGAATTAAAAAATTGAAAAGAATTTTTGTTATTGCATAATCATAATATTGATAATAGTATTGTAGGTTAGTACTGACAGTAAAACAGAACGACTTGTTTGACATACGTCGTTATGGGTTTAATAAAATGCCTTTGTTGTATTTTGACCCATTGAAAACCATTATACCTTTTCATCATGATCAAAATTACGTCCACTTCTGAAAAAAAAACCTGAATGTGCTAATAAGGTCAAAAAGCGTAAATCAGCTGCACATTACTGAACCACAAAGCTGAGCTACATCTCTGGTTTTGGTTTAAATGTGCATGTATTACATATTTTAGAACCAACGTCCAGACCTCTTTTACGTCTCTAGCCATCGGTTATGCTGGGCCTGGTCAGACTTGAAGACAGAAGACTTTTTTCTCAGTACTAACGCACATTTAAAGTTCTTCTATCTTGACCCTGATCAGAAATGAAAATATTTTTGTCATTTATTACGCCTACAACAGTGAAAAATATTCGTTTTTATCTTGGCCCTCAAAATAACCCTGACATATGTTAGTTAATAGTCTTATGTTGTCTTGGCTTGATCCCAACTATCGCCTTAAACTCTGCCCTAATACAAAATGAGCTTATATAATGAAGGCCTTCAGTTAGAGTTCAGTGAAATTATGAAATTAATTGAAATTAAAACCAACATTTTGGCAATTTTAAGACAATTCGATCAAAACATTTCTATGCTACTCAAAAGTTTGATAAGCAGCCACAACGAAGAAGAACTGCCAATGTACTGTTATTTAAAACATGGTACATATATTGGCCTCTTAATCAGTCACGTGACAAATGACACTGACCTAGGAAACACCAAGGGTTTTGATCTCCTTGGAAAGACAAACGTTCAATGGCTCGTTCAATGGCTCGTTGCTCCATATAATATTTGGTCTTCAATGGCCAAACTGTTTTACAGGAAGTCTTTAAATAAAAGTTATGGCACGACAAGATAGCTCGACTGCATCTGGCTTTGTCAAACATAAGGGCCAACTCGACTCGTTACCCAAAGCATCACTCATATACCCCTTTGTCCTGATGCTATAAGGCAAAATCACTGAACCATGAAATTAGGTCGCAGTGAACTATTTTTACTTTGGGGTAAAGATCTTGTCATAGTCATAATTATGAGCAAATACGAAATGAGTGTCGAGATAAAAAGCAAAATCACTGAACCATGAAATTAGGTCAGTTACCTACAACTTCTTTAGTATTAACTAAGAAAGCCCTCCTAACACCATTTCATAATGTGAAAGAATCATGGTTATATACCAATTGAGTGTCCAGATAAAAGGCAAAGTCACTGAACTGTGAAAACATGCCACAGTGACCTATAACTCCTTTGTAGTAAAAGGTCTGCTATCTTAAGAAGGTATGAAAATTTACTAACTGTATAACACAAAATCACCGGACCATGGAAATTAGCCTATATGTCAACCCAACCTTATCTTTTATCATAGATGGGCATGGTGGCCAACTTGGTCATGAATACTTACGCACACTTTTATTCTCCCATTACAACAGAGGCTTCATTAAAATTTGGCCTAGCAGTTTCAGAGGAAAAGAGCTTGCATATACTGGTAATATACATGTATACTGCCCCGAGTGGGGGAAGCCATATCCAGTATTTTTTCAGAATCATAAATCTTCAGACCATTTGCAAATTTCCTAAGTTTTCCCATTCAAATGACGTTAAAACAGTTTTCCCCTATACAAATGCACAGTAAACCTTGCCATAAAATAGGTCAAGGTCATCACAGAGTCATGATTTATGTACACATTGTAGTACTGCTACATTCAAAGTTTCGTTTAGCGGCTTGAAGGAGTGTACCACATATGGGCATGGTGGCCATCTTAGTCATGTGACCTGGGTTATTTATGTACACATTGGTTCACCCTTCCTATAGATTGGCAAATCAGTTTAAGAGAAGATCTCTGAAAATGGTGGACAATGGAGGGAAGACAATGACCGATAGAAGTCAGGTGCCAGCCTATCATGCTCTCTGAGCACTTGGCTCAGGTGAGCTAAAACTGGTGCACAACAGAAAATGGAAGCCAGGTACATGCCAATCCTATAAGCTCACCTGTGAACATTTGGCTCTGGTGAGCTAAAAGTGGTGGACGACAACAGACGGATGCAGGTACCTGCCTTTCCTATAAGTTCTCCTGTGAGCTAAAAATCTGAAATATCTCTTGTTGAGAGGACCTCGCATAATTAGCACAGCTTCAAATTTTTATTCTACTCATATTGTTGACACTTCTAGAGAGTTTGGACATTTCATCAAAACAGCAAATATAACCCAACACAAATTATATCTGAATCACCTTTATACCTTAAATAGTAGTTATTTTAAAACAGAAATCAGCACTATGAGCCACTTTATGATAAAACCAACAATTTTTTTTAATAGTTTTACGTCCCTTTCAAGATTATTTCAGCTCATATGAGACGGGCAAATCAGTAGGTGGAGCGAAAACGGGAGAACCCCGAGAAAAACCACCTGACACACCCCCAAGCAGAACTTGGCTTGTCTCACATGTGGCCCGAGCGGAGCTCGAACCCACACCAGACACAGTGGTGACCAACAATTTGCATAGGCAAAAACAAAGACGCAGTTCAGCTTCGCAGTAACTGCGAAGCTGATCAGCCCCTTTGTTTTCGCTACTCGGATAGTACAATTCATCTTCCGAAATTTCAAGCTTCTAGCTCTTTTCTGTGCTTGTACAGGCTGGTTTGTGTCAGACCTGTTCGGAAACCACATTGTTGGTTTTCCCACGAGGAGGCTCATTTATGGTCACTCCCATTCTGACAGCTGTAATGCCCATTTTTTCATGATCTTGATTATGAAGTTTTCTGTTTATACTCCAGCTACTCTTATAATATCAAATTTGTTAAAATCAAATGTCTGTTTAACATGCCAGTTCTGATCCCATCATAAGACCAGAGGACCAATGGTCCTGTAAACGCTCACCTGAAACCCGAGATATATACCAATAAACTTGTTTGACTAGAATGATAATATACATGTATATAACCCCAGGGCCGGGTCAGAGCAACCCCTGGAGTCAATTTCTTTTTGAAAACATAAAACTTTAGTCCATTTGCCAATTTACTGCAAGTTTTGCCCTTCAAATGACATTTTAACAATTTTCCCCATTCAAATGCATGGGCGACCTAAGTTGACCTTGCCGTAAAATAGGTCAAGGACACCCAAGGGTTACGATTTATATAAACTTTGTACAGCTCCATTGCCTGATGCTTCATGCCAAGTTTCAATATCATAGGCCTTCTGGTTCTGGAGTAAAATGTTTTTAAAGGTTTTTCCTATTTATAGCCATGGCAGCCATCTTGGTCATGTGACCTTGACCATTTATATATACTTTCATTCCCACTTCCTAACAATACTCCTCATAAAGTTTGGCTTTGATTGGCCAACCAGTTTCAGAGAAGAAGATCTTTGAATATCACTGCAATATACATGTATATTGCCCCGGGGTGGGGGCAGACAGACTCCAAATTTTTTCAGAATCATCAAAATTAAGTCCATTTGCCCATTTCCTGCAAGGTTTTCCCTACGAATGACATTTTAACACTTTTCCCCATTCAAATGCATGAGCGACCTATGTTGACCTTGCCGTATAATAGGTCAAGGTCATCCCAGGGTCATGATTTATACAAACTTTGTAGAGTTCCAGTCACTGATGCTTCACACCAAGTTTCAAAATCATTGGCCTTCTGGTTCTGGAGAAGAAGATTTTTAAAGGTTTTTTTCTATTTACAGCCATGGCAGCCATCTTGGTCATGTGACCTTGACCATTTATATAAACTTTCTTTCCCCCTTCCCAAGGATGCTCCATATGAAGTTTGGCTTTGATTGGCCAAGCGGTTTCAGGTGAGAAGATGCTTCATTATTATGGAAATATACATGTATATAGCCCCGGGGCAGGGGCAGACACCCCCCCCCCCCCAGGGGCTAAAATTTTCCATTAACATTAATCTTCTGTCCATATGCCTATTCCCAGTTAGTTTTACCCATTAAATAGCATTTTACCATTTTTTTCCCATTCAAATGCATTGGCGACCTAAGTTGACCTTGCCATAAAATAGGTCAAGGTAATTCTAGGGTCATGATTTATATAAACTATGATGGGCCCACATCCCCGATGCTACATACCAAGTTTCATGGAAATCGGCCCACTGGTTCTGGAGAAGAAGATTTTTAAAGGTTTTTGCTATTTATAGCCATGGCGGCCATCTTGGTCATGTGACCTGGACCATTTATATAAACTTTCGTTCCCCCTTCCTAAGGATGCTCCACATGAAGTTTGGCTTTGATTGGCCAAGCGGTTTCAGAGGAGAAGATCTTTGAAATTGTGAACGACGGACGACGGACGGACGGACGACGGAGCATGGGTATACTATAAGCTCACCTGTGAGCCTTCGGCTCAGGTGAGCTAAAAATGTATCTCAGGATTTCAGTCAAATTGAATGGCAGAGTACTGCATAAAGAAGAAGCCTCTAAAGCTGTTCTGCAACTTATTACGAAAATTTGTCCATGCAATATATACTGAGAATTTTAAAGATGCAAAAAAAAAAATGATAATTTTCAGTAGAAATTTTTTGTTTTTCTTATTTTTGCTCAAAACATTGATTGTGGGTACACGTTAGAACCGCCTCGCCGAGGTTAGAACCGCCTCGCAGAGGCGGTTCTAATGTGTACCCACAATCTATGTTTTGGAGCAAAAATAAGAGAAATAAGTATACCCTTGCATACCCCAGTTTTTCTACATAAAAGTGCCATTTAAGGGGGTATTCATTGCATGGACATGTTTTCCTGATGAAAGTACTTGCATCATAAATCATCTCTTCAGTTGGTGTTTGATTCTTGATGATTTTAACTCATATAAGCCTGGTGTCCCTTTTATGGGACATAGGCAAACAGAATAGCCCCAGATGTGACGCCACAGAACGCGGCATCCCATCTGGGGCTATTCTGTTTGCTTAGAGAAATTTCATCAAAAAATGGAATAAAAATTTACAAGCACACCTAAAGCCCCTAAAATGTAAGTAGACTCACCCAATTGATAATGATGGGCGAATCCATTTGTCAAATATGGGTTAAACATGAAAGTGAGGATATGAACTTGTATGTTGATAGTAATATCCTGACACTACAAGATCCGCCATCTATAGTATTTGTGCATCAAATACCAAAACAAGAGCGTATATTATGTCAAACTACAGTCATTGATCAGGCTGAGCAGTGAAGCAGGCTGTCCTTCACCTCATGTGTCTGTATTTGGCATAAGCCATTGATTCTTGGTCTGGTTAAAAAATTGGAAAACTTAAGTCTGATAGGATTAGTATCCTCTTTTCACATCCAGCACATATTGTAAAGGTTTATTATCACAGTACAGTTGGTAATTCTTGGCAAATGATTCAGCAACCTGTAACAAGGAAATATAAGAAATCATTTTTCTGTATATTCTATTCTGTACAACATTACAAAAACATGCCCATGCAATAAACAGATTTTTACACATGGCAAAAATGAACATTTTCAGCAGAAAAAAAATGATATTTTTCTTATTTTTCCTCTAAAAATAGATTGTGGGTACTCGTTAGAACTGCCTTGGTAACCGCCTCACAGAGGTGGCTCTAACGTGTACCCACAATCTATGTTTTGAGCAAAAATAAGAATACCCCTGCATGCCCCAGTTTTGCTATATAAAAGTGGGGTATAAGCAGGTATATATAAAATGGACATGTTATCCTGATGAAAGTTAATAAATTCCTTCTTTTTTGTAGTCAATAATTCTATATCTGCAATTCAAGATTCTAGCCATCTTCTAAAGTCTGACCTGATCAGTTTGTAGCACAGCTCTTAACTTAGCTTTAACTTCTGGTTAAACACACAAAACATAATCAATTCATAGAGGAGTTAAGCTTTACCATCAACTTCTTCAAAAGAATTGTTATTTCCATTAAAAATGGTAAAAGTATGCAAAATTACACAATATGAAATATTTACTGACCTGTTTAGCAAGACTAACTCCAGAGATATGTGGTGTGAGATAAACTCCTGGTAGAGTCCACAGTGGACTGTCAGAGGGTAGAGGCTCTGTACAGAAAACATCTAGTATAGCACCACCTAACCAACCCTCGCTATGAAGTATACATGTATGATGAAGAGCAATAGGGGATACCCAAATGTTTCATCAGATGTAATGAACCAGAGGACCAATGATCCTGTAAACGCTCACCTGAGTCTGCTGCATATACCAATAAACATGTTTGAATATTATGGTATTTAACCCCATTGCAGGGGCAGATGAAGCCCTTGGGCGGTTTTCCTTTTTTCAGAATAATCAATATTCTGTCCATTTGCCAATTTCTTGGCTCTTGCTGGCTTTTCCCTTCAAATGACATTTTAACAGTTTTTCCCATTCAAATGCATGGGCAACCCATGTTGACCTTGCCATAAACTTGGTCAAGGTCATCACAGGGTCATGATTTATATATACATTGTAGTACTTTAACCATGGATGCTTCACACCAAGTTTCATTGAAATCAATCTATTGGTTTCATAGAAGAAGATATTTGAAGGGTTTCTACCATATATGGGCATTGCGGCCATCTTGGTCATGTGACCTAGATTATTAATATACACATTGGTTCCCCCATCCTATAGATGCTTCACATAAAATTTGGCTTCAATTGGCCAAGTGGTTTTAGAGGAGAAGATGTTTGAATATTATGGTAATATACATGTATGTTGCCCCGGGGTGTGGGCATATGAGCCCTTAGGTCCATTTTTTTCAGAATCATTATGGCTATTTCACAATAAGGGTTTCCAATATAATTGGCAATTACCTTGTCAAGTTCATGAATACATCAGGTGTCCCTTTCACAACTTGACCTGAGGAGTTGGTAAATCAATTGAATTGGTCTAGAGATAATTCCCCAATAATATATTCCTAGTGTACAAGTTTACAATAGGAGGTGTGAAGAGATCATTGTCAAAGGGGAGAAAATTGCCAATATCAAAAATATTACACCATGTAATACTTTCCATGATAATAATATACACCATGTATTGAACAGCAGCAATTTTGTCAATGTTAGCTCACCTGAGCAAATGCTTGTTAGCTCACCTGAGTTGAAGAGGCAAAACATGAGCTTATGAAAGATGGATTATAAGAATACAAGTCATAATTCTTATGAATAATTTGCTCATAAAGCAAGACATCTGATTAGACAATGTTATGGCAAATTTACCATTTGAATAGCCAATATAATACCCAATGATACTGTCAACTTGATGAAATACATCAGGTTTCTTTTGCAAATAAGTAATAATCTCACTGATTATACACACAATGTAATGAAACACAAAAATGTTCGATCATTGACAGCTCACAAGAGCAAAGTCTTGTTAGCTCACCGGAACTAAGCCTAATATCTTTGTCAAATCGCTTTGCCCATGTAAAAAGTATTGACGGTTACATTATGAAAACATGCCCATGCAATATAAAGAGATTTTTTTCAAGAAGCAAAAAGTGCAAGTTTCATTGATTTTTTTTATATATATTTTCGCTCAAAACATACATTGTGAGTACATGTTAGAACCGCCTCGCTGAGGCAGTGCTAACGAGTACCCACAATGTTTTTGGATAAAAAAATAAGAAAATTATGTATACCCCTGCAAGGCTGTAACCCCAGTTTTTCTATATAAAAGTGGGGTTTAAGGGGTATACATTTCACGGACATCTTAACATGATGGTTTGTTTTTATTGTATGGAGGTTTAACGTCCCAGTCAACAATTTCTTGATGTATTCATATGAGAAAACCACGATGCTTATCTGCATCTTTTGTTTTTGCTACATGGATAGAACAACGCCATTATTAACTAACCAAGAACAAGCTGACCTGTCCTGAAATTTGTAATTCAACATAGCTTATCATCATCTTTGTTTTCGCTTAATAGATTACACAAGTCAAACACAACCAATGCAACTGAGAAAAACAAACACAGATGGAATCAATGTGAAACGTTAGGTAATAAATACCTGTCTGGGAACAACTTTCTACAGACAGGTATTTGAATGCTCTAGTCATAAATTGATTCCATCTGCGTTGGTTATTCTCAGTCACATTGGTTGTCTCTGGATAACCAGCGCGCAAGACCTCTTGTTAATAATTCTGAAATTTCATGCCTGTAGCTCTCCTGTTGTTGCACATTCAGGTTTGTTTTTGAATGGATGGTAAAACCTGAAGACAAGTTTTCTCAAGGTGTGACTCATAATACCTTGATTATGGGTCATTATCAGCTTTAACTCTACACAAGGAAAAAAGATTACACCATCAATTTGTAATGCAGCAATTTAGATATGAATGAATTTGAGATCATGGTTAGGAATTTCTTTTCTAACTTCCTCAGGTGGCAATCATGTTGACAATTGAGCTGGTCAAGACTAAAGTGAAAGCGCAATAATATTTAGTCCTACTACCCATTTCCTGCAAGATTTTCACCTCAAATGACTTTTTAAAAGTTTTTCCCATTCCAATGCATTGGCGATCTATGTTGACCTTGTCGTAAAATAGGTCAAGGTCACCACAGGGTCATGATTTATATATACATTGTAGTACTTCAGCCATTGGTGCTTTATGCCAAGTTTATTTGAAATTGGTCAACCAGATTCGGAGAAGTAGATTTTTGACGGGTTTTTACCATATACATGTATGGGCATGGCGGCCATCTTGGTCATGTGCACTAGATAATTTATATATACATTAATTCCCCCATTCCATAGATGCTTCACATAAAATTTGGCTTTGATTCGCCAAGTGGTTTCAGAGGAGAAGATGTTTGAATATTATGGAGACATACATGTATATTGCCATGGGGTGGGGGCAGATGAGCCCCTGGGGTCCATTTTTTTCAGAATCATTAATATTCAGACCTACTGCCCATTTCCTGCAAGACTTTCACTTTAAATGACATTTAAAAGTTTTCCCCATTCAAATGCATTGGCGACCTATGTTGACCTTGGCGTAAAATAGGTCAAGGTCATCCTAAGGTCATTATTTATATACACATTGTGGACCTTGAGTCACTTATGCTACATGCCAAGTTTCAAGATCCTAGGCTTTTGGGTTCTGGAGAAGAAGATTTTTAAAGGTCTTTACCATATATGGGCATGGCGGCCATCTTGGTCATGTGACCTGTATTATTTATATACACATTGGTTCCCCCTTCCTATAGATACTTCATATAAAATTTGGCTTTGATTGGCCAAGCGGTTGCAGAGGAGATGATGTTTGAATATTATGGAGATATACATGTTTATTGCCCTGGGGTGGGGGCATATGAGCCCCTGGGGTCCAATTTGTTTCAGAATCATAAATATTCAGCCCTACTGCCCATTTCCTGCAAGACTTTCACTTTAAATGACATTTTAAAAGTTTTCCCCATTCAAATGCATTGGCGACCTATGTTGACCTTGCCGTAAAATAGGTCAAGGTCATCCTAAGGTCATTATTTATATATACATTGTGAGCCTTGAGTCACTTATGCTACATGCCAAGTTTCAAGATCCTAGGCCTTTGGGTTCTGGAGAAGAAGATTTTTAAAGGTTTTTACCATATATGGGCATGGCGGCCATCTTGGTCATGTGACCAGGATTATTTATATACACATTGGTTCCCCCTTCCTATAGATGCTTCATATAAAATTTGGCTTTGATTGGCCAAGTGGTTTCAGAGGAGAAGATCTTTGAAATTGTGGACGGACGACGGACGGACGACGGACGGACGCCGGATCATGGCCATCCTATAAGCTCACCTTGTGAGCCTAAGGTGAGCTAAAAATACATGTATTTTTATTTCCTTAGTGGTGATGAAGCAACCTAATGTATTTAGGAAAGGAAAAGAAAATGCAAAAACTATTAAAGCTGTTTGTGACCATGCATTGTGTCAATATATCAAACCTAGACAAAAGGTGTAGACTGATCAATATCCAAGCTGTATCAAGACTACATGCCAGGGCTTTTTCTATGTACAAAACTGGGTCTGGTTGCTGGTACCAAATTGTTCCCAGTTGGCTGAAAAAATTCCAATTAACCTAAAACTTAACATCCCAATTTAAAAGGTAAACTTTCCCAATTTGGCTAAAAATCATGTTATTTTTTTTTCCCAAATTTAAAGAATCTATGTACCTTTTTCCCAATTTGGTCCCAATTCCCAGTACCAAAAATTTCCCAAAAAGGTGAGAAAATGCCCTGACACATGTTTGAAGCCTGCCTCTATATAAGGAAAATGTTCATTTATCCATTACCGGTATCTTTACAACTATGTTTTGGTTTGGTTATGACATCATCATGCTTCTAGGTCCCAAGGTTATAAAACTTTTTCATGCTCAACTCAGCTGAGCATGAATTTTCAATAGCTCATAATTTAAATACAAAATAGCCTAAATCAGTTAAAATATTGTGGCATAAAACCCATAACACAGTAATTGATCCTGCTGATTAATGTTAAAATGCCAACAATTGTTGGCATTTAAACATTTATCAGCAGGATCAATTTTAGTCACAGCTGAGCTGAGGATGAAAAAAGTTTAATAACCTCGGGCTCTGAGCTGATATGTTTTGTCTATCAAACACAAAGTACAATGTAATGTAATTGAGCTGACTCACTTTATAGCATTGACTAAACTATCTTCTGATATGACATCTCCTCTTCCTATGTTGATGAGAACACTTTGCTGAAATTAATTTATGTCTAACATTATGTTCCAAATTTTAGCCTCCTGAAAATTTAGAAAAAGAACAATCTGCATGTGCGAAAACAAAGGTGCAGATCAGCTTAACAGCGCCTTTATTTTTGCTACACAGATGGTACAATTCCTCTTCTTGTTAAATCTGAAACTTCAAGCTTCTAGCCTGCTCCTGTGACTGTACAGGCCAGTCTGTGTCAGACCTGGTAAGAAACCCAATTTGTTGGTTTTCCCATACAATGGCTCACAATTTTGTCGAACAGGTTCCAGTTACCAGTATTGTCATAACTTTCTGATTTTTTTTTTTTAATTAAAATTTTTTACACTATTTTTTTTGCTCTCAAAGATTATTTGTATTTAAATACAACTACTACTAAATCAATCATGTAATTATTTCATTTCATTGTTTCTCTCATTCTTATCTTTCAACCATCTCATCTCACAGTTTACGAGGTGAAATCTTATGAAATAAAGCTTGTCTTATTCGATATCACAACTCCCGATAATATATATCAGTGCAATAATCCTATGATATTTCATAGACATGTTTTTGTAGTGAATATTTATTATACACACTTACTTTATCTTTACAGTGTGACAAAACATCCCCAGATAGTAGATTCTTAGTTTCTGGTGTACTGGGGAGAATATTACACACATAATCACAGCACTGCAATACTACTGGGAGATCAGATAAAGGTCTGCAAAGAAAATAAATGTGAAAACACTTTCGCTATAAACAAAACAGTATTTAGTAGACTGAAAATGAGATTTTATAGAAAACCATTAGGCACCGAGTTATAGATAAAAAACAGTCATAAGATAGCACCAATTTGCAACTTTTTCAAACACATTTTTTCATTATGATAAGTAAAAGAAATCAAAAACTGCTACCTGTATTCACTTACAGCAGGACACCTGTGTTCCTCTGATGGGACAGACCTTGTTATACCCAAAACTTTCATACCCATACTCTCACATTTACTGGCAACTAGAATAGAACATTGATGAAACATGAACCCTGGCACACACACATATGTAGCAAAGAACAAAAGAAATCAATTTTGAATTTTACCAAATCTCAATACACCCATGTACTTGTGTTAAATCTGCAAAAAGCATCACTATGACAAGTCTTTGTAATGTATACCCACTTATACCCCACTTTTATGTACCGGTAGTAAAAGTGGGGTGTACAGGGGTATATCTATTTTTCTTATTTTAGATCAAAAACAGAGATTGTGGGTACTTGTTAGAACTGCCTCAGCGAGGCAGTTCTAACGTGTATCCACAATCTAAGTTTTAAGCAAACATATTAATAATATCTAAAAAAAAAATTATAAATGAATATTTCATTTTTTTTTTCAAAGTCTGTATATAACATAGGCTCGTTTTCGTAATGGTGTATGACAGACCGGTCTTGGCAGGCTGTGCAGCTCTTGCCATAACTGAGAATACTGCTCATAGTCTACATGTTGGATTTGAATCTTTGGAAAGCATGACTACATGAAAGAAACATTAACCACATTTTGGGTCTGCATGTTCCCCTATTTTCAATCAATCAAGTGAAACCTAGTACAAAATTTGAATTAATTGTACCTACCATCTTTTCCAATATCGCCAAGTCCCAGAATTCCAATGGTGAGATCACTCAGACTTCTGTACTCTCTGTAGTCTGTACTGGTGTGAAAATTATAGAACATTAAGACAAAACTATTGAATACATCTGTGATTTAGATACGTTAAGTTTTCAATTTTGAGAAATGATGCCAAGCATACATGTGATATCTCCCTATTTCGGAGGGATCTCCCTATTTTTGAGAAAATCTCCCTATTTGGAATTTTAGAATTTCCCTATATACCTTATAGATCTCCCTATTTGGAATTCCAGATCTCCCTACCAACCAGAGGACCAATGGTCCTGTAAACGCTCACCTGAGATCTGCTGCATATACCAATAAACATGTTTGAATATCATGGTATTTAACTCCAGTGCAGAGGCAGATGAAGCCCTTGCGCCATTTTCTTTTTTCAGAATCTTCAATATTCTGTCCATTTGCCAATTTCCTGCTGGCTTTTCCCTTTAAATGACATTTTAACAGTTTTCCCAATTCAAATGCATAGGCAACCCACGTTGACCTTGCCATAAACTTTGTGAAGGTCATCACAGGGTCATGATTTATATATACATTGGAGTACTTTAGCCATCGATGCTTCACGCCAAGTTTCCTTGAAATCAGTCTATTGGTTTCAGAGAAGATTTTTGATGGGTTTTTACCATATATGGGCATGGTGGCCATCTTTGTCATGTGACCTAGATTATTTATATACACATTGATTCCCCCATTCTATAGATGCTTCACATAAAATTTGGCTTTGATTGGCCAAGCGGTTTCAGAGGAGAAGACGTTTGAATATTATGGAAATATACGTGTATATTGCCGCGGGGTGGGGGCACATGAGGCCCTGGGGTCCATTTTTTTTCAGAACCATTAATATTCAGTCCTACTTCCCATTTCCTGCAAGACTTTCACTTTAAATTACATTTTAAAAGTTTTCCCCATTCAAATGCATTGGCGACCTATGTTGACCTTGCCGTAAAATAGGTCAAGGTCATCACAGGGTCATGATTTATATACACATTGTAGTGCTTGAGCCATCGATGCTTCACGCCAAGTTTTGTTGAAATCGGTCAACCGGTTCTGGAGAAGAAGATTTTTGAAGGGTTTTTACCATATATGGGCATGGCGGCCATCTTGGTCATGTGACCTGAATTTTTTATATACATATTTGTTACCCCTTCCTACTGATGCTTCACATAAAATTTGGCTTTGATTGGCCAAGTGGTTTCAGAGGAGAAGACGTTTGAATATTATGGAGATATACATGTATATTTTGCCGCGGGGTGGGGGCACATGAGCCCCTGGGGTCCAATTTTTTTCAGAATCATTAATATTCAGTCCTACTGCCCATTTCCTGCAAGACTTACACTTCAAATGACATTTTAAAAGTTTTCCCCATTCAAATGCATTGGCGACCTATGTTGACCTTGTCGTAAAATAGGTCAAGGTCATCACAGGATCATGATTTATATAAACATTGTAGTGCTTGAGCCATTAATGCTTCATGCCAAGTTTCGTTGAAATCTGTCTACCGGTTCTGGAAAAGAAGATTTTTGAAGGGTTTTTACCATATATGGGCATGGCGGCCATCTTGGTCATGTGACCTGTATTTCTTATATACACATTGGTTCCCCCTTCCTATTAATACTTCATATAAAATTTGGCTTTGATTGGCCAAGCGGTTTCAGAGGAGAAGATCTTTGAAATTGTGGACGGACGGACGACGGACGACGGACGGACGCCGGATCATGGCCATCCTATAAGCTCACCTTGTGAGCCTAACGGCTCAGGTGAGCTAAAAATCATAAAGTTCCTTTTTGGACAGGGAAATTTCCCTATTTGGCTTTCCAGATGTATCACATGTATGATGCCATGAGAATTCAAAAGTTTATCTCTTAAAAAAAACTTTTACAAGCTTAAGAATGCACACAAAGCAAACCCTCTTGCAAATTCAGGAACTTGTGAATAATATTGAAATTTAGAATTCATAAAATAAAAAAACACAGCCAGAAGAAGATTACCAGTAGTTAATGCACATCACTTTAACCACTAATAAAATGTTCTTTTTGTAACAGACGAAGGGGAAGTCATGTCATAGAAATCTTTTCATGACCAAACCATCATGAAAGAAATGTGTGGCGTGCCAATCACATTACATGTACAAATAAGACACACTATCCATCAAGCTATCATACTCAGTCTCATGTATATGGTTGAGAGCTCCAATTAAGTGTGCATATTTTATGTCATTCATAAAAGATATAAGCCACCTCGTGAGAAAACCAACAATTTGGTTTCCGAACAGGTCCGACACAAACCGATTTGTACAAGCACAGAAAAGAGCTAGAAGCTTGAAACTTCGGATTTAAGTAGAAGAGGAATTGTACTATCCGAGTAGCAAAAACAAAAGGCGCTGATCAGCTTTGCAGTTACTGCGAAGCTGATCTGTGCTTTACTGCGAAGCTGATCTGCGCTTTTGTTTTCGCCTATGCAGATTGTCGGATGTGGTGGCTCATACGTTAAGAAGTCTTTCAAATTGACAAAAATCCACACATTATCTAGAGACAAGTTAGACAACAATGTTTATGTGACTTAGAACCACAAACACAGATGAAATGGATAAAGCAAATACATATACCTGTCTGGGAACAAACTGTGTCAGACCATTTTTGATCCATGACAAGTTGTTAACTTCCCATAAGGTATTTACTCCCTAATACTGCTTGATAATTCCATCTGTATTGGTTGTGCTCAGTCCTGTTAGCTGTCTCTGGATAACTAGTGTAAACCATGTGCACACAAGAGATGTTCAATATTTTGTGTACCTATTCCAGTGTCTATTCTGTTGGTCTTGCCACATGCCAATCAAACCTCTCTCCTTCACCAATATATACATCAACACATACTCTGCCATCAGAGGCCCAAATGTTCCGCCCATTCTCGTTATCTGACAGGCTGGAGGCTGATTTGTGAAAAATATACAGATTTAAATACAAATTTGAATCATCAAGTTAATTTAGTATATTGATTTTCATGTTTTATGTCCCACTCAAGAGCTAAGATCACATGGAGACAAGATTTTGATTTAAAGTCTCATCTAAAAGACTGGGAAAACTGGGATCAAGCTCACTACCCCTAGTGGCCTAACCACTAAGTTAATATGAGTTTAAATTTTTCATTCATAATTGAGCAATTAGCATCTTTCTTTATTCATTTGACTAAATCAATATCACTTTTTGTGAAGGAACTAACTTCAGGGGCACTTCTGTTGGTTCTTTGTAGGATTCATAATAAGTGCAAAACATAGTCTCTGCTGAGTTGAGCAAGAAAAAAGTTTTATAACCTCAGAGCCAAGTCAAAAATCCTTGAAAACTGGTCACAAACCTTGTCTGGATCAATGCCTTTAATGAAGCCATCAACACCTGAAAGTTAAAATATGATGAATAAAAGAAGGTGGGCTTATACACACTAGACTGTCAAAGGGTGAGCTAAAAATGTTCATTACACTTTATAAGTAACCCATTCAAGGAATTTAGTTCCCCAATATTTGAATGATGGTTAGGAGCAAAAATAATTCTCAGTTGAGTTAGTTTTTATGACATATGGCACATTTTTACCTGCCCATGTACAAGCAGCCCACTTCAGTTTCTTAGCAGAATAAGCCACGTCTCTGATAACAGAACCATCAGCAAGGATAACTTCTGCATTCTCTTCAATGTTTTTCTGATCTTCTGGAGCCAGCTCTGCAAAAATAACATATGGTCGTTCATCAGAATGTTATCATCATCAAATCTTTTTTAATATCCTTTTTCTGTTATCAAGGGTTGGACCCCGGGTTGGACTTACCTGAAAAGTATTTGCATAGGAAACTCCTTAGGTGTGTTCATTTACCAGGAGCGAAATGGGTCTTGAATTACCAGAATGGACTACAGAAATGGACTAAGATGTATTTAATATGTTTTAAATGCACAGAATAGTATAAAGATCTATCATATGATACCACTGTTATTAGCAGATAATGTCTTGCAATAAATAAATAAGGTCCTCTTAGTGTAATGGTTAGAGTATCCCTTTTGGGACTGGGAGGTCATGGCTTCGATCCCCGGCTGCGTCATACCAAACAAACTGAAAGACGTTACAAATGGTAGCAGTGGCTACCTTGCTTGGCGATCAGGTTTATAAGGCAAGCATTGGCTTCTCTTGTCCCAAAAATATAGCATCACTATTAAACATAACATGTGAGAAAGTCTGAATAATGACAAAAAAAAGTCTGATAATAATGATCAATGTCTGTATTCGCTGGAGGACTGTATGGAAGATTGGCAGTTGCGCTATTTGTGTTATCCTCCTAAAATATAGAGATTATTATTAAGATATGGCCACACCTGTATTACTTTAGCAGCAATTTGCCATGTCATGTGAGGATGTAATCAGAATTAGATCAGAAAGTCAAACAGAAAAGTTTACTGGTGAAACGTCAAATTGACAATATCATCAATGAATAATTTCAGTGAAAATATAACCATTTTACAGCAACAGAATTCTCAAATTCCATATGATAAAACATTACAAATCTTACACTTTTGATCATTTCAAAAGGCAAGCTGGATTTTCAGTTTAACTGTTGTCAGTCAGTAAGCATTGCAAATTTCACAATAATTATTGGAGCGGACTGGCGCAGGGGTAAAGTGTCGTACTCCTGTCCCAGAGGTCCTGAGTTCGATCCTCAGCTGGAGTGCCGTTCGTTGTGGACTTGAGCAAGTCACAATTTCACAGCTCCTGAGGTAATGGTCAGAAATTGATCGACTCAGTAAACAGTAAGAAAAAAATATATATTATTGAACAACCCTCGTATATGTAATTTTCACAGTTTGAGAAATTGCATACTACACAATTAATCTACTAAAGTAAAGTTGAGCAGCAAGATAGAGATTATTTACCATTTGAATTAATGAGATTTAAGTTTATAACATTTGAAGAGCCGATGAGCTTTTTTACTTCAGCTGACAGTGCCTTTCCGTTGACACTTGCAATGAAAATTGTTGACAGCAACTTTTTGCTCGATGACATTTTTACTGCGACACCGGTCAAATTAGAGTAGTTTCCCTTGAGGCGGAAGTGTCAGAATCTCGGACCAATTTCTCTTGTGTGGTTGTGAGGAAAAACACAAGTTTTTGACATCAAGAGACCATGACAGCCTCATTGATTACTGCCCTTAAAAGATTTAATGGTCATTCTAAACGACTACGGACAATTTTAGAAGAAACAAAACGTTGTTTTGACGACATTAATGAGAGAACTTTGGATAATGGTATGAAACAAAAACAATAGAAATAACAGCATTCTTTTCCAATGAAAAGTAATCTCTAAAATTTCTTTTACTTTGCAGTTACACAGAATCTGCACATAATCCTTGCAAGAGGGTACTGCGGTACATATAGAAAGAAAGAAAAATGGAAATATAAGTGAAAGCAAAATGTCAACAGCAATTTTCTCCTTTTATATGCGGAATCAAGTGGCATATATATAGCGCTTATATGCCACTTGGCGGAATGTGTTAGCCTTTTGGTAAAGGCTTTAAAGCATCAATCTGTATGTTTTTTTTTTGTTTTCTTGTTACTCCCATCAATCAATTTCTGATTATTCTTGGGAGGTGTACATTGTACACTCCGGTGTGCTTGCTGGGTGAGCCTACATGCATGAGGATAGAACCTGTGTAGGGATCATTAACCTGCACAGGGGATGACTGTCCCTGCACAGGGGGGCCTCCAGTTAACGTCCCAATCCGAAAGACGGCGCACTGTATCATGTCATCCCTGCAAATGACACGAAGGGAAGCATGTTCGGACCAACAAATTTTCCTCGCCGCAGGCGGGGATTGAACCCGGGACCTCTAGCACATGAAGCCAGTGCGCTAACCCCTCGGCTACCTCGCTTGGTATGCTATTAGCCTATTAGGACCAATTCTGGTACTTTAACAGCAGGTGTGTTCATTTACTGGCTAGTTACATAAAATTGGACAAATATTTTAGTAGCTGTTGGCTATCTGTGTGCAATTGTTGTCATCTGATCAACAATTTAAATATATTTCAAGAGGTCCTCACCTTGGTTCTACCCCCAAATTGCGTATATTTCCCATGAATTCTGGGTAATTAGCTCTGTCTCAACATGATTGAAAAATTGTTGACTTTGACATAGATCAACTAAGTCTGACATGTCAGCTGTTTAAATGAATTTTTGATACCTTATTGTTTATTAAAACAACCCATTGAATTTCAATTGGACAGCTTACAAGTCTGACTACAAGATTCAAGACTTTATTTTACCAATTTTTGGCCCAGCAAGGGCACAAAAAGATGTTGTACAAAGCTTAAGACTAAAGAGTAGAAGTCTGTCGTTGTTTACTACATGTAAGATCAACTGAAAGCAGGTGAGATGATAGAATGTTTTAGAGCACTATTATTATAAATCAGCAGTTTAATCTACTTGGGACTGTCTATAAAAAGCACCCCATGCTTCTATATCAAATTAAGTTCTTTTTTTGTTTCTGTTCATTTGGGCTATATGGCTCATTTTTTTCTAGGTCAGCAGGGATTCACTGCAGAACTTCTACAAGAAGAAGAAGCAGAGATTTTGTGTACTTCTCAGAAACAGCCAGGCATTGTTGTCCTGGGACAGAATGCCTACTGCAAGTCAAAAGTTGTCAATGAAATCTTCAACAGAACCATATTCCCCACGTTTGACAATACTGATGATAAGACCAAATTTAGGATGGTGAGATTCAAATATGGTGACAACTTGAGTGTTAGTCTAGCGTTACCTGGTGATTATGCATTAGTGGATAATTTAGAGGCCCATAACGGGCCCTGGAATACGATTCCGCGTAAGGATCTAGAATTTGACAATGAAGATAACTGTGATAATGCTCATGGTGCAGCAGTGTTAGAAGTGACAGTGAACCATCAGCTGCTGAGGTTTGGATGTACGGTAGTGGTCTCAGAGTGTAATAGTGTAGACACAAGTCAGGTGGCTAGGTGTATAGAAAACATATCTCCAGTTCTGGTGTATGCCTTTCAGACAGACTCACTTTCCACCAAGGTAGGTATTCATATACTGTGAGTTCAGAAATATTCAATATGTGACTTTTGTTTGGCATTTTTTCTATTTTGGAATTATTACTTATTAGCTAGCTCTTGAATTCACAATTGTGTACTTTTGCAGTCTTTTTATTTTAGCAAAAAACTTGTGAGCTTTACTGTTCATGTATAATTTACATGGACCAAAAAGCTGGTCTAGGGTGTTCTTGAATACAAGTACATGTACGAATTTGGCAACATAACATATAAAGAGATTTACAGAGCCTCAAAATAAAGGCTTTGATTAGCTTTAACATGGTAAAACATAGCAAAAGAAGATAAAAGTGAGAGTATGAATAACTGAGTGGGACAAGACTACTCTTTATTAGTTCTTTAAATCAAAGACATTAACATTTGAGCCGCATCGTGAGAAAACGGGATTATTGCCTATGCGAAAACAAAGGCGCAGATCAGCTTCGCAGTAACTGCGAAGCTGATCAGCGCCTTTGTTTTCGCTACTCGGATAGTACAATTCCTCTTCTACTTAAATCCGAAATTTCAAGCGTCTAGCTCTTTTCTGAGCTTGTACAGGCCGGTTTGTGTCGGACCTGGTCGGAAACCCCGAAGACCGGTTTTCTTGCGTCGCGGCTCATTTGATGACTATGAACTTGTCTCATAAGTATAAGTGTTACTAGTGCTTGGGTAAGTTTCTGTGTTGGTTTTGGTTCACTTGCTGTTTTATATCTTAGTTTAGTTAGATATTGAAGAATAATCAAGTTTAATCCACTAAATGTATGTCATAAGTAATGTGTACATGTGTACTTTGTGTGCGGCTTTTAACTTTTATCCAAAACTAATATTTCCATGGGGAAAATAGTAAAATTGTCTATAAGGATTAGCAGCCTTGTATAAAAGCTGACAATAAGGAAAGGAGGTGGCCTAGAAGTTAGGTTGTTAGACTTCGGATCCAGACATCTTGGGTTCAATCCTCAGCTCATTTCCTCCTCATAGTACTGATTGCTGACAAAGAATGGTGGCTCTGTCGCTTCATGACTAAAAATTGTTGCAGGGATGTTAAATCACAAAATGATCAAACAAAAATAAAATCTGACATTAATTTCCCGGTTTATTGCAGGATATTCAAGAGTTAGAGGAAATCAAGCAAATCACTCACTTCCAGCCTATTTGTTTTGTCAAAGTTCCCAATCCTTGGCCCCCAGACAGTCAAGTGCAGATGGTGTCGGGCGGACCATTCCACTGCGCCCCAGTCTCCACACCGATATCCCCACCAGTAATGGACAACACCGGGGAACAGCTGGACTACATGCTGCAAAGTGGTAGTCCAGGGACTGTAAATGTAGATATTAGGCCATTGAGTCTAGATGTTGGGGCTGGGGATTCCAGGGACAGTATGCCAGCTCTCCGACGGCATACACAACCTGACAAGTCACCGGCATCTCCGACATCCCCATCTCACAGACAGGGTCGTGTGTTTGTGACCTCTATCCCTCCAACAGACTGTACAATGGTATTCAAACAATTATGTGGCATTGGTTACCTCACTGATACCCCCGGTGTTAGAAACATTTCACGAGATATTGTCGGAGATTATTTCGACGTCGACAGTGTACTTGTGTCAAATTTTGATCATTTCATGTCGTCTTTCACAAACTTTCTAGAACAGACACTTCAGCAGTTTCTAGTGAACTCTGTCACCGTGCTGAACAATACTCACATACGATGTCTCAACACTTTCATAATATCGGCATTCGACATGGCAAGAGACATGTTAATCACGCCAAAGAAGCTCGAGTTTGCACGTGACAGGGAGGAGGAGCTATATAAGTCACTGTTACAGATAGCTGTAGATAAGGGAGACGAAATCAAAGACATGATAGCAAACACAATAGCATCTAACTGGGATAAATTGGTGGAGAAAGCCAATGATTATGACTTCATAGGTAAGGTTATCCAACTTATCCTGTTTGTGATGAATGGGCTTGTCCATCATTATCATTTGGGTGAGTCCACATTCATTTTAAGGGGCATCAAGAGTGGTTTTAAATTTTCATTTCTTTTTTTGATTAAATGAATAAAATTACACATGGACCTCGTTATAATATGGTTCATTACAACACAGTTTTGGATATAACACTGATCGCTGCTGGACCCCACATTGTCATTGTTGACTATTTTTGCTATATGTCTATACATTTTTCTCTTGTTATAACAAGGATTGAATAAGGAACACCGAAATTGGCTTGGACCCCAACAGTAGTGTTAGAGAGAGGTTGTGGTGTATATTTCTCAGTAATCATTAAATGAGCCATGTCATGAGACAGACTGTCTTCAAAGTTTCTGAGCAGGTTCAACACATACCGGGCTCTCCTGCCACAGAATAGGGAAAGGGATAAACTGTTTGATTTAGGAATAAGCAGGATTGTGTTTCATTTGTTCATTACGAAAACATGCCCATATGATATACAGTAATTTTTTTCAGGTCAAAAATCGATAATTTTCAGAGGAAAATTTTTGATATTTTTCTTATTTTTGCTCAAAACATAGATTGTGGGAACACGTTAGAACCGCCTCGCTGAGGCGGTTCTAACGAGTACCCACAATCTATGTTTTGGAGCAAAAATAAGAAAAATAGGTTTACCCTTGCATACCCCAGTTATACTATATAAAAGTGGGGTATAAGGGGGTATTCATTTCACGGACATGTTTTCCTGATGTTGTATTTAAAGATACACCCTACTCAGTGGATCATCTGTTTTTCTGATGTATGCAAAATAAGTTTTCATATAACTCAGCTCAAAATTTGCATCCTATCTGTTAAAACATGCACTCAAGGTGATGCTCTTGACCTCAGAAGTACTTTAATACAGTAATAGAATGGTCATTGCCACATGATATTCACCCTGACAAAATCTTTTGAGGCCTCAGATGTTTATTAGCCTGCTTATTCATAGACAGCTTCTAAAGTTTTTGATTAGATAAAGTATTAGCTTATGAAACCATGCAATCCCAGTAAGCAGCCTGGTCCCGAAGTTATAAAACTTTTTTCATGCTCTACTCAGCTGAGACTAAAATTTATCCTGCTCATAAATGTTAAAATGCCAACAATTGTTGACATTTTTTATCAGCAGGATAGATTACAGGCTTTTGTGATCTAAACATGAAATTTCAATTTATTTGGGCTATTTTGGTATTTATGAGCAGTTTACATTTGATGCTCATCAGGATTGAGCATGAAAAAAGTTTTATAACCTCGGGACCTGCTATATGTCGCACATTGTTGCAAGCTTTATTATATTGGCTTGGTTTATCATGTTTATAGTATACATTAGAAAGTTTACCATATGTGACCTTCGTGATTAATCACTGATATCAGGGTGCAATGATTTTAATAAACATGATTTCATCGGCTTTATTTCATCATAAGAAAACCTTCAACTTTCTAAACTATTCAAATAGTATGTATGAAATACTGTGGGTTATTGTTTTAGTATTATTTTTTGTGTGTATTCATTAGATTTGCCTGGAAGAGGCTTGTTCAATGTTAGGTTCCCAAGTTAAATGCTTTTGCGATTTTTAATACAGTGCATGTCAACAAGTAATTATGCCAAGAACCTCTGTTACATATATACATGTACTTAAAGACCTTTCTATAGATATGCATTACATCATAATATGACCAGGAACTAAATGAAAAAGAAAAATGATATGATTGAAAAGAAATTTAATCTTGATAGGGGTGTACTTTTATATCTTATTGCCATTCATGTCAATGATATTGTAAAAAATAATCTTGATAATGTTCACGATATTGACTTGGATTGTTATGAGTCCATGAAACACATGCATATGATATCACCCTGATCATCAGGGAGACTCCTGGAAATGAGCAGTAAAATGACATAAATTTTCTCTAAAATACATGTATGTCACTTTCTTCAAGAAAATTAAAAAAATCCCAGGGATGAACCAAGAATTTTCTTATATATACTACATTTTCAAAAAAATCTCCCTGAAATGGGAAATCTCCTTGATGCCACTTTCAAACTCATCATGTCTTTTATTGTCATCTTAACCTGCAAATGGACAATTTTTTAAGAACTGTATGAATATATAGAAAGATAATCATTTTTGTCTTGCCATATTGATGGGCATAGCTATTTGATTTGAAAATTGACTCTCTGAGAGAATGTCTGTATAGTACATGTATTGTTAAAAATTTCAATGACTCTTGAACCTATTAGATTCCCTTTCTGCTTTGAAAGTAAATATTTTAAAATTTTACTCATTGTTGGAGAAAAGTGCCAGTCTGTCAGACAAACCAGCAGTATTTCATTATGATGGTCAGAAAGTTTCATTCTGTCTGACAAATGTCTGGTCAAGATTTCATTATGATTAACATAACTTTAGGAACTTTTCTGCAAACTAAGCCTTTTTCCAGCAAGAATTTGCTATTTTGTAGCAGCTAGCTCAAGTAGACTGAAGAAAGATTTCATGAAGACTGGTTGATTTGCTCGCAACCCTATTTCTATGCTTTCCTGTTTGTTTAGACTTACTTGAATGGTGTCTCATAATTCAGGAAAATACATTATGAATATGGCATGATATAAAATTGCAGGTGTTGACTTCAGTGAGAAGGGAGAGATATTGACCCCTAAAGGGCTGAAGATATGTACGGGTCAGATCCAGGAGCTGGTTCTAGGAGGTCTGAACCAGGCTGTAGCAGGGAAACTTGTCAGTTCTGTTGATATTCTCAGGGATTCATACACAGGTAAATGCAGTATGCAACTTAGATCAGTGAATTCATTGTATAAAAAACATTTCGTCTAACAGACATTTCATCTAAAGGACATTTCGTCTAAAGGACATTATGCCTAAATGTCATTTTGTCTAATGGACATTTCGTCTTAATACGACATTTTGTCTAAAGTTCGTCTAAAAATGTCTAAAAACATCTAAAATTCGTCTAAAACTCGTCTTAAACATAAATGATAAGGAGAACAAATTTTATTGATGATATTTAATAGCTCAAATTGTAGACAATCCATGTATTTCATATCTAAAATGGTATAATAAAATGGTAGATAGTATAAGCCATATTGTGCAATTCTGTGCATATTGTGCATGGTCAAATAATAAAAACGTTGTTTAGAATATGTTTCTACATGTTTATGTTTTAAAAACTCAGAATGTTTTACTGATGTGAAAGGATTGAAAGAAAAATATGATCTACACTAATGTCTGTGTAAAAAGAAATGATAAACAAATATAGACCTCACATTGATTAATATTGATTTAAAGTAGGGTACGACATTTGGTCTAAAAAGTCTTCAATTTTCAACTGTTTTTTAGACCAAATGTCATACATGCTTGATTTTATAGACAAATTGTCCATTAGACAAAATGTCCTTTAGACGAAATGTCATGTAGACAAATTAATTGTTCTTTAGACCAAATGTCCTTGAGACGAATTGGCATTTAGACAAAATATCCTTTAGATGAAAGGGCATTTAGATGAAATGGTTTTAGACAAAATATCCTGCACCCCACAAATTTATGAGAACCTTGTAGAAATATGGAAGTGACATCCCAACCGGGCTATAGCTTTTGACAGAGATATTAAGCAACAAAAGAAACAAACAAAATTTTGCATGTATATTTTTGCTACTTTTCAGGCACTTTAACCAGGTGTTTGGAAAGTTTGGAGAAAGTTGAAAGAGAAAACCCAGCTACAACACAAGCTCTCAAACAGGTACTGTACTATATTTGTAGAACTTGACTGGGAAGCATGATGATTTGTGTAACTAGTGAGGCCATATCAGGGGAAAGAGGTCTTAGCTTCCTTCTCACTGACAGAAAAGTGACCTTTCTTCCCAGCTCCCTAAAATGTTTTCCTCAGATCCCTGCTCCCTAAAACCCCAAAAGTTTTTGCTTGCTCCCCAGCTCCCTGAAAATAAATGGCCCTTCTCCCTCATCTACAAAACCCCTAATAGGGCCCCAGGGGGTCAAGAGTTGATCCCGCTGTTTGACAAATCAAAATGCAGTCAGACTACATTGTATGTGATTGTTTGATAGCTCTTAATGTGCAGCCAATAGAAGACTGATTGATTTAAAGGCTGACCTGTCATTTTGCTGCTTTGAAAGCAGGAAAGCATTACATTCTTTCTCTATCTATAAAATTCTTATCTGTAAAAGAGAAAGCCTTTAATTGAGACTTCGATTACTTAGATCTAGTTGCCTTCAATGACTTATTCAAATTCTGGCATTTATTTGTCATTGTGCACAATATGATATATTTGCAGATATTAAATGCAGCGTACCAAGTGGAGATTACCGTGAGGTCAAGTTCGACCTTGATTCATTTTCTCCTTGAGAGAATGAAACAGGTGAGACAACCACAGAGATGTGTAAACTAGAGTGAGCTCCCTTGGTGTAATTGAAAAAAGACAAACATTTGAGACCTATTTCTGTTTCCCATCATTTTGGTGAATGTCGCAGTCCATATACACAAAATTGTTCCTGCAAAACACAAATTGTTTTATACAGTTGGCGTTAATTTGCAATAAAAATGTTCCTGTTTGTGACAGTAGTTCATAGAGTTTTGGATTCTCTCAGGTTTTACTTTTCTGCCGACAACTAAGTAAAGCCTTATTTCAAGGATTTTGAATTATACTTTAAAAAAAAAAAGTCCGAATAAAAAGTCAGAAATGTATGTCTCAAGTGATTGTCTGTAAATCATTTGCACATGGACCTCACTCTGTTATATTTGAGCCACCTCGTGGGAAAACCAACAATGTGGTTTTCGAACAGGTCCGACACAAACCGGACTGTACACGCACTGAAAAGAGCTAGAAGCTTGAAATTTCGGATTTAAGTAGAAGAGGAATTGTACTATCCGAGTAGCGAAAACAAAGGCGCTGATCAGTTTCGCGGTTACCGCGAAGCTGATCTGCGTCTTTGTTTTCGCCTATGCAGATTGTTGGTTTTCCCATGAGGCGGCTCATTTATATGAAGTTGTTAATATTTCACCATATTTTTACCACAGATAGTACAAATGACATATCGTCTTGAGTTGTCCGTCAATACGAGCTACACGCAGGTGTTACGTAAAAAAATGCAAAAGGTATGGCACTCAATGTAAACTGTAGGTCTCTCAGTTCATAATTTTTCTTGCTAACTAATTAGCATGGTTTCTGCTAAATGTGCTTTGTGCAAGCTTTAATACTGTTTCTCATCTTTTATCATAGCTTTTGCTTCATTTACAAAAGAATAGCAGATTAGGGGCATCATGACTTTTGTGGTTAGTTTTTTCAGTAAATATGCCCAATTTTGTTATAATCGATCTTCTAGTCTTTCCGAATAGCTCGGTTGGTAGAGCGTTGGTCTTCAGATACGGAGGACCTGGGTTCGAATCCCAGCGCGGCCACTGAGTTGTTTGGTTGTGTCCTTGAGCAAGGCACTTTACAGATATTACAGGTGTATAAATGGGTACCTGTGAGGGATGCATGCCAGTGTACCGCGGCTGCCTGTAGCGCCATGTGTTAGTGGTCGACATACATCTCAGTGACCAGGGGAGTTAATGTGGAAGTCAGTTGAACATTCATTGAGAGTGGATAACAGACTATAAACCGTCAACTTTAACTTTTAAAATACAGCAGACATATAAGATCTGGTTATAGAATTTTCTGTCCATCCAAATTATGGAAAAGTTAGAACCAATGTCACTAACTAATCATCAAGAAGTCTTCTAACTGGTTTGCTGCAGTCAACTCTAGTGTGGGTTACTTGTTCTTCATGTCATTCACATCAGGAAAACACGTCCGTGCAGTGAATACCCCCTTAAACCACAATTTTATACAGTAAAACTGGAGTTTGCAGGGGTACACCTATTTTTAGCTCACCTGAGCCGAAGGCTCACAAGGTGAGCTTATAGGATGGCCATGATCCGGCGTCCGTCCGTCCGTCCGTCGTCCGTCGTCCACAATTTCAAAGATCTTCTTCTCTGAAACCGCATGGCCGATCTAGTTGAAATTTTATGTGGAGCCTCCTTGGGTAGTGGCATTTCAAGTTTGATCGCCAAATCTAGGTCACATGACCAAGATGGCCGCCACGCCCATATATGGTAAAAACCCTTCAAAAATCTTCTTCTCCAGAACCGGTGGGCCGATTTCCACGAAACTTGGTATGTAGCATCGGGGGCTTCAGCCCATCATAGTTTGATAAAATGATGACCCTTGGATGCCCTTGACCTATTTTACGGCAAGGTCAAATTTGGAAACATAGGCTTTTACATGGGAAAAAGTGAAAACTATGGATTTTTTGAAAACTATTGCAGCCTGAGGCCTGAAAAGTGGTAGATGCAAACAACTAATGGAGTAGATGAAGGTATGTGATTAATTTAGGTCAAGGTCATCTCTTGACCTTGGCCAGTCAGTCGTCCATACACACTTTTCAAAGATCTTCTTCTCTGAAACTGCTGGGCCAATCAAAGTGAAATTTTTATGTGGAGCCTCCTTGGGTAGTGGCATTTCAAGTTTGATCGCGAAATCTAGGTCACATGACCAAGATGGCCGCCACGCCCATATATGGTAAAAACCACTCAAAAATCTTCTCCAGAACCGGCAGGCCGATTTTCATGAAACTTGGTATGTAGCATTTGGGACTCCAGCCCATCATAGTTTGATAAAATGATGACCCTAGGATGACCTTGACATATTTTACGGCAAGGTCAATTTTGGAAACATAGGCTTTTACATGGGAAAAAGTGAAAACTATGGATTTTTTGAAAACTATTGCAGCCTGATGCCTGAAAAGTGGTGGATGCAAACAACTAATGGAGTAGATGAAGGTATGTGATTAATTTAGGTCAAGGTCATCTCTTGACCTTGGCCAGTCTGTCGTCCATACACACTTTTCACAGATCTTCTTCTCTGAAACTGCTGGGCCAATCAAAGTGAAATTTTATGTGGAACATCCATGGGTAGGGGAGACGAAAGTTTGATCGTGAAATCCAGGTCACATGACCAAGATGGCTGCCACGCCCATATATGGTAAAAACCACTCAAAAATCTTTTTCTCCAGAACCGGCAGGCCAATTTTCGCGAAACTTGGTATGTAGCATTTGGGACTCCAGCCCATCATAGTTTGATCAAATGATGACCATAGGATGACCTTGACTTTTTTTACGGCAAGGTCAATTTTGGAAACATAGGCTTTTACATGGGAAAAGGCAAAAACAATGGATATTTTGGAAACTGTTGCAGTCTGAGACCTGAAAGTTGCTAGATGCAGACAACCGATGGAGTCAATGAAGGTAAGTAATTAATGAAGGCCAAGGTCATTTCTTGACCTTGACCCAAGGTCATTTGAATATCAAAATTAAAATTATAGTTTTCTCAGAAATCACTGGGTTTGGAAACTATTGCAGCCTGAGACCTGAATCTTTGCAGATGCAGACAACTTATGAATTCAATAAAGGTGTGTGAGTATTCAAGGTCAAGGTCATTTCATGATGACTTAATACTCCAGGATCAGGCTTCAGGTGAACGTTCTCAGGACCATTGGTCCTCTGGTTCTTATTTTTGCTCCAAAACATAGATTGTGGGTACTTGTTAGAACCGCCTCGCCGTGTGGTCTAACATGTACCCACAATCTGTTTTGAGCAAAAATAAAAAAATATCAAAAGTTTTCCACTGAAACTTTTCAATTTGTACAACTTTAAAAATCACAGTATATTGCATGGGTAAGTTTTCGTAATTCACTTCATTTCTCTTTATGCACTTTAGATAGAACATTGTTAGCCAATTTTGTGTTTACATCCCACTAAACATCTAAAGGTCATATGGCAATAGTACCTCAGGTACTTATACATGTACTATAGTCCTCCAAAAGACTGGAGAAGCTGGAAATCAAACCCACCACCCCTAGTTTGCAAGGCAGGTAGCTTATCTACTAATCCATGGAGACTTCTAACATTGTTTTATTTCATTAAGAAAACTTGCCCATACAAATATACAGCCATTTTTTTTTCAGCTGTAAAAATTAAAAATTTCATCGGAAAAATTTCGATATTTCTAACATTTTTGCTCAAAACATTGATTGTGTGTACACATTAGAGGTGGTTCTAACGAGTACCCACAATCTATGTTTTGGAGCAAAAATAAGAAAAATAGGTATACCCCTGCATACCCTAGTTTGACTAGACAAAAGGGGGGGATCAAGGGGGTATACATGTCACGGACATGTTATCCTGATGTTGCACATGAATTGTTAGCTTGTCAGCTTTAAAGCGGAAAGGATTTTGAATGCTTACAAAATTGTAAAGACTTGTGGTTAATCTGTCATTAAAACAACCCACAATTTCTGTTCTAATGACTACCCACAATATGTTTTTCTTTGAATCATGTTTTGCAAATGTTACACTTCTAATCTAGGTAATGCATCTCACATTCAATATCTAATAACAAACTCTTGCTATATGAGCCATCACGTGAGAAAAGTGGTGTTCGGGGATTCCGACTCGGTCTAACATAAGCTGGTCTATGCAGCCTCAGAAGAGAACTAGAAGCTTGGAATTTCGAACTTAGCAAGGACAGGAATTGTACTATCCGTGTAGGGAAAACAAAGGCGCTGATCAGCTTTGCATAGGCAAAAATCTGGTTTTCTCATGATGTGGCACATATAGTGTCAGGAAATGTATTTGAATAAGACTGTTCACTTTTAAAAAATTCAATTTTCACTTCATAATAATAATTCTCACTTGTACTTTTTCTGAAATGCTTTTAACTGCATTATTTGTGCACCAGATTCTTAATTTATTTGAAGCAATGGCATGATACTTGCAAATGCAAATAAATTTTATATCAACCTCTCAGCAATAGCATGCTTACAGGTCTTTTCGCAAACATGGAAGTGACGTGACGGAACATACATATGATAGATAGGGGAAACGGGTTACTCCGTTATATCCCGTTAATAACGGTGAAGTAACGGAGACAAAGTTATCGACATCACACTAGTATGAAAAAAAATCTTTATGAATTTGTCTATCCCCCATAGCTTGAATGGAATAGGATACAAAATACAGTATGAGGGTTCGAATCCCACTAGTTCAGTTTTTCACTTTTCTAATTATGCCCCCAACTTCGAAGAAGTTGAGGGGGCATATTGGTTTGGGTCTGTCCGTCCAGTGGTGTTCAGTGGTGTGCAGTCAGTCTGTGATGCGTGAGTAACGCTTAGTACTCGGTCAGGAACCGTTAGAGCTAGGATCTTGAAATTTGGTATGTAGTTTGTATATGAAAATTAAGAGGACCCATATTTTTTCTTTCAGGTAAATTCAAGGGGCTAGGGG
This sequence comes from Rugalucina vietnamica, assembly GCA_964017185.1. Taxonomy (NCBI): domain Eukaryota; kingdom Metazoa; phylum Mollusca; class Bivalvia; order Lucinida; family Lucinidae; genus Rugalucina; species Rugalucina vietnamica. The sequence continues at coordinate 48,603,141 of OZ024875.1, forward strand.
CCCATACTGTGAGAGTTATTTCCCTTTTTAATTCTTGATGAAGTGAATAGATAGTGGGTACCTTGTGTGGGCAACTCCTCCTACAGTTTTATTCCGATTCTCTTGAAACTTTACAGATGTTGTGACCATGCTTTGAAGATATGCATGTGGTTTGGATATAATCCTCAGATTAATTTTTGTCACTTTTTCTGCAATTTGAACTTAGCCATTTTTCGGGCATTCTGACAATGAAAGTGAATGGGCAGTGGGTACCTTGTGTGCGCAAGCCAACTCCTCCTACAGTTTCATGCCAATTCATTTAAAACATTGCATGTGTTATGGGCATGGTCTGAAGATATGCATGTGGTCTGGATATAATCCTTAGATTATTTTTTGTCATTTTTTTCACAGTTTGAACTTAGTCATTTTTTCGGGCATTTTAGTAAATGGATAGAGGGTACCTTGTTTGCGCAACTCCTACAATTTAATACCGATACTTTTTAAACTTTGCAGACATTGTGACCATGCTTTGAAGATATGCATGTGGTTGGGATATACTCCTGAGATTAATTTTTGTCACTTTTTTTACAATTTGAACTTAGTCATTTTTTAGACATTTTACATCTTGAATGTGACTTACCAGTTGGGGGCATAGTGTTTCATAAACACATTTTCTAGTTGATCTAGAGCCTTGATATTTGGTATACTGATTGATGCTGAGGAGTAGATCTCCAGATTAACTTTTGAGAACTTCTTGTCAAATTTTGACAGAATTATGGAATTTTTAAAATTTTACCCAATTTTTAATTTGTCTGCAAAAAGCCTGTATTCTATATAACAAATATTCTAGGCTAGGTTTGGGGCAAGCATACTGTTGGGGGCATTGTGTTTTACAAACACACATTTCTAGTGTTTTTTTTTTGAAACAGCGGTTGGTTGTTGTTTGTTTTGATTTATATCATCGTTTCTTTACAACATAAACCTAAGATTTTTATATAGCACAATGTCATGATTTTGTTTGTTTGAATTGATGAATATTGATTAACTTTCCAGTCAACAGCTATGGTCATGACGGGACGTTGCCTCCCCGTTGGAGGTTTGTACCCAAAATTGGGATGTCATGGCATCAAAAAAAATGTTTTGTCTGGATGGTTTGACTTGAACCACTTTTCCTTGCAAGGCTCAGACCTGAGCAGTTAATCATATGGTTAGTCAGTAATGTATAAGATTTGCCTGGACACAGAAGTAGCCCTTCTATTTATTTAGGCCTTAATGGGTGGGAAAGTGAGTGTTCCTTATTAACATAATGCAAGAACTACCTGTTTCTAAGTGACTGTGTAAGTGCATATTGTAAAAAAGTAAAAGATCAAAGTGGACAATACTAGCAAAACTGGATTACCTATTTACAACCATTCATGACCATGTTGATATCCGTCCACTGTACATGTTGTTGAGCAATGTCATGAGAAAAACAGCTTCATGCATATGCAAAAAACAAAGGCATTTGTCAGCTTGTAGCCTTTGTTTTTGCTACACAGAAAGTTTAAGTATGATTCCTATTCTTCCTAAAGTAAAATTCTAACCATTGTAGGATTATCAATGCTCACTTTTTTCCGGGGTCATAATATAATACAAATCCACATCAAATATTTTGGCTGCAATTAATATTAAGTTGTTAGCTAATGTTAATGCTTTATATGAGAACTTTGACAATCATGCTATAGTTACCAATCATTCTGAGTGCTGTTGGAGATGGCTTAAGCATGTAAGCTTTGTATGCAAGCAAAATATAAATATGCTTCCCCCATTATGTTCAGCAATTTTGATTAATTTTCTCAAGAAGGGCATCTTTCAATTACAGGGAAACATGTGATTTATTTTTATTAAATCAAAATATTGTTCTTAGCAATACATGTAGTCAAAAGACTATAGTGCCACTAAGTTGTGTTTATGAGGTTGAAAATGTACACATTTTTAGCTCACCTGAGCCGAAGGCTGATGGGGAGCTTATAGTATGGTACTCGAGCCGGCATCCCTGTGTGCGTGCATGCGTCCATCTGTGCATGCGTGCGTTCACATTTTCAAAGACCTTCTTCTCTGAAACCGCTTGGCCAATCAAAGCCAAATTTTATATGAAGCATCTATAGGAAGTGGGAACCAATGTAGATATAAATAATCCAGGTCACATGACCAAGTTGGCCGTTATGCCCATATACATGTATGGTAAAAACCCATCAAAAATCTTCTTCTCTGGAACTGGTGGACCGATTTCAATGAAACTTGGCATGAAGCATCTATGACTCAAGTACTATAATGTGTATATAAATCATGACCCTGCAATTACCATGACCTATTTTACAGCAAGGTCAGGTTTGGAAACATTGGCTTTTACATGGGAAAAAGTGAAAACTATGGATTTTTGGAACGCTATTGCAGCCTGAGACCTGCAAACAAGTAATAGACTAGATGAAGGTATTTGATTAATTTAGGTCAAGGTCATCTCTTAACCTTGGCTGGTCTGTTGTCCTTACACACTTTTCAAAGATCTTCTCTGAAACAGTTTTGCCAATGAAAGCCAAGTTTTTATGTGGGGCCTCCATGGGTAGTGGGAACAAAAGTGTGATTGCAAAATCCTTGTCACATGATCAAGATGGCCACCACGCCCATATATGGTAAAGACCACTCAAAAATCTTCTTCTCCAGAACCAGCAAGTGGATTTTTATGAAACTTGGTATGTAGCATTAAGGACTCTAGCCCATTGTAGTTTTATCAAATGATGACCCTTGGGTGACCTTGACTTATTTTACAGCAAGGTCAATTTTGGAAACATACGCTTTTACATGGGAAAAAGTGAAAACAATGTTTTTTTTTGAAAACTGTTGCAGACTGAGACCTGAAAAGTGGTAGATGAGGAGAACTGATGGAGTGAAGAAAAGTATGTGATTAATTAATCACCTTGACCCATCTTATGCTTTTCAAAGATCTTCTCTGTAACTATTTGTTTTGACTCTCAGGTGAGCGATCGTGTCAAGTTCTGTCAGAAACACCAAACTTTGGCTTTATTACAAAGCGGCCTGTCTATTTCCAGCTTGTCCAGGCCATGCCGTGGAGTAACCCACCTCGTATTGATGATGAATGGAAGAAGAAAGTAGCCTCAGAAATGTTGACCAGTCTCTCAGCTGGAAGGTAATACGAGCCACTGCATGAGAATGCCAACAATCTGCATATGCGAAACCAAAGGCGCAGATCAGCTGTGCAGAAACTGCACAGCTGATCAGCACCTTTGTTTTCGCTACTCAACTAGTACTATTCCCCTTTTACTTAAATCCAAAATTTCAAGCTTCTAGCCTGCTCCTGTGACTGTACAGGCCAATTTGTGTCGGACCTGTTCAGAAATTAAGATTGTTAGTTTTCTTATGTGAAGGCTCATATAGCAATGGTTCACTTCACTAGGGGCTTTATAACAGGGAAAAATGTTTAAAATGATTTGTTTCAAGTTTGACACATTGGTGATTAAGATTGTTATGGTTGGACAGGAAAGATGTACTTCATGAATTGATTGGGATATTTTGTTAACGCCCTGACAATTGCTTGAAGTACTTTTATCTTAACATTTACAATGTATGTTGATCAGTCATTACAACAGCAGTCTAGCTAAATAAAGCATTTGGAAAAAAAATATAGGCAAACTTTAAGGTCCTGGTCTATAATTAAGCTATATGGGAAACGGAAACAGTGTTGATCATTTGCACATCTCTTGAGCATGTATGTCAGTATGTGGTTGGTATAAGAGGGAACATCCTACACACCAATTTTGCTGACTTATTTCCCACTTTGATGTACTTTTCAGTGAAAATGATTTTAGACAAATAGTGACTCATCTTGATGTCTTTAAAAGATGCAGTCATTTCCTTATTCTGAAAGATTTACAATGTGTAGACTACAAACTGAGCCGTGACTTTGGGGTTTCTGACCAGTTCTGACCAGATTTCGGAAGAAAAGGAATTGTGCTATCCGAGTAGCGAAAACAAAGGCGCTGATCAGCTGTGCAGTTACTGCACAGCTGATCTGCGCCTTTGTTTTCGCATAGGCAAAAATCTGGTTTTCTCATGATGAGGCTCAATTAGTTTGCCCATGAAGAGTTTGTGGTTTTGGCCTGCCCAAGCGATAAAACAAAAAGCAAACCAAACAATAAACAATAAAATAATTTTAAGATAAAAAAATAATTTGACATTATTAAGGAAGGTCCCTTTGATTTTCGTATACTGAAGGTAAATAACTTTTTTCCGCAATGAGAGTAACTGTTACAGAGTAATATTACCTCCCTCAGATTGAATATTTTTATCATTTCCTTCTAACAGTGTTACAGTTTGAATATATTTTTCTATTACAAAAACATGAACCTCCCATCTTCTTGCACTCCTTTAACTCAAGCAATCCTGGTGTACCCGGTACTATATATGGAACATAGGCAAACAGCATAAACTCGGAACTGGCCCACAAAATGGGGCATCACATCTAGAGCAAATTTACAGAAAAAATGAAATTAGATTAATATAACTCCTGAGTCACCTTTAAATGAAAGTGGATTCATCCAAATGATAATGATGGGCATGTCATTTTGTCACAAATTGGTCAAATTTCTTGTCCCTCTTTTCCAGATTAGCCAAGAGTATCTCCTCCCAGATCAAGGAGCGTCTCAACAAGTCTCACGAGGCTTTCTCGAGTGCCCTGAAACAGCTGGAGTCCAAACATTGCGGCCGGCTGGATAAGATCGAGGAGGACCGGCTGAAATTGAGAAAATACCATGCCCCAAGGGTGGCCAAGGTGGCACTAGAGAGTACCTCACTTAAAGATCATATCTTATATGGTAGGTTTACAGCCTATAGGTACCAGTAGTTAATGTGCCTTGCTCGAAAAGACGCAACCAACTACCAGTGGTAGTTGGTTGCGTCTTTTCGAGCAAGGCGCTTTAACTACCGGTACTCCTAGTGCTGGTCAGTACCATGGAAGTGATGGCACCATGCCGACATGATTTAAAAAGTATTGACTGGGATGCTAAACTATAGCCTAAAACTCAGACCAATGAAGAGATGAAGGCTTATTTCATCTAATTATTTATATCAGTGAGTGAAATTGATGGCATAGAATTATTATTTTTTGAAGACATTGAATAGTTTTAGCAACAAACAGTTAAGTCTCATATAACTGCTTTGTTTAGCCATTGGAGTTGGAGGTAAACAAGACATTTCAGCAGTTAGATAATAGTACTTTTATTCGAAGATGTTCCTTTGTAGGTACTCCTGTTATGGGTAAAGAGATAGGGCGAGGTCAGTACGGTGTTGTCTATTCCTGTGATCAATGGGCAGGCCACTCTCCTTGTGCAATAAAGTCAGTTGTCCCCCCTGATGATAAACACTGGAATGATCTAGCATTGGAGTTCTTCTATACCAAGTAAGTTTCTTCATATACAAATATTTGTTATGTTATTTAAGAAATTACATAAATATATTGTTCCAGACTAGCATATTTATAGGACCAAAATCCTCTCCCCTATTGAGATGATGTAAGATCCTGAATCTGTCAGAACTGTCTGATGTTTGCATACACTGTTCACCAACAAGATGCACGAAAAAAGGTTTGTTTGTTTGTTTGAATGTTTAAATGGTCTTTTATGTTCACGTTAAAGAACTACATGTACAAAGTTCGGTTATCGTAGCCACACTGTTCCAGTATATGCCTCCCAGAGGCAGGTTACCAGTACTTATTGCACATTTCATTCAATAACATTGACAAAATGCTCTTCTTGAATAGGCAGATGAGTAAGAATGGCTGTAGAAATATTTTTATGATTGTTAAAATCTTCATGAAAGTAATGTGCCATATGTGAGGATCTGCTATGTAACGAATCGATCAAGCTGTCATGCTTGGTCAAATAGATTTACAAAGCTTATGCTTAGGGTTTTTAACCATGCACAGTCTGAGCAGTACATATCTTATAATTGCTTTTTATGTTAGCTTAACTTTATGGCTATTAAATACATGTGATACCTCCCTGATCATCAGGGAGTCTTCAGGAAATGAATTGCAAATTTACATAAAATGTGTCAAAAATGTACCACTTTTTCAAGAAAATTAAAAATCTCCCTGATTTAAAATTTAAACACCGCCTTGAAATAAAAGAAAGATTTCTCTGATGCATCTTTCAAACTAATCACATGCATGTTATCATGATGCCTACAGGAACATTCCTGAACATGATCGTATAGTAGCTCTGCGTGGCTCAGTGATAGACTATACCTATGGCGGTGGGACCACTCCGGCAGTATTACTAGTGATGGATCGGGCACAGAGGGACCTGTATACAGCCATCAAACAACACCTAGACTGGGTTGGACGGTGAGCTATACCCTCTCATTTGATCCGCGTCATGAGAAAACCGGATTTTTGCATATGCAAAAACAAAGACGCAGATCAGCTGTGCAGTAACTGCACAGCTGATCAGCGCCTTTGTTTTTGCTACACAGATAGTACAATGCCTCTTCTTCCTAAATCGGAAATTTCAAGCTTCTAGCCATCTTCTGTAGCTGCACAATTTGGTTTGTGTCAGACCTGGTCGGAAACATGGAAGACGGTTTTTCTCGTGTCATGGCTCATTTAAGCTGTGTCACAAGCAAAATCTGTCTTTGGGGTTTCTGAACAGTCTGTACAGCGCTAAACCCTTGCAAGTTTTTATATAAAAAATAATAATAAGATAAACGTCAGATGCTACATTTAATAGGATCACATGGCTTCCAAGAATGTTGATTCAATTTGACATACACATAATAATTATTAGACTTTAAGTCATTTATGCCTGGCATCCTTTTTGTGGCACATAGGCTAAAAGTATAGTCCCAGATGTGACACCGGATGTGACACCGCAGAATGCAGCGTCCCATCTGGGGATACTCTGTTTGCTCTGACAGAGGATTTTCATCAAAAAATGAAATAAAAATTGAAAAACGCACCTGATGCCCATAAGAAGGAAAGTGAACCAAATGATAATGATGGGCAAGTCCATTCATCACAAAAGGGTTACAAGCTAATGTACCATATTTCAGATTACAAGTGTCTATAGATGTGATAGAGGGGATCAGATTTCTTCACAGTCAAGGTCTAGTCCATAGAGATATCAAACTGAAAAATGTCTTGGTGAGTAGGAATGAGTCACAGCTATTGGGTCACCAGTCAAGTGATTAAACCGGCTCTATCAAAATCACTGGCAGTCTTTCTAACAAATACAAGTTGAGAAAGCAACTGATAGATTAAGGGAAATGGTTGACTTAATATATTAAGGCAACAAAGTTGCTGATCAGACTGCACATGTACCGGCTTACCTGCTCACATTATTATATGAAAAAAAAAAAAAAAAAATAACTAGCTCATATTGATTGCTCATTTGTATATCCTGGTTATTTTCTTATTTTATTTAACATCACTTTTCGAGAACTTGCTCACCATGCATTTTCCTCTTTGGAGATATTTCTCCTGCATAACAATTCAAGAAGAGCTGTTGCTGGCAAAAGAATATGCATTTAGTGCTTTTAACTTAAAATGGGATTTTTTCACAGTATGCCATAGATGATTTAAAAAGCCATATAAAACTGAAATGTACCTGTATTTTCAGCTTGATGACAAGAATCGTGGTATGATCACAGATCTAGGCTTCTGTAAACCAGAGGCTATGATGAGTGGTAGTATTGTAGGTGAGTCATTTTGACTCTTACAGGAAAACACAATATGAAAACCAACAATAGGTATAGGCAAAAACAAAGGCGCAGATCAGCTGTGCAGTAACTGCACAGCTGATCAGCACCTTTGTTTTCGCTACACAGATGGTACAATCCCTCGACTTCTTAAATCTGAAATCTCAAGAATCTAGTCTGCTTCTGTGACTGTACAGGCTGGTTTGTGTTGGGCCTGGTCAGAAACCCAAATTGTTGGTTTTCTTTTTGGGAAGTTACCCATTTCAGTTCACTTTTTGGACTTGACTGTGAATTCAATACATAATGTAACCCAAATAATTTTCTCAGCTATTATAATTAGCATTTTGTAACAAATCATATTCAAGAACGACATACATAATGTCAGATTGTACATTTTTGCATTTTTGTCAGATTGTAGTTCATCACAAAAATAAAGTGCTGTTGAACATAAATTGGTCTACAGTATTGAAATTAAAGTAAAAAATAAAGCATCTAATTTTCCTGAACTTGTTGATCAAAGGGTGTAAAACATTTGTTACATACTGTTTTGTAAAGCTAAAATGGGAAATTGCCCATGTGGTGATTTGTGAGTTTTACTCACTGTTGCACCAAATATTATGAAACAAATCAACTAACATCATAGATAAGACTGATTGTCATCCTGTAATCTCTAGGTACTCCAATACACATGGCTCCCGAGTTGTTTACTGGTCGCTATGACAGCAGTGTTGATGTCTATGCCTTCGGTATCCTATTCTGGTACATATGTGCTGGCAGTGTACGGCTACCACAGAACTTTGAACAATGTGCTAATAAAGACATGCTGTGGAACAATGTGAAAAAAGGTAGGTATCTACAACCAGTTTACGCCCCCATTATCTAGAGACATAACTGAGAACAACTATTGCAGATGAAACCAACAAACATAAACATATATGAGCCACTGCATAAGAAAATCAACAAAATGCTTGAACGAAAACAAAGGCGCAGATCAACTTTGCGGTAACCGCGAAGCTGATCAGTGCCTTTGTTTTCGCTACAGAGATAGTATAATCCCTCTTCTACTTAAATACAAAATTTCAAGCCTCTAACCATCTTCTGAGAGTGCACAGCTCAGTTTGTGTCAGACCTGGTTGGAACCCAAATTGTTGTTTTTCTAACGCACAGGCTCATATATACCTGTCTGGAAACAACCTACATTCTTACATTGATTTCATCTGCATTGGTTATTCCCTGTGTGGTTGGATGTCTCTGGATAACTCGTGTGGTTTAGAATAGTGATAAGATTTATGGGAAAGGAGGTGGGCCTTACACTGGTTGTGGCTATTTTAAAAGCTACATCACCTCATCAGTGACCCACTTACTTTTTGGTGGCCTAATGGTAGTACACCACAACCTCTTTATAACGCTGTTGTTAGGGTCCAAGCCAATTTCTGTCTTAGCTATCCAATCCATGTTATAACAAGAGTAAATTGTACAGACATATAGCAAAACTAGTCTAAAATGACAATTTGGGGTCTAGCATTGATCAGTGTTATATCCAAAACCATTATAATGAACCGTGTCATAAAGAGGTCCAGGTGTATCTGAGGCATCCTGGGTTTGAATTCCAGCTGCACTAGTTTGTGCCCTAGAGCAAGACACACTAACTACACATAGTATACTGGAAGGGATGCCTCTCGCTTGACATGGATTTGCAAAGCATGTGAAGCTGGGCCAGACTGCCCCGATCTGGTACTAATTAAGATCTGTTTTATTTCTATGCTCTATTAGTACTGTGATATTATAAGATCAAGATAATGCACTACTGACTGTGTTTTTAGAAAACTATTTTTCCTAATTCTTGCAGGACTACGCCCCGAACAGCTACCAGTTTTTGACGAGGACAGTTGGACGTTGATGTCAGATTGTTGGGAGGGTGAGCCCAGCAAGCGCCCCCTACTGGGGGACGTCCAACAACAACTGTCACAGATCTATGAGAGATACAAGTCTGGCCCCAGTCTCAGAACAGCAAAGGACGGGCCGTCTTACAAGTCGGGCAAACCACTCAAGTACAAAATCAAATGACTGGATGGTGAAGATTTTGGAGGTTCCTATACTGAGCATAAGAAGACAGATTATTCACCGGATTCGTGCACGACAGTTTTCACGGATTTTGCTTCCTATTTCTTTCACTTATCAGACATTAGACCACTTCATTCATAAAATGAGCTGCAATGCGAGAAAACCAGTCTTCGGTGTTTCCGACCAGGTCCAACATAAATTGGCAGGCACAATCACAGAAGAAGACTAGAAACTTGAAATTTCGGATTTAAGAAGAAGAGGAAATGTACTATCCATGAAGCAAAAACAACTATGCTTTGTTTTCACATAGACAAATCTCTCTGACTTCCTCATGAAGTGGCTGATATCTTATCCTTTAAGATTTTTTTTTCTTTAATCAAAAGCTAGCTCTCTGATTGTGTCTTAGATGTCATCAGGAAAACATGTCCGTGACAAGTATACCCCCTTGAACCCTACTTTTATATAGTAAAAGTGGGGTTTACAGGGGTATACCTATTTTTCTTATTTTTGCTCCAAAACATAGACTGTGGGTACTCGTTAGAACCGCCTCGGCGAGGCGGTTCTAACGTGTACCCACAATCTATGTTTTGAGCAAAAATAAGAAAAATATCGAAAAAAATCTTCAGAAAATTTTCAATTTTTACAACTTAAAAATCACTGTATGTTGCATGGACGTGTTTTCATAATGTGTGTCCAGTATTTACAGATTTTGTATCATTTGATTTTTAAAAGGTTTTGAGAGGGAAACTTTTTTCAAGGTAGTTAACAACAAACTTAAAAAATGCTCTCATATAGCATGTGTTCGGGGTTCTCCAATGGTACCATTTGGGAAAACCAACAATGTGGTTTCCGAACAGATCCGACACAAAACGGGCTGTACAGTCACAGGAGATAGCTAGAAGCTGGAAATTTTGGATTAAGAAAGTAGAGGCATTGTACTATCCGTGTAACGAAAACAAAGGCGCTGATCAGCTTCGCGGTTACTGCGAAGCTGATCTGCGTCTTTGTTTTCGCATATGCAGATTGTTGGTTTTCTCATGATGTGGCTCATTTGTACCAATTTAATTACCAATGGTACCATTGGTAAAGAAATTGGTGCAAATGGTAAAAATGGTAATGCCATTGGTAACAATGTTACCAACCAATGGTACCATTGGGAGAACCCTCGAACACACGCATAAATTGGCAGAATGAGCTCTTATTTGAGAAAAATCACTCTTAAGTACAACCTTTTTGTTTTGACACCACATTGTTTGATTGATGAGTTTTTATGAGAAGTTGGTTTTAGTTATAACATTACCTGATACCCAGTTGGTTTAAAATGGGAAAAAAATATTGTCCATCTTGCCATTTGAAATATTGTTAGTTATCATATTAAAATATCTGTTTTAAAAATGGATGGAAATTAAAACCCCACAGTTGTCAGTGGGATGGGTAGTTGTGCTAAAGAAAAGAGAAATTATTCGTGCGATAAGTACATGTAGCTATGTCCATGAAATGAAATTGGGTACAGTAGTTTAGCCCAGGGAATATAAATGATACGAGTTAGGGCTGTAGAGTAGTTTGTCATGAAGACAGGTGATTACGGGGCAGTGGGTTGGGAGTAAACATTAAATAATATTGTGGGTGAGTAGTTATGTCCATTAAATGGTTTGGGTCAGTAGTGTAACCCATAAAATCACACTTAGGAGTACTTGTATTATTCCCATTAAAGGCAGTGGGGTTAGTAGTAAAAGCCATAAAATATAAGTATTGTAGATCACTGTGTCCAATCGGAATGCAGGAAGAACGGTCGAAATGCTGGATTGGCATTGTTTTAACTTCGGATTGCAGTAGTTTTGGTTGGATTTGCCGCCATTTTTGGAGGAAACAATTTGGACCAGGTAACAAAAACGTTTATTATAATACAGGCCACCTTCGCTGCCTCGAAAAACAACTACAGGGAGAGACGCTCGGGAGTGAGAGATCACTTTGACATAAGTGGGGTTTTCGAGACAACTGAGTTTGAGATAGCGCAGGTGGCCTGCATTACGAGTTTATATCAACGTAATCACTAGCCTATCCGGATCTACATGCATGGCTCTTTCTGGCAATTGTTCTGCCAATGCGTAAGCTCCACTGTAAACATTCAAGGAGATTTTTGTTTTGCATGTTTGGCCATACGCTATAATAGTGTTCGCCCCAAAAAGATTACTGCTATTGTCATTTTCTTCAAAGTATTGACAAACTGCTTGCGCATGGGACTGAATCATAAGAAGCCAATTGCTCCTGATTTTTTGCCCAAGCAAACGTAGGTTTCAATAAAATACCGCAAAGACAAAGTAACGACAGATAATATGGCAACCTGGGTTTTCAAAGTTTGCAAGTACATATATTTGAATAGATTAATGTGTTGTAAGGTCTAGCATGCAAGTGGAATGCTCGTTTTTGTGCAGAACAATTGGCGGTTAGGGGCAAGTATGTAGATTTGGATAGGCTAGTGCTTATGTTGACAAACTCTTTTAATATCTATATAAAACGTTTTTGTTACCTGGTCCAAATAGTTTCCTCCAAAAATGTTGGCGAATATAACGGAAACTACCGCAATATGGAGTTAAAACATCGCCGATCGGGTGTTTCGACTGTTCTTCCGGTGTTCCGATTGCACACGGTGTAGATGGTTATGCAGTGGGTTGTACATGCAGCAATAATAAAGTGTTTTGACCAGGACATAAAAGAGCATTGGGATAAAAATGTAAACTATGAAAGACTATACGTGTATCTATATCTTCTTTGCAAGAAGAATACATGTAATGATTTATTATGTTTATAATCGTTTTTCTAAGAAGGAATGTTTTTCTTGCTAAAAGCTTTGTATGAAGTCTGTATGAAATGTTCTCAACTTTTAGAGAGACAGGAGTGCCATGCACACTGGGTTTAACCGACCCAAGTGCTTTATAAAAGTATTTTGATTTTTGTTTTAAATACAGAATGACTTTTCTTCCTTTTCATATTATTGTTTGACTCGTATTTGTCCAAATTTAAAATTAATTTTCTGGGATCACAGTGTATTTTCAGTTTTGTTGAGTTGTGTGGTGAACTTTCGTCTTCCCAAAATTACTTCAGTATAATTTTCATGTTATTCATTTTGTCATAATGGTAAATTTACTTATGTAAATGACTTGTGAATGATAAGTATATTGTAATTTGTCGGCATTTGGTATGTTAATTGCAACTAGTCATGATAAAATATGCAAACATAGGCACAGATCAACTACATGAGAATGCTGGATGATCAGAGCCTGTATTGTAAAGATTTGACAAGATATGGCCTGTAGCAATCAAGAATGACTTTGATAAATATGTTGTTCTGTTATTCAAAAACTTCTTTGTTTCCATGAGTGTTATGTCCCATCGCACCACTCATTCATTCGAGATTTTCTGCTGTGGTTGGAAGGTCGGGTTGGCAGATCACATGATGCGTAGCTGAAAATAGCACAGGTATTCGATACAATGTATCATATAAGTACAATCTCTGACATACTGCGTCAGGGAGTCGACTCTTTGGCTCAGTGGTTAGAGCATTGGATTTCTACCGCGGCAGTCCGGGTTCGAATCCCATCAGGGATGTGGGATTTTTTTAAACTATGCATCATTTCTTAGTTACGAATTTTCATATTAGTAAGAATGAGCTAAAAGCAGGTGTAACATGTACATGGTTACTAGTGAATAGCCACATGCTTGTACATGTGCTTGGTTCTATTTATTATCAGTAATTTATTTGTTAAGCTCTGTTGATTTCTCAAGATATTTTGAGCATGAAAACACGAGCATCTTTAACAGCTAAGCAAAGCCATGTCCATAAGACATTTGTGCCGCGTCATGAGAAATTCAACATTTTGTAACTACGAAGCTGATCAGTGGCTTTGTTTTCGCTACATCTCTTCTTTCTAAATCTAAAATTTCTAGCCTCTAGCCGTCTTATGTGCTTATACAGCTTGTTTAATATTGGACCTGTTCGGAAACCACATTGTTGACTTTGCGGCTCATTTAGTTTTGTCATAAATACTTTGAGGGGAGCCTTATGGCCTATTAGAGTGTACAGGTCCTGTTTGCTCAGCGGATAGAATGTCTCCTTCTGGAGTGATAGGTTGCAAGTTAGAGCCTAAATACTAGCACTTTTTAAAGCCTCTCTAAATATTAAGAAAGTTATGCTGTTCAATGGCTGATTATTTTGGTCATCTCTTGTATGAGCCGTGACGCCAAACAACGATCATAGGAGTTTCGGACCAGCTCTGACACAAATCGGCCTGTTCAGTCCCAGAAAAAGGCTAGAAGCTTGAAATTTTGGACTTATGGAGAAGAGCAATTGTACTATCTGTGTAGTGAAAACAAAGGCGTCTTTGTTTTTGCATATGCAAAAATCAGGTTTTCTCAAGATGCGGCTAATATGAAATAGGCTTGTTTCGAGCTCAAAATGTCCTGGTCTATTTACTGTGTGTATGGCATTGCTGTTGTTACAGTTTATTCAAACACCTACCATATAAATGAGCCTGTGCATGAGAAAACCAACAATCTGGGTTTCCGATCACATACAAAACCGGCCTGTACAGCCACAGAAGCAGCCTAGAAGCTTTAATTTTTGGGTATAAGTAGAGGAGGAATTGTACTATCCTTGTAAAGTCGCTGATCAGCTGTGCAGTTACTGCACAGCTGACCTGTGCCGTTGTTTTCGCCTATGCAAATTGTTGGTTTTCCATGTGGCGGCTCAAATATAAGTTCTTTCAATGCAAAGTCATTTTGAGTCAAAATTTGATGCTTGTTATGAATCAAATGAAATAAATTATTTTCTCATCAATTATTTTTTCTTTAAAACCCCTTGTGTTCAGAATCAGAATCACCACACTACAACACTGCATTGCGTATGTGCCCAGCAATTTTCTTATAATAAGGCATGAAAGTATTGATAATAAAGTGCCTGTTCTATCAGCGTACCTCTCTCGAGTCTTTAGGAAAAATTTCCACTGCTGATAAAAGGAGTTACAACAAAAGCTTTTTATGCCCCCAACCTCAAAGAAGTTGAGGGGGAATATTGGTTTAGGTCTGTCCGTCCATCCAGTCCAGTGCACGAGTTACGCTTAGCACTCGGTCAAGAACCGTTAGAGGTAGGATCTTGAAAGGACTTGGGCATTTAACGCCTGATTTTGGCCTCAGATTTTGCTAAAAAATAAATTTTGTAATTTAGATGAGAAAACTATTCCTTCAAACAGTCGTATGTCTCCTCTATTAAAAACAAGAACAAGTACATCATTTATCGTACCAGCGTTGCCATGGCAGCGTCCAGAAGAACCATAGATAGAGCACATTTTGCACTTTTTGGTCTATTTTTGACCATTTCTGAACAGACTTTTTAAGTGCCAGCCCATGCGACGAACAAAATGATACTTGGCATACAATATCTCTGGATGATACTTCATAATTATTTCATAATAAGAAATTGTTCGTCCCGTGGGCCGGTAGTTGAAAATGATGTTGATTGGTGAAAAATAGACCCAAAATTGCAAAAAGTGGTATTTCTATGTTTTTCGGAGCGTTGCCATGGCAACATGTGTTATTTGAATGTGATAGTTGTGCTAAAATTTATAAGCAGGGACCAATACCTGCTACTTGCAATACTTCTATCCTCAAAATTCCAAAATTCAATTTTTTACCAACACATGAGGCCGAAATCAGGCCTTAAATTCCATAGGCCTTTGATATGTGGTTATGTATGAAAATTAAGAGGACCCAAATTTTTTCTTTTTGCTAAATCCTAGGGGTGAGGGCCCATTTCCCTTTTTAATTCTTGATAAAGTGAATAGATAGTGGTGACCTTGTGTGGGGAGCTCCTCGTACAAATTAATACTGATTCTCTTAAAACTTTACAGATATGACCATGCTTTGAAAATATGCATGTGCTTTGGATATAATCAGATTAATTTTGTCACTTTTTTCACAATTTGAACTTACCGGTATTCATTTTTCGGGCATTTTGACAATGAAAATGGGTACCTTGTGTGCGCAACTCCTACCGTTTCATGCCCATTCTTTTGAAACTGACATGGTCTGAAGATATGCATGTGGTTAGTGGTTATGATATAATCCTCAGATTAATTTTTGTCATTTTTTTTACAATTTGAACTTAAGTCATTTTTTCAGGCATTTTAGTGAATGAATAGTGGGTACCTTGTGTGCACAACTCCTACAGTTTAGTACCGATACTTTTGAAACTTTACAGATGCTGTGACCATGCTTTGAAGATATGCATGTGTTTGGGATATGCTCCTCAGATTAATTTTTGTCACTTTTTTAATTTTTGTCACTTTTTTGTAATTTGAATTTAGTCATTTTTCACAATGAAAGAGAGGTACCTTGGGTGTGCAACTCCCCCAGTTTTAAAACATCACAGGTGTTTTGGACATGCTTTGAAGATATGCGCAGTAATAAAACCAGCGCTCTCAACCGCTCAGCCACGGAGGCGCCAGATGGGGGCATAGTGTTTCATAAACACATGTTCTAGTTATACTTAAACCTCATTATAACGCCCATCATTATAATGTGGTTTTCAATATAACACGGCCATGTCATGGCTCCCAAATTATTTTGCTATATGTCTATAGTAATTAACATCATTATAACATGGTCCACTTATAACACAATCTGTTTCTATGGACCCTATAGATAGCATTATAGTGAGATTGCCTGCAGGGGGCTAACTAGTTGAGTAACTATAAACATCTCTCAGCGCGACCTCATTAGAGTAATGCAGCAAATCGGGAGCAAAGGACTAAACCATTTGAGCCACGTCATAAGAAAACCAACAATAACCAGGTCCAACACAAACCGGGCTGTACAACCACAGAAAAGGTTTGCAGCTTGAAATTTCGGAATCAACAAGGAGAGGGAGTGTACTATCTGTGTAGTGAAAACAAAGGCACTGATCAGCTGTGCATTTCCTGAGAAAACCAACAATTTGCATATGCCAAAAACAAAGACACAGATCAGTAACTGCGAAGCTGAACAATTTGCGCATGCCAAAAACAAAGACACAGATCAGTAACTAGGAAGCTGATCAATGCCTTTGTTTTCTCTACACGGATAGTACAATCCCTCTTCTTCTTAAATCCGAAAGGGCCTGTTACAGGGTATGGGAAATTAACATGGGAGTTTGCCCACGCATGGAATTTTATGAAATTATGTGCATTAATTGTCTTGGTTATGACTGCTATAATAATGGTGCATTCCCTTGTAAATTCAATTCCACTGGAAAATTATGACGTAATATATGACGTCACTACGATAGCTAAGGGCACCCCACTTTAAACGTTTCTATAGTGACCAACGATTCATGAAGCAAATGTTGAAAGCTTTCCAGAAATAAAGTAGTTATTAGTAAGTTTGCTGATACTATAAATGACTTTGTTGGTATCAAGATAGTGGCGGAGAAGTCATTTTCATGTACATGTAACCTCTATTTTCACATGCTTATTTTAAAAGAGGTAGAATTTGAATTAAAAATTTTCTGTGTTCCAGTCTTTGTCAAGACACCATTTTAATATAAAAACTGCCCACATATGTTAGAAATATATTCGTTAAATTTCACAAAAATCATGGACCGGTAACATGGTGTTTTGTTACATTCATTACACATGACCCTTATTCATCAAAATGTTAACATGTTCACAAATAATTACAAAGTACTTTAAAAATAATTTATGACTGTAGGAGATTTACTGTAGGCTTATTATAAGCAGTTTATATTATTATAGCATGATTTTAATGAAACCCAACACCCAGACCTTATACCTTGTTACATTAGTTACCGTTTGGACAGACTTAAAATAATTTAAAGATTTCAATAAAATTTTGTGTTTAAACATCACATAAGTATAACTGCAGGGTTTCAAATGCAATATTATTGATCTTCTTGAATTCAGAAGTTGTCTCTTAGTACCCTTTCCATTTGTTACATATGTTACATTTAGCGCAAACATGTACTGTGAACAATTTTCATATGATACGATCTTTAAGAGCTGAACTTTTTCTTCTTATTTTAAAAGGATGTTATATGTAACTAGTTAATACACATGCTAAATCATGGGGTGTTCAATTGGATTCATCCTATCCTTATCTAATTAGCATGTTACAAAATTATAAATTAAGAAATTACATTTCATTGAACATCACAATACATGTACCGCGATATTAATCTCAAGAGGAGATTATAAGTTCATAACCCAATCTGTTTTTCTGACATTTATTCATCATTCAATGTTTTATTTGGATGCAAACCATATCTTAGTACTTTTGCAGGCTTGTGCAACCGATAAGAACACATAGTATGCAAGATTAATGTTTTTATTTGTATGAAAGGAAACTTTGTCTACAAGACGTTTGTCATGATATGACACAACTTACTTTATAAAATCTAATTTTTACCAAGAAAATATTATCTTTAATATTCAATTTGGAATGATGTAATGTATGTAACGTACAATATTCGTTTAATAGGCTGAATAAGATCCACAGGAATGTGAATATAGCAAGTGGACTTGCTTTAACAATGAAACATACTTCATAATCAGCCTAAATGCATACATTTTATAGGACATTTAGTTTTGATGTTTATTTTGCAAGCATTTATGTGGGTAACATATGTAATGCAGTGATGTTGCATTTGACTGAAGACTAAATGCTTAAAATACTTATGGCATATGACTACAGAATTTATGTCTGTTTTATTCCCATGTAAAGATCAAAATTAGATCGTTTGTTGAAAATCAAAGTTATAAAATTTGGGTACAGTAAGCGATATAGGAGGTACTATAGCTTTCCCTCTAAAAATTAAAACATGGAATTGGTATGT
This sequence comes from Rugalucina vietnamica, assembly GCA_964017185.1. Taxonomy (NCBI): domain Eukaryota; kingdom Metazoa; phylum Mollusca; class Bivalvia; order Lucinida; family Lucinidae; genus Rugalucina; species Rugalucina vietnamica. Next base: position 48,621,817 of record OZ024875.1, read on the forward strand.
TAAAGTAATATACAGTGAACATTTGTCTATATTTCCACTTGAGTCTTTTACAATAAAATACTATTGGTCCAAGAGTGAGAAATAATAATATCAGATTCAGTTTATCACTACGAGACAATTCCACATGGACCTCCCTGTCTCACTCCTATATGAGAAGCATAACATATGATTATCAGTTAAACAAATTTAAACATCCTCTATTATTTCGTCATTAGAATAATTCAGAGCTTTCAGCATTGATTCAACTGAAGGCAAACTGTAAGCCATTTGGACTCACTGTTATTTTAGAATTACTTTATATCGTTCTAAACCTAAAGAAAACAGTCAAGTGTGAAAAACAGATGGTAGAAAACCATCATGAATAACATCTTTTTGGCAAAAGTAAGCAATGGCCAGGAGCTGCTGCAATTAGAACCAAGGTTCAACCTAAAATTCCACGTGGAAAACAAGCGAAATAACAAATAGTTACTTGTACAAAGAGAATGCACAGTTTGACAAGAGAGCAGCTATTTCCCAACAGGTGGCCACTCAGTTACATAAATGTAACTATATGTATGCCATTCAGGATTGTCTTAGCACAATGTGTGTCAGAAATGTGCATTATGGTCATAATCCAAAACCTTTTTGCGATGTTTTGGAGCAATGTCAACATTTTGTTAAAATTATGAAAAGTGACCTACATGTATACAATGTAAAAATGACAATGTTACCGGCTTTGAATTATCATGAAATTTTGCTCATATCAAGAGGATATATATGCCATGTTTTTATGCAAATATGTTATCTTGACAAAGACTGGAACATATTTATCCTTTAAGTTTAATTTGGTATTTTTTGTAGATTCTCGAGAAAAAATTGAAAAAGTTTATAATTATTTAATCAGGAAATCAATATAATACTTCTGTAAAATGATTTTACGGTATAAGTATTATGCCTGGGATGTTCTCGAGCCAATCCACTTGACAAATTGGCGAAAATTATAAAACCTAAATTTTAGGCCATACAAAGATGATGGCAGGTATCATTTTATTGTGGGAGTGAGCCAAGGTTGCCTCCTGAGTCCTATAATTAATTATTTAATTCAATATATACATTTTCGTAGCTCATATATGATAACCTACTTATGTGTAAAATTTAAAGCAAATCCATGCGTGGGCACATTTGTAACACCCCCTTTCAAGCTTTTAGCCTGCTTCTGTCACTGTACAGGCCAGTTTGTGTCAGACCTGGTCGGAACCCCCAATTGTTGGTTTTCTCATGCACAGGCTCAAATTAATTTCAGGCAAAGTGCAAGTTGCCACCTTTGGGGAAACAGCTGTGAACTGAATTTACGGTATAGTCATTTTGTCTTAGAAACTATGTGTAATTTTGTTTATTTAATCCTGGGCCTTAGGGTGTACTTTGTGTCCAATTCCAACAGTCCCTGATCATTGCTTGCCTTTTACTTTTCATGTAGACACAAAAAAGGCTGATCTGTGACAGTGTACATGCAGTCTGATCAGCCTAGCTATGTGTGATACAGTAGTAAGTTTCTTTGTTCAAAATCTACTGTGAAATGGGGGTCTGTGTCTTTTACTGGTGAAAACAGACATGCATGTCGAGGATTCTATAAAAACAACGCCGAGAAACATATTTTATTGTTTTATTCTAAAACAAAACTTGAAGCACACCAGTTCTAAAGCTGTGACACAACTGCACTTGCAACCCTAATATTATTGTGCTTCCTTTCAGAAAATCAAAGAAACTTCCAATCTTCATATAAATATTTCGATGAAAGTACTGAACATTACTTCTTCACAAGCATCCTATTGAAGTCAAAACTACATCAATAAAATAGTTTCTATATTTAGACACCTAATTGGGTGGTTTCCAGCTTTCTATTTTCGGTTTCCCTGTACTGTATGGTACATAAATGTCCCTGGTTCCTGTCTTATTTTCCACATGATCTTCAATCCATTTCCTGGGAGTGGGAGGTTTCTCTGTGGGGGGCTCATCACACATATGGTGCATCCACCTGTGCCTGTAATTGAAACAAAACAGACTGGTGACTGAGTAGAATACTGTAACCCAATTTCTTGCACACCAGATAGAGAAATCCTATGTTTTACCCCATGTGAGAAATTCTTATCTCACCCTCGTTATCTCACCCCGGTCGCACCCTGCGTTCAAGTGTTCTTTTTTTAATATTGCTTGTATAGGACGTCACATAATTCCGTCCCTAAGCGCAAACGTCACAATGACGTCAAAACGTTTTAAATCAAAATGGCGGACGCCGCGATTGAAGCATTTTTCTAGGTAAATAACATAAAAATCAAGCTTCGCCGCATTAAGGTGTGCAAGAAAAAGAATCCATCATGCGTGTCAGGTATGGATAGACAAATCTGTCCCTCGGGTCACAGTTTGGCATCACTCGGCGAGCCTCGTGATGCCAAAATGTGACCCTCGGGACAGATTTGTCTATCCATACCTGGCACTCATGTAAGATTCTTATAATATTTTGCTATTATTTAATATAACTTTTTTTCTCCAGGCACTCACGCAAGAATATCTTATGTACCACTCAAAATAAACATAAAAAGCCATTTATGAGAGCTGCCAAATAAGAAAACCAACAATATGCATAGGCGAAAACAAAGACGCAGACCAGCTACGCAGTAACTGCGAAGCTGATCAGCGCCTTTGTTTTCGCTACATGAATAGTGCAATTCCTCTTCTTTCTAAGCTTCTAGCCTGCTTCTGTAACTGTATAGGCTGGTTTGTGTTGGACCTAGTCGGAAACCTCATTGCTGATTTTCTCATGCGAAGGCTCATTTCATAGTGTCAGAGCAAGTAGGTTGGTCATGTTTTAAGTATTTCTCATTATGTGAATGTTGCTCAATAAGAGCTCGCCTGACTTGTGCTTTGCCACTAAAACTATTAAAATCTACTTTCAAAGTCCAAGACTTTCACCGCAAGGTTAACTCAGGTGAGTCGTGATGGTACAGCATGAAATATCTGACAACAGGCATAGTATCAACTTATCCATCAACAGGTTCAAGAGATAAACTTTAACATAAAATTTCAAAGTCCGTGACCTTGACCTCACTTGTGAGCAACACAGATGCCAATGCCGATGCGGACGCCTGGGTGAGTTCAACAGCTCTAAAAAGCTAAAAGGCAACCCTCCAATATAATTACAAAAAAAATGATGTTTAAACATCTGAGGGAAAGTAGGAGCATAGCCTAAGCCATATTACCATTCTGGCGGGATCTGGCTTGCATTGTAATCCCATCCAAACTGTGGTGAGTAGTCTACCCAACGGTTTTTGGCTGGAAATAGAAAAACAAAATTACCGGTATGTCATTTTACTTGCTTATGAAGTCATGCTAGAACCACCAGTAATCCTTAGCTAAAGTTTTCTTAGGCATGCTTGACCTCTTAGACACAGTTAACCAGTGTTATGTACAGACCATTTCACCAAGCAGACAACTGGTTAAAGATTTGCTTGAGTGGTTAATTTCAAGCTTTGTGTCCACTGGAGAGGGAGCCTTGGTTGACATTCCCTTTCAAATGACTCAAATTGACTAAAAGATAACAATAACTCTGTTACACTAGGTAGCACAATAGATGCAAAAACCTCAATGAAAGTTTCAGCTAAAACTCAATAAAAATGTTTTTTTTTCTGGAGAAATTTGTATTTAAGCACTCCATTGTAATTATTTATTTGCTTTATGTATTTAACATTCCAGACAACAATTTTTCAGTCATGTTGGGATGGGGAAAAAATGAGATTTTATAAACACAAATGAGCAAATCATGTACAAGAAAGTAAAATTATTAAATAGGGTACCTGAAGTCTAACACAATGAATTTCACAGTTTTTGAATAACCAGAGGACCATTGGTCCTGAGAACGCTCACCTGAAGCCTGACCTTGGAGCATTTAGTAATCATAAAATGACCTTGACCTTGAATACTCACATACCTTTAATGACTTCATTAGTTGTCTGCATCTGCCAAGTTTCAGGTCTCAGGCTGCAATGTTTCCAAACAAATCTATTGTTTTCACTTTTTCCCCATGTAAAAAGACAAAAGTATCCAAAATTGACCTTGACATAAATTAGGTCAAGGTCATCCTTGGGTCATCATTTGAACAAACTATGATGGTCCCTGATGCTACATGTACAAAGTTTCAGGAATATCTGCCCACCGGTTCTGGAGATTTTTGAGCATTTGTGAGCATGGCTGCCATGTTGAGCATGCAACACTAATTTCACCAACAAAATTTAATTCTCCCTATGCATGAAGGCTTCCAATACAATTTCACATTTATAGGCTCAGAGGTTACTGAGCAAAAAGTCTTTAATTTCGATATTTCAATGACCTTGGGCCCAGGTCAAGAAATTACCTTGACCTTAATTAATTGCATACCTTCATTGGTTGTCTGCTTCTGCCAACTTTCAGGTCTCAGGCTGCAATAGTGTCCAAAATATCCATTGTTTTCACTTTTTCTCATGTAAAAGTCTATGTTTCCAAAACTGACCTAGCTGTAAAATTGGTCAAGTTCATCCTAGGGCTATCATTTGAACAAACTATGATGGGCTGGAGTCCCAGATGCTACATACCAAGTTTCGTGAAAATCAGCCCACTGGTTCTGAAGAAAAAAGATTTTTTAGCATCTTTGAGCATTTGCAAGCATGGCAGCCATGTTGAGCATTTGACCCATATTTCGTGCACAAAATTTTGTTCCCGCTATTGGCCCTAAGAATGGAGGCTCCACATAAAATTTCAGTCATAGGCCCGGTGATTTCTGAGAAAACCTTAACCTTAATTTTGATATCTAAATGACCTTGGGTCAAGCTTAAAAAATGACATTGACTTTAATTAATTACATACCTTCATCGACTCCATTAGTTGTCTGCATCTAGCAACTTTCAAGTGTTGGGCTGCAATAGTTTCCAAAATATCCATGAAAAGTCTACGTTTCCAAAATTCACCTTGCCATAAAATAGGTCAAGGTCATCTAAGGGTCATCATTTGAGCAAAATATGATGGGCTGGAGTACCCGATGCTACATACCAAATTTTGTGGAAATAAACGCACCTGTTCTGGTGAAGAAGATTTTTTTGAAGGGTTTTTACCGCATATGGGCGCCGTGGCCATCTTGGTCATGTGACCATGATATCGCGAACAAAACTTCAATGCCACTACCCAAGGAGGCACCAAATCAAATTTCAACTTGATCGGCCTTAGTTTCAGAGAAGAAGATCTTTGAAATTGTGGACGACGGACGATAACGGACGGACTCAGGATCATGCCTATACTATTTAAGCTCACTCTGAGCCATCGGCTCAGGTGAGCTAACAACCTGGGTTGTGTAACAACTTTTAGTGTCATTAAAGTCCTTTTTGGGGGATAATTGATTAAGCAAAGTGACCTCATTAAGATTTTAAGACTGAGAGGCAATGTTGCAGATTATAAATCTAAGAAATATTACTCACCAAAGAAGTAATAATCACTTTCATAGTACTTGTTTCCAAACTTATCTGTGCCTTTCAATGTACCTAGTTTCAATTCATCAGTCCTGAAAGGATATAGTATTAGAATAAGTGAGTTACTCAATTGTGAACACTTTTGAAAATGTGTGGTATGAGCAAGTCAGCATGTCACATATATAGAGATGGCTCTGTGATTTTAGCCCATGTGACTGACTGAGTGAAATTAAGCCAAGAACAATAATTTTGTTTCCAGAATTATCTATAAAAAAAAATGGGTGTTTGGCTTCATGGAGATTTTTTTATTCTCCTAAAATGTTTGATATAGATAATATATGAATTATTAGTATCATGCAGGCTTGGGCAGCATTAGATAGCAAAGTAATGCATTATGACCATTGTCATTAACATTAAAACTGATTTGAAGCATTGGCATTAGCTAGTTTATAAAAACAATGCATTGACATTAGCATCATTTGACAAAATAATGCATTGGCATTAGTTTTCAGGTTATTTTATGATAGGGAATTGAACCAGTGCAGTGATGGGTTGTACATGTATCTTCATTGAACATTTAACCAAATATCATACAGTCATTGCCGATTCTGGTACTTCAAAGTTATTTAACACATTTATGATAGAGATGATGAACTCAGTATATGATCAAGGACAAAGGCAAACAAACAATTTCTCAAGTAACAATAAATTTATATTTATCACACCTTTTGAAATAGTTTGTAAACAGGATCCTAATCAATGAATTAAGACAAAGTATGTAAATCCTAGAAAAAAAAGTTTGTAGCTATGTCTAATGCTAATGCATTAGCAAAATTTGCAAAAGTAATGCATTAGGCTGAAAATAAAATTTTGTTTGTTTGTCCTCCACCTACCTACCCACTTTTTACCCCACCCCCCCCTACCCAAAAAATGATACATGTATTGCAATTTTGTGATGCAAACTATTTTTATTATTGGATAATTTGGTAGGAATCCAGTTTTTATCAAGCATTTTTCCTGCAAGTGCATCCTGTCTACCAAAAGCATAGGTGATCAATGTTGGTGCAATGAAAGCAAAAGAACAAGTGATCATACAGTCAAAATCAATGGTAGACTGTTACCAGAGTTATCAGATAAAATGATTGCATGTTATCCTCTTTCTACCGAATGCAAAATATGATATAATAATTTCCCTACCTACCTACCCAATTCTAAAATACTGGGTAGATAAAGAACAAACAAACACTTTTTTAATTCAGGCCTTAGAATTAGCATTGTTCTAACGCCAAAATTAATTTTAGCATTAGTTGAGAAATAGCTAATGCATTGGCATTAGTTTAATGTATAGCCTGGTATCATGAATCTGTTCACAATCATATACTTAAGGAATAAAGAAACACAACAAACAATTTGGGTTACTAAAAACATGCTTTATAATGCAAGTCTGTGGTATAACAGAGCTCCTTATACGAAAGCAATATGCAACAGGTTGAGCCACAATGTCAGTTACGTAAACTTAATGGCATACGCGTAACCACACTGACCTACAGAAGCACACCCTGTAACCATGATCAGTAAATGTCAAATTTGAAACCAAAACCAATATTTTGTTTCCAAAACCACTAAAAGTGATTGCAGATGTAACCATTGATCAGTTGGTAACATTTGGTTATGTTATGGGACGTTTAATGTCACCAACGTCAATCGAAATAAGAGCTGTCGCAGGACAGCGTGCTCGACTGCTTCTGACCTTTGTCAAACATAAGGCCAAACCCGACCAGTAACCCAAAGCATTATGCTCATACATCTTTTTGCCTTGATGCAATAAGGCAAAATCACTGAACCATGAAAGTTAACTATAACTACCTAAGATTTAAAGGTCTCACTCATATTGAGAAAGAAGTGTGTTCATATACCAACTGAGTGCCAAGACACAAGGCAAAATCACTGAACCGTGAAAAAAGGTCACACTGACCTATAAGTATTGCAGGGTCAAAGGTCTAGAGATACTTACTCATAATGTGAAAGAAAAATGATCATATACCCATTCAGTGTTGAGATATAAAGCAAAATCACTGAACCATGAAATTAGGTCATAGTGACCTATAAGTATGTTTGGGTTAAAGGTGTGGTCATACTCATTCATAATCAGAAAGAAGTATGAAAAAATACCAACTGAGTGTCGAGATATAAGGCAAAATCACTGAACCATGAAATTAGGTCACAGTGACCCAGGAATACATTACGGTCAAAGGTCTTGTCATACTCATACATATCGTGAAAGAAGTATGTTAATATACCAATTGAATGCCGGGAAAATCACTGAACCGTGAAATTAGGTCATATTGACCTAGGACTGCTTTAGGGTCAAAGGTCTTGTCATACGCAAACATAGTGTGAAAGAAGTTTGTTCATAAACCACTTGAGTGCCGAGATATAAGACAAAGTCACTGAACCGTGAAATTAGGTCACAGTGACCTATAAGTATATTGGGGTCTAAGGTCTGGTCATACTCACTCATAATCTGAGAAAAGTATGAAAATATACTAATTGAGTATCAAGATATAAGGCAAAATCACTGAACCATGAAATTAGGTCACAGTGACCTAGGACTACTTCAGGGTCAAAGGTCTTGTCATACGCAAACATACTTTGAAAGAAGTTTGTTCATAAACCATTTGAGTACCGAGATATAAGGCAAAAATCACTGAACCGTGAAATTAGGTCACAATGACCTGTAAGTATATTGGGGTCAAAGGTCTGGTCATATTCACTCATAATCTGAAAAAAGTATGAAAATATACTAATCGAATGTCAAGATATAAGGCAAAATCACTGAACCATGAAATTAGGTGACAGTGACCTAGGACTTCTTCAGGGTCAAAGGTCTTGCCATACGCAAACATACTTTGAAAGAAGTTTGTTCATAAACCATTTGAGTGCCGAGATATAAGGCAAAATCACTGAACCGTGAAATTAGGTCACAGTGACCTATAAGTACATTGGGGTCAAAGGTCTGGTCATACTCACTCATAATCTGAAAAAAGTATGATAATATACTTATTGAGTGTCAAGATATAAGGCAAAATCACTGAACCATGAAATTAGGTCACAGTGACCTGTAAGTATATTGGGGTCAAAGGCCTGGTCGTATTGCTCATAATCTGAAAGAAGTAAGAAAATATACTAATTAAGTGTCAAGATATAAGGCAAAATCACTGAACCATGGAAAGTAGGTCAACCGACCCTTACCGTCATGACACACAAGGCAGTGTCACAAAGTCAAAAGATGAATGACCAACCATCCTCCTAAGTTGTTTCTATTAAGAAATAAAAAGAAAAAAAAAATTGGTGAGTTCTAGATTTTGACCTCTAGCCCCGCCCCCCTGACTCCAACCCAGAGGTCCGATGTCATGGAACCTAAAGTGTATGAAGTATGAATGCTTTATGATAAGTTGTTGTCAAGATACATGTATGCCTCCTTGTAAAATTTACACAGCAGTACATCTATTTTTTAGTGTTCTAGTTTTTAACCTCCAGCCCCACCCCCCAGGCATGGACCCAGGGGCCCGATGCCATGGAATGAAACTCAACCCTACAGGGTACCTATGGTCCGAGTATGAAAGCCCTCTGATAAAAAGTTTTCAAGATATAGACTTCTAGAATACTATATCACAGAAAAACCATCATTATTAATGGTGTTCTAGATTTTAACCTCTAGCCCCACCCCCTGGCATGGACCCAGGGATCTGATGCCATGGAATGAAAGCCGACCCTACAGGGTGTCAATGACCCAAGTATCAATGCTTTCTGATGAGTGGTTGTCAAGATATGGACTTCTAGAAAACTTTAACACAATAATAGCCATTTTTGAAAGTGTTCTAGATTTTAACCTCCAGCCCCACCCCCTGGCCTGGACCCAGGGGCCTGGTGCCATGGAATGAAGGCTAACCCTACTGGGTATCTATGGTCCAAGTATGAATGCTTTCTGATGAGTGGTTGTCAAGATATGGACTTCTAGAAAACTTTAATGCAAGTGTGACGCGCAAGGGAACGCGCACAGGAACGGGAACGGGAACGTGGACGACCGGGGTGACTGCAATAGCTCTATGCACTTCGTGCAGTCGAGCTAAAAAGCATGTCGTGTTGTGTGTTGGTTCGATATACACCGTTTAGGTACAATTAGCCAAAATCGAATAATTTAAATGACGTTAATTACTCATTTTTCATTATTGTAAACTTAAGCATTCCGTTAACAAGATTTAACGCAACATGGGACGGCACCTAACGATACAATGATTCTAGTCTTTATTGCACATTATCAAGTCGACGTCACATAACCCACATGCAAAGAATTTGTCATCATCACCTTCGCCCCGACGTTTACGTCAAAATTTGCGTTTTTCATAGTTTTTGACGTTTTGTCATTAATTTTGTCGATAAATTGACGTTTTCTCATTTCATCACGTGCAAAAAGCAGTCAGTAGGTCATTTCATAAAAGGATTTTATCCAAACGTCAAATACATACGTAAAAGTTGAAATTAAGGGTGTTGCGTATTTTAATTCCTTAAGTATAGTATAATCGAGGTCTCTATAAACAGGGCCAAGAATCTTGACCATATTTTCAAAACTTTTTAGAGTCATATTTACTCACAAAGAAAATGTTCATTTAAAATACATATCATTAATACAAATATTGAATCTTTCATTTTTTTGTTATCAGAACATGCTGTGTATATATATATATATATGTCAATTGCCTTGAAATGTTTTCATTTTCACAACTTTCATTCACATAAATCTTTTGTACCTATTTTCTGGAGAAATGCAAAAAAAAAATATTAAATATTATATATGATTGTGAAGATGATATGATGCAGGAATGCATATCATTTTTTTAAATGGTTTCTCACATTTTTATTGTGATAAACTCACTTTTGAGTAAGTTATTCAAACACCCCCAACAGTGTAGTACCAGTTATAAAATGGAACCTTGTTGAATGCCTTATAAACGATCTTTGTACTTTTCTTCTTCAGAACAACAATAAGCAAATATCAATTCAAACAATAAATTTTTACAGCTTATTTCAACACGAAACTGTGATCTATTTTATTTTCTTAATGTATAAAATGATCATTAATGATTGTCACATACAGTACCAGTTATAAAATGGAACCTTGTTGAATGCCTTATAAACGATCTTTGTACCTTTCTTCTTCAGAACAACAATAAGCAAATATCAATTCAAACAATAAATTTAGCACTTTAACATTGTTTGACTTTTTATACACAGTATTTTGCGCATCAGGAATTTAAAATTTACATGCAGTACCCAATATTGAGGAAACTATTTACATCCGGATAACTTTGTGTGGTGAACGCTTTACTGCAACACCGTTTAGGTCTGAGCTTGCTCACTGGTAAAATTTACTTTCATTTTGGATAGCCAGTTGACATGTTGAAATTGTTTGAATTAGGGGATGTTTTATCGTTTGTAAAATGATTTGAAATAAATGGAACATAGAATTACACTAAACTTGACTTGATTTATTCTTTTGTATAGAATATCTGAGGTGGGGCCATCCTTAAATGATTCTTTGTTTGCTGTGCTCCTACCCATCAATTTTAGTGTGGGTAGGTAGGTAGGTCATTTTTTTTTTGGAACCAGAAAAATATCTTTATAATTTGCTATATTAGTAGATGTATATGGTTCAAAATAGGATATATAGAAGTTAAAACAGTATAATAAAACATTGTCAGAACATAAAAAAGGTTTTGGAAAGAATAATTTTGTGAAAATGAATCCTTTTTTTAAGACTTTTGAAAAAAAAAAAAATATTTTCCTCAAAATGGCCATAAAATTTTTTGGGTAGGGCCAATTTTGGCGGGTAGGTAGAAGCACACCAACAATTTTTTATGGTCGGCCTGGGTTATTTATACTTTTCATTTATTTTACCCAGATATATATGTAAAATAAGGTTTCTGAAATATATCTAAAAATATACCTGTCTTCAGGGGTGTTCACGTCTAAAAACTTGCATAAAAAAATACAGCGTCTGTGGACAACGAAAATTCTGGATATACACTTTATATCCAGTCCTCAAGGGCTGAGCTTTGCTTTATTTTACTAATTGTATATAAACCAGGAAGCTTGAGGAAACAAATGAACGGAAATTCTGGATATAAGATTGTTAATTATTTTATGTTTCTAAGTCTGCGGCATTCAATGTTAAAGGGTTTGACTACATTATGATATCTCAGTTTCTGTCTTATATTATGAGCACCACATTTATTACAAATTTGGAACAAGTTCCTTTATGACATTGCAAACAAGGCTTTACCTTGCTAGTCTTTATCAGAAAGTTTTGCAATATATTGATTTTTTTGTAGGCTTTGAATGACAAGGTTCGTGATTACCAACTCGTAAGAATGCGCATTCCATAAGGGCAAGGAAATAAGAAAAAAATGTAGTTATTGAATAACATCTTGAGTGTCTGATTAAAATATTGATAAAATTAGTATGGTATGTTTACATACATGTATTTATATCACAGTTTACTTTTTAGTTGTTATCAATTGTTATCAACGTTGTGTAAGTATGCAAAATGTTTTATCAAATCCAGTGTAGGGGAAACTATACGGTTATGTTTTTTTAAAACTATCAATCGTGAGTTGTTCCCTCTGCACTTAAAACTAAGCAAACACATTCCTTTGTAAACTTGAGAGAAAATGGAATGTTGGGCGGGAAATTCAAATACGAGATTTTTATATACAACTGTATACTGGTTGTGGATCACTCTTAACACATGATATACCAATGCTAAGTAATAGGGGTTGTATTGGAATCGTCTCAGACCTTAAGGAACCATCACAGTGACACCAGATGACATCACGACATACGCTCATAGCTAATCACTGTTTAGCTTTCACAATAAATAGGTGGCGGCTCATTAACAAATACAAACTTATTAAAAAACATTATGTGCCTTGTACTTTTTTTTGAATGACGCTTAGAGCTTGCGCTTTGCCTTCTGCGATCAACTTCTGTTTTTCTGCATCACTCAGTCCTGTCTGCTTGGAACATGTCTTATCTTTCAAATCATTAAACTTATTCAACTCATCGAGAACAGTTTTAAATTCTTGTTCTGATATTCGTCCATCACTTAAGGCCTCGGAAATCAAATCTTTAATACTATTTAGTTTACTTTCTGCTATAGTTTTAATCTCATAATGTTTCTGTGCTTTCGACATTAATTTACGTCTAAATGCCTTGACACAGACACCCATGCATCCACAAACAACTGCAACAATCTCTAAAGGTAACAAAACTGGTATGGCTAATCCAACACCAGCCAAAATAACACTAGTAGAAATTAATAAAGTATCAAACCCATCTGTAAGATTGATTCCCCGTTTATATTTTTTATATAATGCTTTTCTTAAACCTCTCTCAACTAAAAGTTGCTTTTCTACATCTGATATCTTTTGTAATCTGTAATTGTGGCCATCGTCAGTCGAAGCATTCAAATCGGGATAAATTGGTGCTGTAGGCGGTTTCATTTTTTAAGTACAATTTTTAAATAAATTAATAATAAAAAAATAAAATGATATCTCACACTTTTACAAACGTTAATCAAACTTTTGAGCTTCAAGAATACATTCCAAATATGCAAAATACTAGGTTAGTATGTTTGAAATCAATAATATATTGGATTGGATGGTACAATGTCAAAGGTAAACAACATATTGCAACCAAAACTAAACAAATCGACATTGAAAGCGGTTTGTACAACTTTAAAGATCTGAAAGATATCTTTTCAAAAGAAAACATTGACTTATCTGTCAATAAAAACAACGGAATAGCAACCTTAGAAATTCCAGTTGGCACTGAAATCGAAATATCTAAAGGAATCTTGGCTTTACTTGGGATAGCATCAAAACGGGGAAGATTCACTGCTGGTCGATACATAGGAACTAAAATGGTTGATTTTGCTAAACCAAAAGAACTTCATGTATATTTAGATCAAATCAATACCACAGACAACTTTGAAAATGGTGTGCCAAGTTCACTGCTGGCTATAATTCCAATATCTGACATATCTTTTGGTAAATGTGTCCATTTATCTTTTGATCGCCCAGTTTTTAAAAATCTTACTAATGGTTGCATTACAGAATTGTCATTTAGAATTACCGATGAAAACGAAGTTCCCATAGACAATCATGGGCTACCGATTTTAGTTGAACTAAATATTCAATAATAAAAAAAAATATTGCAGTTATAAAAAATGAGTATATTCGGATCAAATTATATTTATGAAGATGACACTTATACCATATCGGGTGACCTTGATATGGAAGGCAACAGAATAATAGATGTTCAAAGCCCGGCAGATTCATACGATGCTGTTAACAAGAGGTATGTCAATAAACGTTTAGAATATAAAACAAAACTTTTAGACGACAAGCTTGCAGAGGTTAACGCTAGACTTGACAAAGAAAACAATGACAATCTTGAACGACACCAAGAGCACTATGCAAGCATCCAACAGAATAAAGATGAAATCGATAAACTAAGAACTGATCTTCCAGAAACTACTTCTCTGAATACTGCAAATATACACAATCTTCAAAATCAAATCTTAGCTCTGCAAGACGTAATCTACGGAACCGAAGCATTACAATCAGATTTGAATCTTGGGTATAATCGTATAACAAACATTGAACACCCCCGAAATCCTCAGGAAAATCCAGCATATGATCGTGATGTTGTCACTGCTAAATATTTGTATGATTATGTTCAAATAGCTGATAAAAAGTTTTTATCGAAAGATGAAGCTGAAGCCTTCTTGACAAAAGAAGAATTAGAAGCCTACTTAACAAGAGAAGATGCCGATAGAAAATATCTAAAAGCCAACGAAGACAATGTGCTAGATGGAAGGCTAGATATGAAACAGCATAGAATAATTGGCCTTTCTGATCCTCTGCAAGAAGATGGAGCCGTGACAAGACATTATTTGAGTTCAAGGATCCAAGCACTTATAGATAACGATTCTCTACTAAGTAGACGGATTGACAGATTAGAAAGACTGGCTCAGCAGTGAATTTATTTTTTTATGTTTGAAATTAAAAAATGATACCGAAAGAATTTAAGTACAATGCAAATGCTAATTATCAGCACTCAAGTACATTCAAAGTAAAAACTATTGACATAATAGACCAAAATATAGTTGTTACATCAGATAATGATAGTTTTCATGTTTCTTTTCCAAACTTATTTGAAAAATACCCACTACCATATGTTGAGTCAGATGCCTTAGTCCAACGGTGGCGTTCAAACTGGATGTTATTTTGGCAAAATCAGTTAAACTTTGCCCTTTGGTGTTCGACTACAGGATCTGGCGTAGACTTTAATAACCACTTGAAAGATAAAGGAATGATAGGATCACTTTTCAGATTCCACATTTATCATCAAACCAGAAGAATATTGTTTGAAATGAGCGCTGCGATGCCCCAAGACCCAAGTTGGAATGCTTTTGACAATAACTTTGACCAAAAAGCGTATGAAAGAATATGCAAAGAATTTAATGTAGACATCAATACCGACTGGAGACAAAAACAAAGTGATAATCAAGGTCTCGGCAGAATATACAATTACTGGACAAATGATGGTTACCATCCATTTGACGTTGGTACCGAATATGACAAAACAAAGTTTTCATTTACAGACTACAACAGCAGCACCAAACTACACATTGATTACATTGCACAAGGACCCGAAGCCAAAACAGCTTGGTCTACCTTTATTCTCGATGAATCAAATGGATTTACAAAGGCTGGGGTAGAGCGAATCAATGACAGTATCAGAACATATTGCTGGGCTATTCTTGGCTCTCAATCACAAACAAGAACAGAAATTCTAGGTACTGGAACAGCTTTTGATGCTCAAAAACAGTTTCTTGCAAATGTAGAAGACGCGATTCATAGTCCAGTTGACTTGCCGAGTCAAATAGCAAGATATCAAAACACACTAAAATATGCAAGAAGTAAAGTTGATTTTGTATTTGGAATCGGCTTGTATATGTCACCCAGTAATATGGCATTGAGAATTGGCACTATACAAGACTACAATAATGAGATAGTCATAGCAACTGCTTCTCAAAGTCTTGGACTAAATAATGATGTCAATGTAAAGCCTGTTCCACCTAGTCAACCACAGACAGTTAAAGGAACCAAAACAAAACAATCTCATCCTGAATCTTCTTATCATAAAGAAGCAGAGGCGTATGCAAAATCACATGGTTTATCACAAAAATGGGTAGATGAAGCTGGGGATATAAGTGAAAAAATAGTAGATCAAATTGCACAAAAATACAGTCTGGGTAAATATCATCACCCGGATGTAAAACAGAATTCAAAACAAGATCTAAATCAGAACCATGAAGACAAAAAGACTGCATTAATAGTTGGCAGTATTGCCGTTGGTATTGCTGTAATGATTTTATATAAAGTTTATTAATTACTTTGCAACCCATTCTTTCGCTGCAACATACAACATCCCTGCAACAGCAACAACTAGTGCCCATAGATTATTTCCAAACCAGTTTACAACTTTACCCGTAGCAGACAATAACCATGACACTATTGACCCAATAATTCCAGGCAATGCAGCTGCTGCCTTTCCTGCCAGAGATGCTAGTAGTTTTCCTAGATTTTGCAATTGCTTTTTAACCCAGTCTTTCACGCCTGATTTAGGAGATGGTTTTGGTGGAGTTGTTCCACCACCACTTGGAATAACAGCCTCAACAATCACACCAATGATCATACCGATGGCAGTTAAAACACTGACAATTGTAATACCTTGTTCCCGAAATAGTGTTCTTAACCTTTCACCTAGTGTAGTGTCTTCTTTCAAAACTTTATTTATAGTTTCTTTTATTCTGTTTATCTGACTCCGCAAAGCTTCTTTGTTAGCAGTGGCAGCCTCAAGCCTTGCACCTCTTTCATCTTCTAAGTTTTTCAATCGAGATTTTATATCTGTTTTGCTTATTTCATCTTCTGCTTCATCTAGTTTTCTTCTTTCTTTGGCTATGTCTTTGTCTAGATCAGTTAGTTTCGCTAAGTTATTAGCCAGTTCAACGCGAGTGCGCTGCAATGCCTTATCTAAACCCTGTAGCTCTCTGAATGTTAATCCTTCTGTTTGGGTATGTGCATTTTTAACATCTGGAAGCTCTAAGTTCCAATCAGTTAGTGAGTTTTGTAGAGATGTTTCAACTTGATTTGCTGTATCAACTGTATTTTGAACATCTTGTGTGGTTGACAGATCTTGTAGTGGTATTTCTTCTGTTGCAATCGTATCTTTAGTTTTTATCAATGCCTGAAATGCTGCTCTACCTTCCTTAAGTCTTGCAGCAGATGGTTTATAATCAACTATACCTAAATCAACTCTCATGAAATTAACACCATATTTTCTTTGAAGTGTGTCAACCGAATAGAACTGTAAAATAGCATCAGGTTTGTTCGATTTATAATATGACATCTCATAATCTTCTCCATCTACTTCCAAATATAAAATCGGTCTACTGCGACCATCGTTTCTAATATTCCACTCTGCTTCATCTACATCAAGTGTCATGGCTACTTGATTTCTTTCATAAAATCGTTTTACCAACATTTTTAGCAATTTCGTTGTATGTTCTTCTAGAGTGTTACCTTTGAGATCGTCTAATGCTTTATACTGGTTATTCAATGTTCTTTGAAAATCTTCTTCATCCATAAAAGATTTTTCATCGGTTTCATCCTTATCATAATCATCTCTATCGAATTCTGGATTCTCAAATTCATATCCACCTTCTGCCATTGTTTTTATTTTAATTTATTTTTTTATTTTTCTGAAAAAAAAAAAACATGTCCGCTTACGGAAATAAACTCAACCCATACAGAAAACTAAGAAAGCCTTTAGGTGTCCGAGGCATTCGTCAAAGCGTAGTAATAACAAACAATCCAAGCACCATTGATCAAAACCAGCAACTTTTAGTACGGTTTCCAAATCTAGGCAGTAATGATGTTATTGTCCCCAGAAGTGCTCGCCTTGCATTCGAAATCGAAATTAAAAGCACAGATGCTAATGCCACTGTTTACCAAAATCTAGGAAGAGCGATAGTAAAGAAAACAACGATTAAAATCTCAGGCAATGAAGTGATGTCTATTGATGACAGTGATATTTACCATTGTTACATTGATCTGTGGAAATCACCATCTGAGAGACTTAACATGGCCTACCAAGGCATAGGCAAAGCAAACATGTTGAAACATCGAATTGGGGCTGGTAATGCTAGTTCTGACAAAGAAGATGAAGCCATTGCAAAAGCTTATGGAACAAGGTTTTGCATCCCACTTGACTTTGAATTACTGGAAACACATATGCCATTTTATCAAGCAGGATTGGGAGACAGACTTGAATACGAACTTACATTTAATGACTATAACAAAGTGATAAAGTCATCAGATGCTGATGCAAAATATGTCATCACAAATATCTGCTTAGAATTTGATCAAGTTACCGACACTGAATTGGCTCGTCAAATAAGAACACAGTATGATGGCAGAATGACAATATTCTATGACCGAATACTTCGACACAGAAAAATTACAAAGAAGAAACTTGATACACTATGGAATATCAATCTGAATGTCCCAGCAAAGAGTATGAAAGGTATTCTTATGCTATTTGAAGACCCAGACAGAACAAGCACAGAAGACTACTTTAATCCAAACATCACAAAAGTAGAAATGACTATAGAAGGTGTACCGAACCAATTATACAGCCAGGGAATGAAATCATATCAACAGTGGGATGAAGTTAATAAATACTTTGCTCTGACATCAAAGAGAAATGAAGAAACAGATATTGTTGCCAAGGACTTGTATTTAACCACTGTTACAATAGGAAAGTATCTCACTAATAATTATGCACTGTGGTTAGACTTACGGTCAACAGATGACAATACACTTCATGGCTCAGGAAGAAAAGTTGAAAACGCATCTGAAGGTATTACAATTCAGATAACAAAAGAACAAGGAGCAGATGAACCGATTAATTTATATTTGTATGTTGTTCAAGATGCACAAATTAATTTTGAAGATGGAAGATTTAAAGATGTTAGATATTAAAAAAATTTAGGATAATAAAACTGACAATGGAACTGCCAAAATATGCACATTGTGCAATTATCTGCGGTCAAACAGGATGTGGGAAGACCGAGTTTGTTTTAGACTTGCTGGAGACTGAATATAAAGGTGTGTTTGAACACATTATTATTTTATGCCCCACTATACAATGGAACAAAGCATATAAGAGTAGGTCTTGGATTGGCAACATTCATAAGCCTAAAAATAAAAATATAATAATTGTCAACCCTATTAACAGAAATGGAGAAGAGATGCTGCAAGAACTGCTAAGATACTTTTTCAATAAATATGCCGGTTCCCCAACCTTATACATCATAGATGACTGCAGTGCAACAAAAGAACTAACAAAGAAAAAAGACATGCTATCACAACTTGCATTCTCTGGTAGACATGCAGAGCAATCAGTGTGGGTGATTTCACAGAGGTACAATTCTGTTTTGAAAGATTTACGGGAACAGACAAAATGGCTTTGCATGTTTTACACAAAAGACAGAGATAGTTTTGAAAGTTGTCTGCGAGAAAATGATGTAATCCCCACTTTAGAAGATAGGCAAAGAATCAAAGAAAAATTAGCCAAAGTAAAGCATCGTAAGTTAATTTTAAAAACAGACCAGCCAACTAACTATTGGCTTGTTGATTAATATTTTTTTCTGAGAGTATTGATAGCAATACTTATAGCAATGCTTATAGCAATGTTAATAATGGCTTATAGCAAAAAACATGGAGATTGATGGGACATTTAGCACTTTGCTTAAGCATTTCTTGTAGCAAATTTAGCAATGCTCATAGCAAATTTAGCAATGCTCATAGCAATGCTCATAAAAAAATAAAAATTGCTTATAGGAAAATAGCAATGCTTTTAGAAGTGATTAATATAGCTGCGTCTATCATAACTATCTCCGTTGCATTTGCTGTTGGATGTTCGATACTATATTTATATTCAAATTATTTGAAAATAAAAATTAAATTTCATAAAATAAAAATGAATCCTGAAGAACTATTACAAGATATTTCACAAGATCTGCCACAAGATCACATAAACCCAAAAGATGAAAAACAAGACATAAAACGAGAACGGCTATCAGCCATTGTTGCTGGTGGTGGTGGTAAACAATATTTGGGCAAAGAACTGCAAATCTCAGACATAGACAATATGACACCAGAACAAATCAATAAACTCTACTGTCGATACGAAGCTAGGTTAGGGGCAAGCATGACTAAGACATTGGGCAATGCTTTTATTAATTTATATGTCATGGGTGTGTCAAAGTATTTCAATGTTGTCAACCCTCCAAAACTGATGGAAGACTTAGAAGAAGATCCTTTTATTAATCATGCATTGACCAGCGTTTGTTGTGAATTGTATTATCAGTATGGTATGTATTTGGCTCCATTCACAGCAATGCTGACCACAGTGCGACATATTGATTTTTCTAATAAAAATAAAAATATTGAGTTTGAAAATAAAGATATTGAAAATATACAAAATGAGCAATGAAACTGATAACACTGATCTAGAGTCAACCGAGTCAACCAGCACTTTGATGCCAGTCAGACAGAAAAATCCAAAACGAGTTGAAGCTGGGAAAAAAGGTGCTGCTGCAAGAAAGGCTAAACGTGAAGCTGCTGAGGCTGCTAAGTCTGAAACTGAGTCAGCTAAAACAGAGATAGAACCATCAGAGATAACAAAAGATGAGCTAGAAATAAAACAACATGTAAACTTGCCAAAGAACTACAAAAACTATTTTATACCCATAGCCATTGTTACATTAGCCGCTGGATTTTATTTTATCCGTATGCAACCGAAGAAAGAAGAAAAACAAATTAACCACACTGCAAAGACCGCTGTAAAGAAAGTGTATGATCCTTTTGATGATTAATTTATTTTTAAAAAAAAAATATATATCCTGAAAATAAAAAAATGGCTGCAATCGATGGCAAACAAATTGTAAATATGTTATACCACGCAGGAGTAGAGACTGTTTTAACTGTTGGTTATTCAGAGATTGGTAAAAAATTACTAAGAAGATCGCCACCTAGAGTAGATTTTAATATGGGTGATATTGCGATGTTATCTATTGATATTCTGTTGGCTATGGCCACAAGAGACATGCTGATTAAACAAGGTATTATACCAGCTGATATTATGAAGTAGTGTAATAAATTATTTTGTACTTATTTTTTTTTCTGTTACATAAAAAAATGGCAACTGCCGTGGCAATGATGATTGGTGGTGCAATTGTAAATGCCTTAGCGTTTACAGGAGGAAACTATTTATTCTCGAAACTAGGCAAAAGCGATGATGCAGAAAAAGAAAGAGAAAGACATGACAAAGCAGTCGAACAGTTAGAAGCAGCTCAAGCTGCATGGAGCAAGAAAAGAATGCAGAGATTAGATTTTATAAATGAACAGATGCAAAACGAGCACCATGCTGTGCAGACGTTTGAAGATGTAGATCAAGCTATGAAACAGTATTATTATATTACTGGCAAGCAACTCAATCCACTTCCACCAGAGCCTCAATTAAGTGATTATTATGTTCCATCGTCTAATCAACGAGATAAAGAAATTGTGTTTATTGTGTTGGGGATGTCGGCTGTTGGGTTTGCGGCTTACAAGCTGTTGTGAAGATAAAAAGAAAAAAAATAAATAAAATAAATGACTTACATAATCTCCATGCATACAATCAGAGGCTTTGAGAATAACCAAGTCATATGCATGATATTTATTTTTTCTGTTCTTCTTACAAGGTTTTAAACCAAGCGGTCTAACATAAAATGGTGGGGGCTTGTTTTTAATCTTGTCGGCGAGATGAAAGGGGCACCATACTTCTCCTTCATTTAAGATATTTAAAATTACACTTTCACCATTACTTGTTACAACTGTCCTGAAATCAGTTATTATAAAAATTTTATTTAGTTCTAAATCAGTCCATTTCTTTGTATCATGATAGCTTTGCTCATTGAGCATTTGTTCAAATTCTTCAGCTGTTGGTTGTGCGAATTGCGTACTCACTGTCTGATTTGCGATTTCTAACTTTTGCATGTTTGACATTTTGTTTCTCTTTTATATTAATATATTTTTTCTTTAAATAAAATTATGGAAAAAATATACTACAGTCCCAAAGGATTTTGGAGAGGTCGAACCGCAATTAAAAGATTAGCGAAAGAGGCAAAGGTCAGTGAAAAGCAAGCACTTGAATTCTTGAAAAAGCAAGCGATTTGGCAGATATATTTACCCGCACCTAAGAAAATAATACGGCCAAAATTCGATGTCTCTGCGAAGAATGAAGTTCATCAAGCTGATCTGTTGTTTCTGCCATATGACACACAGTTAAGGTCGGGAGAGTAAACAAAACATACAAATATGCGTTAACTGTTGTGGACCTGGGAACACGATTCAAAGAAGCAGAAGCATTGACCTCGAAAGATAGCAAAGAAGTTGCTAAAGCCTTTGAGAAAATATATAGTAGACATTTGAAATACGCAAGATTGCTGCAAGTCGACCCGGGAAGAGAATTTATGGGTGCTGTATCAGAATTAATGGAGAAACACCATGTTAGAATACGGCGGGGTCATGCAGATATACACAGAGACCAAGGCGTTGTAGAAAGATTTAACAGAACCTTAGCTGAACGACTGTTCGGTTATCAATATGCCAGAGAGCTAGAAAATCCACACAAACGCAACAGAGAATGGGTTAAGAGATTGCCTAGCGTCATTAAAGCATTAAATGCAGAGACGAAAAAAGCCTCTCCAATTGTAACAAGAAAAGCTGATCCTCCAATTTGCCCATATGCAAGTGTAAGATATTTGTATCAGCCAGGAGAATTAGAAGGCGGTAAAAGACGGGCAACAGATCCAATATGGTCTGTTGATATTCATAAAATTGTTACACAGGGCATAAGAATTTATTATTTAAAGAAACCGGCACCACAAAGAGGATTTGTTAAAGAAGAACTGCTTATTGTTCCGGCTGATACTGTGAGTAGCCATAAGCATATGTCATGATGCCATCTGGTGCTATAAATCTTTTTGTGTCAAGCGGTGAGAGTGTTGTTTTGTTTACTGTTAGTCCATAGATTTTATGGTGTTTTGATCGCAGCATATTCATTTCATGAGTGTATTTTTGTTTGTTAAACAAAGCATCTTTATAATTTTCAAAACTGATATGTTTATTGATTACATATTTTTTTGTTCCTTTTGCTTTCTTGATGATTTGATCATCGCATCTCAAGATTGAATATAATTTAGGACGCAAACCAATATATTCAGATATAGGAGCACCGGCACATTCATCTTTCATTTTGCCTAAGACCTTTTTGTTTGTTTCGTCGAATAGTGGGTGGTCTTTTGGATAGTCAGAGAAATCATATTCTTCTTTTGTTTCGGTCATGTCTTTGTATACATCTTCTGTTTTGATGTCAACTAATAATGAATCTGTATCGGTGTATAACAAGGTGCAGTTTTCACCGTACTTCTTTTTCAGTTTGTTATAGTACCAGTCATACATCAGATGTTTTGATAAGTCTAGAACAGAGAACCCAACATAGATTGGTTTGTTTAGTGCTAAGCTTGTCTTATTTACATGAATAGCAGACAGCTCATCAGAGAATTTTATGCGTCTGTTAAAGTTGGGCTTGGCTATGATTTTTCTTAGCTTTTCATTCTCACTGCCATCTGTTTTTACTAATTTTATATCAACTCTTTTGCGTAGGTTTTCCATTGTTTTTCCAAAGACTGAATTATTCATTAGTTTATAAAAATCTTTTTCAAAAGCAGACTGAGCTTTTTTACGAAATTCTGTATTCAATCTAATGTAAGGTTCCATCCAAGGCTTTTCGTTAAATTCTAATATTCTGTGCACTTTTGTTACTTTCATACCAAGCTGCATGTATAAAGTGAGATTTCTATAATGCACTACATATTTTTTCTTATTCATAAGATTAGGTACAAGCTTTGAGACATTTACCATGTTTTCATCACCAATCAACTCTGTTTGATAATCAGATAACCATTCTTTTTGTACTGTTAATTTCTCTGGGGCGAGTGGATAATCATTATGCAGGTCGTGCAATTCCTTTGGATACTCTAAATCAACTTCAAGGATCCAACCTTTGTCTTTTGGTTTTATAAATTTTGATTTATCTGTCATATCATACCACTTGAATCCAGAATATGGTAATGGCTGACTCATTGCCCAACCATAGAGATTATTTGCATCATAATACATGATATAATTATTTGTTATCTTGGAATCATAATCTGCGGTATATGGATTATTAGCTTTGGCGTGTCTTTTTGAGACCATACTTATACCACCACGCATTCCCTTTTCTATAAAGAGATGCATATCCATGTCTGTTAAGAGTTCTAAGTCTATTTTTGTGTATTTGAGTAGTGCATCCCATGATAATCCAGGTGCTGTGTAATAATGAAGTGGATCAAGTTTATATGCTTCCATACATGTTTTTCTAAAGGTTTGAAAGACATCCGCTAATAATAGAACATCTGATTTGAGGTATAAATCATGGTAATCACCGAGAGTTTGACAGTTGAATTTTTTCCACACTGTTTGAGCATGTTCATAATTTTTTGCACTAATAGTTTCATTTGTGAGTTTGCTATAAAATGCTTCCATTGGCGGTAATTCTGTTTCTTTAAATCTTTCATGACTGTCGATGTATTCATATGGATAAAAACCTTTACCGGCGATGAGATGTGCATTTTCAGATGCGTTATTAACAGTTATTGGTAGATCAGACTTGTGAAGTTGTTTTGTTCTAACAGATTTGCATTTCGTACACTGTGCTGTTAGTAGCCAATTTTCATCGATGGTTGTTTCTTCTGTTTCCTTTTGACATTTTGGGCATATCGGAGCTGATCCTATTGTTGATTGTACTAGTTTTTCTAATGATGATGCCATGAACTGAAAGCTGTCTAAAAATTTGAGTTGTGCGACGCTGAATGAAATGTACTTTTCTGCGTTGTTTGCTATGCAAGTGATGTTTCCTTTGGTGGTGTGTAACTTCTGTATGATAAAGTGACTGTCATAACCTTTTAAGTTGTGAAATACCACAGGGATTTTAGTTTTGCCTGGGTTTATTTTGAGTTTTAGATTGCAGGATTTATGAGCTGCGCCTCTATATTTACCGGTAAAGTGGCAGTGATCTCTTACTTTTGGATTGTTTTTACTTTTACCTATTTCTTTTTCACATATCCAGCAATGGGTGGCATTTTCACAGTCTGTCTTATTTTGTTCTGTCATTATTAATGGCTTGGGATGAGCAAAGATGTTGTTGATTTTGTTTACTTCACATTCTAAATGATTGAGAAATGTTTCAGCAACGTCTTTACCTCTATAAATCACAGGTGATTCTGCAACACCATCATATCGAACAACTTGATAGCCAAATCCACAGGCCTCATGTTCACTGGTTATGTCTGATTTTAAACCAGCTTTTTCTGTTTTAGGTTTGATTATGCTTTCAAAGTCTGCATATATAACATATGGAACTGGCATTTGATTTTGATAGTTCTTAAATTTTATATGACTCTTACCTTCAGTTGGCATTTGTATTCTTGTCGAGTTTTTATTGATTCCATAACAGTCTTCTTTGTGTTTGATGAGTAGGTCTTCTTTTGTAAAACCATATAAGCAGCGGTCGCAGAAATATGTTTTATTTTTACATTTATTTTGGTCAAAGAGTAATCTATTTAAGTTTTTAATCCAACAGTAGTGTGATTTTGTTTCTATTATTTTTTCATTTTTATCATTAACACGTTCAACATCTTCTGATATCAAGAGCAAGTTAATTCTTTCTTTTTCTTTTGGCTTTTCTGATATGTGATATGGAAAAATGTTTAATTTTTCTAACTTTTTTGATACGGTATAACCATAAACATTTATTGCTAAGTCAAAGTGTTTTTCTACTTTTGAAATTTGAGAAACAGGTGTGGGAAAATCTACAATACCTTCTAAGTTTAAATCATATTTTGTATATGTATATTTATTACTAACATTATTTTTCGCTGGGTACAAAGCAGATTTAAGAGCCCATTCTATACACCTGTTATCATCATTTTTCACATTTATTACTGCTTTCTTATTTGCTATTTTGTTTGGTAGAGGCATGTATGATGATCCTTTAAGTGGTTCGTATTTTGCAATGTTTAAGTATAATTTAATGCATTTGTTAACAGCAGCACCTGTTCCTTCTTGATTTGTAAAGTTTTCAATCCAATTTTCTATATGTTTCACTTGCTCATTGTATAAGTCTTCAACATTATTGTCATGTAGCACAGCACTTTGCTCTCCATGCTTTTGTCCTTGAAAATATTTTCTTGTTCCATCTTTTTCATCTTTAAAGAATTCTAAAGACAGGCCAACTGAGAATTTAATGCCTTTGTATTCTTTTATATCTTTGTTTATTTGATCTATCATTAGAGACTTTTTATTTTCAAACAGTATAGATGGGTCTTTGTATTTTTTTGCATTTATTTCATATGTTTTGAAATAATTGCATAATGGTTTGTCTACTAATTTTAAATTTTGAGAGGCTTCTGCTGTCTCCGCAAGTTCTTGCGTCTCTTCATGCACCGCAGTTGCCCGTGCAAGATCACGTCTTTGTTTTCGACGCTTTTTCTTTTCTCTACGTTTTCTACGTAGTTTTTCCAGTGGTGATTCTTTTGGTTCAGATGATTTTGCCTCTTGTTTAGAGCTTGGTTCATCTGACAACTTCAATGCACGTATTCCTTTTCTTAAATCATCATCAGTTATAACACCATTATGGTGCAATTGTAGAAGGTATTCAATATTTGAACTCATTTTTTATTATAATATTTTTCTTTAATTAAAAAAAAAAAAAAATAATAATTAATATAAAAAAAAAATGGATTGTGAATTTTTAAAAGTGGGTAGTAATGATCCTTGCCATAAACAGGCTGTAAAAAATTCAAAATATTGCGCAATGCATAAATTCTTAATGAAAAATGGCAATGTAAAATCTTGTTTACGCTGTGGTAAAAGAACATGTTCTAAGTTGCAGATTTGCAATAAATGTGGTGCTAATAAAATAAGAGTATTACGGAGATATCATAATGTAGTCAAACCCTTTAACATTGAATGCCGCAGACTTAGAAACATAAAATAATTAACAATCTTATATCCAGAATTTTCGTTCATTTGTTTCCTCAAGCTTCCTGGTTTATATACAATTAGTAAAATAAAGCAAAGCTCAGCCCTTGAGGACTGGATATAAAGTGTATATCCAGAATTTTCGTTGTCCACAGACGCTGTATTTTTTTATGCAAGTTTTTAGACGTGAACACCCCTGAAGACAGGTATATTTTTAGATATATTTCAGAAACCTTATTTTACATATATATCCCAGTAAATGCACCATCAATATGCTTCCCCACCCACATGTACTCATACAGAAACTGTATCTATCGATCTCTATATA
This sequence comes from Rugalucina vietnamica, assembly GCA_964017185.1. Taxonomy (NCBI): domain Eukaryota; kingdom Metazoa; phylum Mollusca; class Bivalvia; order Lucinida; family Lucinidae; genus Rugalucina; species Rugalucina vietnamica. The sequence continues at coordinate 48,648,942 of OZ024875.1, forward strand.
CACCCTGTTTTATTTTATTATTTTTTTTGTGGGGGGGGGGGGGGGCCTTTTTTGCATAATATGCAGTGGTCAGGAATAAAATACTGAAGTGTACATATAATCTTATCATTTTGGAGATTCTCTCCTGAGAAAATGTTGCTTTGCCGCGTTAAAATATAGGTTAATTTTGTCGATAAAAAACCTCCCTATTTCAGACCCAAATCTCCCTACCAAAAATTTCAAATCTCCCTATTTGGCATCCAAGATGTATCACATGTATGATATATGGTCAAATTGGCAGCTGACATACCTGAGTTTTTGATTATTAGTAAATTCAATGCAGAGTTCATTGACCTTTTCTATACACTGCAGACCTTGGTATAATGTTTTCCATATTTGTTTTATTTCATAATAACTTAAGAAGAGCATGTAAGTTTTTTATATTGCCTCAAAAATGCTAAATAAAAATTTCTTCCCAATAACTCATGATAATTCTTTATTTAGAATTTCAAGCAGTGTTTCACTTGGACAACCTGCTCAATCTAATCAAAGGACAAGATATCTTGATCGTCCACGCGCTATATTTGCATATTATTTGCTCATTGAATATTAGCAAACACACATGTGTGTTTGCTTTAGGATAAACGTACGTAGGAAATTTAGAATAAAAAATCTACATACCTTACCGAACAAAACCGACGGTTAGGCGGCCATTAATGTTGGGCGCAGACATTTTTGTCGGCATGCGCAGACAATGTGTCGTTCAGATGTCGGGAAATTTGTACTTTCTTTTTCTTTTTTCGGCTGAACATTTTTCTTTGTCAAACATATTTCCATATATCCTATTTTAGATCATATTTGTTTCCAAAATGTAAAAATATAAGATAAATACACAATTTACAAATGCAGACGACGATGAAGATTGGTTTTTCGAAATTACACCGTTAAAATCCTCGTATTATAGCAAACCAGTCAACAAGGCAATATAAACGCTCGAAAAAACAAGCGTCTGCGAGGTGTACCTAAAGCAGGTAACCGGCGAAATTATCGAGACGTTTCGAACAGACGGAAATTACGCCGTGAATAGCGTGCCTGGTTATTTTTGGGGGACAATATTTGAGGTTTGAAGGAACAGAAGGAAAACATTTAAGGGAGCTACCTACCTAGGTCTACCTAAAAACCTAACTAGGTCTACCTAACTACCAAGGTCTACCTGCCTACCAAGGTCTACCTACCTAACTAGGTCTACCAACCTAGGTCTACCTACCTAGGTCTACTTTCCAAGGTCTACCTACCTAAGTCTACTAACCAAGGTTTATCTACCTGGGTCTACTTACCAAGGTTCCCTTTCCTAGGTTTACTTACCTATGTCTTAGTCTACCTATCTAGGTCTACCTTCCAAGGTCTACTTATCTAGGTCTACTTACCAAGGTCAAGTTACCAAGGTCTACATACCTAGGTCTACTTCCAATGTCTACATACCTAGGTCTACTTACCAAGGTTTATCTATCTAGGTCTACTTACCTTAGTCTATCGAACTAGGTCTACTTACCAAGGTCTCACTTCCGGGGTCTACTTACCAAGGTCTACTTACCAAGGTCTGTTTACCAAGGTCTACCTTCTATGGTCTACTTACCAAGTCTACTTACCAAGGTCTACTCACTTAGGTCGACTTACCAAAGTCTACCTACTAGGTCTATTCTATCTTCCTGTACATCTTAACCTCCGGAGAGGACTTCAGATGGTGTTCCGGTATACCAAATGCTGAAGGGGGTTAGTTGAAATAAAAGCAAAGGAAAGTGGGTGATAAGAATTTATACAGTGCGAACAAAGGTGTTAGTATAGTTAAAAGGTAAAAACAGATATGCTGGTATTTAAGGAGTTTTGTGAGCTATCTGGCAGACAGCTAAACTAAACTGCGCCAGAGTAGGTAGGACAGGAATATGTGGAGGTAGGGCATTCCAGTGTATTATTGTCCGTGGGAAGAATGTGTACTTGTAGTAGTCTCTCAGAGTTGTGAACTGTCGGTATGCATAGGAATGGTTTCTAGATGATGGACGGGTATTTCGGATCAGGTAGTCAGAGGCAGGGATGGCTACAAGGTCATATGTGACCTTATATAGGAGGACCAACCGACTGTCAATACGTCGTTGGTCAAGGGTGCGCCAGTTGAGATCCTGAAGCATTGTGGACACACTTGATGTTTGTCGGTAATCTCGTGTTACCCACCTAGCGGCCCTTCGTTGTACAGATTCAAGTTTACCAATATCTTGATCTGTATGAGGAGACCACACAGTAGAGGCGTATTCTAGCTGTGGGCGCACTAATGTCTTATAAGCTGTGGACTTCAGGTCTCTGTTATGGACCCGGATATTGCGTTTGATGAAGCCGAGGGTCTGATTTGCCTTCTTGGTAATGTTATTGATATGGTCTGACCAACTGAGGTCTTCCGAAACAGTGACCCCAAGGTACTTTGCAGAAGATACACTTTCTAGAGCACAGCCATGGAGGTAATAAATAGTCTGGGAGGGTGATTTACTTCGGGTCACATGAATGACCTGGCATTTCAAGGGGTTAAAACTCATATCCCAGAGCTTTTCCCATTTTTCTAAACTTTCAAGGTCTTTTTGGAGGATCTCTGAGTCTCCTTGCTTGTAGGTACATGGCTGTGTCATCAGCAAATAGCCTGACTCTTGACTTTACCTGATCCGGGAGGTCATTTATATATGCTAGAAACAGTATGGGCCCGAGAACCGAGCCCTGCGGGACACCGGAGGATACTGGAATACTGTCAGAATTAGAACCATTTAAAAGGACGGATTGGGATCTGTTGTCTAAAAAGTCCTTTATCCAATTTAGTGTATTCCCCCTTATGCCATAAAAGTGGAGTTTTAGGAGTAACTTTTCATGTGCAACTTTATCGAAAGCCTTGCTAAAATCAAGGAGTATGAGGTCAGTCTGTTTTTTGGCTTGCATGTTTTTAGCAAGTTCATCAACAAGCATAATTAGTTGTGTCTCGCAGGATCTCTTTTCTCGGAACCCATGCTGCAGATCAAACAGAATGTTTTGTTCAGTAAAGTGTCTAGAAATGCTAGAGGCCACAACATGCTCAAGAACCTTACAGAGGACACAGGTCAGGGAGATGGGGCGGTAGTTGGCCGGGTCGGATTTATCCCCTTTTTTGAAGATAGGGGATACATTGGCTTCTTTCCAAATGGATGGGAGTTTACCAGAATCAAGGGTTCTTTGGTAGATTAGCTGTAGGATGGGGGCAAGTTCTTTATGTAGGGTCTGGAGGACTATCGGTTTGAATTTGTCTGGACCAGCAGCTTTATGGGGGTTTAGGCCTTTGAGCAATTTTTCTATGCCCGATTGGGACACATGAATTTCAGGCATTTTGGGGTGAGGGCTGGGTCGCAATGGTTGGTTTAAACCGGAGTCATGAAGGTCCTGTAGAGTCCTCTGTGCAAGTTGCTTGAGGCTTATTGGGCTCTTGGGGCTGAATACAGAGTGGAATTGTCCATTTAAAGCATTTGCCTTCTCTGAGTCTTCAGTATATGTTTTATTGTCAGCCTTCAGTGATGCAATTCCACTAGAGTCCTGTTTTGAGTGTTTTAGAAGAGAGTACAGTTTTTTGGTTTTGACCTTGGGAGGGTCATCAAGGTCATCTCCATCATTGTTTATACCTAAGATGTCTTTCAGGTACTTTTCGTAGGCCCTATCAGTGATTCTACGAACCAGGTGTTTTTGATCTAAGAATTTTTTCTGGTCATCAGGTCTGCCTGATCTTGACCAGCGCCTGTAGAGCTTGTCTCTTTTCCTTATGAGTCTGCGGATTTCCTGGTTAATCCAAGGAAATCCGTCTTTAGTACCTGCTTTCCTGATGGGAATATGCGTGTCAATCTCATGCTGAAGTCTGTCAGCAAACTTATCCCACAGAACTTGAATGTCTGTGGTAGCAGGGCTTGACTGAAGTTCCTCGTAAAGGTCTCTCATTGAATGCTTAAGCTGGTCCCAGTCAGCTTTCTTGTACAGGGGGATGTCCCGGGGGACCTGCTTGGTAAGTTGAGGGCGACTGTTTACTTCTGCCAAAACTATGTCATGGTCTGAAAGACCTGGTATGACAGAAACAGTTTTCACCAGAGTAGGGTTTGTCGTAAAGAATAGATCCAGGGTATTTGGACCTCGCGTAGGCGAGGTCACCATTTGTTCTAGCAGGCAATCACTGAAGGTTTCAAGGCAGTCTATGTAGAAAGTCTGATAGTCACAGTCAGGGGTAGGAGTCAGGAGTTCCCAATCTATTTTGGGTAAGTTAAAATCTCCCAAAAGCCATATTTGGGAGTTAGACTGTTTGATGAGGTCAAGGGATTTACCAAGTTCATCGAAACTGGTTTGATCTAGTTCATGGGGTTTGTAATAGGCTCCTATGAGAGCAGATTTTGAGCCAATCAGGTTTAGTTGGACCCATATGATCTCAGCATTAGTGTTGAATTCAGGTTTGGCCTGGGACTGGAATGAGGATTTGACAAGAATAATCACTCCTCCACCCTTCGGGCCTGTACGATCACGTCTGTAGACAGTGTATCCAAGGTCAGGAGGGAACAACTCGCTGTCGTGGATGTCGGGGGTGAGCCAGGTCTCTGTACCGATTACAATGTCAGGGTTATGAAAGTCCAAAAATGAGTAAAATTGAGGCTTTTTTCCCCTAATTGACCGGAAATTTATATTCGCAATCTTAAGGGGGGTGTCTGTGGTCTTGGTCTTTTTGGGTTGCTTTGATTTATGTGGAGTAGATGTTTCAAGAGGTGAAAAGTCAGGTGATTGGTCAAGAATACTGTATGTATTACCTGTGTCGAAGGAGCTGAGGTCTTGTGTTTTTCTAGAGGAGAAATTGTGTGAGTTGCATCTGGTGCAGTGCCAGGAACAACTTGATTCGGCAAGATATTCATACTGCTGATCACCAACTCTTTGACAGGGTGCATGGTACCACATACTACAAGTATCACATTGCAAGCCCTTATGGTCGTAAGTAACAGGTGTTTGGCATTTGCCACATGGGTATAAGGACTCGGCATTATCTGGGGCATATGACTCCGAGTTCATACTTGCAGACACCAGTGCCAAGGCAAAAAGTATCAGGGAGGTGCAGAAGAATTTGAATAAATTCCTCTGTGTCAGGTGGATGGGGTGTGTGCTTTTGTCGTGCACTTTGAGGGTGGGTGAAGTGGGACTTACCCTTGTATTTCTGCTGTGGATCATCTTACAGGGGCTGATTTTGTGGAATCATCTCAAAATGATTCTAATTTGACAAAAAATTCACATGTATTTGTAAATTTTTGCAAACCGGAAGTGGGGTTTGTTTATCAATTTAATGGCGGGTCACCGTGTACAACTCGTACAAAGTGTAGTGAGTAACGAATTCCGACGATCTACAGGAAAGACCGTCTGAGACTCGATGTAGAATGGTCAATAGGGATATTTTCTTTCAAAAACAGGGTGGATCTCACCTTTATACCAGCGAAGGAAGTTGAAAAAAAAGGGAAATTCCCGAGATGAAGAAAAATAGTGTACAGCTCTTGGCGCATGCGCAACCGGAACCTCCAATATTAACCAATATCTATCTACCAAGGTCTACCTACCAAGGTCTACCTACCAAAACCTACATACTAAGTCTACTTCCAATGTCTACTAACCTATTTCTACCTACCAAGGTCTAACTATCTACGTCTGCTTACCAAGGTTTACTTACCTAGGTCTACCTACCTAGGTCTACTTACCAAGGTATACATACCTATCTATGTCTACTTACCAAAGTCTACTTACCTAGGTCTACCTACCTAGGTCTACTTCCCAAGGTCTACCTACCTAGGTCTACTTACCTGGGTCTACCTACTATGTCTACTTACCAAGGTCTACGTCCGGGGTCTACTTACCTAGGTCTACTTACCTAGGTCTACGTACCAAGGTCTACTTACCAAGATCTACCTACCTAGGTTTACCTACAAGGTCTACTTACTCAGGTCTACTATAATGGATAGCTGGATACACTTATTGACAAAAAAATCCCAGCATACGGTTTTCAGTGTGTGTTTGCAGATAAGGCAGCGTGCCTTTATTTCATATTATATTGTATAGGGGAACAACTTTGAATGCAGTTTATTCTGTAGTGGGGAGGATGATGGTGTATTGCCAATCAAATGTAACTAGGAAGCTTTGAGCAAATGCAGGTGTAAACAATTCTAAAACCAGCCCATACCATCCAACGGAGAATGGAATGGTGGAGTGATATAATGTAATGATCGGTGGTCCGGTACCGTAATTTATCATTTCTGTTCTATTCTATTCTAATTAAAAATCCTAATAGTTAGAAGCTTGGTTGCTACAAGTAAACAAAATGTCAAACAGGTAAAAATATGTTGCAACTTTGTTATTTTCGTTGATTATTATCTGTCTGAAGATTAATTATGAAAGATATATTTACCTGTAATAGATTTAAGTCGCATTTCGTGTCCAATGCAAGGAAAATAGGGATGATCAAAAACTGGTCTTGCAGGCGCTTATTAATAATGCATAGATCGGCTGCTAGTGTGTAATGGCCTATTTTCCGGTATCATTAAACTAAGAAATCATATCATAATCAGAATTTGGACCGTGATTAGTTTGTTTAGCATTAAATCAGCTATTTCTTCCTATCAAAGTGAAACATTTAGGTTTCTCTGTTAAAATACATTGCATGAGATTACTGCACCTGTTTTACCCATGCCCTAGGCAGTTTAAGTAAAATGGACTGATCAATCAAAATGGACTCGCCCAGATTGCGTGACGTCACCACTGGTATATAAAGACATTGCACTGTGTTAAGTGTCATTATTGCGACTGAAAGTCAGAGAGAGCAGATCGAAAACTAAAGGAGAATAAAAGGCAGAATATTAATAGGAACTTTAGGCCTAGAAACAGCTGAAACTTGAACCTATTAGATGAAGTGCCGTCTATAGGTTCGTCTCTATTGATGAAGTGCCGTCATAGAGAACAAGTGAATGTTGTTTAGTTGCCTGGGTTGCAAACGTAATCTTCCTTTGTAGGTTTCAGACCATTGAGAGAGATAGGTCTGAGACTAGGTTCTTCCTGTGTATAGATAGGTTTGGTACAGTAGACAGAAGCTCGGTGCACAGTGTCTCAAACCGAACGGTTCAGGGTAATACAGGACATAGGAAGAATATTCACTTCATTGATATATGTTTGTTTTATCACTTGATTAACATTGATTAATATTTGCAACCAATCATTTTCATAATCATTGGTCTAATCATCAGGCAAAGTAGCCCAAGGAAAATTTATATATATTATCTCTTGTGCTCAGGAACATAGGAGATATCCTCTTGCAATCTATCATCAGGCTAAGTAGCTAGGCACACGTTACAATAACAAGACACTGCTGAGCATGCTCAAATAACACTTTCTAGCCATCAGAGAGTGACTGGATGACCAATTACTTATACAAGTGTCATATTATCACACTAATTACCAAGGAGATTGCCAATCAAACATCCAAAACTGCATTGATGATCAGAATGACAGTTTAAATAAGTCGCGAAATTATGTGACAATAATTATTTTCGTGATTCCTGGAATTTCCAGGAATTGAAACTTGCAGACATAAAATCTTTTTCTTTCGGTGATACCTAAAATATGTCAAAAAAGCACCCCAGGCGCCTCCATTAGCTTTGATTATCTGTCGAAGTCTTGTAATTTTCTGCAAGTACGGTTGCAGTGCCATCTTGAAGTTTCGCAAATGTCAAGGACAATTGTTTTGATTAGTAGAAAATATATTTTTTATATATTTTTCTTCCATCAAAAATATTTAATTATATAAAAATCAAGTTGAATTTATTTTGATGCAGTATTTATGAAACAAAAGATCGCTGTAACCTCGCTTTAAATTTTTCAAAATGACAGTAGCCTCGCACTTTCCAAGATGTCTGCGCCCTTGTACAATATTCGACCCGGAGGATTCGAAGACGAAGATTCCGATGACGATGGTTTCTTTCTGGGCAGCATTGATGAAGACAAAAAGTTCACAACCAACACTTCAAATGTGGTAAAGTCTGTTGCGGCTCTGATGGTCAAACTTTCTACAACGCTCAAAATATTGAAAAGGGTTTCGCCCCCAGATGGTTCGGCCCCGCTCATTTATTTAGGGTCGTTTTGCCCTAGACTCAGACCTTCAGCTGTTATTTACAATCTCCATGCATGTTTACACAAAAGCGTTCCGAATGTGTCATACAGCCTCAGTGCCAAGTGTGTACTAACCGATCAAAAATAGTTTTACTTTACACATCAAATTTTGAAACCCGAAATTCACTGTGAAAAATAACTCGAGTCTTCTCTGGCTGCAAACCCATAATAGCCGCCACTCAAAAATAATCGAAGGCTATTTAATGTCAGAGCAGTCTCGGATTATGTGAAAAACTAAATCCTGCTCACCCTCACTTCGCATACTGTTCACAGAGATATTAAATTTTCTCTCAAGGCACCTCCATGACGTCATGTAGGTCGAGATCAGATGCACTCACCACGTGTCAACCATGTGTAATCCTGTTGTATTCAATTGGACATTGTTTGATCAAATAGAACCATCAAGGCCCGCAACGGAACGTAGTGGAGTGAGGTTTCACAACTAGTTTTATCTATGTAATGGCACCCTCAAGCTCCTTCAAAACCTGAAACCCTTTGCCCCAAAGTTTGATTTTTTTTTTAATTTGGTCGGAACAGTGAAAGTTTTCTCAAAAATTTAAAATGCTTTAAAATTTTAAAATGAATGACCAATAATAACTAGAAAATTAGGAACAGAAATTGCAAATAAGAGTTCATTTTATCTGCTTATAGCCTAGACTCAGACCTTCAGCTGTTCAGTGTTGTTTACAATCTCCATGCATGTATACACAAAAGCATTCTGAATGTGTCACACAGCCTCAGTGCCAAGTGTGTACTAACTCAGAAAAAAATGTTTTTTTTGTTTTTTTTTTACACAGCAAATTTTCAAACACAAAATTCACTGTGAATTACTAAATCCTGCTCACCCTCACTTTGCATACTGTTCGGACAGATATTCAAATTTGTCTCCAGATGATGTTTCATATGAAAAGTCTCTGATTTTCTGCTTTAAATCCATAATTTCTGTGAGATTTATACATTCAACTGACACAGTTGCGGTCATTTTTGAGGCGCAGTGCTAAGCCAATCAGAAACTGCTCTCCATGCTCACGTGGTAAAGCACGCGCCATGACGTCAAGGCATCCCCGTGATCATGCATGATGTCAAGGTTGAGTTCGGATGCACTTACCACGTGTCAACCATGTGTAATCCTGTTTCATTCAATCGGTAATTGTTTTGATCAAATAGTACCATCAAGGTCTGCAACGGAACATAGTGGAGTAAGGTTTCGCAACTACCTATAGCCTAGTTGCGAAACCACGCTCCACTATGTTTCGTTGTGAACCTTGATGGTTTGATTTGATTAGAATAATTTCCAATTGAATAAAGAAAGGTTACACATGGTTACACTTCATTACACATTCATTGATCTGAGGTTGCATTTTTTTTTGCCACCCGGAAGTGAAGAGAGGTCATGTAACTTACCTGGATTTTATAGACCACAGGGTTTGTGACATATTGTTTGTACCTGTGTATAGGTAGCCAGCCTACCTGTTGTAAGCCACACCCACTTCTACTGTCTGGCTACCTGTTCTCTTTGATGCTGGGAACACCCCCAGGCATGAAAACAGAAAAGCCTGTTAATCTACCCATGATGTATGAATCAATATCTTGTCATATATGAGCCTCGACGCGAGAAAACCGGTCTTCGGGGTTTCCGACCAGGTCCGACACAAACCGGCCTGTACAAGCTCAGAAAAGAGCTAGAAGCTTGAAATTTCGGATTTAAGTAGAAGAGGAATTGTACTATTCGTGTAGCGAAAACAAAGGCGCTGATCAGCTTCGCGGTTACAGCGAAGCTGATCTGCGCCTTTGTTTTCGCATAGGCAAAAATCCGGTTTTCTCACGATGCGGCTCATATATAGTTAAATAAGAAAGGTACTGCCAATCTTCCTCTGGGCCCTTTTTGCAGCAAGTTAACAATGTAAGCAAACAATATGACAAGGTAATTGCTTGAAGTATTTTCTTGTCCTTCCAAATATTTGTGCTTGTAAATAAACATAATGTACTTACTCAGATCAAGTAAACATTTTGGATCCAAGGTACTTATACCGGTAAGTTGATTGTTTTGATCTCTGGGAATACAATGTACATGTACAATTGTACATGTACCATTTTTCTAAGGGTACATAGGTCCTTCGGTTTGATTCAACACATTGCTCTTTTTGATTCAGCATGAGATTGCTTATAATAATTTCATTTTTAGGGATATACCCCTCCACCATCAACCACCAGTGTGCCTGGGGGCAGGGGTGGATTTGGTATGCCCAAACCCAAACCTGCGGACAAGAGAAACAAGTTTAAGAGGAGCAATGTTAACAAGCCAGTGGGTAGCCCAGCCAAAACATTGTCACTCGGAGACTTGCAGAATGCTGTGGTCAGGGGTAATGTAGAAGCTGTGAAGAAATACCTTAATGATGGCAAGTATTTTTGTACTGTTATTTAAATGCATGCAATATTGCAATTAACGCTTAAAACATCTGGGACACCTGTCTTAAATTACTACCTAGAAATTAATGTATTACACAGTGGCGAACAAGGCAGGACCTACTGCACCATTACAAAAACATGTGCATGTAATCTACAGATTTTTCTTAAGTTGTAAAAATTGAAATTTTCAGATTTTTTTCTTATTTTTGCTCAAAACATTGATTGTGAGTACCCACAGACTATGTTTTGGAGCAAAAATAAGAAATAGGTATATCCTTGCATACTCCAGTTTTGCTATATAAAAGTGGGGTATAAGGGGGTATATATTACATGGAAATGTATCCTGGTGCTAAATCTTGTTCAGAAGCTCATCTGTGAAAAAGTACAATTGTGACAAAGTGGCAATGATAAGTGAGCTGCCTTGTGGAAAAACCAACAATGTGGTTTCCGAACAGGTCTGACACAAACAGGCCTGTACAAACACAGAAAAGAGCTAGAAGCTTGAAATTTCGGATTTAAGTAGAAGAGGAATTGTACTATCCGAGTAGCAAAAACAAAGGCGCTGATCAGCTTCGCGGTTACCGTGAAGCTGATCTGCGGCTTTGTTTTCGCCTATGCAGATTGTTGGTTTTCCCATGAGGGGGCTCAAGTGTTTATAACTGAAGATATGGTCTTGAATGTTATTAGTAGACAGTATTTTTTCAGGTTATGAGGTGGATACAGTGCTGCCATCAGGTTGGACGCCATTGATGTACGCAACTAGTGGAGCAAATGTAAAGCTAACACAAGAACTTTTGGACAGGGGAGCTAATCCTAACTTTCAGAAAGGTGAAGACCTGTTTTATCATGGGTTCTAAATAAAGATGATTTTACACCAGTGGCCATCTCGTATATAAGATTGAGATTCGTTTTATCATTTACCTTTCAAATGGCCTTCAAAGTGGACATTTTTTGCTGTAAAAAAAAGTTCATATTATTACAGACATTGTCATGATGTTACAAACTCCCGCAAAAGTTAATACAAGTGTGGTCATATTGTTTTCTTGACATTATCCACTGATGTCAGGCTATAAATTTAGCCTGTGCATGAGAAAAGCAACAATTTTGGTTCTGACCAGGTCTGATACAAACCGGGCTGTACAGTCACAGAAGATGGTTAGAAGCTTGAAATTTTGGATTTGAGAAGAAGAGGGATTGTACTATCTGTGTAGTGAAAACAAAGGCAGTGATCAGCTTCGCGGTTACTGCGAAGCTGATCTGCGCCTTTGTTTTCGCCTGTGCAGATTGTTGGTTTTCCCATGCGGCGGCTCAATTATCATCTTGCAGACATGTACTATGTATTGATGGCTGCGTGTGGCTCCACTGGTTACAAGGAGGCTGACGTCCTGACCTGCGTCAATCTTCTTCTGGACAGAGGTGCAGATGTCAATGTTTATGACAGGTGAGACTTCAGAGTTGTACAAAATTTCTTTATTTAAATCAACTCGACCCATTTTATGAGGAATGGACTTGCAGATCATTATCATTTTGGTGAGTCTACTTTCATTGTGCAGATGCATCAGGCATGGTATCAAATTATTATTTCATTTTTGGATGCATTATTATTTTGGTGAGTCCACTTTCATTTTCAGATGCATCAGGCATGGTATCAAATTATTAGCGAGGTCTTGATTTCGCGAGTGAGTGTCCATGTATTCTATAAAGTTTATAGTGACTCTTTATTAGCGAGAACTTTGAATTCGCCAGACAACCAATTCGCGAATATTAGCGAAAATTAAGTTCTCACGAATATTTATGGATCTACAATACTTCAGCAATTTATGAACCTGCATGAGCAAAAACAAAAATGCAGAACTGCACAGCTGATTTTACTGCACAGCTGATCAGTGCCTTGTTTTTGCTACACAGATAGTACAATCCCTCTTCTACTTAAATCCGAAATTTCAAGCTTCTAGCCTGCTTCTGACTGTGACTGTAAAAGCCAGTTTGTGTCAGACTTGTTCGGAAACCACATTATTTGTTTTCTCATGAAGCGGCTTATGATGCAGCTCATATATATTTGAGCCGCCTCATGGATGAAAACCAACAATTTGCATATGCGAAGCTGATCAGCGCTTTTGTTTTCGCTACAACGATAGTACAATCCCTCTACTTCCTAAATACCAAATTTCATGCTTCTATCTGTGTTCTTTTACTGTGCAGTCTGGTTTGTGTCGGACCTGGTCGGAAACCACATTGTTGGTTTTCCCACTAGCCGGCTCATTTCTAGGTACCATATGTCGCCACTGATGTGTGCAGCAAGGGGAGGCAATACTACAGTCATAGAGAGACTGGTCCAGGCAGGGGCAAATCTTGACAAGCAGGACTCGAGGGGCTATACTGTAGGTATTGCTTGGTTTGTCTGCTTCTATTGTTGATTGATTTCTTGTTTTATGTCCCACTCAACAGCTTCATATGTAGACAGAGACTTGGTTTGAAGAGTAAGACATAGCAAAATTACTAGACATTACGAAAACTTCCCCATGCAATATACAGATTTTTTTTTTCAGCTGAAAAAAAATTTAAAAGTTCACCAGAAAAATTTTGATATATTTGATATTTTTGCTCAAAACATAGATCTTGGGTACACATATGTTAGAACCGCCTCACCGAGGCGGTTCTAACGAGTACCCACAATCTATGTTTTGGACCAAAAATAAGAAAAAATAGGTGTACCCTTGCATACCAGTTTTACTAAATAAAAGTGGGTCACAAGGGGGTAAACATTACACAGACATGTTTTCCTGATGCAAGTAAGGGATCAATCAAACCCATGACCTCTGTTTTACAAAGGGAGTGGTTTAACCTCTACACCACAGAGGCTTCTGTTTGTATTGTGGTTTGTTTTTTCGTCAACAATTTTACAGTCATGATGAAGCAGGGTGACTTTTGTCTGTGATAGCAACTTTACCTATGAAATCAACTTTCATGAGAAATGTAAATTAAGTTTGTTAATTATACTCCAGGGTGATAAAGATCAGGTTTAATCAGGATTTTGGGATTTAGCACTCCTGTATGGTACATATAATTTTATACATATTAATGTCAAATACAGTTTTAACAGATTTAAATAAGGTATTTGTCATTACTAAAGCGTATGTCTGTTGATTACTTGTGATATTTTGTCATTTTAAGCTCTTTATTTCTGATTCAAGAACATCTTGGTATCACTTCAGGGTTCGTTTCGCAGGATTTCAGGATTTAGAATTTCTGGCTGTTATCATCCCTGACAAATAAATATACTTGTCCTCCTCTGTATATTTCAGAGTCTAAGTTGGGCAGTGAGTAAGGGTAACCTATCAGCAGTTAGGGCCCTACTGAAAGCCGGGGCTGACCCTAAGAAGAAGCATTGTGATGGTCAAACGGCCATAGATATTGCCATGTCTGATGAGGTAAGAGGATGTTGTCATCTGTATCCAAGGGTATTTTTTTGGCTACTGTAAATCCGGAAATATTCGCGAGAACTTAATTTTTGCTAATATTCGCAAATTCATCGCCTCGCGAAAATAAAGTTCTCGCTAATAAAGAATCACTGTAAGCTTTATAGACTGCACTAGTAATCACTCGCGAATTCAAGAACTCGCTAATAATTCGGAAATTGAAAATTCGCGAAATAAAAGTCTCGCGAAAATTTTCAGACTTACAGTATTCAAGTTTCGCGATGTTTTCTCCATGCCTATTTTCATGACAATTTATGTTTGCAACCATATTACAATAAAATATGTCTGATGACCCTTGACCTTGATTGTGGCTCCCTTTTTGACAACAGGGCATAATCATTTCAGGAATGGTTGCTGATATTATAAGCCTAGCACGACCTTATGCCACCAAAGTGCCCACCAAAAAATCGTCCCTCAAACCACCTGTCTAATTGGTATTTGCATAACTCCAAAATTTCAAGCTTCTAGCTTTGTTCTAAGACTGCAGTACTGCCCGGTTTGTGTCAAAATTTTTTGGAAACCCCAGAGACAGTTTTTCTCGTGACATGGCTCATTTATTTCGATAGATGATAGAGGTATTAGGAGGGGAGCTAGCACAGACTCAGATGGAGCCATCTGTTGCCATGACAACCATGTCTCCTAGAGGTGACGCTGCTGTGATACCAAAATCTACTGCAACCTCAGGGAGGTAATGTATACTGAGAGGAACTAGAAACTTAAGTTTTTTTAATTTTTATACTTTGGGTTGGAACCCCGTAAGAATCGATTTGAACCCTCCAGTTATTCTTTTACTGACCGTGTGAAGGCGATTCTGCTGTGACTCATCTTTTTATTCCAGGAAAGAAATCACCAGAGTTCTAAAATCGATTTTACGGAGCCCAACCACCAAACTATGGGAAGTTTGAAACTTAAGTTTCTAGTTCCTCTCAGTATATGTGTGAGCAATTCGCATGAATAAGTGTTTTCTATCATTTTGCCACAATCTTGAAACTGGTTATAATAATAAGCTATATTGTGCAAGCAACTGTAAGTACTGTGCTAGAATTTATTTTTTTACATTTATCTTTGATAATCTTCCCATTAGCAGCAACAATATGAGTGCCTTTAGTCACCAGGGCCCAGTTGTTCAAAATTAACGACAGCGTTAGTTAACGATTAGTTTAAATTTCAAACATGAATTTTACATATAGACTGTTATTTTTTGTTGATAAAATGTAAGAATCCTTTGTAATGCAAAGGATTCTCACATTTTATCAACAAAAATAACAGTGTATTTACTTATGTAGTTGGCATTTACTTAACAAGTTGAGGTCTTAATGATGACGTTAAGCTAATGAAGTTTTGAACAACTCGCCCCTGTATGGTACAACCTATAGCGAGCTGGAACTACTATGTGGCCTTCACTTTTTCGTCTTTAGTCATGTGGTGGTGTTGGTAACTTGTCCAGCATTTATGTTGGTACTTATCTTTTCAGTAACAACAACAATACCAGTAACTCTAGTCATCAGTATGGTACAACCTATGGCGAGCTGGAACTATTCCTCTGTGGCCTTGACCTCAGTCACCTGGTGCCATTGTTCCAATCACAGCATGTGGAGTTCAACACTTTCCTCAGGCTCACAGAGGAAGATCTCATTAAGGTACTATAAGTTTGGAAATGTTCGCGAGAACTTAATTTTTGCTAATCGTCACAAATTTGATGCCTTGTGGATTCAAAGTTCCCGCTAATAAAATATGTACATAAGGTTTTAAGAATGCACATGTATGCTCATACAAAGTTAAAAACTTGCTAAGAAATCAGAAATACATGTAGATTATTCGCAAATAAAAAGGCATGCGAAAAATTTCCAAATTTACGATAGTATATATCAAAGACTCGTCTTTGATGCTTTGAATCACACCTGACACAGATTAGCCTTGGGACAGTGAGAAATAGATGGGCTGCTTGTGCCCCCAAATAAAGCTTATAATAAACTGACCGGATTAAATGCTATGAAGGCCTGAACCTGTGCAAGAAAAGTGGTTTAGTCAAACCATTTAAATACAGTTGTTTACTTGGTGGTTATACTGTTGAAGTACATTTTGGATGTTATTACATTCTAAATTTGTAAAAAGTCCCATAAAATGAAGGCAATGTCTCTACATGACCATAGCTGTTGACTGAGACAAAGCATTATGTCAAACAAACATATTAGTCTGAATAGCTATTGGCATTTTTAGCTCACCTGAGCCGAAGGCTCACAGGTGAGCTTATAGTATACCCATGCTCCGTCGTCCGTCGTTCACAATTTCAAAGATCTTCTCCTCTGAAACCGCTTGGCCAATCAAAGCCAAACTTCATGTGGAGCATCCTTAGGAAAGGGGAACAAAAGTTTATATAAATGGTCCAGGTCACATGACCAAGATGGCCGCCATGGCTATAAATAGCAAAAACCTTTAAAAATCTTCTCCAGAACCAGTGGGCCGATTTCCACGAAACTTGGTATGTAGCATCGGGGATGTGGGCCCATCATAGTTTATATAAATTATGACCCTAGGATGACCTTGACCTATTTTACGGCAAGGTCAACTTAGGTCACCAATGCATTTAAGTGGGAAAAAATGGTAAAATGCTATTTGATGGGTAAAACTTACTGGGAATAGGCAAATGGACAGAAGATTAATGTTAATGGAAAATTTTAGCCCCTGGGGGGGTTGTCTGCCCCTGCCCCGGGGCTATATACATGATTATGACCATAATATTCAAACATCTTCTCTGAAACCACTAGGCATAAAGCCAAACTTCATGTGGAGCATCCTTGGGAAGGGGGAATGAAAGTTTATATAAATGGTCAAGGTCACATGACCAAGATGGCCGCCATGGCTATAAATAGCAAAAACGTTTAAAAATCTTCTTCTTCAGAACCAGAAGGCCTATGATTTTGAAACTTGGTGTGAAGCATCTGAGAATGGAGCTCTACAAAGTTTATACAAATCATGACCCTGGGATGACCTTGACCTATTTTACGGCAAGGTCAACTTTGATCTCCTATGCATTTGAATGGGAAAAAATAGGAAAATGTAATTAAATGGCAGAAAACTTGCTAGAAATGAGCAAATGGACAGAAGATTTATGTTAAAGAAAATATTTTGGGCCCAGGGGGTTGTCTGCCCCTGCCCTGGGGCTATATACATGTATATGACCATAATATTGAAACATCTTCTTCTCTGAAACCGCTAGGCCATTCAAAGCCAAACTTTTTGTGGAGCATCCTTAGGAAGAGGGAATGAAAGTTTATATAAATGGTCAAGGTCACATGACCAAGATGGCGGCCATGGCTATAAATCAGAACCAGAAGGCCTATGATTTTGAAACTTAGAAGCATCTAGGAATGGAGCTCTACAAAGTTTATATACATGGCGTACACATTGTTTTGGACCCCTAGATACCTTTCACTCTGCCTGAGATGAAAGGTATCTCGGGTACAGATAGTGCAAATTGTAAGGTAATAAAATAATTTGCTCCCCCAGTGCTACTGCGGTCATTATGCACATTTTCGTATGGTTATCTCGTGATTAATTATCTGTTGATAATTGATATATCTGTATAAAAATCAAAATATTTAATTGTACATTTAAGACAAAAACAAAGTAAAAATTCATAATAATCAGAATTTTTTTAATAACATAGCATTTTTAATCCGTTTTCTACATGAAATATTGACGATTTTGCACCTTGATGAAAATACTTTTGTATCTGACATGATCAGCTAATTACACACCCCCTGCAGTGAGCTGCAGCATCAGGAACACTTTATTGCCCAGTTTTATAGTTGAAACCATATGCCAGATTCATGGTTC
This sequence comes from Rugalucina vietnamica, assembly GCA_964017185.1. Lineage (NCBI taxonomy): Eukaryota > Metazoa > Mollusca > Bivalvia > Lucinida > Lucinidae > Rugalucina > Rugalucina vietnamica. The sequence goes on from OZ024875.1 coordinate 48,666,884, forward strand.
AGTGAAGAAAAAATGCACAAAAATTTTATAAGAGATGTGTACGCTATGAAATCGTGACCCTGGGATGACCTTGACCTATTTTACGGCAAGGTCAACTTAGGTCGCCCATGCATTTGAATGAGATAAAATAGGAAAATGTCATGTAATGGCAGAAAACTTGCTAGGAATAAGCAAATGGACAGAAGATTTATGCTTATGAAAATATTTTAGGCCCAGGGGTTGTCTGCCCCTGCCCCGGAGCTATTTACATGTATATGACCATAATATTCAAACATCTTCTTCCCTGAAACCGCTAGTCCAATCAAAGCCAAACTTCATGTGGAGCATCCTTGGGAAGGGGGAATGAAAGTTTATATAAATGGTTGTCACCAAGATGGCTGCCATGGCTATAAATAGCAAAAACGTTTAAAAATCTTCTTCTTCAGAACCAGAAGGCCTATGATTTTGAAACTTGGTGTGAAGCATCTGGGAATGGAGCTCTACAAAGTTTATATAAATCATGACCCCTGGGATGACCTTGACCTATTTTACGGCAAGGACAACTTAGGTCTCCCATGCATTGGAATGGGAAAAAATAGGAATATGTAATTAAATGGCAGAAAACTTGCGGTTAATTGGCAAATGGACTGAAATTTTATGATTTGAAAAAGACATTGACTCCAGGAATTATTCTGACCCTGCCCTAGGGTTATATACATGCATTGTACCATTCTAGTCTAACAAGTTTATTGGTACATGTATATATCTCAGGTCTCAGGTGAGCGTTTACAGGACCATTGGTCCTCTGGTCCTATCTAGGCTTTAAAGTTTAGATCACAGATTCCAGACTGCTAAATACATGTAGTTCCAAAATGTTTGGAGATATGCAGGGCTTGTAATCATTCAAATGAAAAGGCTAACAATATGGTAATATGTTAGATGAAAATGAAATTACAAACAATTTATGCTCTTACAGCAATGCCTTTGAAGGAGCAATCGGATGGGAGTCTACTCTATTATCCTAGACCTATCTGCTCAAGAACTTAAATATAAATACTGCTTCAAATCAGAGCAGTTGGTGATCAGACTGCATTCAGCCTAATTGTTGTTTGCATAGACAATTTTCTTGTATAGAGGCTCATTAAGCCACTTTAAAAGCAGATGATGTATAATTACATGTACTATATATTTTTAGCTCACCTTAGCTGAAGGCTCACAAGGTGAGCTTATAGGATGGCCATGCTCCGTCGTCCGTCCGTCCGTCGTCCGTCCACAATTTCAAAGATCTTCTCCTCTGAAACCGCATGGCCAATCAAAGCCAAAGCCAAAGCCAATCAAAGCCAAACTTCATGTGGAGCATCCCTAGGAAGGGGGAACGAAAGTTTAAATAAATGGTCCAGGTCACATGACCAAGATGGCCGCCATGGCTATAAATAGCAAAAACCTTTAAAAATCTTCTTCTCCAGAACCAGTGGGTCAATTTCCACGAAACTTGGTATGTAGCATCGGGGACGCGGGCTCATCATCGTTTATATAAATCATGACCCAAGGATGACCTTGACCTATTTTACGGCAAGGTCAACTTAGGTCGCCAATGCATTTGAATGGGAAAAAATGGTAAAATGCTATTTAATGGGTAAAACTTACTGCGAATAGGCAAATGGACAGAAGATTAATATTAATGGAAAATTTTAGCCCCTGGGGGGTTGTCTGCCCCTGCCCCAGGGCTATATACATGTATATGACCATAATATTCAGACCTCTTCTTCTTCTCTTCTGAAACCGCTAGGCCAATCAAAGCAAAACTTCATGTGGAGCATCCTTGGGAAGGGGGAATGAAAGTTTATATAAATGGTCATGGTCACAAGACCAAGATGGCCGCCATGGCTATAAATAGCAAAATTTTTTAAAAATCTTCTTCAGAACCAAAAGGCCTATGATTTTGAAACTTGGTGTGAAGCATCTGGGAATGGAGCTCTACAAAGTTTTTATAAATCATGATCCTGGGATGACCTTGACCTATTTTATGGCAAGGTCAACTTAGGTCTCCCATGCATTGAAATGGGAAAAAAATAGGAAAATGTAATAAAATGGCAGAAAACTTGCTAGAAATGAGCAAATGGACAGAAGGTTTATGTTTAAGAAAATATTTTGGGCCCAGGGGGTTGTCTGCCCCTGCCCCGGGGCTATATACATGTATATTGAAACATCTTCTTTGAAACCTCTAAGCCAATCAAAGCCAAACTTTTTGTGGAGCATCCTTAGGAAGAGGGAATGAAAGTTTATATAAATGGTCAAGGTCACATGACCAAGATGGCCACCATGGCTATAAATAGCAAAAACGTTTAAAAACCTTCTTCTTCAGAACCAGAAGGCCTATGATTTTGAAACTTGGTATGAAGCATCTGGGAATGGAGCTCTACAAAGTTTATATAAATCATGACCCTGGGATGACCATGACCTACAACTTAGGTTGCCCATGCATTTGAATGGGAAAAAATAGGAAAATGTCATGTAATGGCAGAAAACTTGCTAGGAATGAGCAAATGGACAGAAGATTTATGCTTATGAAAATATTTTGTGCCCAGGTGTTGTCTGCCCCTGCCCCGGAGCTATATACATGTAGATGACCATAATATTTAAACAGCTTTTTCTCAGAAACTGCTTAGCCAATCAAAGCCAAACTTTATGTGGAGCATCCTTAGGAAGAGGAAATGAAAGTTTATATAAATAGTCAAGGTCACATGAACAAGATGGCCACCATGGCTATAAATAGCCAAAATTTTAAAAAATCTTCTTCTTCAGAATCAGAAGGCCTATGATTTTGAAACTTGGCATGAAGCATTAAGGAACGGAGGTCTATAAAACACTGGGATGACCTTGACCTATTTCCATTCTAGTCTAACAAGTTTATTGGTACATGTATATATCTCAGGTCTCAGGTGAGCATTTATAGGACCATTGGTCCTCTGGTTTTATTATTATTGTCACAATCACCAATGGTATTATATTTTTAGATGGGCATATCACAGATAGGAGTTCGTAAGAAGATCTTAGATGGTATTATGACTGTGCATAAGAAAGAATGGGAGAAATCAAGTCTACCTTCTATACAATATAACAAGACTATCAGGTAAAGAAAAGATCAGGGTTATCATATGTTAATGTTAGCTTAGCCTTGTCTAGAGAAAACAGGACATACTGTGTTTATAACGATGGACTAATACTTTTAAAGTGTGATGCCAGGCTTTATGGTTTTCTTGTTGGAAGTTGAGCAAGTAAAACTTCTGTAAAAGTACTTCAAGAAATGTGATTTCAACATATGAAAGGGGATTTTGTGGTCATTTTCTCTTTAATATACCAGTGCTCTGTTATCGAAAGTGACTTTCTCTTTCAAAGGTAATACAGCCACTCTACTTCCTAAATCCATAAATTCTAGCCCCCAGTCATCTGTTGCCTGCAGCCTGGATTGTAACAAAGTCAACTTGATTCAATAATATTTGTTTCTTTGCTTCTGTTTTAGCTGTCCAGAGTCTATAGCTATGGTAGCCAATGTATCTAAACACACCAAGTATATCACAACAACACTGGGGTATATACACGACCAGATCAACCAACACCCTGCTATTGTACAAGACTTACAGGTACATGTGAGCCATGACGTGAGAAAACCGATCTTCAGCGTTTCCGACCAGGTCCGACACGAACCGGTCTGTGCAGCCACAGAGGGCGGCTAGAAGCTTGAAATTTCGGATTTAAGAAGAAGAGGAATAATACTATCTGTGTAGTGAAAACAAAGGCGCTGATCAGCTTCTCAGTTACTGCGAAGAACTGCGAAGCTGATTTGTGCCTTTGTTTTCGGCTTATTGCATAGGCAAAAATCCAATTTACTCATGACTCGGCTCATGTAATTATTACCATCTAGATCACAGGTTATAAAACATTCAACAAACAAAACATAGTAAGTTTGAAAATTTTTGCTCTATTAAACTTAATTTTCGTGAAGTTTTGTGATTCTGTTGCCCCAAGAATTCAAAGTCAAGGTCTGACAAATACCCATCTTCACAGTCACAAAAGAAGGGTAGAAGCTTGAAATTTTGGATTTAAGAAAAAGAGGGATTTTGTGAAGCGAAATCAAAGGCACTGATCATCTGTGCAGGTCAGTGGCGGATTTAGAGGGGGTTCGGGGGGTTCCCTCGAACCCCCCTTTTGGACCAAATTATTTCAATTTCATGGGGAAATTTATGAAAAATCAGCAAAAATGTCGAAAACGAACCCCCCTTGGTGAATTTGAACCCCTGTTCCAGAAATCCTGGATCCGCCCCTGCAGGTGCTGTAAAGCTGATCTGTGTCTTTGTTTTCCCATCTATTAATAGCAGAGTTTATTGTGATGCGGCACATTTATTGTCCCCCGCCTTTTCAAAGAAAAGCGGAGGGACATAGTTTTTGGCTTTCCGTCATTCCGTCCGTCCGTCTGTCAGTCCGTCTGTCCGTGCGTCCGTCTGTCCTTCCTTCCGTCCCCCTATAGAGTATGTACCTTGTGTGTGCAACTCCTCCTACAGTTTTACTCTGATTCTTTTGAAACTTTACAGATGTTTTTACCATCCTTTGAAGATATGCATGTGGTTTGGATATAATCCTCAGATTAACTTTTCACACTTTTTTCGCAATTTGAACTTAGTCATTTTTCGAGCATTTTGACAATGAAAGCGAATGGACAGTGGGTACCTTGTGTGTGCAACTCCTCCTACAGTTTTACTCCGATTCTTTTGAAACTTTACAGATGTTTTTACCATCCTTTGAAGATATGCATGTGGTTTGGATATAATCCTCAGATTTTTTTTTCTCAACTTTTTCGCAATTTGAACTTAGTCATTTTTCGAGCATTTTGACAATGAAAGCGAATGGACAGTGGGTACCTTGTGTGCGCAACTCCTCCTACAGTTTCATTCCGATTCTTTTGAAACTTTACGGATGTCTTTACCAGGCTTTGAAGATATGCATGTGGTTTGGATATGCTACTCAGATTAATTTTTATTACTTTTGCTTGCAATTTGAACTTAGTCATTTTTCGGTCATTTTGACAATGAAAGTGAATAGACAGGGGGTACCTTGTGTGCGCAACTCCTCCTACTGTTTCATTCTGATTCTTTTGAAACTTTACAGTTGTCTTTATAATGCTTTGAAGATACGCATATGGTTTGCATATAATCCTCAGCTTAATTGTTAGCACTTTTTCGCAATTTGAACTTAGTCATTTTTTGGGCATTTACACTTAGAAAGTTCATGTGACTTCTCAGATTATATTTGTGTAACTAAACAATCAAGGCGGGGGACATAAAGTCTTTGAATTTGCTTGTTCCAGGATGGTACGGGTCCCAAGCAGCTACACCAACATATCATGGATACTCAGAGAAACGTGACTGTCTTACAGACACAGCTAGAAGAAATGAGGAAGTTGCTCGATCAAGTAGGACTTTACATAGATTTTCGTGTTTTCTGAGAGAGCATCATACTCAGAACTGAGAGGTCCCGGGTTTGGACTCACTGGCACCTGGCCCTGAGGTTATAAAACTTTTTTCATGCTCAACTCAGCTGAGACTAAAATTCATATTGCTCATAAATGTTAAAATGCCAACATTTGTTGGCATTTTAAGATTTATAAGCAGGATAAATTACAGGCTTTGGCATTTTTAACCTGAAATTTCAACCAGTTTTGGTTATTTCAGTAATTACGAGCAGTTTAAACTTCATGCTCAGCTGAGTTGAGTATGAAAAAAGTTTTATAACCTGGGGACCTGGTTTTGTCTTTGAGCAAGACACTCTGACTCCCCTTTAATAGAATCAATTGGTTAATAGAATACCCATGATTCATAGGCTTTGTTTGGACTTGACTAAAACATTTGAATTGTTTGTTTCATTTGTTGCATTACATCCCAGTCAAAAGCTATGACCATGTAGGGTTGTTGCAAATTTTTTGATTAAAGTTTAAGGCAAAGCGTGATTCAGGAGAGCTACGCTCTTATTATACCTACATTAATAATGATATGATATGATATGGAGTAGCTTTGGTTTTCATACATAGATACATGAGATACATGCAATTTCTTTACTTTTTAAATCTAAATTTCTATGCTTATTACAATCTTCTGTGGCTGTTCAGCCTTGTTTTGTCAGATCTGGTTAGAATCCTAAAATTAGATGTTCTTTCAACAAGGTCAAATACAATTGTATCATTTCAATTATGCTAATAAATGGGCCCCATCATGAGAAAACCATATTTTGCCTAGGCAAAAACAAAGGCACAGATCAGCTTCGCCTTCGCAGTAACTGCAAAGCTGACCAGTACCTTTGTTTCTTCCACTACATGGATAGTACAATTTCTCTTCTTCTTAAATCCAAAATTTCAAGCTTCTAGCCATCTACTGTAGCTGCACAGGCTGGTTTGTGTCAGACCTGGTGGAAAACCCCAAAGACCGGTTTTCTCGTGTCATGGCTCAAATAATAACTATGTTTTGTCTCTTTTTTTTTCAGACTTTGAGTAAGGGCAACTTTGAGCCTCCAGATATATTGAACAATACTAAACTTCACCAGAAGAGCAGTAAACTGTATTATATTGGACTCACGGTGGTTGGGGGTGTCATTCTATCAGTGATATGGAATAGGCAGGCTCTGATGGAGAAGGCCTGGACATTGTGGCCTAAATAGAAACATTCAAAAGTAACTGAGGTGGTGGGTGTAGAGTATATGGTATTGAAAGGTGGAAGGCCCGGGGAGTGTCACAATTAAGGCTCAACAGAGAGACCTTGATGACCAATGAAGATACAGATACACATGGGCGTTGGGAAAAACCATATCTCAGGGTTCTCTGAGAGTGTACTGTAAAAAGTCTCAGAAGATATACCTACTTTCACACATTACTGTTCACACATTACTACACCAGTAGAAAATATTCTGTTTACTTTGCTATGCACGTTACATCAACCTAACTCGATCGATCAATGTTTATTTTTAGCTGTAGTAAATTTTATATTGGCTGCGACACAGGTAAGATATTTTTAGATGCGTAGTTTCCCAGTATCCCGCTCGACCTTGAAATAAATATGTAAGGTTCGTTACGAAACCCTGTTTATAAATTGTCATATAACCATGATGAAAATAAGATTACTTTTTGATTTGATTTCGAGTTTAATGTCCCACCAACAGCTTAGGTCATATGGAGAAGGGACGTCGGTTTATAGTTGGAGAAGCCCGGGATCAAACTTTATTCTGGACCCTGGTATTTAAAGGAAACACAGACCCGAATGCGACCATTGACACGCCTTGTTTCCTAACTCGCATTCAAATATTAAGAATATACCAGTGGTATTTTGTCCGCAAAGGTGCTTTGTTTAACTGAGCACATACAAAAGCATCAGGAAAACGTGGCCGTTCTCGGCGAGGCGGTTCTAATGTATACCTACAATGTATGAAACACAAAACATGACTTTTAGGGTTTACAAAGCATCGGTTTTTCCTCTACGAAGTGTATAGGTCGTATGCTGACCTCCGCGGCGTTCTTGTCTTTGTATAGCACCTGATTGTCAGTTTAGTTTTTCCCATCTCGGGTTGTTGGAGGGGGAATTTATTCTGATTTAGCTGTTTCCTGATTATTACCTCTTAATAATATGATATTCAAACTGATATTTGAAAACGGACGTGAACATCCCGACATTACAACAAAGCAAATATTCATTAACTGATAAAATCAACTGGACACAGGGTGCGTGGGGTTTAAACCAATTATGTATTTAGAAGTCATGATACAATGTTGATGATGAAATTCCGTTTATCTTGCCTACTTAGATGTCAGACTGACATTTGAAGGACAAATAAAGGTTTGACATAGGAGGAGCATAGAGTAAAAGTTCAATACCAAGGAATGATTTCAAGCGCTTTCAATGTTAGTTTTCATTTGAGTTAGTGTTTCTTTTACGCAAATTTTGATATACATATACAAAACGCATGACAGTGTCAAAGAAGTTTGAAAGTATGTCTTCGTTTTCTATGGCTGCCGTGCGCTTTTTATGGCGAAATTCCACGATATAAAGTAGTCACACGTGAAAGCTTAAATCTGCATTGGTCTATGCAACTTCGTCTTAACACGCAATATGGGATAGTCTGAAACAGATGCTGTAGCATATTTGTGTGCACAAGCAGATGGTCGAACGTTACAATCGCATCATCTTGACACATATTCGTGACAAATCCATCGTTAATACGACAAATAAAAATTAAAACTGAGATCCTTTAAGAGCAGTGAAGACATTAATGAGAAAGGGGATGGGCCATACCGCGGTTTCGACTATTAAAGTCTCGTCAGTGACCCTTTAGATTTGGCAACATGGAGCCAAAGAGAATTACTGAAATTTTACAACTTTCAACATGGTAGTTGATACAAAGACTAGTATTATCTAAATGGGACCAAATATATTAAACATTGGTAAGAGAAGCTAGGTTTAGCACCAGGTCGGTACAGATACCATGGGAGCAAGTGTGCTGTCGACCGAGCCATTTGTAATACGCAAAAGGTTACTTTCGTGCGAGTATAACGATATGGGTTTCATGTCTGGGTATGTCGACAGCCGACTCACCTGAATTATACATACTCATTGTATGTCATTGTATGTCTGTCGATATACTTGCGTAAAACCTGGGATCCAGTAAACATTATTTTGAATCTGATTCAATCCATATCTACACTGCTTGGTAATATCTGAAAATCATACCCGAGATTCATAAATGATTGATGCCGGAAAATTTAGATAACATGAATATCCACATTCCGAAACTAATTTCACAATATTTCCAAATTAACCCACCGACCTTGATGCGTTTAAACGAGTCACTTGGTTGATCTCAAACGAATAAAATGCATATGTCCATTATGATTTCATAAAACCTCGGGGTTTTCCCGTTTTTATTGTGATGTTTATATTGAAAACAGATGGACAACTAACAATATCAGTCCATAAATCGGTCCATCGGACGATAAACTGGTTGATCTAGGACTTACCACTTCACTTGTCTAAACAGATCTTATCTTATTCAATTTGAAACTTGATGACAAATACACTGGTCAATATCCCTTGTTAAATAGTCATTCCTACAGGTATGTTTACAAATAGGCCTACTCAATGTTTTGCCATCCAGTGATCTATCTCTGTCCTCTTCAGTAAGATTCTGTTGGTATCTTTTATTGGTGTTTTACGTCCCACCTAAACAGTACGATCATATTGAGACAGGAGTTCCGGGCGATTTGAGCACTATTAATTACACTTAGCATAGTTGTCACGAATATAAAACTATATAAGACATGAGCCTCGACCCCAGAGATTATTTTTGATATTATCTTAATATTTGTTTACCATGGTTATGATGGACATTCTAGTTGAAACTTGTCTTTATGCCTTTTAAAGTTATTCCCTTTTGAATTTCAAGAGGGAGAGAAATGATAATAAATAGTTGTATCTGTTAATTAAAAAGCCGACATACCAGCGTCAAATGAATCAGTGTAAAGATAAGTTGAAGGTTAGTTTTGTCAGACTGGTAATGGCTTAACATCCCAGTCAACAAATATCCATTTGTGTCGAGACGGAGACATAGCTGCAGGCGAGTTAATGAGTCTTGCTCAATGACATAACACGCCGCCGCATTTGGGGGTCTCGATACGGAGTCCGATGCTCTTCCCCCAGATCACCCTACGACACTGTTTCACTACTCAAAACGTCTGTCAAGTTCTATGTGGTTTTACACGACAGCTGGGTTAAAATTTACACTGTTTCTAGTCTATGTCTTCGTTTAACACAGCCGTTAACACAACAAATCGTTCGGTCAATTCGATTAGCTTTGGGGTTTAATGTCAGACAAATCTTCATGTTGTCTTACGGAAGTTCAGTTCCCCTCTTTCTAATACCATCAAGTATTTGAAAATAAAATCTGAAACATGACATCGCTGGGCGAGAAGTTGTCTACGGAAAAGCCTCATGTGCAATATGGTGTTCAGAAGCTGGGAGAGTCCATCACGAAAACATGTCCGCGTTAACCTTTTATATAGCAAAAATGGGATATGCAGGGCTATACCTATTTTTCTTATTTTTGCTCCAAAACATAGATTGTGGGTCTCGGCGAGGCGGTTCTAACGTGGTTCGACATTCGATGTTTTTAGCAAAAATATTTAAAATCTGTATAACGCATGGGCAAGTTTTCGTAATATGACACAGTTACTATATACTTACGTTGTTGGTGTGCATGAGCAAATGAGCCAACAAGCGGATGTCCTGACGGCAGAAATGTGCTAATATATGAGCCGCCTCATGGGAAAACCAACAATCCGCATAGGCGAAAACAAAGACGCAGATCAGCTTCGCGCGGTAACCACGAAGCTGATCAGCGCCTTTGTTTTCGCTGCTCGGACAGTACAATTCCTCTTCTACTCAAGTTAAATCCAAAATTTCAAGCTTCTGGCTATTTTCTGTGCTTGTACAGGCTGGTTAGTGTCAGACCTGTTCGAAAACCACATTGTTGGTTTTCCCACGAGGCGGCTCAATTATAACCACCAAGTAACAACTATGACTTTTATGTTTGGACAACGATGGCTGATCACACATGCTAAATATCTGATTACATTGTAAACGAAGCAAACTCAAGGTCATCGATCCAAAAATACTTCTTTGTCACTAGACCAGGGGCTGTTTTCTGTACAAGCCTTAGTTTTTGAGCTGGCACAACTTACCTCCCAGAAAAGGTTTGACGGTGGATATGTAATATTTGAACCTTCTACATCATTTCTAGACACGTCGTACGGTCAAATTGTGGTAGCAGTTTTTACCTAGGACGAAATCTTTACGCCTACCCAACGTAGTTTTTGTAATAGGCAGAAATCAGAGGAAAATTCGCCAGGTGCTCCCGTTTTGATAATTTTCTGAACAAATATCTTTTTAGAATTATACATTACACTCAAACAGTAGTGTAAGATTACTATCAAGTAGAAAACTATATGTTTAAACAGTATATTAGATGGAAAATTGTCTCTAGTATGGAGTAATGTTACCCCACCCCCAGTGGTAGTCGTTGGCGGTTATTCTTTTGTTTTAATTTTCTTTTTTTTTTAATTTACATCATTACAGCATCGTTCATTGGGACTTAAGAAATGCAAAGAAGTTTTGGTTTTAAAGATAAACTTGTTTGCACTATGAAAAAAAAAACCCGCATGGTTTACATGGCAACCGTTAACATGATTCTTGAACATGACGGGTACATACAAAATTGGTCATGTCTCCACTATTACGTATCCTAGACCACTGAACCTGGTCTCAGTTGAACGGTAAGACATGATGAATAATGTAAATTATTTTTCTTGCATATTCATGAAATTTAATGAAATGAAAAAAAAAAGACAGAAAAATCGTTAAAAACCCACAAGTAAACTAATTTCAGGCCCAAACTATCATGATTGTGTCACTTTGTTATTGACCCAGTAAAATCAATTGACATTTATTGATTTCCTGGGCCTAGATAAAAAAAAAAATCTCATCTGCGTATTCATGAATATTAATATAAATGTCGAAAATCTAGAAAAAAGAGGGAAAACTATGGTCCGATGGGTTACAAGATCTATCTTTCATCCCTGAAATCAATTCTCAGCTGTCAGCGTGGTCAGAGGGACCATCTTAATCCCATTCAATTTTATCCTCAAGAATGTACACATTTGCGTATTTGCATGATATAAAATTTCATAGTTCCAACACCCACCCCAAGTGCAGTGTGATTCTAAAGAACAGGGTGTACTCACAAAAATAGCCATGTACCAACAATAGCATGCTCTAGAATACTATAATTGGTCTCATAGGAATGCATGGACCTAGCAATTTAACCTTAATACCTATTATTCAAATCGTTGAATTTGCTTATTCATGAGAATTAATGAAACACATAAGGAAGGAAACACATAATTAGTGAAACACATGAGGAATGGGAAAAAATCTTGAAAAAATAGGGGGTATACTATAAAATCACTTGTACCAGAGCTATTATCAAACCCAGGACGCTGAAAGAAGTATCAAATGAAGCTATGCCAATGTATTATGATCCTAAATCTGATATTAGCATGATCTGAGTTTCAATTTCATGAATTTAAATGAAATCTTCATAAATAGGAATAAAAAGGTAGTATTAATGGGTAAACATACAAAATGACTTGTATCTCGGCAACCAAAAGCCCTAACATTCTGCAAATGGCATCAATTGATTGCTAGGACAATAACATACCATCCTGTCCTACAAACTATGTCATTTGATTTTCTTTGTTTCATGAATATTAACAAAACCTTTCGAATCAAGACGAAAGTTACGGAAAACTAAGTTGGTATACAAAGAAAATCACATGTATCTTCGCTACTGATAGACCTAGTGAGTTATAATTAGTATCAACTGATTGCTAGGACAATATTCTATAACTATAATCTGATATATAAATTATAAGCTATGGATAATAATGAGATCTATACAAATAAACGAAAAACGAAGAGGGTATACCAAAAATGGCTTATATCTCGACCTCCAATAGTGTAGAGAACTCAAAATGGCATCAATTCATAGCTAGGATAATTTTTATTGCCATGTATTGAGATATACAGGGAATGCATGCTGGTAACCAAGAGTCATGCTTCAATAGTGCATTATCATTGCTTTCTATTTGTACCATTTTAAGCGCTTTAAGGAAATTGGCAGCTGAGATATGGACCTGGTATACCCCTACCTTTTTGTTGATTTTTCTCTTGTTTATAAAGACCTCATTAATACCCATACATTTAAAATCACTGATGATTTATATATTAGATGTATATGGTTATAGAACATTGTCTTAGCAATCATTTGATACCAATTATAGCTCTATAGGTCTATCAGTATACTGGATATGTGTGAATTTCTATGTATACCGCCTTATTTGGTCCGTAATTTTCATCTAAATTCGAAAGGGTCTGTTAATATTCATAAAACAAAAATTCAAATGGCATATATTGTTGTACAGGTGGTAAACTATTGCCCTAGCAACCATATGATGTCATTTTTAGCATGTAAGAATTTTTGGTTACCGAGATACAAGTCATTTTGTAGATTTACCCGTTTAATTTTTCCACTTGTTCATTTCTATTTATGATGTTTTTATTAAAATCTATGAAATTGTAATTCAGATATAGTACATTGCCATAACATTCATTTGATACTTCTCTCAGCATTTTTGGTTTGTTAACAGCTCTGGTACAAGTGATTTGGTATGTATACTCCATTTTTTATCAATATTTTTCTTCGATTTCTCATGTGCTTTATTAATTTTCACGAATAAGCAAATTCAACGATTTGAATAATAGATTTTAAGGTCAATTATAGTATTCTAGAGCATGCTATTTTTGGTATATGCGTATTTTGTGAGTCTACCCTATTCTTTAGAATCACATTAGGTGTGGGTGTGAAAACTATGTAATTTTATATCATGCAAATGTGTTCAGTGTTGAGGACAATATTTTATGGCATTGAGGTAGTCGCCCTGACCACACTGCCAGCCATGGGAATTTGTTTCAGGGATGCAAGACAGATCTTATAACCCATCTAAAACTTAGCAATGGCTATAGTTTCTTTCCTCATTTTTCCTCTATTTTTGACATTTACATTCATGAATATGTAAATGAGATAATTTTCATTTAGGCGCATGACATCAATAAATTTGTCATATGGTATTACTGGTTCAAGAACAAAGTGTAACAATGATAGTTTGGGCCTGAAAGAAGTTTATTTATGGATATTTTACGATTTTTCTGTCATTTTTAATATTTTCATTAAAATTCATGAATATGAAAATTAGAAAACATGCATTACTTACCATAAGATGAAAAGACTATGTCTAAGCTTTTCAATGAGACCAAGTTCAATGTTTTGGAATAAGTAACAGCATATATCTGACCAATTTTGTATGTACACCCCTATGGTCAAGAATCGCGTTTTACGGTTGACATGGAAACCATCCATATTTACATAGTGTAAACAAGTTTATTGTTGAGGACAAAATTTCTTTGCATTTCGGAGGTCCTAATGAATGATTTGGCTACCATAAAAAATTGTTCTGGGGGTTGCAAGGTAGATCAAATTGGCACCCGGGGTAAAATGCATGCATTCGTATTTGTGTGAATAACTGGATGGGTGGGGTAATTAGGACTGCATAGATGTGGCATAAATAATACATGGATGTGTTTCTAGACGTAAATATATGTCCCCGTAGTCGCATAGGTGTGCAAGTAAGTTTTTAGCAGTAAAGAACAAGTTTAAGGATCATTTATATAAAATTCTTTATTCATATGTCGCACTTTTTCTAAAACAGTTACAAAATGGGGTGGTTGTACAAAAAGCTTGCTACTGAAAAATTGCTACCACAATCTGACCGTACGACGTGCCTAGAAATGTTGTAGAAGGATAGTTCTTATCGTCTACACAGTCAAACCTTTTCTGGCGGGTAAGTTGTGCGGATCGAATTTTCAAATTTCTAGCCCCTTGACTACACTCTCTGGCTAAAAATAAATATAAGCGCGTATATAGTATCAAGGTAAATTTAAGGTCGATCGATAGTTAAACGACGATATCGAGGGTATATTGAAAGTAAACAGAATTATTTCCTCAGGCTTATAGAGACTTGAAATGTCAGCTATAGGAAAAAGACTTAGTACATGTATTGTACTATGTTTGTCAAATACCAATGTCACTGATCAGCATGGCATTTACTGTGAGCTGATCTGTGGCTTTGTTTTCACATATGCAAGAGCAAAATGCAGTTTTTTTTTTTTTTTTTTTTTTTTTTTTTTTTTTTTTTTTTTTTGTTTTGTTTTTTTATTTTTGTTATTACACAACTTATATTTAAAAAATACATTGTGACATGTAAAATTTCTTTAGCATTATTACACCAAAATGAACCTTTATACATTTTCATCTGTTCACACATTCACTTGGTCATAAAGGCTAAGGCAGTAATTATACCCCCGGCATATACGAAGTATATAGGGGGTATATAGTTTTTGGATTTTCTGTGAAGATGTTTGTGTGCGTGCGTGTGTGTGTGTGTGTAAACTTTTTTTCTGTCAAAGATTTCTCTGGAACTACTTGACATAGGTTGATGAAATTTGGTACAAACATTGGGTATGGTAAGTTGTATTGTGTAAGAAAGAATCAGCCATCTCCTGCTTATCAGTCCCTTTATTTGTCCATTTTTCTTTCTCTCTGATTGAAATTTCTGTCACAGATTTCTCAGCTCCTTTTTGTGCCAGCTTCTTCAAATTTTGTATTTATCTAGACAGTGTCAAAGTGTATCGTGTAAGAGAAAATCAGATTGCCAGTATTTGTTTTTCCATTCTTTTTCCACTTTGTAGTTTTTCCATCTGTCACTCCTGTATAATGAATAAGGAAATTCCTGTCAAAAATTTCTCAGGAACTGCTCGACATAGGATGATGAAATTTGGTACAAACGTTGGGTCTGGTAAGTTGTATTGTGTAAGAAAGAATCAGCCATCTCCTGCTTATCAGTCCCTTTATTTATTCATTTTTCTTTCTCTCTGATTGAAATTTCTGTCACAGATTTCTCAGCTCCTATTTATGCCAGCTTCTTCAAATTTTGTATACATCTAGACAGTGTGTAAGAGAAAATCAGAGGGCCAGTATTTGTTTTCCATTCTTTTTCCACTTTGTATTTTTCCATCTGTCACTCCTGTATGAATATGAATTTCTCAGAAACTGTTTGACTTAGGAAAGTGAAATTAAGTACAAACATTGGGAATGGTAAGTTGTATTGTGTAAGAAATAATCAGCCATCTCCTGCTTATCAGTCCCGTTATTTTTTCTTTCTCTCTGATTCTGTGAACTTTGTTTTTATGATTTTCTTAAATTTTAAACAAATCTGCACCAGAAGATACCTTCATGTTCTATCTTAGAAGAAGCATACAGTACACCTAGGTGTTCATTTGATGACTAGATGTATACCTTTTTCTGTAATCTGCTTTTTGTCTCAAAGTGGTATGACCTCTGATGGCAACCGCCGGGGGTATGTGAGCTTTGCTCACTTTTGCTATATTTATCTATGCAGTCGATTCAGTTTTACCTCTCAAACCAAGCATTGTTGTCTCAAAGAGGAACTAACCAACTCACAAACCAAAATTACTTTAGCCTAACATATCATGCTAATCATTGTAATGGGGAGCATGGTAGCCTAGTGGTAGAATGTTGGATTCCAAATCAAGTGGCCCTGGTCCCCACGCATTACTGAAATGCATCCATACAATACGATACTATACTATACTATACTACTTTATTGTTC
The DNA here is from genome assembly GCA_964017185.1 of Rugalucina vietnamica. NCBI lineage: Eukaryota > Metazoa > Mollusca > Bivalvia > Lucinida > Lucinidae > Rugalucina > Rugalucina vietnamica. The sequence goes on from OZ024875.1 coordinate 48,683,259, forward strand.
ATAACATGTACAATTACAAACAGAGTCACAACAAATGTTGAGCAAATACATGCACATAAAATGAAATGAATAGAGAAAAAAAGAAGAAAATAATAATAACAACATATGATGCAAAGTGAAAATGAACCATTTGATCTCAGTCCCGTGAGGTAGAGGCTCTCGGTAGATATTTATTTCTATTTAGTAGAAGCTCATGACAGAATTGAGCACATGCCACGGCTAATTTAGTTGGAGGATTGATAATGACATATAATTGTGTAAGTTCATTTAGTGTTTTCCATTCTGGAATTATATTAATGATAAATTCATCAAAAATATTTCTTCTATGATTAAGTTTCTGACATGATATCAAAAAGTGAAGTTCATCTTCTAACTCTACCCGTACGAAATTGTCCAACAGGAACACAGCAGAGTATTACCACAGGAAAATGAGACCAGATTCCTGGCAGGAATCCCTTTGACTATTTGATTTTTCTTATAAAGATTACGACAGGAGTCAGTGTGGACTCCCTGTGGAATCTGGCACGAAATATTTAAATTAGCAGGAATCCTGCCAGGAATCTGAACCAGATTCCAGGCAGGAATCTTGCCAGGAATATGAACCAGAAATTTTGGCAGGAATCCTGCCAGGAATTTAGAGCAGATTCCTGGCAGGAATCCTGTTAGGAATATGGAGCCAATTCCTGTTATATGTCTGCATAGAAATGACCTCTTTGGAAACACATGCATATGAAAGTTTTTTGAACAAAGAAAATGTAAGGGGCTAGTGTATCATATATATCCATAGATGCAGCCATTATATTTTGTTTCAATGCTTGTATCAATGAGTAGTAATGATAAATGGCATTCTTAGAAACTTCCTTAAATAGACTGATTAAAATTGTAGATGATCAGAGGTGGGTGGGGAATATTTTGAAAACAAAAAGCATAACGAATTTAGTTAATGCTTACAAAGATCAATGCATGAATAAAATGGAAGAAAAACATACCTTATTTATTTATACCTCATTTATTTTCACCAAAATTTGATAGAAAACATAGTGTCAATATCAAACAAATTGAATAATGACTATCTTGTTTAAAAAAAGCCCAACCTCATGGTTTCCTGTGTGTTGCAAAGTTTTACCTCCAAATTGTTTACACATTTATCAAAGACAGATTTAGGTCGGCAGTATTTTTGTCAAGCAGGAATCCTACCAGGAATTTTGTCCATTTTCCAAGTGGAAAAGAGAAAAATTCCACGTGGAAAATGCAAGCATGTCACTGTCCTGTTAGGAATCAGGCTGAAAATCAGATTCCACACTGACTCCTGTCTTTGTCCAACTGGACTACCAGTGGAATCCTGTTGAATTTTTCGTACGGGTAGTGAGCATAATTTACAGATTCGCCTTTCCCTTTCAACTTTGTTGTGTCTGCCTTTTTCGATTTCAAGTTTATGGGCCGAAATTCTCATTTTAGTGAGAGCTTGTCTAAAGTTATGATTCTTGACAGTTGAAAGGTAAGGAGCTAAAACATAATTTCTATCAAGATGTTTATAGAAGGCTAATTTGTCGGAGTTTACTAGTTTTTCTTTGTAGAATTCTGAATATTTTGCTTGTAGCTGACTTTTGACTTTCAATGACTCTGCTTTAGATAATAATACAGAGATTTTTTCAGCTGTAAAAACTGAAAATTTTGTTGGAAAAATTTCGATATTTTTAATATATTTGTTCAAAACATTGATTGTGGGTACATGTAAGAACCGCCTTTAATGAGTACCCACAATCTATGTTTTGGAGCAAAAATAAGAAAAATAGGTATACCCCTGCATACCCTAGTTTTGCAATATGAAAGTGGGATGTGTATATTACACAGACATGCTATCCTGATGGGTGCCAGATTGTCCATGAGCAAGCTCAGCACATGTACTGGTTAGTATTTGAAAGAAGCAATGAATCCATCCTGACATTATTGAAAAATGTTGACTGGAACATTAAACCTAAATACAAATAAAACCAACCAAACTTGGGTGTCTCATCTTGGGCTATTCTGTTTGCTTAGAAGAATTTCTATGACAAATCTAATAAAGTTAAAGAAAACCTGCAGGTAGACTTTTCTATATTATAAAAAAGATTGGAACTCATTCATCAAAAACAGGTTAAGAAATAAGGATTGGTATTATTTAAGAATACCCACAAAAACAGCACTTCATATTTTCATGAAAAATACTCAGAAATCTCAGAATATCTAGTTTCTTTCCTGGTTTGGTCAGTGCAAGTGAAGTTTGGTTGGTTGAATTTTTGTTTTACATCCCACTCAACAGCTGAAGTCATATGGAGACAGAGCCTTAGTAAAAAGTCTCATCCAAACCGGAGAAGTCTGGGATCAAACTCAAAACCTCTGGTTTACAAGGCAACTTGCTTAACCACTGCTACAGAGGCTTAATTTAATATTTACAAATATGCACTCTGAATTGAGTAAAAGGACTGAAAATATAATTTGTGATTTTACAGTATATTCCAAGAATGATAAAAGAATTGATAATTACTTTAGTAGTTTCTTTTATTCCCTGTCATACGGTATGTAGCCTGGAATTATTTTAGATCGGTTTTATCTTACCGGTATTCAATCCATGTTCATATAGAAGCAGACCTTAATGCTCTAGTCTTGTACATTTCTTTCATGAAAATTTGATCATGAAATTTCTACAGACATTTGTCTTCTTCCACTGAATCAGAATCAGAATAGTTTACTGGTGAAACGTCAAACTGACAATACCACACCAGGGGGGATGGGGCTTGACCGGAGGGGATTAGTCCCGAGCTCTCACACATACATGTGATATCTCCCTATTTCGGAGGGATCTCCCTATTTTTGAGCAAATCTCCCTATTTGGAATTTCAAAATTTCCCTATATAACTTATACATCTCCCTATTTCAAATTTCTGATCTCCCTATTTGAAATCAAGAATTTCCTTCTTTGTTTAATCATTCTCCCTATTTTGAAAAGTAAATCTCCCTATTTGGCTTCTCAGATGTATCACATGTATGCTCACAAGAGAAGTAAATTTAGACCATCAGGGAGTTCATTCCAATCTCTAATAGTCTGGGGGAAAAACTGTGTAAATAGGCATTTGTACTTGCTGAAGGTATCTGAAATGCACTGATACAAGAAGAGCATTTGTCATGAAGATTTGTGCATTAAATACTGGTAAACTCCCTCTGGGAGGTTTGCCCAGGAATAATGTGGCTAGGATAAATGGCTTTCCCCACATAGCCTCATCTCAAATCAAAACAAGAAACTGAGGTTAATTATTGAAGGGGGAATCATTGTGTTTTGTAACCATAACCTGATTTATTCAGAGCAAACTGAATACCTGAACAGGCAGAATATAAGGTTTGAATCAGATTGATGATTTGTATTCAGGTCCGGTTACTACTCTTCTGTTAGTCGGTTAGGGACACAGAATTTTACACTACTTAAACTGTTTTATTCTCAGACTAATCATGGTTTGGGGTGGGTATAAAACGCAGTAGTTTTACGCAGCTGTAATAGTTATATAGGAAAACGCAGCTGCAAAGAAAAAGAAGGTTACGCAGCTTATTGAAGAAAGAGTATTAAACGCAGAAGTTTAAAAATAATCAGCGACTTGAATTTCTATGAATAATAAGTAAGAATTCGATGTAAATATAAAATAGAATGTATTTTAGCCCTGAAATTAATATTTCCTTACATAACTGGTAACATGTATGACAGAAAAGTTTATAATTCGTGTCTGTCAATTACGTTTATAGATCTAGTGATCCAAACTTTTAAAATGTACTAGATCTATTGCACTAGTTTAAACATATTTTATTGCAACTTTTACATGTACAAAATCAGGTCACAATCATGAGACAATTTCATAAAGATTTTTTTTTGTTTTTTGTAAAAGATATGTTATTCGCCGATGCGCGTTAATCTTCACAAAAGGGTTACAAATGATGAGACAATTTCATAAAGATTTTTTTTTCTGAAAGATATGTTATTCGCCGAAGCAAATGCATACAGGATTCAATGTTAAGGATACAGTATGCAGTAATTGGTGAAATTTTGTTCATTTTACAAAATCACTCTCATCAAATAAATTATTTTGGTACCTACATTATATCAAAGGCTCAAATTTCCACAATAACTTATAAGCTTAGAAACTGAAAAACTAAGAAAAATAACTGTAAAGAGCTTCTTTAGTTTTGCTTTCAATTCAAAGCATGACAGTCAGTGTCAATAAAATTATCCACGGTCAGTAAAACTCTTTAGCACCCATTAGCAATGCCCCTCTCCATGCTATTTATTGGAATGGAAGCTGGTTTACTGCATATGGGTCATATCACAAGAAATTCTTTGTTTCACAAAAACAATCTTTGTTATTCGTTTTTGTGTGTTCGACAAAAGGATAAACAGCCAGACATAAGGGTCAAGATTTATTGAAAATCATTTTTTTTTTGAAAACAATAAGCATTCTTTGTTGCATACCTGATTTGCAACTGCTTTTGTCTAACTTTCTAAATCAAGTTTTCTTATAACACCACTCAAATCCTGTGTAAAGGTCTGGTCATCCTGTTTTTGGCTCTACATATGACTACAATGGTTTGATCAGTGTCTTTTGGTTGAGCAGATTATATTATATACAGTCATTATTTTTGTTATGCATTGTTTTGTTATGCAGTGGCTTTTATGTAAGCATATTGTTGAATTCTCAAAGGTTGTGGGCCTATGGGGATATTATATAATAATTTGTTAGCCATCAGATAATGAATCATCATTTGATTATGCATATTCACAGTACCTGCTTTTATTATCGTTTCTGTTGTAAATGACCAGTTTATCACTAAATTAAGAATAGAGGGACCAGGAATCGATGCAATTAAATTTAAAGTCCCCAAACATAGCGGGTGGGAAAGAAAATACATAAAACACAACAAAACATTTTCCGACAACACACTCGAAGAGCAGAAGGACTAGCTCTTTCCCAACAAGGTAGTCTTAGTAGATAAGTTAGGCCCTGTTGCGAAATAACACCATTCTGAGATTTGTTGTGTAGAGATGGTTACAAAAAATGGCATGTGTAGCTGCAGAAGCTGGTTAGAGGCTTGAAATAAAGATTTAAACCAACTAAACAAACAAGAAGACCATTATGATCATACATGATGCAAGTATGTGTAGTGTATATGCTTCTTTGCAAATAGAATTTTCTTGTGGTGCTGTTCAATTTCTCTTTGATGAACATATATGCTTATTTAGCTAATTAATAAATTGTTTTGGTTTTCACAAGGAAAGTGGCATTTTTATATTAAAGTGTACAAAAATTAATAAGTAAAGTGGAATAGTGTTACCAGTAGTTACTGCAAGCTGATCTGCGGCTTTTGTTTTCGCCTTTGCAAAAATCCAGTTTTATCATGACACGACTCACTGCATTTCTATAGCAGCATCACCATTACAAAATTGCCAAAGGTCAGTGTAATAAAATAATTTCCTCTTCATGGTGTCTGGCAAAATCCATTTCATTGAAAGGAGGTAATGGTCAGTCTTTGAACCCCAGAGATAAAATGTTCCGGTAATAATGTGAGGTCATTTACAACAGGGGGCGATTAATAGCCTAACGGTTTGAGTGTTCGCTGATTGGTTAAGTATATAAGTATTTATGAATTTTTCATGTTTTCTTTAGCAAAAGCCCGCCTCCAAATGCATGGCCTTCAAGATTTCCTATTGCGGGATGTACTGACCAGAAATTTGAATGTCAGAAAGCTGCCAATCATGAATAAATTTGCATTTGATTGATGAAATGAATTTTGTGGCTTCTTGTAAAGTAGACTTTGTGTTGGAACTGTCATCTTCAAAGCATTTCAATTCCTTTCTTATCCATCCCAGTGGAATGAAATTTGGCACATGTGTTGATTGAAGTCTTCTCTTCAAAAGGGTATCTCAGATTTTTTCTACTATGATTTGTTGCTGAGTAAATTGGAGTTTTGTTTAGGATGACCAATCAATTTTGTCACAGAAAATTTAAAATGCAATATCTCAGTTTCAAAGAACTTTAGCGGAAATCCATGATACCGTTTTAATGATCTAGTGTTAGGGAAGCTTTTCAAGGAAAAAGGAAAAACATATTGCAAAACATGTAGAAGAAGAAACATCAAACATGACATATGACATAATTTAACTTAAGCTTTCTTCTAGCCTCTAATTCATAACTTACAATAAAACAAATGCATTCACCTTAAACTTCAAAATCTTGCCTTCAATTTGGTATATAAAACAATATCACTATGACTTATAAACATAGTAAAATATGCATTCGAATATGGTTACCCCCTGATTGCATACTGTAACCTTAATGTAACATAAATTTTGCATCGTTTTTCTTGTTCTCTTTAACAATAACTTGAGCGGTTGGTATCTTGAAGGTACGCAGCCACATTTTCTTATAGCATTTTTTTTTCACTTTGCATACACTGTCAGCTGACAAATCCTTGATAAGCGATTGCATATACTGGAGATAAACCGTATAAACCCTAAATCACAATTCTAAAAATTTATCAGCCATGCCCGATTAAAATGGGATTTGAAACGATTTAAAGCACTGTTTAGCATTTCAAATACATGTAACCCAAAGAGTACTGACAGGTGATCCATTTATGATAAGTACCCTTTTACGTTCGTGATGACATAAGGCGTTACCTGATGAGCTTTTATAGTAGAATCGGGCGAAAGTTGCCATTTAAAAATACAACAAACAACAAATCAGTGTTTTCGGGCGCAGTGCAATACACAATGCTTTAAAATGTACCAATCTCTCCCCAAAAGTGCTAGCTTAGTGGCGGGGCAATGCGCATTTCCAGTTACCCATGGAAACAATTGTGTCTTGTAAAACTTATTCTTTGATATTCGTACTTTATCATACACAAGGAATTAGTAATGTATATAAAGACACGGCCGAATATTAACTGAAACGAAACCGTGACCAGCAAGGTTTTCCGTAGAAGTGCAAATATAACTGAAACTGCAATACGCACGAAACATGCGACCGGTTGAGCGCTATACAACCAGTCTGCTCGTCTATGATGCTTCCTCCCTCATATACATGATACGCCGGAAAATATAACTGACACAATCATTTAATCTACTCTCTAAATGCCAATGACGGGATAAGTACAAATCTCTGAGAATGATGTTTTAGCGCAAACTAACTTTGGTTGAAAAACAGTTTGCTCTTGAACGTATTATAGCCGCGCAAATCGTAAAATTTGCCTAAATTAATGAAATTTAACATTGCGCAAACATGTTAGTTGTAAAAACAATACAATACAATACAATACAATACAATACAATTAAATTTATTGACATGAAACATATTACAATGCTTTTCGCCAATACAAATAAACAAAGTGAGTGGTAACTACATATATAAACATGGTTAACAAGAAGCAATTTAAATACACAGATTTAAATGCTAATGCAAGTACATGTACATGTATTTATTTTCTTTACATCTTATTTCTATGAGCTTATATGATCATTTCAATTATATGTCAGGGTCCATCATTTCGTTTGTTAAAAGCAAAATAAATATATTTAGAGATATTATTTATGAGTATTTTTGACTTCGATTGAAGGAGACTTTTAAATTTGGGCATGGAAGGCCAACTACAATAATAAGCTGGAAGATATTTTCTTCGAATATCAATATGGTTTGGGCATGCTAAGAGAAAATGAAATTCATTCTCGATTACGTTCATATTACAGAAGGTGCAGATTCTTTGATGTCTAGGAGTGTCAGGATATCGGCCTACTTCTATCGCGAGAGAGTGTGAGCTTAGTCTGAAATCTAAATTTCTTTGATGTAATGATATCAATATATGGCTCCAGTTTGGTATCTTCTTTAAAAATACAATATGAGTCCAATCTTGTAGACGTATTTATTGACATCATCAGGTCTTGATTTGCCTGGTCAAACAGCCTTTGTTTTATTTCGTTAAGTGTCAAGTTATCAAGAGCTTGATTTTCCCATACATACGCAAATCCGAGTGACTCAAGTAGTTTTTTGACCTGATATGCCCAGTTTGTGTTATTGTAAGTATTATTATTCAAAGCATCGTCATGCAAAACGGAGTAAACATTTTTTATGAGACTGTCGCCACTTTCTATAACTTTCCGCCAATATTTCAAAATCCGTAATTTTCTAAGAACTATTAGTGGTTTACGTCCTAGTTCGCTGTAAAGCGCTGCTAGGTTGGTTGATTTTTTGACGCCTAGTATACTTCTGCAGAATTGTTTGTGAAGCCGTTCGATATCAGGCGCTCCATGGAATCCCCAAACTTCTCCCGCGTATCCGAGTACTGAGCTTACAAGGCAATCAAAAAGTTTGAATTTTTCATTTACATTAAGATGCATATCCTGAAAAAGTTTATATAGGTTATAAAAGGCAAATGATCCGTATTCAGCCGAGCATTTTTGCGTTCTGTTCCAGCTGCCGTTTTTATAAAACATTATACCTAAGTATTTAAAACTGTCTACAACCTCAAGCTCTATGTCATTATAATAAATATGCACATCCTCAGACGGAAAACCTTTTTCAAAAATCATTATCTTAGTTTTGTCTGTGTTGATCTTGAGGCCCCATTCATTACTATACGAATGTAGTTTATTAAGCATATTTTGCAAGGTTTGTGCAGATTTTGAGAAGAATACAGCATCATCTGCATACATGAGTATAAATGTATTAATCTCATTTATTGTTAAGATATCATCATTATGATCAGAAGTGTTTTCAATAATATCATTAATGAAAAATATAAACAGTACTGGGGACAGCGGGTCCCCCTGCTTTACCCCTGTATCAGTGTTGAAAAAGTTTGAACACACACCTTTATATCGAACACATGACTTGACGCTTTGGTACATAGCAAACAAAGCTTTTAGCATAATTTTACTGCAACCATTCCTTAATAAAAACATGTTGCACGGAAACAAAAAAGAAATTGTAACACCATGCATGCTTGTTTCCTTTTCGAGATTGGAAGTATTCTGCGTTATGTTGTTGTAAATATCTTAACTTGATATAAACTAAAAGGGCCCCGAGGAAGATTGGAGCTAACCAATTGGACCACCCTATTTAAATAAAGAATTTACTTAAAATATTTGATAATCTAATTAATGACACGCGCTAATAGAGATTAATTCAACACTTGAACAGTTGTCGATTGTTTTAACACCTCGCAAACAGACATGTGACTGATAATTGAATTACTGCACGGTAACCTGACACACGTTTTCACACCTTTTATTGCTCTGTCACATGACCTTAATATACTAACGATTCTCAATACACAACATTACTTTCTTCTTTCTTTCCATTTAATAATGATATACATCTAGTAAGAAATAAAAACGACCAATTTCCAAACAATATCTGACATATTTCACCCCGTGCTGAGACATTGCCTACCTCTAAAATATTGCACGCCACATATCAATATTATGATCAGTAAGAAAGAGCCGTCATAAAAATTAAATAAATGCCCTCTTGCCTTCCATCACGTTTTTAAGTCTTCTGAAGATCATTATTTTGTACATTATTTCTTTCAGTAAAAATTTTGCGTAAAATCTGAGTCCCACACTCTCACTCTGTGTAGAAAATTCTAACATGGAAACTGTTAGCTAGGACAGCAGAACTTGAGAAGAGTAAATTTCGTTTTTAATCATTGCATTCGAAAGAAAAAAGAAAACATTGCCAAAAATAATGCAACAACGTTTCTGTCCGTCAGACCGGCGACTCGATTATGTTGCGCCCACGCGCACCCCCGTCTCCCAACCCATACATGCGTATTGCATACATGAAACAAAATGCGTTTCATTCTGAAGTCCTCCTTGGAGGTTGAGAGAATTGGAAGAAGGAAATATTTGAAAAATAATACTTTGGTACTCAGTCTAATAACTAAATTTGTTAACACATTCTCTTGAAATGAAATGCATTAATACAAATATCAACTCATTTTCGCTAGATAAAATCCTTTTTCTAGAAACGCCAGTCATTTTCTTATTTTAGAGTAAGATGAAAAGGAGTCCTTTGTGCTATTTAGGGTACATGTAACCGCACAAGACATCATTCATTCATTCACTCATTTGCTTTTCTTCTTTTTTGTTCTTAATTTTTCTAACGCTCACTAGCATATGCTGATATTCGTTGAACACCAGAAGCGGATAAATGTCCAAGTTTTTAATATTCATGTACATGTACTTTATATCCAGTTTAATTTTAAGTTTAATAGTTTATTCGAGTGTCGCATATCAAATACATACAATATTTACAAATTTATAACATGCTTAAACATATTTGATATCCAGTCTATACAGACTTACGAGACACTATAAAATTTTCAATTTACATTAAAACAGAACAAAAATATCACAGATTTACAAAATGTACAACAAAAATACCTAAAACAGAATATTTCAAGATGTACAAAATCCACATGCAATAGAACATAAAATAAAACATTCGATTGCATTAATAAAGGGAAAATACAAAATTTTACAAAATGTCATTAAACCACTTAAAGAGTTCCAGTAAAACAAGAAAGTGAGCAAATAAATCTAAAACAAGAATCTAAATTACCATCAAGAATGCAAACACCAGTAGACCTGATCAAATACAATAATTATTTTACGTTCGGGGGAAACAGGATAATTGTATGAACATTACCAAACTACACCAAAGAGCCGTCTTATAGTAATCAGTCACTGTATGCATGGCTGCACTTATCTTTTCTCACTATTGTTTTATACTAGCTGCAATATGTCACTGCGTTTTATACCTATATCTCCAATAGCTGCGTTACACTATATACCCCTATGTGCTGCGTTTTCCTATATATTATATATTGCTGCGTAAAACTACTGCGTTTTATCCCGGGCCCATGGTTTGTCAGTACTCATACATCATAACTAGCATCAGTAAGTGAGATTGGTTTTATTCAGTTTGTACAAACCATGTGAAATGCTGCTTATCTTTATCCAACTTTTCTTTTAAAATTGTCTTCTAAAAGAAAACACACACAAAAAATGTACCCACTACTGAACACTCAACACCTTCACTCATGTATAACTATGCCTATGTGGCTAGTACTGGCTGCTATAGAATTAGTACATATGGGATAGATAAAGAAAATAAGAATTGAGTGCATGTAGTCTGTTATGAAATGTAAGCCCAATTTGATCCATGACAACACACAAACTCTGCTTTTATCTGGGGCGAAAGTATTTAACAGTGTGAATTTCAGGTATTTGAAATGTATGTTACGTTAAACGTATCTGTTATGTAATGTAAGTATTTGATAAAGCCCTATATGTTTTCAGTATTCTGTCAATCATTTCGTGACGTCATTGAGAACGGTAAGATTTAACATGTTTTTATAGATGACAGTTTAGTTGGAAATACTGATTGTCATGTGAAATAGTTCAAAAGTTATGCCAACTTCACTGTTTATGTTTATTTTTCCTTAATTCTCAGTTTTTTTTATCGTTTTTGTGAATTTGTTGTTAAAATGTTAATGAGTGGGCGTGTCTATTGTTAATTGCGTCCTAGTGAACTGAAGCAGCCATTTTCATGCGTTGATTGAAGTTTTGTGCTTGCTTAGTGTTATTTATACTTGTTTTTGGAACAGTGGGAGGCTTTATTTGGCAATGTTTTCTTCAATGTAGGGAATATGCGTTTTCGATGCGAGGTGTTCTGCTTATTTTTTGCAAATATGGCTCAAATTGTACGTTGACCTACTTATGATGTGTTTGTCAATATGTATAGGTAAATTAAATTGACCGTGCCGCTTGAACTCACGTGATATAGGTTTGTAAACACGCTTTAAAGAGGCACCTATTTGTTTTACACATTTCTAGTGCAATTTGAGTTTGTCGGTAATATATTGTTTACCTTCAGTCACCTTTATTTAAGCAGTCTGATCAACATGCATATCAATGTCAGAGGTTAAGCAACATGGTTTAAGTGCTAACCTAAAAGCTGTAGGGGTCTTCAACAGGTGTTTTATATTATATTTGACCAGACAACAAAGAATGATAAGTTGAAACCCCCTTAAAGTGCCTCATTTTATACTGGTTTCCGATTCCTTGATAAGACGTATAATAACTTGTCTGGTTAAGCGGAATGTCGGTAATTTGTGTAACCCGAAGCCGAGTTCCGAGATAGCATACCCGAGTTGAAAATTTAAATCTTATAACACAACCATATAAAAGGAAATAAAGAATATTAAACTATTTGCTTTAACTAAATACACCATTTCCCATTACTTTTATAACAAATATTCCAAATATGTAATCTTATTTACTTTTGCAAGCACTATTTCGGTTTCAAACTTGGTAAAATGTGTAGGCGGTATTTACCAAGGGAAGTAAATCGCGCATAACTAAACAGTAATAAAACACGGTACCGACGGCGGGAACCCGGGGACCAAATAAATATTGCGCGCAAATATAAGTATGAAAATTACAACAACTGTAGTTTGCAGTGTTTTGGTACATATACATATACGTGTACATTTTTAACACTAGCAACTAAAGGTCACTTACAAAACCATAATATGTTCGACCATAGTTAAAAGGCCACCTAAGCTAAGCCGTCTAGCGAAAGTGGAACGAGGTACTGAAAAGAGCGGAGTGAAGGCTAGCCAGCTGATCCACGAAAGTGCATGTAGGGCTTCATATTCGTCCAAATCTGTTGATTTCTCTATATACTGACGTGGTTTTGTAAGGCTAGTGATAATGATTTTTTGCATTGTTTTATTTACTTTGCAAGTTATGTTATTATTCTTGTGAGGCTTTCATGTAAGATCATAAGGCGTGGCTATGATTCTTTAGAATTCAAGGGAGGTGGGGCTGGAAGTTTTCTTTCATATGTTTTCATTTGTCTGTCAAGTCATATGATCTTAACGTCAGATTTTCATTTTGTTACAATATTTTCTATTTGTTGCTTTTGGTCACATGTAGGCCTAAGTAATCATATGACTATTTAATTCCAGTTTTGGCGCTAAGAATCGCGCTCTGCTCATAACTTTTCTGGCCAGTGAAAAGATTTGACGTTTTTGTCCGAAAATGGCATCCGAAAAATTTCCCCAGCCCCCCCCCCCCCCTCCCAATTTTCTTACTATTTTGCTATATTTACAAGTTTTCATGATTCTTTCATGATGTTTCATTTGATTTGAATATTTTCGTAAATTGTGGGCTACTTCGTTGACCTGTATTTTTAACTTGTTTTCTCATGTATCATTGATTATACATGCATTTAGGTGGGCTTTAATTGCCTTTTATTCTAATTCAAAATATTTAAACGTGAATTTGGCTGAGTGAAAATGTCATTTTCTATTCCGCCAATAAATTGCATTTTTAATTTCTGTATTATTTATTTTTAAAACCCGAACATGCAATAATTATATCTAATGAAAATAGTGTTTTAATAACTTGTTGGTCTTTTACTATACACAGACAACTGACCCAGTTAAAAGTTCAAATTCTGCACATCTTCCTGTACTTGAAAACCAATAAATAGATATAGATTGCAGAAGCTATATTTCCTCAGACTGAGTAAAAATCTAAGTTTGCGGTACAAAGTATATATATATATATATAGTTTGACCAAAATACGCCACGATGGCAAAGTGGTAGAGCATCGGACTCCGAATCGAGAGACCTCAGGTACTGGGTTCGACGCCCACTGGCGACACCATTTTCATGTCCTTAAACATAGCACATTTACTACCCATAGTACTGATAAATACTCAGAAAGCGGTGCCTCCGTCTCGATATGACTGAAAAATGTTGACTTGGACGTTAGACATGAAAACAAACAAAAAACAAACGCAAAGTGGTCCATTGAAACGACAAAACACCCCATAAGAATACGTATTTACAAAATCACCAGTTACGTTACCACTTAAACCGCTGTCACACTATCGCGTATCCACTCCCGTATCTACGGCGTATCGTGATACGAAAGGTAGGTCACGCGTACGTCGTACATACGTAAGCATACATAGCTCATACTCCTCGATGCGTAGCTCGATCATACTCCTCATACGCCGAGGTACTACGTTTTATTTGCGTGTGCACTTAAAAATTCATAGCACGTACGCGGCAGGTTCGATACGCCATACATACGTCACACATACGTGGTTCACACGGAAGCATACATACGTCACACATACGTGGTTCACACGGAAGCATACATACGTCACACATACGAGGTGGGTCCCGGGAAATCATAAACATGTTTAATAACTCGCGAACGGTTGGTTAAAATTTAAAGATAGTTTTATGCTTTTAAACTACATTTCTACAGAGAAATCAGTAAAATTATTAGTTCAATTCCTTACAAATTGTAAAAGTTATGGACATTTACATGATGGTGTATCAGCGTAACCGGAGCACGTTGAAAATCATTTTGCTACGTTTTTGTGGAGGGGTGGTTGAATGGTTTGTATGCAGTCTCTTTATTAGAGCTGTAATGGTGATGAATATTGGCATCTAAGCATTGATTAAGTATTCTTAGTTAAAATGATAGTCAATTATTTGAGATAGAAATGATAAAAAGACAAAAATAGCATGATCAATTTCATTTTATATGAGGGACAAACATTTTTTTTCGACTGAAATCATGCGCGGATCCAGAAATTTTCATGAGAGGGGGTCCAACGAAAATGTTAATTTTTGGTCACAAACGAGGGGGGGGGGGGGGGGGTCCAACCCCCAAAAATCCCAAAATTACCTTTTTTTAGGTAAAATTTTCAAATTCCAGGGGGGGGGGGGGGTCCGGCCCCTCTGGATCCGCGCATGGAAATAAAACAAAAAGATGTCGCTTGTTTTAAACGACAACAAGAAACAAGCATTTAGAGTATTTAAAGAAAAATGCACACAAAATCATCACTCAATCATTAATGACACATTAGAAGGTTGATTTTATAAACCAATTTTGTTAAAAAAATACTTAACTGGAAAAAAATGTAACGGAGTATCTAATTTTGCGCCGTAATACATACATTACGTCACTATTTTCCAGTAAAATAATTTCACTATGTTGTAAAAAAAATGTATAAAATCAACGCTGATGGTGGAAATAATTTCAAACTTCCAAAAACTTATCTTACATAGTTACTCGTGCAACTGTTAGCGCTGTGTAATGCCATCTCAACTCGCAGTTACAGGAACTGTTGAATTTAATCTTTATGAATTTCAAAAAGGAGTTTTTGACGTGAACCGTAGACACCTATCCCTCTTGGCATAAATGCATATAACTATGTTGTGTAAAGGACCAATTCATCCATATTTGTACGAAATGTTTATTAGATGTATGCAAAGAGATCATATAAATTTCACACAATTCTGCATACACATTCTTGTTTTATTACAAATGTCTACGTATTTCTGGGACAGGCCCCGTACGTGGTTCACACGGAAGCAACGTGGCAGGTACGCCGTAGATAAGTAGCTCATACTCCTGATACGTCACACGTACGTCGCGGTTAACATGCCACGTAATCATGACGTATGTACAGCGAACCTGTCGTATCTGCTATTTATTTGTGACGTATGTGTGGCGTATCCTGAACTCTCTTTTTGTATCTACGGCGCATCAGCGACGTACGTGTGGCGTATCTCGCGTATCAGTGGCGTATGTGCTACGTATGCGCTACGTACGATTCGCTGCTGTGGAGTATGTATGACGTTTTAGGAGTATTAGAAATATTTTGTGGCGTTCCAAGAGAATCTTGATGCTGTTTCTGATTGCGCCTTTTTCTGATCGTTGCCTACTTGTACCTTTCTTTATGCATGTTTTCGATTTTCCGTGATCAGTCAGTGATCAGATGTTTCTCAAGTCCGGGGTGCCGTGCAGGGTTCTTTCAGGGCTACGCTTAGTGTAGCCTCTGTCTTTGTTCTTGTCGTGTTACGACCAGGTTTTGGGAGCTTGAAAATGCCCCCACCACCATCACATTTTTTTTCTAGATCTATCCGGTGGCATCTTCGACCGCTGATAATTGATAACTGTAATGTGCGAATTGCATGAACAAAGTGAAGCATCCTTTTGTTCTTATAGGTATTAAAAGACAATTGGTACAAACAGATACGCCGCAGATAAGAATGGAACGTAGTACATACGCCGTTGTATGCATGGGCGAAAACAAAGGCGCAGATCACTGCCCAGCTGATCAACGTCTTTGTTTTCGCTACACAGATAGTACAACCCTTCTTGTGCTAAAATGCGATTAAGAGTGTCTAGCCTGCTTCTGTAACGGTAACAGTCCATCATTGGTCAGAACCTCAAATTGTTGGTTTTCATTTTGATAATTGATGGCTATACGACAAATTATTTTCATACGGTTTATCTCCTATATGTAAGCGGTTGCATCATTTGTTGTCATAAGAAATCTTCAATATCTGTGTATGCGGATAAAAAAGAACGAGAACATGGGGAAGGCAATGATCAGGAAAATGGGCAATCAGAAAAAATCTCACTCCAAAAATCGAGTTGGGAAAAACTAAAAACAATTAGGTACTTATAAAGAAAACATATCGTAGTCCGAGTGAGCAGCTATTTCCCAATAGGCGGTCACTCAATCATCCGAACTTTACTAAAAGTAAAGCGATAGCTCTACCCTTATAAGCTACTTGATTAGTCCTATAAGAATTACGAAACAAACACATGCCGACTTCTCCAACAATATGTAAATAGTTAGACTACTGGAATATTTTATATTTTAGATTTTTCTGTCCATGTCCATTTTCAATTTAGTCTAAATCAGAATAATTTATACACACAGTCATCTGACATTTCAGATCACGGCATATTCAACTCGCCTGTAACGCGCGTGGAACTTATTCGAAACGTGTAAGACACACGCCCTGAACACGCCAAGCTTCTACAAAAAATTTAAGCATGCTTTTTTTTATTTATCTAATTTTTTTAGCCCAAACGCGCCTGGAGCGCGCAGCGACTTACAGACGTGACGTGAAAAGTTTGGGTACAACTGCGGAACGTCACATAACGTCACCTGTAAATAGAGGATATTTACTTTTTTGAGGTGAATACCAAATATATTTCATAGAGTGAGTTGAAAATTTAGATGTTTTCAAGTCACGAGATGAAATATATTTGGTATTTACGGTTAAAAAGTAAATTTTCTTTTCTTTTTATTTTATACAATACACGGGTTTTTTCCTATTCACAAAGCAGGCGGTGAAAATGCAAAAACCAAAAATTTTTGAAAACACAAATAATTTTGGTACCACATTGTTCCTAACGTTCTAACTAAGAAAATGAATTCCCACACTTTATGTTTTCGTTCGTAAATAACGGAGTTATAGGCATTTGAATTTATGAAGTGAGGCACATTTAATGACGTCAAGTGAATGGAAACGTCAGAAGTAATCCAAACTCTACAGTGAAAATATCGGCTGATATCAGTTACTAGTGAAAATATCAATATCAATTCTGCAGTGAAAATATCACTTTTATCCATTTTTGATATCCATTAATTTCACTGCTAAGTATAAAATAAGTGACGTTACATACACGATAACGTAATTTTGTCAAAATGCGACATTTATGAAAAGCTGATTCAAACACAAGCATTGTTTTATTTTACGTCCAATCATGATGAAAATTTGCATGCAGAAAATATAGTTCAGAAGTATTTTTTTTTTTTTAAATTGGACGGGGACATTTTTGAAACGCTATAAAGCAATGAAATTAAGAATGTTGCAATGAAATAATTAACGCAATATTTACGTCAGCAGAAGCATTTTGACATTCAAATATTAAGTAAATATGATAACAACTAACAATTTACTTGATTATTGCTTTTAAAAATCAACCCTTGAAAACAAATTAATAGTTACAAAACTTACCGGAGTCATTTTTCGCCGCAATCTTACTACCCGTTGATGCAACCAGTGTCAAAATTATGTCATTTTTTGTCTGACTTCCGTGCAGTTTTGCACCTCAATTTCGCAAATTTCTTATAATAAGCGAGAAACAGCTATATTCTTTTCTTTACTACAAGTTACAACGTCTATTTTGTTGTACTGTGCAAACATTTCATTAATAAAATGACAGTCATAGTTGCCTTAAATACTTGAAAGATATATTTTGTAAAAGAATAAAATAACAGCTTTCCAGTGAAATATAATCATCCTATATGGCTGTTTATCAGAAACAAATACTATCCGCTTATTACAGCGAGTAGCGCTACTCACAAATGTACCCCAAACTGAATACACAAGAGGCGGTGATTCTGTCTCGGCATGACTGAAAAATTGTTTGTTGGAACGATAAACACCACTAATCATTCAATTAGAATAAAGGAGTTGAGCACGCTGTGTACTAAACCAGGGTCTTTGGAGACCCTGACTGAACATAGCGAAAACGGCATTCGCTTGTGTCGTTTTTTTTTTCTTCTGAAAATATGCCCATGGTTTCCGAACAGGTCCGACACAAACCGGATGGCTTAAGGCTGGATTATTTAAATTGATGATTTTATTTTAAAATGTAAAGCCCACGCCTACCAAACGTTCCGGTGCTCAACCGTTGGTTGAGACAGAAAATCGATAGCAGTAGTTTCCGGTTGAGCATCGAAGTAGCCAGAAAGGTAAACAATTGTTGCATGCTCTTTGTTTTTTGATTAATAACTTTTCTTCCAGAACGAAAATAAAAAATCTGGGAATTGTGTACAGTGTCTTACATATTCATACATCTGTGGTGTAAACATGAGGTCGAGGAATAATCGCGTTTTGACTGAATCCATTTCAGCGTGATGAAGGTGTCCTAGAAACCGACAGGATTGTGTAGAAAACGGGTGTGTTTTAGGCTGTATTTACACTTTGTGTCGTGTTTCAGGGTAATTTATATACCGCTGATCAAGACACAGTCATACAAATGTCACTTAAATTTGCAAGTCCATTCAGCCGAAGCAATGGGCACAATATCTTAGAAAACAACTCTGAGAATTTTGGTTGAGCATCGGATAATTAAAAATGATAGGGAAGTTGAGTTGTGTCATTTGAACATTGTTTACATTCATCGCTCAAAAATTTGTTTCAGGAATGCCACACGAGTGCACACAGAGTACTTATTCCCACATTTGCCACTCTAAACTCTGATTTTTCCTAAATATCCAAAAATAGAAACTGCAGCGTAACAAATACATGTAAAACGGTGTATTTTGTGAACGACAGCCCACAGGCTGGTTTGCATAACTTAAACGGTACTAAAAATACTAAAAAATCCCTTTTTTCCGCAAGAAAATGTCAGTTTTTTTTATTTTTTGTGTGGTTGCGCACCGGAGTATTCGGTTGAGCATCGGAAGATCTGAGCATATTTGCCAGTCTTTATGTGATTTTGGGATGTGAAAACATGCAATAATGGCATTTATGCGCTACTGTATACATTGTTGGTGAGATTTTAAATGACTTGAGAAGTTGACATATTGCTGTGTATCACTTAAGGTATATTGGTGGTAGCAACTTGAATATAAGCGATGGATTGAAACATGGTTGCATTTTGCATCAAAATATTATACAAAACGACACAAAGGACAGAATGCACAATTCCGAAAATGTTACAAAGACGTATCGCTTCATGCATACAGTTGTGGTCTCGCATCGGAGTATCCGGTTGAGCATTTGACCATCTCTTTCTGTGCTGTCATAGATTGAACGTTAAAACATTGATGTATATCAGACATTCCCACCTATATATCCTACCTCAAACCTTTAAATGCCTGATGAAATGAACGTGCAGTAGTAAGAGTTTCGATACATTCATTCAAAATGTCTTCGCTTTAATAACATTTATCTTCTGTTCTCTGTCTTATTTTGTGTTCATTTCCTCTTCATTTCAGGTGATAAACGGTGTTAGTTATGGGGATATATAAAGGTAAAAGAAAACGAGGCCTCACATTAACCGTTAGAAAGAAAACCACGTATAGTAAATGTAGAAGCAGACCCTGTTATTCGAATTCAGCTTCCCCGTTTCCAAAACGATGCAAAACATCACCAACAGTTCGAAACGCCACGTTTCACGCCTAAACATTTTTGTTTCTAAAGATAAACTCATATGGAACATATTCATGAAAAAAATGCTTTCCTGGGCATTATTTTCGTCGCTTTTGAACAAAATGTGAAACATAACCCCAGTACCAAGAAGCTTATGAGACAGAGCTATATGAGGTATTTGGCATGCTGTTTTACAAGAAATTGCTCTGATTGGTTGATTTTCTGCAAGGCAATTGAGGCTTTATCTAAACATTGTCACTGCATGAAAAAGAACGCGTTTAAGTAAGTTAACGTTTTTGTAAAATTCCATACAACTCGAAGTTTTAGATTTAATTCAAATTTTAGGTGACACATAACTTGACGTTGTTTAAACATTTTGTTATGCTTTCTATTCCGCGTTTACCTGCGTTTAAGCATGCCTTAAATAAGAAATAATTTGACGTCTAAGATTTAATAAAGATTTAAGAAAAAGAAAATGTGAAATTGTTGGGACACTTAAACTTAAGGTATATTCCTAAACTATTAGAATATAATGCACAATTATACGTTCAACAATTCGTTTGTAAACTAAAATTCAAATTTAAAATATAAATAAAATGTGAAGTTGTTGCAAAGTAAATGGCTTGAAAATTTCATATGTGAAGTAAAGAATTAAATGTTATAAAACTTGGAGTTGTTTTTTTTTTTCTTCGTAAATTTCATCAAACTTCGACCCTAATAGGAGAAAGGTTATTATCTTAAAATTCAGATATTCTATCAACTGTTGATATGGCGGAATGTGCTTGTACGTTGTTAGGATATAATCTTTAATTTGTTGTATTTCACCCTCCAATCACCTACATGTCTTGTTTCTTTCAGTCGAGGATCCGTTGGTATGATTCCTTGCTTAGGCCAGTGCAAAAACGGGCTTAGAACCTGGGTCTGGGAAGACTAGGGGTGCAGGGTGGGACAGGGTAGCGCGTAAAAGGGAAATCCACAAAAGCTGTTGGTTCGAATCCCACTGAACGTCTTTTTTTAAATTTTTTTTCATTTTGTTTTTCTTTTTCATTTTTTGTTTAAGCGCTTTATTTTTTTCTGTCTATGTTGCATAAAACATTATTCGCCAATTACGATTGTGTATGTATTATTGTCAAATTTAAGTCAAGTTTACGTGAAATTAAACTACAAGTTTTGTATGAATTTAAGCTGACACAATTGCACGTTTACAAGGCATATAATTTAAGTTTACCTTCTTTAGATTTTACGTTTTGTTTGAGTATAATTTGCACATAAACGCAGTAAACTGTTACAGTTTACGTTGAATTAAACTTATAGTAAACGAGATGTATATTTGAAATATGATTCCAACGTAAACTCACAAAAATTCAATTAAGTTTGAACTTGAATTACGTTTTCTGCGGATATAATGGCAAATTAAACGCGTTTTTTCATGCAGCGTGTGGTCAGACTGGCATTCTAGACTCATTAAATCATTACAGTAACTACAAACCAGCTGGGTGTATTACACCTAGCAGAGTAAAACAAGTGGCAAACAAGCAGTGATTTTACATTTTGAATGTCTAAGAATATCTTTCAAATCAATGAAATAATTGACAACTTTTTACTGTTGTGAAAAGAAATATGCTAGAACAAAAGTATTGCACGTGAAATACAGGCGTCCACACAATATTTCAAACAGAACTTTAATAATTATCCACCTTATCTTGATCACTGCCCTAGGTAAAACTTGAATTGTATACTAGTTTGAATATGAACTTTTCATCATGTAACTGACTTCACATTTATTTATGTTTCCACATGAACACTACATTTGTTTCACTAGCTATCCCATTTTATGATGTCAATATTGCTATAAAATAAAGCAAAATTGACACAATTATTTACATATTAATCACATTAATCCAAGCTCTTTAAAATACATACAGTATAAAATGATGCTTATCTGATTCTCTGCAATGAAGTAAAGGTTTGTTTTCAAGGAAATCAAACACCCTAAGAATAATAAATCTGACAGAAATGATCCCTGAGAGATTAGGGATTTGCTTTTGTCCCACTTCAAATTATCCAATCAGATAAAAATCTTGAAAAATCGCATGCCGTGAAGGGTTATAGTAGAAGCTGGCAGCTCTGTCTAATGTGCTCTTGCCAGTACCTAATGCAAATTCTTGTAATTTTTGAAATTGAGGGTACTTGTGTTTGGCAAGTTCTCCTTGGTGCACGTTTCTGAATTTTGCTTAGCTGTTTTGTGATAATCTTTACGGACATATTGGAGTATTTACTGAAGCAAAAAAGATTTATACAGTTCTCTTGGGCTGGAAGAAAATCGATAAAAACCTTGGTGGCCGGTTAGAACTTTCGACTAGTTAGCTTTCAAGAGAAGTCAGAGAAAAGTTACAATAACAGAGATCATTTTATCTACTTTTCTCAGCCACTAAGCGTAGCCATGTCAGGATAAAGCTCACCCAATGACACTACACGACTCAGGCTGATCAATTATGTTGATTCTAGTGCAAATGTGTGTGTTTGCGAAATACAGAAAGAGATGGTCAAATGCTCAACCGGATATTCCGATGCGTGACCACAACTGTATGCGTGGAGCGATACGCCTTTGTAACATTTTCGGAATTGTGCATTCTGTCCTTTGTGTCGTTTTGTATAATATTTTGATGCAAAATGCAACCATGTTTCAATCCATCGCTTATATTCAAGTTGCTACCACCAATATAACTTAAGTGATACACAGCAATATGTCAACTTCTCAAGCCATTTAAAATCTCACCAACAATGTATACAGTAGCGCATAAAGGCCATTATTGCATGTTTTCACATCCCAAAATCACATAAAGACTGGCAAATATATGCTCAGACCTTCCGATGCTCAACCGAATACTCCGGTGCGCAACCACACAAAAAATAAAAAAAAACTGACATTTTCTTGCGGGAAAAAAGGGATTTTTAGTATTTTTAGTACCGTTTAAGTTATGCGAACCAGCCTGTGGGCTGTCGTTCACAAAATACACCGTTTTACATATATTTGTTACTCTGCAGCTTCTATTTTTGGATATTTAGGAAAAATCAGAGTTTAGAGTGGCAAATGTGGGAATAAGTACTCTGTGTGCACTCGTGTGGCATTCCTGAAACATATTTTTGAGCGATGAATGTAAACAATGGTCAAATGACACAACTCAATTTCCCTATCATTTTTAATTATCCGATGCTCAACCAAAATTCTCAGAGTTGTTTTCTAAGATATTGTGCCCATTGCTTCGGCTGAATGGACTTGCAAATTTAAGTGACATTTGTATGACTGTGTCTTGATCAGCGGTATATAAATTACCCTGAAACACGACACAAAAGTGTAAATACAGCCTAAAACACACCCGTTTTCTACACAATCCTGTCGGTTTCTAGGACACCTTCATCACGCTGAAATGGATTCAGTCAAAACGCAATAATTCCTCGACCTCATGTTTACACCACAGATGTATGAATATGTAAGACACTGTACACAATTCCCAGATTTTTTATTTTCGTCCTGGAAGAAAAGTTATTAATCAAACAACAAAGAGCATGCAACAATTGTTTACCTTTCTGACTACTTCGATGCTCAACCGGAAACTACTCCTATCGATTTTGGTAGGCGTGAAAGCCGGGAATCGTACTATCCATGTAGCGAAAACTACGGCGCTGATCATCTTCGAAGCTACTGAGTAGCTGGTCTGCGCCTTTGTTTTCGTATATGCCGATTGTTGGTTTTCTTATGTGGTGGCTCATTTATATGTGTTTTGTTTCACTCTAATTCGAGTACATATTATTTTTTCTTTCTCTATTTTCTTTCCCTTTTTCGGTCTAAAACATAAATTGTGGGTATTCGTTAGAACCGCCTCACTGAGTCGGTTTTTACGTGTATCCACAATCACTGCTTTGAGGAAGCATAAAAACAGGGGGGGGGGAATACTGTAAACTACAGTTGTTGTAATTTTCATACTCATCTTTGCGCGCAATATTAATTTGGTCACCGGGTTCCCGCCGTCGGTACCGTGTTTTATTACTGTTTTTACTGCAGAAGCTGATATGAGGGTGAGGTTACGGCCGTGTAAAATCGATTTAAACCCGCCAGTAACTTTGTGTTACTGATCGTTCCAAGTCGATACTTCTGTGGTGGTTCTTTTTGTTTTATGTCTTGGTGTTTAAAATATTTTTGTGTTGTTGGCGCCTTATGTATGTTTGCATATTTTTAGTTAAGTTAAGGCAACTGAGTGGCCACCTATTGGGAAAATATCTGCTCATTCGGCTTACGAAATGTTTTCATGGTATAAGTACCTGATTGTTTGTTTGGTTTTTTCCCACCTTGGTTTTTGGAGTGGGAGTCTTTTTCTGATTGCGCCTTTTCCTGATCTTTGCCTACTTGTACTTTTTTAGTTATGCGCGATTTACTTCCCTTGGTAAATTCCGCCTACACATTTTACCAAGTTCAAAACCGAAATAATGCTTGTAAAAGCAAATAAGATTACATATTTGGAATATTTGGTATAAAAGTAATGGAGAATGGTGTATTTCGTTAAAGCAAATAGTTAAATATTCTTTATTTTCTTTTTTATGGTTGTGTTATAAGATTTAAATTTTCAACATGGGTATGCTATCTCGGAACTCGGGTTCGGGTTACACAAATTACCGACAACCGGTTAAGCGGTAACCAGTTCTTTGTTTATCGATATTTAGCTGGAAAAACCGATGCATGCTAAAAATAGCGTGGTTCTTATCGAATACAAGGATAGCTTTTTTAAAAAAGCTAGAAGCGGCTAGTTTAGCATTATGTTTTGTGATCACATATTATCGATTAAAGTTGTGTGCTATTGGTGTCTGAGACAGCAAATATCTGATTTTGATATATGGGCGTTTGCTAAATCGTCAAGAAATCATCTTGAATACTGCTTTAGGTCGGCGCGCGTTCCAAGGGTGTTCAAAAATTCTTCAAGCTCGATGTGTGTCGGACGTGTATCATATACGTTTCGAATAAGTTCCACGCGCGTTACATGTGCTTTGAATACGCTTTGAACGCTTTTGGCACACGTTTTAGGCATGCTAATGTGCACTACACGTTCTTTCTCTATATATATTTTCTTATTTTATTTTTTAATATTTTGTACGTCTGGCACACGCCTCAGTCACATGCAAATATGTGACTGCTAAAACGAGTTTAAGAAACAAATTAATTTGTATACGTCCAAACTCTTAAGCGTGTCGTGATTTTTCATACGACCTGCGCGCATTTGTTTCGGTTTAAACATATTTCATTCCGAATTCAGAAACAATTCAAAAGCATGCAATCAACGACAGAATCAGAACGAAATCGTATCTTTTCCTAAGCATTGTAAACAATGAAGCTTGCATTTTGTTTTGAATAGTATTCAAGCATTACCGATAGAGTTTTCATAATAGAGAAAATAAATACTGTGCACGGAGGCTCATGCACATTTGGTTTATACGCTAGCACTCTAGTACCCGAATGTTGTTTGGCTGTAATTTAGAGAAATGTTTGCATCCTGAATACCCTCGATGTAAAATATCTTACAGCGCAGACTGATACAACATCACAAGACACCTGGCGAAATGTAGATTTAAAATTGAGTTTTTGGAAGCAAACTCGATTTATACTGACGTCAACAAAAACACCTCAGTCAACTCTGGCACGTGACACTGCCAAGATTAACAGCTTAGATTATTTTAAATATTGGTCATATTTTTTGCTAATCTTTTAATTTACGCATTCGGAAAAGGTGAAATGGAATTATTCAGACAGCTGCTCGAAAAATGTCATGCTGTTGAAAACACACACCCTAGCAAAATCCCTATTCTGTTCACGAATCGGTCTATCGGGCATCGCTTCTTTCGATTACTGATAGTCTCCTTTACAAAACCAACACAAAAGCCATAGAGTGGAATATCAATACGTGACCATAGGTTGCTGAAACACATTTTTGGAAAACCGATTCTCGTTCTCTAGCGTTATTGACGTCACTGCAGCTAATGACCAATGCTAAAATGGTAATCGCCGTCAAAATGGTCAAAAGGTTTTCAAAGGCTATCCTGGCATGGCTTTTAGACCTAAAATAGTTTCTATAGTTACTTCTCCTGCCTTTCAGTTTGAAACGAACGTCCTTACGGATAACGTGTATTTGACGTCTAGGGAATTAAGCGCCAGAATACCATTGCTCCATTCTTGGCTATTCATTTCTAATAATTCGACTACTTTATGAAGATTAACTCAAGGTATTAACCCGAATATAACGGAATCGTTTCTGAAACGTTTCATCATTAGGTTTCGTAAGCAGAAGAGACGTCGACGTCAAAAAGATTTTGCTACAGAAGCGTCGGCGAAAGAGCTACGGTAACAAAAACGAAAGAGGGAATCTTATATCTAAGCGAACGATGGTCCCAGACTTTGGAGACGCCAGAAACCGAACAGTATCATTTTTTCGTTCCATCTGTTTCTTTTCTTGTGAAAAGTCCCTATGTTTTTTTTTTTTTTTTTTTTTTTTTTTTTTTTTTTTTTTTTTTTTTTTTTGTTTTTATTTTTCAGTATTTCAGCTTCACGTTGTCCAGTAATGTAACGTTTCAAAAGTTTGATGTTCTTCAGTTTTTTTAAAACGACTTGCACGGCTTCCAAGAATTTTCACGTCAAAAACGTCTGTATAATGACGTCGTTGTGCATTTTTAAAAATGGTGCACCCATGCAGGTTTTGAGAAAAGTGCGCATCTTAAACAAAGTCGGTTTATGCTATACCATGAGAGAGAATGTAAAGTAAGGAAAATGCAAATTATGTTCATATTGTGTATCTATTGGTCAAGTTATGCAACATTTTCGGTGAAGCGTTTTTATTGACGTCAGTATAGTAACAACATACATGTACATCGAGGCAACGAGCTCTTCGTTTCAGAGTCATGGTTGACGATTCGATAATGCCTCACTGTACATTGTTGTCCATTCGATCTGGCCTCCAATCAGTGCAATCCCTTTTTTCAACGAGTCGTGTAATGTTGGGCCAATCTATGCTATTTTGTTACATGTGAAGCAGGGAGATTGTAACCGAATATGGTTTGGCAGTAGTTTGAAAAATTAAATGAAGTAAAAACAAACAGTTTTATTATCAACATGTTTAAGTAATAAACCCGACAAAATAAACGCAATGATGAGATTTTTCCATTAAGTCTTCATTAGTTGACCAAATTCAACATGTTAAATTTTTCTTAGTTCTAATTAATCTTGATAAAATTCACATACAGGGTACTGGAATTTATTTTCTTTAAAAAGTTATAGAGGAAAGACATTAATGCAGCCGGTAATCATGCTTTGAATGTGATTATTCAACGGTACCACCAATTCAAGTTTCGGGTAGTTTTTTTTCAATTTTAAGGCTGTACTAAACAAACTCTTGCAGTCTTTCGAGGCTTGTAAAGTTAAACCAATGTAGTTTGTCTTTAAACACTACAATCTGATCAGCCATGATCGTATTGGATCATTAAAATATGATTGAATGTTTCGCGTTTATAAGGTTTATCTCCGGTATGGAATTGTTAACTTTTGCTCCGGGTTTCAGTAAGTTATTCGACACCCAGGGAGCTTCATCGTCGGGCAGCTTACTGAATCTGTTGAGTCCTCGTATTTGCTTTACCAGGGTGGTTATCATGATTTATTAGTTTGTCCTTGATGATTCATTGACTAGGAAGAGATTCACCACGAGGACCGAACGACTAACTGAATGTTGTGAACCACTGCAGAAGATCAGGGTGAGGTTAGGCGCCTGTAAAACCGGTTTAAGCCTCCCAGTCATTTTATATTACTCATCGTTCCAAGGCGATAGTTCTGTTGTGTTTCCATTTGTTTTGTGTTACGGAGTCGAATTTTGTAGTGTTTGAGCCTTATGTATGTTTTCGTATTTTTATTTAAGTTCGGGTAACTGAGTGACCGTCTTTTGGAAAATAACTGCTCACTTGGCTTTCGATATATTGTCTAAGTACCTAATTGTCGGTTTAGTTTTTCCCTCCTCGGTTTTTGGAGTAGGAGTTTCTTACTGATTGCGTTTTTCCTCATCATTGCTTTCTTGTACCTTTTTTGAAAAGGGTGTCAAATGTCATTCTTCGCCTTTAGAACCCGTCTTTGAACAACATACAGATAAAAGAGGGAGAGAATATGTGTCTTGAGTACTACCTTCAAGACTGGTGTACTAAAAACATTACATACACCTACAGCAATTATTGTAAGGAGAATGTAAAATGATAAAATTTTAATGCGACTTTAAACATTTGACCCCCACATGGTTTATTGCAGAGTTTTATAAGATATGCGATACATACGGGATCTTCGTACCTGAAAAATATGAGCCGCATAACGAGAAAATCGGATTTTTGCATATGCGAAATCGCTGTGCAGTAACTGCAGCCTTTGTTTTCGCTACTCGTTAAGTACAATTCCTCTATTAATTGTAGCCAAAATTTCAAGCATCTAGCTTGCCATTGTGTCGCTCCCGGTCGGAAACCCCGAAAACCAGTTTTCTCACGTCGAGGCTCATATGTCTTTCAAATTATATCATTACTTGTGATTTTTATGACAAAAAAAATGATACACCCTTTCGTTTCTTATTTTGTCGGGTACAATTACACGATTGCATTTACATTGTCTCAAAGACATGTTCTTTAGTGAAACATTGCATATCTTTCAAATTTTTGGGTAGATCAGCTGGCTAACCTGCGCTCCGATACGCTTCGTGACCTCGCTCCACTCCCGGTATGGAGAGGTCTAACGGAATACCGATGGAAATATTCCGTTTAAATCTGGGGTCGATACTTTGCTCTAGAAAAATTGCGATTGACCAGGTGGGGTTCAAATGTAAAAGTGGCATAAAATGTACAGTTTGAATTCTCTAAACAATGATTAATGCTTGTGTTTGGACACTTTTGAAAACCATTGTATGTACTCAGACACTTATTCTTACCATATTGTATCTGCATTTTGTTCGAATCGGCGTTCTACCCTCTGACACCTGTTTGAAAATCGACTGTTTACAGCGAATAAACCCTATAAACCGTGAAACATTTTAAGCATAATTTTAATTACTTTAACGGTCATGACCGATCAAATTTGAGTTTCTAAAGACAAACAGCATCGGCCTCAACTTCAAAAGCTTCTAAAATAACGCAAAGAATAAATTGTAATCCCAGCTTAACGGCCTAGGGGATTTAAGGCTTGATTTCGGCCTCATGCGTTGGTAAAAAAAAAAATGAATTTTGAAATTTTTGAGTAG
Organism: Rugalucina vietnamica; assembly: GCA_964017185.1. Lineage (NCBI taxonomy): Eukaryota > Metazoa > Mollusca > Bivalvia > Lucinida > Lucinidae > Rugalucina > Rugalucina vietnamica. Next base: position 48,712,638 of record OZ024875.1, read on the forward strand.
AAAAATATTTAATAGCAGGTATATGTCCTTGCTTATAAAGTCTGGCACAACTACCACTTGCAAATTACACATGTTGGCATGGCAACGCTCCGAAAAGCATAGAAATACCACTTTTTTGCAATTTTTGGTCTAATTTTCACAATTTTACACCATTTTCTACTACCGGCCCTCGCGATGAACAATTCCTTATTATGAAATAATTATGAAGTATCATCCAGATATATTGTATGCAAAGTATCATTTTGGTGGTCATGTGGACCGGCACATAAAATTAAAAATGTGTTCAGAAATGGTCAAAAGAAGGCCAAAAAGTGCAAAATGGGCTCTATCATTGGTTTTGTAGGATAAATGAAGTACTTGTTCTGGTTTTAAAAAGATGGGACATATGGCTGTTTTTGGAATAGTTTTCTCACCTAAATTCCAAAATTCATTTTTCAGCAAAATATGAGACAAAAAAGGACATAAACGCCCTAGGCCTTTCAAACGAGTACATTTTTCGAATCTTATATTTATGGTACCTTTGAATGATCACGTCCAAACATGTTCGCTGGTTGAAAGATGACTTTATGTTATAAATTTGTAAAGAACAGATATTTGAAAATATGAATTTTAGCAAGATTATATGAGGTCTTAGATAAAAAAAAGTAAGAAAGTTGGTTGTGTCCCAGTCATACAGGGTGTATTGTTTTCTGCCTTTGTTAAGTCACGGCATGCATACGCATGTACCGACCAGCCAATAAGTTTTAGTTTGGATATTGGATTATCTTACCACGTGTGTTCATGAACTGAAATGAAAAGATGATTCAATCCCAATATTGTCTTATTTTAGCCCTCAAACTTCTATGAACCGCCCCGTATAGCATGTTAAAAATAACATGATATAATTTTCTTGTCTAATGCAATAGTCAATTGTAAGCAGTGGTTTCTTGGATGAAAATTTATTCTCAATGACTGAGGGGGGGGGGGGGGGCAGGGGTGTTGTTACAAATGACTAGTGCATAATCAACAGCCTTCAAGAAAAAAAATACAGGATGAATTGGTGTTCTCCAACTTTGTTATTATAAATGAATATGATGCATAGGTATCAAATTCCATAAGCTGCTTTTACACAAATCAGGCGCGACCCTCTACAGGTAGCCTGGCTCCAGGCCTTGAGTTTTAGCAAAGGTGAATAATTCTTACTTGACTCTTACTTGACCCCTTTTCTGATAATATAATCTCCCCTACTAGTCAGAAACTCAAGTGGGATAAGAATATTTAATGAATATTGAATTCAGTGAATGTTGATGAATATACCCGTACGAAATTGTCCAACAGGAACACAGCAGAGTATTACCACAGGAAAATGAGACCAGATTCCTGGCAGGAATCCCTTTGACTATTTGATTTTTCTTATAAAGATTACGACAGGAGTCAGTGTGGACTCCCTGTGGAATCTGGCACGAAATACTCGATTTATACTGACGTCAACAAAAACACCTCAGTCAACTCTGGCACGTGACACTGCCAAGATTAACAGCTTAGATTATTTTAAATATTGGTCATATTTTTTGCTAATCTTTTAATTTACGCATTCGGAAAAGGTGAAATGGAATTATTCAGACAGCTGCTCGAAAAATGTCATGCTGTTGAAAACACACACCCTAGCAAAATCCCTATTCTGTTCACGAATCGGTCTATCGGGCATCGCTTCTTTCGATTACTGATAGTCTCCTTTACAAAACCAACACAAAAGCCATAGAGTGGAATATCAATACGTGACCATAGGTTGCTGAAACACATTTTTGGAAAACCGATTCTCGTTCTCTAGCGTTATTGACGTCACTGCAGCTAATGACCAATGCTAAAATGGTAATCGCCGTCAAAATGGTCAAAAGGTTTTCAAAGGCTATCCTGGCATGGCTTTTAGACCTAAAATAGTTTCTATAGTTACTTCTCCTGCCTTTCAGTTTGAAACGAACGTCCTTACGGATAACGTGTATTTGACGTCTAGGGAATTAAGCGCCAGAATACCATTGCTCCATTCTTGGCTATTCATTTCTAATAATTCGACTACTTTATGAAGATTAACTCAAGGTATTAACCCGAATATAACGGAATCGTTTCTGAAACGTTTCATCATTAGGTTTCGTAAGCAGAAGAGACGTCGACGTCAAAAAGATTTTGCTACAGAAGCGTCGGCGAAAGAGCTACGGTAACAAAAACGAAAGAGGGAATCTTATATCTAAGCGAACGATGGTCCCAGACTTTGGAGACGCCAGAAACCGAACAGTATCATTTTTTCGTTCCATCTGTTTCTTTTCTTGTGAAAAGTCCCTATGTTTTTTTGTTTTTTTTTTTTTGTTTTTTTTTTTGTTTTTATTTTTCAGTATTTCAGCTTCACGTTGTCCAGTAATGTAACGTTTCAAAAGTTTGATGTTCTTCAGTTTTTTTAAAACGACTTGCACGGCTTCCAAGAATTTTCACGTCAAAAACGTCTGTATAATGACGTCGTTGTGCATTTTTAAAAATGGTGCACCCATGCAGGTTTTGAGAAAAGTGCGCATCTTAAACAAAGTCGGTTTATGCTATACCATGAGAGAGAATGTAAAGTAAGGAAAATGCAAATTATGTTCATATTGTGTATCTATTGGTCAAGTTATGCAACATTTTCGGTGAAGCGTTTTTATTGACGTCAGTATAGTAACAACATACATGTACATCGAGGCAACGAGCTCTTCGTTTCAGAGTCATGGTTGACGATTCGATAATGCCTCACTGTACATTGTTGTCCATTCGATCTGGCCTCCAATCAGTGCAATCCCTTTTTTCAACGAGTCGTGTAATGTTGGGCCAATCTATGCTATTTTGTTACATGTGAAGCAGGGAGATTGTAACCGAATATGGTTTGGCAGTAGTTTGAAAAATTAAATGAAGTAAAAACAAACAGTTTTATTATCAACATGTTTAAGTAATAAACCCGACAAAATAAACGCAATGATAAGATTTTTCCATTAAGTCTTCATTAGTTGACCAAATTCAACATGTTAAATTTTTCTTAGTTCTAATTAATCTTGATAAAATTCACATACAGGGTACTGGAATTTATTTTCTTTAAAAAGTTATAGAGGAAAGACATTAATGCAGCCGGTAATCATGCTTTGAATGTGATTATTCAACGGTACCACCAATTCAAGTTTCGGGTAGTTTTTTTTCAATTTTAAGGCTGTACTAAACAAACTCTTGCAGTCTTTCGAGGCTTGTAAAGTTAAACCAATGTAGTTTGTCTTTAAACACTACAATCTGATCAGCCATGATCGTATTGGATCATTAAAATATGATTGAATGTTTCGCGTTTATAAGGTTTATCTCCGGTATGGAATTGTTAACTTTTGCTCCGGGTTTCAGTAAGTTATTCGACACCCAGGGAGCTTCATCGTCGGGCAGCTTACTGAATCTGTTGAGTCCTCGTATTTGCTTTACCAGGGTGGTTATCATGATTTATTAGTTTGTCCTTGATGATTCATTGACTAGGAAGAGATTCACCACGAGGACCGAACGACTAACTGAATGTTGTGAACCACTGCAGAAGATCAGGGTGAGGTTAGGCGCCTGTAAAACCGGTTTAAGCCTCCCAGTCATTTTATATTACTCATCGTTCCAAGGCGATAGTTCTGTTGTGTTTCCATTTGTTTTGTGTTACGGAGTCGAATTTTGTAGTGTTTGAGCCTTATGTATGTTTTCGTATTTTTATTTAAGTTCGGGTAACTGAGTGACCGTCTTTTGGAAAATAACTGCTCACTTGGCTTTCGATATATTGTCTAAGTACCTAATTGTCGGTTTAGTTTTTCCCTCCTCGGTTTTTGGAGTAGGAGTTTCTTACTGATTGCGTTTTTCCTCATCATTGCTTTCTTGTACCTTTTTTGAAAAGGGTGTCAAATGTCATTCTTCGCCTTTAGAACCCGTCTTTGAACAACATACAGATAAAAGAGGGAGAGAATATGTGTCTTGAGTACTACCTTCAAGACTGGTGTACTAAAAACATTACATACACCTACAGCAATTATTGTAAGGAGAATGTAAAATGATAAAATTTTAATGCGACTTTAAACATTTGACCCCCACATGGTTTATTGCAGAGTTTTATAAGATATGCGATACATACGGGATCTTCGTACCTGAAAAATATGAGCCGCATAACGAGAAAATCGGATTTTTGCATATGCGAAATCGCTGTGCAGTAACTGCAGCCTTTGTTTTCGCTACTCGTTAAGTACAATTCCTCTATTAATTGTAGCCAAAATTTCAAGCATCTAGCTTGCCATTGTGTCGCTCCCGGTCGGAAACCCCGAAAACCAGTTTTCTCACGTCGAGGCTCATATGTCTTTCAAATTATATCATTACTTGTGATTTTTATGACAAAAAAAATGATACACCCTTTCGTTTCTTATTTTGTCGGGTACAATTACACGATTGCATTTACATTGTCTCAAAGACATGTTCTTTAGTGAAACATTGCATATCTTTCAAATTTTTGGGTAGATCAGCTGGCTAACCTGCGCTCCGATACGCTTCGTGACCTCGCTCCACTCCCGGTATGGAGAGGTCTAACGGAATACCGATGGAAATATTCCGTTTAAATCTGGGGTCGATACTTTGCTCTAGAAAAATTGCGATTGACCAGGTGGGGTTCAAATGTAAAAGTGGCATAAAATGTACAGTTTGAATTCTCTAAACAATGATTAATGCTTGTGTTTGGACACTTTTGAAAACCATTGTATGTACTCAGACACTTATTCTTACCATATTGTATCTGCATTTTGTTCGAATCGGCGTTCTACCCTCTGACACCTGTTTGAAAATCGACTGTTTACAGCGAATAAACCCTATAAACCGTGAAACATTTTAAGCATAATTTTAATTACTTTAACGGTCATGACCGATCAAATTTGAGTTTCTAAAGACAAACAGCATCGGCCTCAACTTCAAAAGCTTCTAAAATAACGCAAAGAATAAATTGTAATCCCAGCTTAACGGCCTAGGGGATTTAAGGCTTGATTTCGGCCTCATGCGTTGGTAAAAAAAAATGAATTTTGAAATTTTTGAGTAGAAAAATATTTAATAGCAGGTATATGTCCTTGCTTATAAAGTCTGGCACAACTACCACTTGCAAATTACACATGTTGGCATGGCAACGCTCCGAAAAGCATAGAAATACCACTTTTTTGCAATTTTTGGTCTAATTTTCACAATTTTACACCATTTTCTACTACCGGCCCTCGCGATGAACAATTCCTTATTATGAAATAATTATGAAGTATCATCCAGATATATTGTATGCAAAGTATCATTTTGGTGGTCATGTGGACCGGCACATAAAATTAAAAATGTGTTCAGAAATGGTCAAAAGAAGGCCAAAAAGTGCAAAATGGGCTCTATCATTGGTTTTGTAGGATAAATGAAGTACTTGTTCTGGTTTTAAAAAGATGGGACATATGGCTGTTTTTGGAATAGTTTTCTCACCTAAATTCCAAAATTCATTTTTCAGCAAAATATGAGACAAAAAAGGACATAAACGCCCTAGGCCTTTCAAACGAGTACATTTTTCGAATCTTATATTTATGGTACCTTTGAATGATCACGTCCAAACATGTTCGCTGGTTGAAAGATGACTTTATGTTATAAATTTGTAAAGAACAGATATTTGAAAATATGAATTTTAGCAAGATTATATGAGGTCTTAGATAAAAAAAGTAAGAAAGTTGGTTGTGTCCCAGTCATACAGGGTGTATTGTTTTCTGCCTTTGTTAAGTCACGGCATGCATACGCATGTACCGACCAGCCAATAAGTTTTAGTTTGGATATTGGATTATCTTACCACGTGTGTTCATGAACTGAAATGAAAAGATGATTCAATCCCAATATTGTCTTATTTTAGCCCTCAAACTTCTATGAACCGCCCCGTATAGCATGTTAAAAATAACATGATATAATTTTCTTGTCTAATGCAATAGTCAATTGTAAGCAGTGGTTTCTTGGATGAAAATTTATTCTCAATGACTGAGGGGGGGGGGGTGGGGGGCAGGGGTGTTGTTACAAATGACTAGTGCATAATCAACAGCCTTCAAGAAAAAAAATACAGGATGAATTGGTGTTCTCCAACTTTGTTATTATAAATGAATATGATGCATAGGTATCAAATTCCATAAGCTGCTTTTACACAAATCAGGCGCGACCCTCTACAGGTAGCCTGGCTCCAGGCCTTGAGTTTTAGCAAAGGTGAATAATTCTTACTTGACTCTTACTTGACCCCTTTTCTGATAATATAATCTCCCCTACTAGTCAGAAACTCAAGTGGGATAAGAATATTTAATGAATATTGAATTCAGTGAATGTTGATGAATATACCCGTACGAAATTGTCCAACAGGAACACAGCAGAGTATTACCACAGGAAAATGAGACCAGATTCCTGGCAGGAATCCCTTTGACTATTTGATTTTTCTTATAAAGATTACGACAGGAGTCAGTGTGGACTCCCTGTGGAATCTGGCACGAAATATTTAAATTAGCAGGAATCCTGCCAGGAATCTGAACCAGATTCCAGGCAGGAATCTTGCCAGGAATATGAACCAGAAATTTTGGCAGGAATCCTGCCAGGAATTTAGAGCAGATTCCTGGCAGGAATCCTGTTAGGAATATGGAGCCAATTCCTGTTATATGTCTGCATAGAAATGACCTCTTTGGAAACACATGCATATGAAAGTTTTTTGAACAAAGAAAATGTAAGGGGCTAGTGTATCATATATATCCATAGATGCAGCCATTATATTTTGTTTCAATGCTTGTATCAATGAGTAGTAATGATAAATGGCATTCTTAGAAACTTCCTTAAATAGACTGATTAAAATTGTAGATGATCAGAGGTGGGTGGGGAATATTTTGAAAACAAAAAGCATAACGAATTTAGTTAATGCTTACAAAGATCAATGCATGAATAAAATGGAAGAAAAACATACCTTATTTATTTATACCTCATTTATTTTCACCAAAATTTGATAGAAAACATAGTGTCAATATCAAACAAATTGAATAATGACTATCTTGTTTAAAAAAAGCCCAACCTCATGGTTTCCTGTGTGTTGCAAAGTTTTACCTCCAAATTGTTTACACATTTATCAAAGACAGATTTAGGTCGGCAGTATTTTTGTCAAGCAGGAATCCTACCAGGAATTTTGTCCATTTTCCAAGTGGAAAAGAGAAAAATTCCACGTGGAAAATGCAAGCATGTCACTGTCCTGTTAGGAATCAGGCTGAAAATCAGATTCCACACTGACTCCTGTCTTTGTCCAACTGGACTACCAGTGGAATCCTGTTGAATTTTTCGTACGGGTTGTAACAGGGATAAGGGTTACTGTTGGGCCAGTCAGAAATTTTTGCCACTCAGTACTTTTTTTTCTTTTAATATAGGTAAAAAAACAAAACAAAACAAAAAAAAAAAAAACAGTAACGACTGGAGCCAGTCTACTCTACTTTCTTTCTTTCTTTCTTTATATCCGTATGAACTCCCTGTTGAGGGACACCAAGACAAAGTCTTGTAGAATGTAGGTGGTGTATTTGCTTCTAATCTTCTTGAGCGCATATATACATTAAAAGTTCATAATAGGTTTGTTGTTCGAGGCGAAGGGAATTATTTACACCTATTCTATACATATATCTACACTTGGAAGTCTTTTCAAATACCACACTCACAATGCCAGTTTATTAAGCCTTACTAGGTGGAGCCTGTGGCATAAGTTTGTTGACACTCTTTGAAGTTTAACATAGTTTTCACTGTCTCTAAGTTCAGGATAACTGGAGCAGTCCAGAATAAGCTTAACTAACTGTTTTCTATTTGAGAATTTGTTCTTCCACTGTTCTTCTCCAATAATGTCAATGACAATGGATTTAATATCAGGGTAAAACTGTTTTCTAGGAACTAACAATAATTCCGGTGATTAGTAGGACCTAGCCGCACACATTGGAGGAAACAAGTAAGCCAATTGTAACCAAAATTGCGGGAGATTGAATAAATGTTTTCTGACGAATATTCACTATATTTAATCATTTATGGGTTTGTATTTCCTTTCCAAGATCATTATCAGTGTTCATGAATCTTGCAAAGCCTTTATATGCGTCTAATAAGGCGAATTTGCCAAATAAAAATTACTGTAAACCACTAACAAGTTTTAGCTTTTCTGAAAAGCTTGCTATCTTTCAACATCATGGTCATCATAATCCAGATAAAGGGTTCAAATCCAGATTACGAATTTAAATGCAATTCCAGTGTCAATGAGTGGATGTGCACTTTATACACAAATTTTGTTAAGTGCTGCTTACCAGATGCCAGGCAAAGGTGAAAGGACAATTGCTAAATCTCCATTACGAAAACTTGCTGATTGACCCGGTCGGCAAGCTACTCTTTTGTTGGAAAAAATCAATATTGGTTATTGGAACTGCACCTTTCCCGCCTCTTCGCTCATTTGGTCAAGGGTATAACTCGGTCAATATCGCTGTGATTTAATCATTTTTAGATGCTTATAAAATCATAATTTGTCCGAATAATAACAGGGTTCATACCTTGAGTTTAATAAATAATGAAGATCTCAAAAATAAGATAACCCTGATCCCGATTGTCCCCGAAAAAATGAAAAGGCAAAAAAGTTTTGGTCATTTGTCAAGTCCCTTAAGAAAGACACGTCTGGGATCAATACTCTTAGAGAAAATGGTATCTTGAAGACTGACACTTTGGATAAGGCTAATATTTGTAATAGGCAGTTTCAGTCAGCCTTCACTCGCGAATCAGATGATGAAATCCCCTCCAAAGGCACAAGTGCTTTCACCGCTATGGGTGAAATTACAGTTGACCCCAATGGGGTCATTAAACTGTTGAATAATTTGAATATACATAAGGCGCCTGGGCCAGATGGCCTGAGTGCTAGGGTGTTGAAGGAATGTAGTTCTGAAATTGCTCCTGTACTGACCTATATCTTCAATGAGTCGCTTGCTCAGGGTGCTGTACCAGACGATTGGCGACAGGCAAATGTAGCCCCGGTATTTAAGAAAGGTGAGAAATACGATGCAGCTAATTATCGACCGGTGTCGCTTACTTGTATCTGTTGCAAAACTCTAGAGCATATAATAGTCAGCAACATAAACAAACACTTGGCTCTTGAAAACATTCTTGCTGACTGTCAGCATGGGTTCCGAAGTCAAAGGTCTTGCGAAACCCAGTTAGTTCAGTTTTATCATGATTTGGTTAGTAATCTGGACCGAGCAGTGGGTCGTGGCCACAGGCAGACGGATGTGATTGTCATGGATTTCGCTAAGGCCTTTGACAAGGTCCCACATAAAAGGTTATTATACAAACTTGACTTCTACGGGATTAGAGGATCTACACATAAGTGGATCGACTCGTGGCTCTCTGAGCGCTGTCAAAAAGTGGTATTAGATGGCCGTGCCTCAGACCCAGTCCCGGTTCTTTCTGGTGTCCCACAAGGATCGGTCTTAGGACCGGTCCTATTTCTTATTTTCATTAATGATCTTCCTGACAACATCAGGTCATCTGTTCGGCTATTTGCTGATGATTGTGTTTTATACAGAAATGTCAAGTCACCATTGGATTGTCAAATTTTACAAGATGACCTGAATATCTTGGCCAAATGGGAAATGGATTGGCAAATGTCATTCAATGAGGGTGACGCGGCTACATCCAAGCAGGCATATAGATTTCAATTACACACTGCATCAGCAAACATTAGAACAGGTTCAGTCCGCTAAATACCTCAGTTTAACTATCACAGATGATCTTGATTGGGGTCAACACATTTCTGAAATTACATGCAAGGCAACTAAGACTTTGGGTTTTCTTCGGTGCAATTTGGCACTGGCACCTAGGCATACTAAGGAAGTTGCATACAAAACATTGGTTCGGCCTCAACTTGAGTATGCAGCTCCTATTTGGCATCCCTATCATGAAACTCAGATTGAGAAGGTGCAGAGGACTGCTGCCCGGTGGACCTGCAGGCGATGGAGGAACACCAGTAGCGTCGGTGAAATGCTAGACGAACTTGAGTGGCCATCCCTGGAGTCTCGCAGGGAGCGGTCCTCCTTAACCTTCTTCTACAAGATACACTCTGGTACAGTGTCTCTTGATAAAGACAAATACCTGACCCCGGCACCCAATCTAAGGCATACTCGGGCATCACATGAATCACAATACACAAGACCATTTGCCTATAGTGATGCCCTGAAAAATTCCTTTTTCCCCTGAACTATTCCGGTTTGGAATAGTCTCCCTTCTTCAGTGGTCCTATCTAAGACCATTGAGGAATTTAAGGCTTCTATTTAAATCATTAGCCCAGAGGCATGCGTTTTAGTATGCCTCTCATCTATATCTTGTAAATAGTTTTAATGGTCCACCCCAAATGTTTTATTTTCCCCTGACTAAATTCTAAATTTAGCCACCCACCCCACACCTGAGGTGATGATCAGAAATTGATCGACTCAGTATCAGAAGATAGATAAAAAACATGCAAAGCTTTTATTAATATTTTTATTTTGTTTTCACAATTTCTGACTTTAATTCAGTAAGGTAACAGGGATAAACACCGAGGAATTCACCTCGTAGGAATGAATTATGACGTCACGCCGATCGTATCAATGCAATATACAGAGATTTTTTGAGCTTTAAAATTTGAAAATTGATATTTTTCTTATTTTTGCTCCAAACATAGATTGTGGGTACACGTTTTAGAACCGCCTAGGCGAGGCGGTGCTAATGAGTACCCACAATCTATGTTTTGGAGCAAAAATAAGAAAAGTAGGTATACCCCTGCAAACCCCAGTTTTGCTATATAAAAATGGGGTATAAGGGGGTATATATTACACGGACATGTTTTCTTGATGTCGGACACAAAATAACCCGGATATGGCACTTAACTTAAGCAAATGTCAATTTATTTTGTCTCTGCTTGATTTTAAGTATCTGAAAATGCATTAGGATTGTCTAAAATTGGTTTAAGGGACAACTAAGACTCCAACAAGCTGTTTTATCATGTTTGGTCACAATTTATAGATTACTGTAAAGAAAATGGAGACTTTTGTCCTTCAGTTTTATTAAAATCTGTTGATTTTTGATCAAAAAAGCTGAAACACAACTTTCTAGACGATTTGTGCATATGATGTTGATTTCTCCAGAAAGAAAATGATAGTCTTAAAGTTAATATATTAACAGATTAAGCTATAGCTTTATGGAAAAAAAAATTTTTTGGATGTTTGCTCATGTAAGTGAATTATCAGCTTTTAAACTTTATCAATTACAGCTTTGACAACCTAGCTGAGACAACATATTTGCAATAAATACCATACATCCGAAGTTACCTATCCGTAAGAGTTTTGAAAGTGTTTCATCTCAACTCTCTTACCTTCTGAACCAGCCTTTCATCTGTCGCTGCCGTAATAGTACACCCTTCTTGTTTATTTTGCTGACCTACTTTTGTTTTCTGCAGTTCCAGTTCAGCAGGGGCTACCGGGCTTCTATGAAGCATGTAGATTTGTACAGCATCTTTGTGGAAAAACAATGCAGAGCAACTCAAAATAGTCATTTTCAAGATGGAAGTAGATCAATTTTACTTCAGCATGCAAAGTTTCACAAATATAGCTCCATTTTGTCGTCAGACGAGTCAAAAGATCGACGAGTCAGAATTCTAAGTAGCACATGAAAGGTAAATCAGTAGGAAATGCCACAGGTTTTATGCGAAGGCTCGATAATTATTGTTCTATATTTTTCAGTTTTGATTGTTGAAGAGGGTAAAATAAATCGACTACAAGACGATGGCTGCCAACATTATGCAGAGCTTTGGTAAAGTAGATCAGGCTGTAAACTCTATCACGACAGTACAGGAATATATACAGGTCGGCATTGAGATCACCAATGAAGTGGCTATGGACTGTATTGAGAATATTGATAGAGGTACCGTCGACTTTGTTTGAAATTGTGAATGTGTTATGTAATAGGATTTGTGTGACATGGCTTGAAACAATATTTAATTTATCTGTTCGTTGTTTTTTTTTTATCCTATACATGTATAATGTTTTACCCTGTTCCATTTTGTGTTAACCCAATTTTGTTTTGCCCTATCAGGTGAAGCCGAGAGCCAGGTAGCAGAGTTTCAGAGGGTGATGCTGGATTTTGTCAAAATGGAACAGGACCTACAGCAATTCCAACAGGCTGTAGAATATGTCAAATCACAGGTAATGCTATACTTAGTCATTGGTAACCACAGCCCCTGGGGACTGTTGAAAAGTCGAAACTCGACTTAGGACTAAGTTCACTGAGCAGGGGCACGGTTGATTTGAAATGACTGTGCCTAAGGCTTATAGCCACATCCAAAACTGTTTTAATTTGGAAAATCACTTTTGTCCTTTCATCTTTGTCAAATCCGTAGCAAAAGCCTGAAAAATATATATTATGACGACATTTAAATCTTCTTATGTACAACATGATAAGATGAAAACTAATTATACCCCCGGCATTTATGCCGACGGGTATATAGTTTTCGCTTTTCCGTTCGTATGTTCGTTCGTTCGTTAGTTCATTTCTTCGTTCGTAATTCCGGAACGTTCGTAGAATTTATGTCAAAGTTTCGGTTAAAGTTTCTCTAGAGGTGTATATCTCATGAACCAATGGTCAGAAACTATTCATATTTGGACCATAGGTACCCTATAGGGTTTGCTTTCATATTCAGTGTCACCAAATCCTGGTTACCGTCCCCAGGGGTGGGGCTAGAGGTCAAAATCTAGGACACATTTTTATATGATATATAGCATGATAAACTTTCTGTAAGTCTGTTTTCTTGACATCCACTAAGTCTTGCCAAAACGCATTCATACTTAGACCATAGGTACCATGTAAGATTCAGACTCTAGGGTCTATGTGCGGGGGGTGGGGCTAGAGGTCAAAATCTAGAACTTCTTTAATAATTGTATTTTCTGTACTTTTTTTTACTATCATGTTAAGAAATCATTCATACTTGCCCCATAGGTACTCTATAAGGTTTGCCTTGTTTCTAATGACATTAGACACTAGGGTACATGCTGGGGGTGGGGCTAGAGGTCAAAATCTAGGACATTTTAATTTTTTTTTTTTTTTTTTTCTTTTTTAAGAATGACTTCTAATTTCATTTCAATCTAGGACTGAGGACCTGACCCAAAATGTCCGCGCTTATGTCCTAGATTGGGTATACACGTCAGCTCTGTATACCACTCTAAAATAGATACAGTTCAACCTCATTATAATGCGCCTCACTATAGTGCAGTTTTCAATATAACACGGCCATGTCATGGCTCCCAAACTGATTATTTTGCTATATGTCTACAGTAAGTAACCTCATTATAACACGGTTTCAGTTATAACATGGTCTGTTTCTATGGACCCCAAAGATAGCGTTATAATGAGGTTGACCTGTATGTCATTCTAAAACTACACTTACCCATGTTTGTATGTAAAGTACTTTACACTGCTTATTTCTAAAATGTACTTGATGAGGATGCTGTCTTTCGTTGGTGATGTGAGGTTCAATGTCAGGGGTGAGCATGTACCGGGTTGTTTAGGTAGGGGGTAGGGAAGGGGACTTGGTGGTTTCTAAAATGTACTTGATAAGGGTACTGTTTTTCGTTGGTGATGTGAGGTTCAATGTCAGGGGTGAGCATGTGCCGGGTTGTTTAGGTAGGGGGTAGGGAAGGGGGCTTGGTGGCTATCAGCCGGGGGTATACGTGCCTCTCAAGGCACTTTTTCTAGTTAACAAAGTCAGTAACTGCACGGCTGATCAGCGCCTTTGTTTTCGCTACACGGAAAGTACATTTCCTCTTCTTCTAAAATTCGAAATCAAGCTTCTAGCCTGCTTCTGTGGCTGTACAGGTTGGTTTGTGTCAGACCTGGTCTGAAACCCCGAAGACCGGTTTTCTCGTGTCACGACTCATTTTTAAAAGGACAACTATAATGTATTCTAGGCTGGGAACACAGAAGGTCAGAACTTAGAGAAGGTGTTAGATGAGAGATTGGCTGAGTTACAGAAAGACAATGATGAGAGAGCTCTACTCAACCATACCAAAGTCAGGGAGTTGACACAGAAAATGCATGAAACCTTGAACCCAGGTAAAGTATTATGTGATGAAAATGATAAGTTGTGGTTAAATCTATTCATTTAGAAGAATTCCTTACAGTAAATGTCATGAAAAACACTTCCAGTTTTGATAGGTCTGTCAATTCACCATGAAATTGATTTCTGTCTTAATAAAGGGTGAAGCAGAGACACTGCCTTCAACTTTACAGAGAAATAGTTTCTGCAAATATGCAAAATACCCATCTTGCTTGATAATATCAAGTTGATATGCAAAGGAAAAAAAAGTATCAGAGGAAAGTTGCAAGACGATGCAATTCAACAAGAATTTTCCAGCATTTGTTAACCCCCATTGATCAACTTTCGATAAAATATTTTGTGATGAAATTGATAAATTGCACTGTTCAATGTAAAAACCTGAATTTGGAAAAACAAAGACGAAGAAAAGCTTTATGGTATCAGCATATCTTAAGATGAGCCGTACATACCTCCTCTTCTTAAATCCGAAATTCCATATAGGTTTAAGCAATCCTCTGTCTTTGAACATACCAATTTGTATCGGACCTTGTTGGAAACTCCCAAAACCCTTTTTCTCTTACAGACGAGCCATATGCCCAGCCCCAGGCGTCCTGTTCTGTTGATGAGGATGTAGAAATGACCCAACAATCTGTCAACACTAAATGTCCATACACGGGTAAAGAGATGGTTATACCTATGAGGAATAAGATCTGTGGTCACAACTACGAGAAAGAGGGTATACTACAGTATATCAAACAGAGGAAGAAAAAGGCTAGGTAGGGACATTTATCAGTAGATAAGGTGCTAAAAATTGCATATTGCAGTTTATCAGAATAATAATATCATAATAATAATAATAGAAATTGTCTTTATTTAATGTCTCTACAGTTTGTTAACAATTGACATGTAAGCTCTATAGAGCTTTTTATTTGGACTAAAAAAACATATACGGTATTCATTCTAATTAGCGCACAGTGCACTTAACTTTTCAAAATAATTTAAAGTTAAGGCAACAAAAGTTTCGATCAAATAAGCGCACACTAAGAACAAAAACAACCCATAAACTGCTGATATAGCAATGTCAAAAACACCAATGTTGATTCCATTTAAGTGTTCCAAGCATTGCAAAATAGTGTTTGATCATCTTAGGTTAACTTTTAATGAGGCTAATACGGTATTAATGTGTAAAATTTGTTTAAAATACCAATATGCTAGTCGACCAGTGTGCGCTTATGTACATGATTATCGGACACGACCAGAGTGTGCGCTTATTGGAGCATGTGCCGTAATTAGAACGAATATGGTACATAAATACACATTGAGCTGTAAAATGTGACTTGCTGAAGGCCACAACAGATGATGCTTCTCATGGGGACGGAATCAGAGACCCCTCTGCCCACAGTTACATGTGCTACCGAATATGCTATGCTCCACAGTGTATCAAAGAAAAGAAGTGGCTGATCAACAGTTTTAATGACATTTGAGCCACCTCGTGGGACAACCAACAATGTGGTTTCTGAACAGGTCTGACATAAACCGACCTGTACAGTCACAGAAAAGAGCTAGAATCTTAAAATTTCGGAGTTAAGTAGAAGAGGAACTATACTATCCGAGTAGCGAAAACAAAGGCGCTGATCAGCTTCGCGGTTACCGCGAAGCTGATCTGCGCCTTTGTTTTCGCCAATGCAGATTGTTGGTTTTCCCATGTGGCGGCTCATTTAGTTATTGTTTAACAGTGCCATCAAATTCACTGATGCACCCAACTGTTGGCCTGGATTAGCAAAGCAAAGCAACTTATTAATGAGCTTTCGCATGAGAAAACCAACAATTTGGGTTCCTGACCAGGTCCGACACAAACAAGCCTGTACAGCTACAGAAGGTGGTTAGAAGCTTGAAATTTTGAATTTAGAAAGAAGAGGGATTGTACTATCCATATAGCGAAAACAAAGGCGCTGATCAGCTGTGCATTTACTGCACAGCTGATCTGCGCCTTTGTTTTCGCATATGCAGATTGTTGGTTGTCTTTTGCAGTGGCTCTAATATTATATCAATACATGTATGTATGGGACAGTCTGTATAAATGCCCCGGCCAAACATTTCAGTCCCAACTTAACTTAAAAAATATTTATTTGGATGTTTTAAAAAACATATGAGCCGCCGCATGGGAAAACCAACAATCTTCATAGGCAAAAACAAAGACGCAGATCAGCTTCGCAGTAACTACGAAGCTGACCAGCGCCTTTGTTTTTGCCACACAAATAGTACAATTCCTCTCCTTTCGAAATCCAAAATTTTCAACCTCTAGCCATCTTCTGTGACTGTACAGCCCAGTTTGTGTCGGACCAGGTTGTAACCCAAATTGTTGGTTTTCTCAGGCACATGTTCATATGATAATACACATATCACACATTTGTGCTATGGTTTTGGTGTCGATATTAATCTTTGTTTTCATAATTGACTTCTGCAGGTGTCCATTGGGAGGTTGTTCCAATGAGAAACCAATAGAGTTGACAGACCTGGAGGAAAATAGAGAACTGAGACGTTATATTGAGAGGAAAAACAGACAGGCTGTTGTATTGAAGAAAGAGAGATAGTACCACAAAACATGGAACTTCGTTTTATGGGTTAATCTGTGATGAAACTGTTGACGTTGGAAGTGCCAAAAAGAATAGTTTATTGTAGGAAGATATGTCTTACAGGATTTGTATTATCAGTTCTATAATCTGATTTTACAGCAGTGTTTGCAAGAAAAATAACTCAGTCAATGGAACTCATACAGAGATCTTCAAGATCGCTGTTTCCGGTGATATTGTTGTTGTATCGTTAATTGTCGTAGATACCGGCACTGACAATGTCTTATCTTTTTAAACATTGCATAAGGCTTCTACCATTTAAATGTTTGCCATTATTGGTACTGTAGATCCGGAAATATTCGCGAGAACTTAATTTTCGCTAATATTCGCGAATTGGTTGCCTCGCGAATTTAAAGTTCTCACTAATAAAGAGTCACAATAAACTTTATAGAATACATGGACACTCACTCGCGAATTCAAGACCTCGCTAATAATTCGGAAATAGAAAATTCGCGAAATAAAAGCCACGCGAAAATTTCCAAATTTACAGTATCTAAACCGACAGTGAATCAAAATGAATTTATAAATCTACAAAATTTTATGCTTACTTTTTGTACAGGGTCTATTGCCTTTGTATAGGGTCACGAAAAGAATTGAACAATTTCAAAGATTGCTGAATTCTGCTATCTTAATTGCGCCATTTTCTGCAGCATTCCGCTAAACACTATCTTAGCAAGATAGTATATTTTACGAATTTCCCTGACTTAACTTTGATTGCTTCATGCCAAGTTTCATTTAAATAAGATTTATGGTTTTTGAGAAAACCAGAGGACCAATGGTCCTCTAAATGCTCACCTGAGATCTGCTGCATATACTAATAAACATGTTTGAATATTATGGTATTTAACCCCAGTGCAGGGGCAGTTCAAGCTCTTGGGCCATTTTCTTTTTTCAGAATTATCAATATTCTGTCCATTTGCCAATTTCCTGCTGGCCTTTCCCTCCAAATGACATTTTACCAGTTTTCTGCATTCAAATGCATGGGCAATCCATGTTGACCTTGCCATAAACTGGGTCAAGGTCATCACAGGGTCATAATTAATATACTTTAGCCATGCTTCAAGCCAAGATGCATTGAAATCAGTCTATTGGTTCAGAGAAGAAGATTTTTGAAGGGATTTTACCATATATGGGCATGGCGGCCATCCTGGTCATGTGACCTAGATTATTATACACTTTGGTTCCCACATCCTATAGATGCTTCACATAAAATTTGGCTTGAATTGGCCAAGTGGTTTCAGAGGAGATGTTTGAATATTATGGTATAAATATACATGTATATTGCCCCGGGGTGGGGGCATATGGGCCCTTGGGTCCAATTTTTTTTTCAGAATCATTAATATTCAGTCCTACTACCCATTTCCTGCAAGATTTTCACATCAAATGACTTTTTAAAAGTTTTCACCATTCAAATGCTTTGGCGACCTATGTCGACCTTGTCATAAAATAGGTCAAGGTCACCACAGGGTCATGATTTATATATACATTGTAGTACTTTAGCCATCCATTCCTTATGCCAAGTTTCTTTGAAATAGGTCCACTGGTTCCGGAGAAGATTTTTGAAGGATTTTTTAGCTCACCTGAGCCGAAGGCTCACAAGGTGAGCTTATAGGATGGCCATGATCCGGCGTCCGTCCGTCGGTCGTCCGTCCGTCGTCCACAATTTCAAAGATCTTCTTCTCTGAAACCGCTTGGCTGATCTAGTTGAAATTTTATGTGGAGCCTCCTTGGGTAGTGACATTTCAAGTTTGATCGCGAAATCCAGGTCACATGACCAAGATGGCCGCCACGCCCATATATGGTAAAAACCCTTCAAAAATCTTCTTCTCCAGAACTGGTGAGCCGATTTCCACGAAACTTGGTATGTAGCATCGGGGACTTCAGCCCATGGTAGTTTGATAAAATGATGACCCTTGGATGACCTTGACCTATTTTACGGCAAGGTCAAATTTGGAAACATAGGCTTTTACATGGGAAAAAGTGAAAACTATGGATTTTTTGAAAACTATTGCAGCCTGAGGCCTGAAAAGTGGTAGATGCAAACAACTAATGGAGTAGATGAAGGTATATGATTAATATAGGTCAAGGTCATCTCTTGACCTTGGCCAGTCTGTTGTCCATACACACTTTTCAAAGATCTTCTTCTCTGAAACTGCTTGACCAATCAAAGTGAAATTTTATGTGGAGCATCCATGGGTATGGGAGACGAAAGTTTGATCGCGAAATCCAGGTCACATGACCAAGATGGCCGCCACGCCCATATATGGTAAAAACCACTCAAAAATCTTCTCCAGAACCTGTGGACCGATTTCCACGAAACTTGGTATGTAGCATCGAGGACCTCAGCCCATCATAGTTTGATAAAATGATGACCTTGACATATTTTATGGCAAGGTCAAATTTGGAAACATAGGCTTTTACATAGGAAAAAGTGAAAACTATGGATTTTTTGAAAACTATTGCAGCCTGAGGCCTGAAAAGTTGTAGATGCATACAACTAATGGAGTAGATGAAGGTATGTGATTAATATAGGTCAAGGTCATCTCTTGACCTTGGCCAGTCTGTTGTCCATACACACTTTTCAAAGATCTTCTTCTCTGAAACTGCATGACCAATCAAAGTGAAATTTTATGTGAAGCATCCATGGGAAGGGGAGACGAAAGTTTGATCGCGAAATCCAGGTCACATGACCAAGATGGCCGCCACGCCCATATATGGTAAAAACCACTCAAAAATCTTCTTCAGAACCGGCTGGCTGATTTCCACGAAACTTGGTATGTAGCATTAAGGACCTCAGCTTATCATAGTTTGATAAAATGATGACCCTTGGATGACCTTGACCTATTTTACGGCAAGGTCAAATTTGGAAACATAGGCTTTTACATAGGAAAAAGTGAAAACTATGGATTTTTTGAAAACTATTGCAGCCTGATGCCTGAAAAGTGGTAGATGCAAACAACTAATGGAGTAGATGAAGGTGTGTGATTAATATAGGTCAAGGTCATCTCTTGACCTTGGCCAGTCTGTTGTCCATACACAGTTTTCAAAGATCTTCTTCTCTGAAACTGCTTGGCCAATCAAAGTGAAATTTTATGTGGAGCATCCATGGGAAGGGGAGACGAAAGTTTGATCGCGAAATCCAGGTCACATGACCAAGATGGCCGCCACGCCCATATATGGTAAAAACCACTCAAAAATCTTCTCCAGAACCGGCTGGCTGATTTCCACGAAACTTGGTATGTAGCATTAAGGACCTCAGCTTATCATAGTTTGATAAAATGATGACCCTTGGATGACCTTGACCTATTATACGGCAAGGTCAAATTTGGAAACATAGGCTTTTACATAGGAAAAATTGAAAACTATGGATTTTTTGAAAACTATTGCAGCCTGAGGCCTGAAAAGTGGTAGATGCAAACAACTAATGGAGTAGATGAAGGTGTGTGATTAATATAGGTCAAGGTCATCTCTTGACCTTGGCCAGTCTGTTGTCCATACACAGTTTTCAAAGATCTTCTTCTCTGAAACTGCTTGACCAATCAAAGTGAAATTTTATGTGGAGCATCCATGGGTATGGGAGACGAAAGTTTGATCGCGAAATCCAGGTCACATGACCAAGATGGCCGCCACGCCCATATATGGTAAAAACCACTCAAAAATCTTCTCCAGAACCTGTGGACCGATTTCCACGAAACTTGGTATGTAGCATCGAGGACCTCAGCCCATCATAGTTTGATAAAATGATGACCTTGACATATTTTATGGCAAGGTCAAATTTGGAAACATAGGCTTTTACATAGGAAAAAGTGAAAACTATGGATTTTTTGAAAACTATTGCAGCCTGAGGCCTGAAAAGTTGTAGATGCATACAACTAATGGAGTAGATGAAGGTATGTGATTAATATAGGTCAAGGTCATCTCTTGACCTTGGCCAGTCTGTTGTCCATACACACTTTTCAAAGATCTTCTTCTCTGAAACTGCATGACCAATCAAAGTGAAATTTTATGTGAAGCATCCATGGGAAGGGGAGACGAAAGTTTGATCGCGAAATCCAGGTCACATGACCAAGATGGCCGCCACGCCCATATATGGTAAAAACCACTCAAAAATCTTCTTCAGAACCGGCTGGCTGATTTCCACGAAACTTGGTATGTAGCATTAAGGACCTCAGCTTATCATAGTTTGATAAAATGATGACCCTTGGATGACCTTGACCTATTTTACGGCAAGGTCAAATTTGGAAACATAGGCTTTTACATAGGAAAAAGTGAAAACTATGGATTTTTTGAAAACTATTGCAGCCTGATGCCTGAAAAGTGGTAGATGCAAACAACTAATGGAGTAGATGAAGGTGTGTGATTAATATAGGTCAAGGTCATCTCTTGACCTTGGCCAGTCTGTTGTCCATACACAGTTTTCAAAGATCTTCTTCTCTGAAACTGCTTGGCCAATCAAAGTGAAATTTTATGTGGAGCATCCATGGGAAGGGGAGACGAAAGTTTGATCGCGAAATCCAGGTCACATGACCAAGATGGCCGCCACGCCCATATATGGTAAAAACCACTCAAAAATCTTCTCCAGAACCGGCTGGCTGATTTCCACGAAACTTGGTATGTAGCATTAAGGACCTCAGCTTATCATAGTTTGATAAAATGATGACCCTTGGATGACCTTGACCTATTATACGGCAAGGTCAAATTTGGAAACATAGGCTTTTACATAGGAAAAATTGAAAACTATGGATTTTTTGAAAACTATTGCAGCCTGAGGCCTGAAAAGTGGTAGATGCAAACAACTAATGGAGTAGATGAAGGTGTGTGATTAATATAGGTCAAGGTCATCTCTTGACCTTGGCCAGTCTGTTGTCCATACACAGTTTTCAAAGATCTTCTTCTCTGAAACTGCTTGGCCAATCAAAGTGAAATTTTATGTGGAGCATCCATGGATAGGGGAGACGAAAGTTTGATCGTGAAATCCAGGTCACATGACCAAGATGGCCGCCACGCTCATATATGGTTAAAACCACTCAAAAATCTTCTTCTCCAGAACCGGAGGGCCGATTTCCACGAAACTTTGTATGTAGCATCGGGGACCTCAGCCCATCATAGTTTGATCAAATGATGACCCTTGGATGACCTTGACCTATTTTACGGCAAGGTCAAATTTGGAAACATAGGCTTTTACATAGGAAAAAGTGAAAACTATGGATTTTTTGAAAACTATTGCAGCCTGAGGCCTGAAAAGTGGTAGATGCAAACAACTAATGGAGTAGATGAAGGTATGTGATTAATATAGGTCAAGGTCATCTCTTGACCTTGGCCAGTCTGTTGTCCATACTCACTTTTCAAAGATCTTCTTCTATGAAACTGCTTGGCAAATCAAAGTGAAATTTTATGTGCAGCATCCATGGGTAGGGGAGACGAAAGTTTGATTGCAAAATCCAGGTCACATGACCAAGATGGCCGCCACGCCCATATATGGTAAAAACCTTTCAACCAGAGGACCATTGGTCCTGAGAACGCTCACCTGAAGCCTGATCCTGCAGTATTAAGTCATCATGAAATGACCTTGACCTTGAATACTCACACACCTTTATTGAATTCATAAGTTGTCTGCATCTGCAAAGTTTCAGGTCTCAGGCTGCAATAGTTTCCAAACCCAGTGATTTATGAGAAAACCACAATTTTAATTTTGATATTTAAATGACCTTGGGTCAAGGTCAAGAAATGACCTTGGCCTTCATTAATTACTTACCTTCATTGACTCCATTGGTTGTCTGCATCTAGCAACTTCCAGGTCTCAGACTGCAACAGTTTCCAAAATATCCATTGTTTCCGCCTTTTCCCATGTAAAAGCCTATGTTTCCAAAATTGACCTTGCCGTAAAATAGGTCAAGGTCATCCTATGGTCATCATTTGATCAAACTAGGATGGGCTGGAGTCCCAAATGCTACATACCAAGTTTCGCGAAAATTGGCCTGCCGGTTCTGGAGAAGAAAATTTTTGAGTGGTTTTTACCATATATGGGCGTGGCGGCCATCTTGGTAATGTGACCTGGATTTCGTGATCAAACTTTCGTCTCCCCTATCCATGGATGCTCCACATAAAATTTCACTTTGATTGGCCCAGCAGTTTCAGAGAAGATCTTTGAAAAGTGTGTATGGACAACAGACTGGTCAAGGTCAAGAGATGACCTTGACCTACATTAATCACATACCTTCATCTACTCCATTAGTTGTTTGCATCTACCACTTTTCAGGCATCAGGCTGCAATAGTTTTCAAAAAATCCATAGTTTTCACTTTTTCCCATGTAAAAGCCTATGTTTCCAAATTTGACCTTGCCGTAAATTAGGTCAAGGTCATCCAAGGGTCATCATTTTATCAAACTATGATGGGCTGAAGTTCCCAATGCTACATACCAAGTTTCGTGGAAATCGGCCAACCGGTTCTGGAGAAGAATATTTTTGAGTGCTTTTTACCATATATGGGCGTGGCAGCCATCTTGGTCATGTGGCCTGGATTTCGCATTTAAACTTTTGTCTCCCCTACCCATGGATGCTCCACATAAAATTTCACTTTGATTGGCCCAGCAGTTTCAGAGAAGAAGATCTTTGAAAAGTGTGTATGGACGACAGACTGGCCAAGGTCAAGAGATGACCTTGACCTACATTAATCACATACCTTCATCTACTCCATTAGTTGTTTGCATCTACCACTTTTCAGGCATCAGGCTGCAATAGTTTTCAAAAAATCCATAGTTTTCACTTTTTCCCATGTTAAAGCCTATGTTTCCAAAATTGATCTTGCCATAAATTAGGTCAAGGTCATCCTAGGGTCATAATTTTATCAAACTATGATGGGCTGGAGTCCCAAATGCTACATACCAAGTTTCATGAAAATCGGCCTGCCGGTTCTGGAGAAGAAGATTTTTGAGTGGTTTTTACCATATATGGGCGTGGCAGCCATCTTGGTCATGTGACCTGGATTTCGCAATCAAACTTTCGTCTCCTCTACCCATGGATGCTCCACATAAAATTTCACTTCGATTGGCCCAGCAGTTTCAGAGAAGAAGATCTTTGAAAAGTGTGAATGGACGACAGACTGGCCAAGGTCAAGAGATGACCTTGACCTACATTAATCACATACCTTCATCTACTCCATTAGTTGTTTGCATCTACCACTTTTCAGGCCTCAGGCTGCAATAGTTTTCAAAAAATCCATAGTTTTCACTTTTTCCCATGTAAAAGCCTATGTTTCCAAATTTGACCTTGCCGTAAAATAGGTCAAGGTCATCCAAGGGTCATCATTTTATCAAACTATGATGGGCTGAAGTCCCTGATGCTACATACCAAGTTTCGTGGAAATCGGCCCACCGGTTCTGGAGAAGAAGATTTTTGAAGGGTTTTTACCATATATGGGCGTGGCGGCCATCTTGGTCATGTGACCTGGATTTCGCGATCAAACTTGAAATGCTCCTTCCCAAGGAGGCTCCACATAAAATTTCAACTAGATCGGCCACGCGGTTTCAGAGAAGAAGATCTTTGAAATTGTGGACGACGACGGACGGACGCCGGATCATGGCCATCCTATAAGCTCACCTTGTGAGCCTTCGGCTCAGGTGAGCTAAAAATCTTCTTCTCCAGGACAGGCAGGCCAATTTTCATGAAACTTGGTATGTAGCATTTGGGACTCCAGCCCATCATAGTTTGTTGAAATGATGACCCTATGATGACCTTGACCTATTTTACGGCAAGGTCAATTTTGGAAACATAGGCCTCCACATGGGAAAAGGCGAAAAAACAAACTGTTGCAGCCTGAGACCTGAAAGTTGCTAGATGCAGACAACTAATGGAGTCAATGAAGGTAAGTAATTAATGAAGGCCAAGGTCAAGACAAGGTCATTTAAATATCAAAATTAAAATTATGGTTTTCTCAGAAATCACTGGGTTTGGAAACTATTGCAGCCTGAGACCTGAAACTTTGCAGATGCAGACAACTTATGAAGTCAATAAAGGTGTGTGAGTATTCAAGGTCAAGGTCATTTCATTATGACTTAATACTCCAAGATCAGGCTTCAGGTGAGCGTTCTCAGGACCAATGGTCCTCTGGACCAATGGTCCTCTGGTACCATAAATGGGCATGGCGGCCATCTTGGTCATGTGACCTGGATTATTTATATACACATTGATTCCCCCATGCTATAGATGCTTCCCATAAAATGTGGCTTTGATTGGCCAAGTGGTTTCAGAGAAGATGTTTGAATATTATGGTAATATACATGTACAATGCCACCGGTAGGGGGCGGTCCAATTTTTTTTTTAAGAATCATTCATATTTGGTCCTACTGCCCATTTCCTGGAAGACTTTCACTTTGAATGACATTTTAAAAGTTTTCCTCATTCAAATGCATTGGCGACCTATGTTGACCTTGCCGGAAAATAGGTCAAGGTCATCACAGGGTCATGATTTATATACACATTGTGGACCTTGAGTCATTAATGCTACATGCCAAGTTTCAAGATCCAAGGCCTTTGGGTTCTGGAGAAGATTTTTGAAGGGTTATTACCATATATGGGCATAGTGGCCATCTTGGTCACGTGACCTGGATTTCTTATATACACATTGGTTCCCCCTTCCTATAGATGCTTCATATAAAATTTGGCTTTGGTTGGCCAAGCGGTTTCAGAAAAGAAGATCTTTGAAAATGGTGGACCACGACGGACGGACGCCAGGTGCCTACCTATCCTATAAGCTTACCTGTGAGCCTTCAGCTCAGGTGAGCTAAAAATTATATGGTTTTACCATGGCATATAATATTGATGTAATTGACATGGCAGTCATCCTGGTCATATGACGACCATTTACAGCAGTGTCCATTATACCTTCCAATAATGCATCCATTTGAAATTTGGTTATAATTGGATAAGGATTTGGTGATATACATCATACAGATTTACAGGAGCTTGGTGGTAGAGCATCCCTATTTGGGACAGTATGTTGTATCCTGGAGCAAGACACACTAATTCCCCAAAGTACTGATTAAAACGCAGGAAGTGATTGCTGTGTTCCAACATGACTGAAAAAATAATGACAGGGATGTTAAACCTCATTGCAAACAAATAAATCATATTATAGCCCTCCATTAGCAAACACTCCTTAGAGGTTGTTTTTGCTTTTTATTTCATAAGCTATTTTAAGATAAAAGTAATGTGTGGTTTTGTATTCAACAAATGTGGAAAAATTGGAGCAACATTGAAAATTGCAAAAGCTTACAAGAGCCAGGAATATCCTGATTAACAAAGCAAGTTTACTTTTCTTATAGGTAGAAGTTTGAGACTCAAATAAACAAATAACCTTTGTCAAATTGAGTTGTTTTACACAAATATTGTTCACTTTATTATCACCATAATTATATGACTGCAACCATCCCAATAGATTTATGATTTTATAAAAATGTGAAAAGGTATAATCTAGGGAAAGGTTATATGCTGAAAGTTGTTTTACTAGCATCTAGTATAAAACTTATTGCTGTATACCAACATGATTTTCTGGCTTAAATGTTAAAAATTAGTCTATAATGCCATTTTGTAAACTTATGATGCAAGTTTTATTTTACCACCTCTTGCTGTGTTCATAATAAATTATAAGAGCCCCAGCACAAGAAAACCTGTCTTTGGATTTCCAACTAGGGCCAACTCGAACTGGTCTGTGTAGTTACAGAAATGGGCAAGAAGTTTGAAATTTCGGATTTAAGAAGAGGGGTTGTACTATCTGAGAAGCGAAAATAAAAGCACTGATCAGCTTGTGCATATGCAAAAATCTGATTTTCTCATGACGTGGCTCATATTAACCAAGACATTGTTGAAACACCTCATCGGAAAAATAAGCACATATTTAATGCAGTTCAAATGATAACCATACTGTAGAACTGATCATTTTGAGATAAAATCACTATTATCTTTTTAGCTCACCTGAGCCGAAGGCTCACAAGTTGAGCTTATAGTATATTAGTCGAGCCGGCGTCCGTGCGTCTGTGCGTCCGTTCACACTTTGAATCTTGAATATCTCTTAAGACAACAAGGCCAATCGCAATCAAATTTTATCTGAAGCATCATTGAGGAGGGGAAAGGTTGCATTAGGTTTTGGGCCAGGTCGGATCAGAACTCTGGTTTCCATGGCAACAGATAGCTCCCATTGAGTTATAATGGGGAAAATGTTGTGGCCACTCTAGCAACTTCATTTTTGATTGGATCTTCTTCATTCTTGCAGGTAACAAGGTCAACCATAACATCTCGGATGAGTTCGAATTTGGCCAGGTTCAACCTCAGATTGCGGAGTTAGCTGCCCTTGAGCATCTGGAAAAATCCCCATAGACTTGTAATGGGAAAAATGTTGTGGCCACTCTGGCGCCTTTATTTTTCATTGGATCTTCTTCATTCTTGCAGGTAACAAGGACAACCATAATATCTCGGATGGGTTCGAATTTCAGCAAGATCCGACCTCTGACTGTGGAGTTAGCTGCCCTTGAGTGTTTGAAAAATTATTTTGTGTTGTGGCATAGTGCCTTTAATTTTGATCGGATCTTCTTCATACTTGGAAGTAACAAGGATAGCCATAACATCTCGGATGAGTTCGAATTTCAGCCAGATTCAACCCTTGACTGCAGTTATCTGCCCTTGAGTGTTTGAAAAATCTATATTTTGTGTTGTGGCCACTCTAGCATCTTTGTTTTTCAGTGGATCTTCTTCATTCTTGCAGGTAACAAGGATAACTACAATATCTCGGATGAGTTCAAATTTCGACCAGATCCAACCTCTGACCGCGGAGTTATCTGCCCCTTGAGTATTTGAAAAATCAATATTTTGTGTTGTGGCCACTCTAGCGCTTTCAATTTTGATTGGATCTTCTTCATCCTTGGAAGTTACAAGGATAGCCATAACATCTCGGATGAGTTTGAATTTCAGTCAGATCCGACTCTTGACTGCAGAGTTACCTGCCCTTGACTGTGGGAAAAATCAATATTTAGTGTTGTGGCCACTCTAGCGCCTTCATTTTTATTCAGGTCTTCTTTATTCTTGGAAGTAACAAGGACATCCATAACATCTTGGATGAGTTTTAATTTCGACAGGATCCGACCTCTGACTGCGGAGTTATCTGCCCTTGAGTGTTTGAAAAATCTATATTTTGTGTTGTGGCCACTCTAGCATCTTTGTTTTTCAGTGGATCTTCTTAGTTCTTGCAGGTAACAAGGATAACTACAATATCTCGGATGAGTTCGAATTTCGACCAGATCCGACCTCTGACTGCGGAGTTAGCTGCCCTTTAGTGTTTGAAAAATCAACATTTTGTGTTGTGGCCACTCTAGTATCTTTGTTTTTCAGTGGATCTTCTTCATTCTTGCAGGTATCAAGAATAACTACAATATCTCGGATGAGTTCGAATTTCAGCCAGATCTGACCTCTGACTGCGGATGCGAAGTTAGCTGCCCTTTAGTGTTTGAAAAATCAATATTTTGTATTGTGGCCAGTCTAGCGCCTTCAATTTTGAACGGATATTCTTCATAACATCTTGGATGAGTTCGAATTTGAGCCAGATTCGACCCTGGACTGCGGAGTTAGCTGCGCCCTTGAATGTTTGAAAAATTAATTTTTAGTGTTGTTGCCACTCCAGCATCTTCAATTTTGATCAGATTTTCAAAAAAAAAAAAACAAAAAAAAACACAAAAAAAAAAAAAAAAACAACACTTTGTCCATTGACTGTACTTGTTGACTCTCAGGTGAGCTATCGTTGCCCTTGGGCTACTTGTTTAATTGGAATATGTAGCTTGTTGTGCCAAAATGTTGACATTCAACTTTCCAAGTGAGAATCTTGAGACATATTTCTACCATAAAATTGGTAGAATTCAAACTCTAGTGCTGATTCGTGCATTACGAAAACTTGCCCATGCAATAAACAGAGATTGTTTTAGCCTTAAGAATTGAAAATTTTCAGCTGAAAAATTTTGATATTTTTATTAATTTTGCTCAAAACATAGATTGTGGGTACTCGTTAGAACCGCCTCCAGTTCTACCCACAATCTATGTTTTAGAGCAAAAATAAGAAAAAAAGGTAAACCCCTGCATACCCCAGTTTTGCTATATAAAATTGGGGTTCAAGGGGGTATACAATACACGGACATGTTTTCGTGATGTGCCCGATTGGTGGAAAACCTTGTGGATGAGTCAATCACATTTTCCCATAGTGAATCTGATAGTATTTACTTGTATATGTATATTTTACAATAAATCCTGGTGCTTATATTTGTTTTGGAGTTATTTGTCCATCCCTGCATTGGAAGATTGTTCTTGAGAATTTAGATTGCACTTTTGTATATGTATCAAAGTACAAATCAGAAACATTTTAAATCTGAAAAGCCTCTAGCCATCCTGTGTAACTGCATAGCCTGGCCCAGAGATTATAAAACCTTCTTCATGCTCAGCTGAGAACAAAATTTATCCTGCTCATAAATGTTAAAATGCCAACAAATGTTTGTTGCCAACATGTGTTGGCATTTTAACATTTATGAGCAGGATAAATTACTGGCTTTGGTGGTCTAAATCAACAATTTCAATTAATTTGGGCTGTATCAGTATTTATGAAGAATTGAAATTTCATGCTCAGCTATGTTGAGCATAAAAAAGTTTATAACCTCGGGACCTGGTTTGTATAGGAACTATCCAACACCTCAACATCATCTCACCGCTGTGTCTGGTGTAGGTTCTAGCCCTGCACTGGCCACGTGAGACAAGCCAAGTTCTTGCAGCTGTGCCAGGTGTTTTTTCTCAGGGGATCATCTTTTTTTGCCCCACTTATTGATTTGCCTGTCTCATATGAGCTGAAACAATCTTGAATGGGACGTAAAATTGAATTAAAAAAAAAAAAAAAAAAAAGTTTTACCTCGGACTCAGTGTAGATCAAGTGTCTTTTGTTACCAGTTGTGAATTGTTCTTTGTTTATGCGCTCAACTGAATATTTGTATTTTGAGATATCAAATAACCTGTTTACTGTGTGGTGCGAAACACTGCCTTAGGTTTTAATGAAGTCAGAAATGAGCCTGTTCATTTTGATGGGCTTTCCTATTTATGCACTAACATTTACTGTTTTTGATAAGCCTGACCAGGCATGCAGCCGATCTGTACCCATGTTGTTTGCATGTTAAATAGCAGGATTTTAATTAAGCTTGTAAACAAAAATAGTTAAGCTTTGTCTTAAGAAAACTAAATTTTGATTAGTGACAATACGCAACTTTAACTCATTTCACTGGTTTTTCAGTTAGTTGTTTTATGGCAGTAAATAGATAATGGAAACATAATAATATGAATGTTTTAGATCATGTCAAGGGTATTTAACCCTAACTGGATTGCCTACACCCATGCTCTTCACTTAGTACAGGAACAAATTTTCTATTGACAAAGCCAATTTAATTAAAATTTGTGACTGCCATATATTGTAATCTTAATATGTTTTAGCATGTAAACAGTGGTATTTAAAGACAATAAATTAGCTGGATTTTGATTTAACATTCAAGACGACGGATAAGAAAAACAACGTGCATCGGAGAAAACAAAGGTGCAGATCAGCTCTTCAGCTCCTTTGTTTTCGCCACACAGATAGTACAATTCCTCTCCCACTTACATCCAAATTTTCAAGCCTCTAGCTCTTCTCTGTGACTGAACAGGCCACTTTGTGTCAGAACCCCAAATTGTTTTTCTCGTGGGTAGTCTCATTTATAATGAGACGACTCTTTTTTGATCTGTGAATAACTCCTATCTACATCTGCTTTAGAGTGCTATAATTTCTATAAGGGGATTGTTGCAAAATAAAGATTGCAACATAGATTCATGCTAATGACAAAATGAATTCAGAAACTTATGATCTTGAAGAGACAGACTCTGATGTTTCCAGTGATTATTCTGATGGTGTATCCGATGAGTCAATAGACTCTGATGCTATACATATCTGGGCAAGAGAGAAACTGAAGATCGCCAAAGAAAGAGCTGACAGGCATGCAAAGGATGAGATAAAACAAGCAAATGACGCCAAATCGGATTGCAGGTTAGATTACATTATAGAAGGTTCAGGCTTGGAGTATAAAAGCAGTGACGATGACCAAAATATGGCAAAACATATACCAGGCGTGGAGTATGAAAGCAGTGACAATGACCAAAATATGGCCAAATATATAACAGGCCTGGAGTATGAAAGCAGTGATGATGACCAAAATATGGCCAAATATATAACAGGCCTGGAGTATGAAAGCAGTGATGATGACCAAAATATGGCAAAACATATAACAGGCTTGGATTATGAAAGTAATAAAGAACAAAATACTGCAGATAATAATGACACTTGGGATGATGCAAGTAAACTTATCTTGGGTAACTGTCAAATAGCTGATGATGGAAAAAGCAATAAAGTTACAAATCCTAAAGAAGTCCATAGAGATCTGGATCAAAGTAAGAAACAGCCAAAGCAGGAGTCAGAAAGACTACTATGTCAGTACTGTAAACAAGACTACAGGACTTCTGACGCTATAACATACTGTATGGATTGTGGGTTGTACATGTGTGCCTCCTGTAGACAGTTTCATCAGAGATTTGTGGCAACCAGGGGCCACTCAGTGGCTGTACAGCAAGAGCTGATTCCAACAGAATTTCAGGAGTATAAACCAACTGTCGAGGAGTATAAACCAACTACTGATGAGTATTTACCAACTGCTGAGGAGTATAAACACACCGCAAATGATAAGAGAAAAGAAAGTAAGTTGTTTGCCAAATCTCGGGGGTTGGGGGGGAGGTGTAACATAACCCAAGATATAAGAAAACCTGTAGTTAGGCTTTGTGATCAAGGCTAACACAAACATTTTTGAAACCACAGAAGACGGCTTCAGGCTTGCCAATAGTTGACATTCCGGTACACTAATTTTTGGCACCGCTATTGCTATGGTGTCGTTCAAATGGGAAGCTGTGTACTGTATTCTTTTTATGCCCCCAACTTCGGAAGAAGTTGAGGGGGCATATTGGTTTGGGTCTGTCCGTCCAGTGCAGTCTGTGAAGTGCGTGAGTAACGCTTAGCACTCGGTCAGGAACCGTTAGAGCTAGGATCTTGAAATTTGGTATGTAGTTTGTATATGAAAATTAAGAGGACCCGTATTTTTTCTTTCAGGTAAATTCAAGGGGCTAGTGGCCCATTCTGTGATAGTTATTTCCCTTTTTAATTCTTGATAAAGTGAATAGATAGTGGGTACTATGTGTGCGCAACTCCTCCTACAGATTAATACCGATTCTCTTGAAACTTTACAGACATTGTGACCATACATTGAAGATATGCATGTGGTTTGGATATAATCCTCAGATTAATTTTTTGTCACTTTTTTTGCAATTCAAACTTAGGCATTTTTCGGGCATTTTGACGATGAAAGTGAATGGACAGTGGGTACCTTGTGTGCGCAACTTCTCCTACAGTTTCATGCCAATTGCTTTAAAACTTTACATGTGTTATGGGCATGGTCTGAAGATATGCATGTGGTTTGGATATGATCCTCAGATTATTTTTTGTCATATTTTTCACAATTTGAACTTTGAGTCATTTTTTTTTGCATTTTAGTGAATGGATAGAGGGTACTTTCTGTGCGCAACTCCTCCTACAGTTTAATGCTGATACTTTTGAAACTTAACAGACATAATGACCATGCTTTGAAGAAATAATTATTTTTTGTCATATTTTTCACAATTTGAACTTGGTCATTTTTGGGGGCATTTTAATGAATGGATAGAGGGTACCTTGTGTGCGCAACTCCTCCTACAGTTTAATACTGATACTTTTGAAACGTTACAGACATAATGACCATGCTTTGAAGATATACATGTCGTTTGGATATAATCCTCCGATTAATTTTTGTCACTTTTCCCACAATTTGAACTTAGCCATTTTTTGGGCATTTTGACAATGAAAGTGAATGGACAGTGGGTACCTTGTGTGCGCAACTCCTCCTACAGTTTAATACAGATACTTTTGAAACTTTACAGACATTGTGACCATACTTTGAAGATATGCATGTGGTTGGGATATACTCCTCAGATTAATTTTTGTCACTTTTTGTGCAACTTGAACTTAGTCATTTTCGAACATTTTCACATCTTGAAAGTGAGTTACCAGTTGGGGGCATAGTGTTTTATAAACACATTTTCTAGTTTTTTAAATTGTTAAACGGCCACAATCTAATAACAAACAACCAAAGACACAAAGTGTCCCATCATTTAACCATTTCTAGTAGCAGAGTTCTCTTCTACAACTTTCAGAAACCTTAGAGGATAGATCACTTAACCCAGGACTAAACACAACACTGGTCGACAGCGGGCGATACTCCCGCCCACTAACCCCACTAACAAATGCCCTGTGTGGTCCCTGCCAGTATGATGGGGTGGGGGAACCTGCAACCCATTTCTGCCAGACCTGTGGGATATACATGTGTATGACCTGCTACAAGTTTCACCAGAAACTGAGGAAATCCTATGAGCAACATTCCATCATACATCAGTGGGATTGCGAGGACTTTGACACTTTTGTTCCTTACATGGAGGTAGAAAAAGGTAATGAGCCTCGACGCGAGAAAACCGGTCTTCGGGGTTTCCGACCAGGTCCGACACAAACCGGCCTGTACAAGCTCAGAAAAGAGCTAGAAGCTTGAAATTTCGGATTTAAGTAGAAGAGGAATTGTACTATCCGAGTAGCGAAAACAAAGGCGCTGATCAGCTTCGCGGTTACCGCGAAGCTGATCTGCGCCTTTGTTTTCGCCTAGGCAAAAATCCGGTTTTCTCACGATGCAGCTCTAATGTCAGAGATTAGAGAAATGAGCCGCGTCATGAGAAAACCAACAATGTGGATTTAGAAAGTAGAAGAATTGTACTATACGTGTAGCAAAAGCAAAGACACAGATCAGCTTTGCAGTTACCGCGCGAAGCTGATCTGCGTCTTTGTTTTCGCATATGCAGATTGTTGGTTTTCTCATGATGCAGCTCAGATATTTTCCTTATTATTAACTAAACATCATCAGATGGGCATTAAGTCTTAACAGTGTTTTAAATGAGCAGAAATATGGAAACATATTTGCTCCATTTAACTGCACATGCAGAATAATGCACTAGTCATTTGGAACCACGGCCCCCAACCCCTAAGGGAGGGTGTGGTATAGCTGTGGAAATGAGTGGGGTTTTGCCACGGCAGTGCGAGGGAAATACCCAGGGTTTGCTTTATATAGGCAAAAAGGGCTGTGAACTGTAAAGATAGCAGGCTGTGGGGGAAAAACAGCAGTGGTTTTACCAACGAGCACTCCCCACAGGTTGGGGCTTTTAGCGGGAATTTGCTGGACCAAAAGTCTAAATCCCCGGGTGGGGGACCATGGTTACAAATGACTAGTGCATAAGCAACACAAAAAGGCATAGATTGAAAAATGTGCATGCGTACACACTGCCTGTACAATTTGATCCAATATCTTATTGTTGACAATTTATAATTACATTTCAATACAAAATTTTAACTTTTTTGATAGTTTCCAGTATCAATGAAATGTTAATTGTGTAAAGCTTTGATCAGCACATTTTTAGTGTGTTGCTGTTATATTACAACAGTCAGGGACATAACCTAAACAGGTTATAAAAATAATAACTGAATCAAGTTATTTAAAATTATCTCCCTTTCTTGGTTGTGAGAGTTAACTTTTCTTTGTTTAACTCATTTAAGTTATTTTGCAAAAGTTGCAAGTATTACAAAATAACTTAAATAGGTTATAAAGTAATTTTTTTCATGAACTTTAAACCCCCTGCATAGTACTTTCTAGACGATGCGTAGTAAATTTTACTGGCTGGTCATAAAGTTATGTAACAGATCTTTCATAGAAAATTGTCCACTTGCCCATGAAAATTGTGCTAAGGCTACAATTGGAAGATGAAAAAAGGTGAAAAATGGGTGAATAACTTAAACAAGTTATTTAAGCAAAACTTTAAAAAAATATAGTTATGAGTCAGTTATTATTTTTATAACCTGTTTAGGTTATGTCCCTGACTGTACAATACCTGGTCAGTTTTTCAGTTCAGTTAATTTTTATTTTCTAGATATTGAAGAAGCTGAAGTATACAAGGACCCTTTCTCAAAACCATCTCTACCAAGAATGAGCCATTTTTCACCAGTTCTTGAGCCCAAGGGTAGATTCAGCATTAAAATGACAACAGATCCTTGGGAATGCTCGGTTGCTGGAATAGACTGCTTTATGGATGGTAGGATTGTTTTCACTGATGAGAATAACAGAAATGTCAAACTATTTAGCAGACAATATCAACCTTTGGATGTCCTTGAACTTAATAGTCAACCAACGGATGTTGCCATAGTAACCAATAGCAAGGTAGCTATTTTCTTACCTAAAGAATCAAGTCTGGTATTTGTCAAGGTTCATGGAAACAACTTATCACTAATGAGAACATTAAAAACTGCTTCAAAATATTCGAGGATCGCAAGCCGCTGCGATGAGATATATGCACTCTGTGACCCTGAAGGTCAGGGTCCGTTATGGATGAACATTCTGAATGAAAATGGCAACATTGTGACCTTTGTTCATCTTGACTTTGCACCCAGTGACCTGCCCCTGGTCCCCGGCTTGGCAGTGAGCCCCGCAGGGGGCACAGTTTACATCTCTGACAGAAATGGCAGCATATTTGCATTTGGAATTGATGGAAGACAGATATTCAAACACAGAAACTCCGAAATGTCTGACATTTCTGATCTTGCAGCAGACTCTAGAAGCATTTATGCCTGTAGCAAAAGTCTGGGCGGTATATTTAAACTAAGTTATGATGGACTTGACTGTTGTCAAGTTGTTGAAAAGACTGCAAGAATTGCCTCTCCAAAAACAGTGGCTATCCAAGGGAATCAACTCTTTGTTGGCTTGTGTGATTCTGATAACATTCATATCTATTCATTGCTTGAAATACCATGAAATGGTGAAATATGTGTCAATGACAGTGTATAAGGGACTTTGTAATTTATATGTGGTTTAGACTGAATCAACTTGAAACATTCTATGCAAGTGACATGTATATGGGGTGCCATTTTACTATTTATTCCCTATTTGTAAATGAATTATGGATATCCAGAAATGAATTATGGATATCCATAATTGAATTATGGATATCCTTAAATGAATTATGGACATCCTTAATTGAATTATGGATATCCTAAAATACATTTTTGGATATCCAAAAATCACGATGAATTAGGGATATCCTTAAATCAGCTTATTTAAGGATATCCTTAAATGTATTTTAGGATATCCAAAAATAATCTTGAATTTAGGATATCCATAATTCGATTTTTGGATATCCATAATTCTATTTTAGGATATCCTTAAATGATCTGATTTAAGGATATCCATAAATTGATGTTAGGATATCGATTTTTAAAAATATTTCTTTTCTATAATGATTTCTCCCGTGTAATACGCATGCGCTAACGTAAAAAAAAAAAAGTTGTTTATTCAACCACGCGGGATGCCTCCATTCTCTGACTACCTCCATTCTCTGACTAGGGAGAAATCATTGTATCCCTTAGGCACATACATCATTTTTGTGATTTAAAGATATAGTTAAATGGATTATGGATATCCTAAAATACAGTCCTATTTAGGATATCCATAATTCATTTAATATGGATATCCATAAATCGAACTATGGATAACCAATATCAGCCCGATTTTAGGATATCCTTAAATCGAATTATGGATATCCAAAAATAGGATTGTATTTTAGGATATCCATAATTCGATTTTAGGATATTCAGCTGAATTAAGGATATCAAAAAATGAATTATGGATATCCAAAAATGAATTATGGATATCTAAAAATGAATTTTGGATATCCATAAATAGGGAATAAATAGTAAAACGGCCCCCCATACATGTACAGTTAATAAGCTGAATCACCACAAGACCTTTTTCCACATGCAATAACTTCTCAAACTGCAGATCAATTCTGCTTTCAGAATACAAGAATCTTACATGAGAATCAGGTACAAATAGACTAATCTAGACCCCGAGGACCACATCAGTTTCACAAGGCCCTGCCAAGTGATGTCAAACTGTGATCTGAGAGACAGATATGGCTATCCATACATGTACTTTACACTCAATTATTCTTTTTCTTGCACACCTTTAGGTGGCAAGGTTTGAGTTTAACCTATAAAACTTGCATTTGCATCCACCATTTTGAACCTTTTTGGCATCATTTTGATGTGCATGCTTAACTACAAAGTCATATACTATATACTACATTCAAACACATGACCCGTTTGACCACATGGTTGGACAGAAATTTCTAACCCTGGCCAAAGCCTTGGATTAACAACAATTTGGGTTTCTGACCTGGCCTGTACAGTCACAGAAGCAGGCTAGACTCTTCAAATTTCGGTTAGAAGAGGGATTATACTATCTATGTAGCGAAACAAAGGCACTGATCAGTTGTGCAGTTACTGCAGATTGTTGGTTTTCTAATGCGGAGGCTCATATCAGGAGTGCAAGAATATTAGTTCATAGTTAAATGGTTCGTGTTTAACAAACTTGTTTTGTCTGATGATTGTCGGGAACTTCTTAACTAAACTGGCCAAAATTAGTTAAGCTCCATGTCATTTTTCTCCATAGACATAATGCTAATTTACCTAAGTTTAACTGTTTGTTTCAAAAATTCCAAAAGCGGTCAAAAAGCTTACCAAATTCAAGTTAGACAATAACATCTAAAGTATGATTGCACAAAGTTTCAAGTTGAAATACAGATTGTCTTTCGATCTGTGCTTCATTATCCTAGAGTTTCCAGATTTTTGCCAATTTTACTATAGGAATAATAGGGAGCTTTTCGTGACATCTTCTAAAACCTGTGTCACCCTATAGAAAACTTCATGAAATCAATAAAAATCAAGCCATCATTAAAAGAATAATTCAAGCTTAAGTGCTGAAAATTGCATGCAAAAACGTTTATTCACTCAAAAGTTATGACAAAACAAAATCGGACATTTTTGCATTAAGTCTATGGGAAAAATTCAGATGGGGCTTAACTTATTTTGACCAGTTTACTTTCGAGTACAGATACACACAGACAAAACTCTGATGAGAACATTAGATCATTTGAGCCGCATCGTGAGAAAACGGGATTATTGCCTATGCGAAAACAAAGGCGCAGATCAGCTTCGCAGTAACTGCGAAGCTGATCAGCGCCTTTGTTTTCGCTACTCGGATAGTACAGTCCCTCTTCTTCTTAAATACAAAATTTCAAGCCTCTAGCAATCTTCTGTGCTTGTACAGCCCGGTTTGTGTCGGACCTGGTCGGAAACCCCGAAGACCGGTTTTCTCGCGTCGAGGCTCATTTAATCAGTATTCTTCATTAACAGGGCAACAAGAGTATTTAATGTCCTTTCTATTCCAAGTTCTCTCAACATCAGTTTAAACTTCTCTGGAGCCACATCAAGAACATCTGTGGCTGGTTGTACTGAAAATATAGGAAACACAAAGATACGAGCCGCGACGTGAGAAAACCGGTCTTCTGGGTTTTCGACCAGGTCTGACACAAACTGACCTGTACAGTCACAGGAGAAGGCTAGAAGCTTGAAATTTCGGATCTAAGAAGAAGAGGGATTGTACTATCCGAGTAGCGAAAACAAAGGCGCTGATCAGCTGTGCAGCTACAACTTTTTTGCATAGGCAAAAGTCTGGTTTTCTAACGACGCGACTCATATAGTCTTGTTTTTATTAGCAGTACTCTTTTTTCCTAACGTTTCAAGCTTTCATCAGAGGAAACTTTCAATCCTCAGTCCTGAGCTTGACTGAAAGAATGTAAAGTTAGAAAAAATTGAAAGTTTCCTCACACGAAGGCATGCTGAAACAGTTTCATTTAGAGTCTTTAAACATTGCTAGATGAAAACATTTTATTGCTGCCCTCTGATAATTAATTTTCGGACAGAATTTTGTCCAGTTTGTCAAAAGGCTGGTTTATTCACAAAGTATTTAAATACTTAAATAAATTTTTTCAAGATTGTGGCTTTTCATTTTAATCCAGATTTCTAAATCTCTCATAACATGGAATTTTGGGCATCTGGATTGTATGTGAATAAAAGTTACCTTTCTTTGGCACTTGTATGGTGAGATTAATATCAGGTATGACTCTGTAAATATCTGTTACTGTAAGGTCCCAGTCTATCTCAAAGGTCCTGAAATGAAAGTTTTAAAATGCAAAGATGTGCTATTAAGATTGGTTATCTTTATATGAGCTGCGTCACGAGAAAACCGGACTTCGGGGTTTCTGACCAGGCCTGACAAACTGACCTGTACAGTCACAGGAGATGGCTAGAAGCTTGATATTTTGGATATAAGTGGAAGAGGGATTGTACTATCTGTTCAGCAAAAACAAAGGCGCCGATCAGCTGTGCAGTAACTGCACAGCTGATCTGCACCTTTGGTTTCGCATAGGCAAAAATTCCATTTTCTTATGATGCGGCTCATATGTTTTGCTTTCAATCCACCTAACGTTCAGACACTGTCCATGGGAAGTTGATCAGGAGATGAATCTATTGAATAATACAATCAAAATCTAGCTTTTGTTTGCTCAATCTGGTAGTTAAGGCTTGATGTTTCCGTCAACAATTTTTCAGTCTTGACAGACTGGAGACATAGCTTTCTGAGTACTTTACCTGAAGTTAAAAAAATTAATAATGTTAGAACTAAACCATGAACTCACAACTTTCTTGTAGGATGTTTCAACTGTAAAGTTTTCACATCCGGAGACTTGGAAATCTCTGGATACTCTGATACAAAATGTTGAAAAGTTGTTTCCCTTGCCGACCTCCACCTATTGTAAGAATCTAACAATCTCAGGAAACCTTGGGCATTCTTCTCATCAGCCATTCTGGAGTAATAGTTCAGATGTATGGAATAATTGTGCTGATTTCTTAAAAAGCAACACTGTTGTGGGTGCTCATAAGAATCAGCATATGTGCCTTGTGGGGAATACATTTTACAATAAATTGTGTGTAAA
The DNA here is from genome assembly GCA_964017185.1 of Rugalucina vietnamica. Classification (NCBI taxonomy): domain Eukaryota; kingdom Metazoa; phylum Mollusca; class Bivalvia; order Lucinida; family Lucinidae; genus Rugalucina; species Rugalucina vietnamica. The sequence goes on from OZ024875.1 coordinate 48,752,538, forward strand.
ATGAGCCCACCATATTGTGGGTCCATTGTTATCAATTTTTTATAGTCTGATTTACTGATAAGTGAAAGCAACTTACCAAATGCCTGACACAGACCACTAAATATGCAGCAAATGTCCAAAACAAACAAATGCACATTGTAGATTGTGAATACTTGTTTCAATAATCCTGTGTAAAATAAATACAGATTATTTTTTTATTTCCCTGCATTTAAATGAGATGGAGTGATAGAATGAATCACATCTGAGCCTTTGCATAAAAAAAGAAAATTTGCATATGTGAAAACAAAGACGCAGATCAGCTGTGCAGTTACTGCAAGGTGATCAGCACATTTGTTTTCGCTAATCGGATAGTATATTTTTTCTTCTTCTTAATTCCAAAGTTTCAAGCTTCTAGCCTGCTTCTGTGACTGTACAGGCTGGTGAGTGTCGGACCTGGTCATAAATCCAGATTGTCGGTTTTCTCATACACAGGCTCATTTGGTCTATTAAGTCATTTTCGTTTGCATACTTAGGTGGAAGAAACAGAAGCATACCTCTCTATAACACCTCCAAGATCAGTATATAAGTTCTGTGTGGCCGAGATAGTCAACTGTTGGATCTGACTGGAAACATCACCATCACTGTTCTAAATGAAATGACCAGAGGACCAATGGTCCTGTAAACGCTCACCTGAGATCTGCTGTATATACGAATGTTATAGAAAATAGTCCCAGTATAGGGGCAGATGAAGCCCTTGGGCCATTTTTTTTCTTCAGAATAATCAATATACTGTCCATCCAAGTGTTTCCCTTCAAATGACATTTTAACAGCTTTCCCCATTCAAATACATAGGCAACCCATGTTGACCTTGCCTTGAAATAGGTCAAGGTCATCACAGGGTCATGATTTATACATACATTGTAGTACTTGAGTCATCGATGCTTCATGCCAAGTTTCTTCGAAATTGGTCCACCGGTTCTGGAGAAGAAGATTTTTGAAGGGTTTATCCCATATATGGGCATGGTGGCCATCTTGGTCATGTGACCTTGATTATTTATATACACATTGATTCCCCCATTCTATAAATGCTTGCCGTAAAAAGTCTCCCGTACATCATCCATAGTGCAGATTAAATTTTTATTTAGGTCCTTTGAGATCAATAAAGATATTCAGAGTGTTCAAAACACTCTCGTTTTGAAACATACTTCTAAGCAATGTTTAAATTATTTGACCCGTTTAGGAATTTGTCTTTGATTTAGACTTCTCGTGTAAATTTTTGAAATTGCAGTACAACAGTTTGGCTTTCGTTGCCGGTTTAAAAAGGGCTACTGATGAGGGTTCATTACCCGAAATTGCGCAATATAGTCCATACTATCTCTCTTTGAATGTTTTATTGCTTCCAAAGGATCAAACCTTTATGTTTTATTCACATGAAATTTGGCTTTGATTGGCCAAGCGGTTTCAGAGAAGATGTTTGAATATTATGGTAATATACATGTATAATGACCCGGGGCTGGGGCAAATAAGCCCCTGGGGTCCAATTTTTTTCAAAATCATTTATATTCAGTCCTACTGCCCATTTCCTGCAAGACTTTCACTTTAAATGACATTTTAAAAGTTTTCCCCATTCAAATGCATTGGCGACCTATGTTGACCTTGCTGTAAAATAGGTCAAGGTCATCCAAAGGTCATAATTTATAAACACATTGTAGTACTTCAGTCCCCAATGCTTCATGCCAAGTTTTGTTGAAATCGGTCCATTGGTTCAGGAGAAGAAGAATTTTAAAGGGTTTTTACCATATATGGGCATGGCGGCCATCTTGGTCATGTGACCTGGATTATTTATAAACACATTGATTCCCCCTTCCCATAGATGCTTCCTATAAAATTGGGCTTTGATTGGCCAAGTGGTTTCAGAGAAGATCTTTGAATATTTTTGTAATATACATGTATATTGCCCCGGGGTGGGGGCAGACCAACCCCTGGGGTCCAAATTTTTACCAACCTTCAGTCCATTTGCCCATTTCCTGCAAGATTTGCCTTTCAAATGACATTTTAACAATTTTCCCCATTCAAATGCATTGGCGACCTATGTTGACCTTGCTGTAAAATAGGTCATGGTCATCCAAAGGTCATAATTTATAAACACATTGTAGTACTTCAGTCCCCAATGCTTCATGCCAAGTTTTGTTGAAATCGGTCCATTGGTTCAGGAGAAGAAGAATTTTAAAGGGTTTTTACCATATATGGGCATGGCGGCCATCTTGGTCATGTGACCTGGATTATTTATAAACACATTGATTCCCCCTTCCCATAGATGCTTCCTATAAAATTGGGCTTTGATTGGCCAAGTGGTTTCAGAGAAGAAGATCTTTGAATATTTTTGTAATATACGTGGCTTGTCCCAAAAGTCCCGTTACACATATATTTTATTCTGAACGCATAGCAGGAACCAACAACACTTATTCATGCAGAATAATTGGCCATATTGGAACTTATTTTACTGTTCAAAATGATACTCACTTCCATGACCTCACTGCTACAGTTACCTTAGTTACCATAAGTAGGCATGACCGGAGCAAGTCAAATTGTGCAAAATGTTTCCGTAATTTCTATTTTTCGCAATCTGCTAAATCAACAAAGGTATAATGTGATCATTTAGAAAAATATACCAGCCTAACTTCTATTCTTTGAGCATCATTTAGTGATAATGTTATGAAATTTGAGAACGATTTGATAGTTTGGGAGACAAATAAAGAAGCTTACCTATAAAAATTCAACGACAAAATTACGACGTCTGCAAAAACATACGGAGCAAAAATACAGGGTTGTTATATTAAAACATCTAAAATATGTTCTTTAATGGAAACCAAGCAAATGTTTAGCTTGGTATTAGTTGGTGACTTCAATACTAGAACACAACACCTACTTTTAAAACGATATATCAGCTAACAGTTATATTACTTGACCTCATAAAATATGGACAGTAGTTAACAGTGGGTAGCATTTGGTTAATTATCTTATTTTGCATGGCTGATCTTTGTAGCATTATTTTGACAATTTGCTTGTAAATATTTTAATCAGATTTCCAAATATATGCTACGGTATCGTTTAGCTAAATATAAATCCTATTTTGAAATAGAGTATTTGGTTTGTAGTGTATTTATCCAAACGGCAAAAATAAAGAAAAAATCAAAATTAACGGCAACGTCAATAGACCTGCTCCGCTGAAGTAGGGGAACAAGGGTTCAAACCCCCACTGCATTATAACAAATGCACGTAGATGTACGAAATTTTGCCACCAAAGCCCTTAGATATAGTATTTGGTGATCAGAAGTGTTGTAAGCTCTGGCGTGTTGTTAACGTGACAAAGCAGTAAGTGTAATGGAACTTTTGGGACAACCCTCGTACATGTATATTGCCCTGGGATGGGGGCAGACCAACCCCTGGGGTCCAAATTTTTACCAACCTTCAGTCCATTTGCCCATTTCCTGCAAGATTTGCCTTTCAAATGACATTTTAACAATTTTCCCCATTCAAATGCATAAGGGCCCTATGTTGACCTTGCCGTAAAATAGGTCAATGTCATCCAAAGGTCATAATTTTTAAACACATTGTAGTACTCTAGTCCCCGATGCTTCATGCCAAGTTTCGTTGAAATCCGTCCAGTGGTTCCGGAGAAGAAGAATTTTGAAGGGTTTTTACCATATATGGGCATGGCGGCCATCTTGGTCATGTGACCTGGATTATTTATAAACACATTGGTTCCCCCTTCCTATAGATGCTTCATATAAAATTTGGCTTTGATTGGCCAAGCGGTTTCAGAGAAGATCTTTGAAAATGGTGTGAGACGGACAAACGCCGGATCATGGCCATCCTATAAGCTCACCTAGTGAGCCTAACGGCTAAGGTGAGCTAAATTATAACTACATGAGCCGCACCACAAGAAAACCTGTCTTTGGGTTGCCACCAGGTCCGGACAATTACTGCACAGAACAGCCACGGAAGATTGTCAGAGGCTTCAAATTTCTGAATAACAAAGTAACAGAAACAAAGGCGCTGATGAGTTGCACATTAACATACAGCTGATCTGCAGCTCTAGTGTGAAAAGGTTTTCTCATGATGCAACACAAATTAAGTGGAACATTAAAATTTAAACCTGGAGAATTAAGGTGCCCAAATTGCACTGTCACTTTATTAATATGAGTTTGCAAAAGAATTCTTTCTCAATAAATTTTTAAAATTTTGTGAATTATCAGAATCATAGAAGCCTTGCCCTTGTGGTTAAGGTTAAGCTGATAGCCGTGTAATCGAATTTGAGCCTGTGCATGAGAAAAACAACAATCTGCATAGGCGAAAACAAAGGTGCAAATCAGCTTCGCGGTAACCGCGAAAATGATCAGCGCCTTTGTTTTCGCTACTCGGATAGTACAATTCCTCTTCTACTTAAATCCAAAATTTCAAGCTTCTAGCCTGCTTCTGTGACTGTACAGCCTGGTTTGTGTCGGACCTGGTCTGAAACCCAAATTGTTGGTTTTCTCATGCACAGGCTCATTTGTGTGTGATCCTAGACCTCCAGTCTTTCAGATGAAACTTTAAACCAAGGTGCTGACTTCATAATGATCCTAGCTGTTGTTGGGACGTTAAACCCAACTATAGATGTAAGTTTCCGCAGAAGAATCTCTGAAACATCAGCATACATAGTCCCGAAGACAGTTTTTAGCTTAGTTTTACCATATTTTCCTCCACTTCTAGTTGTAGCTGAAACTCAGTCTCTCCACAGGAACCATCTATAACTTGTCTCTTCACCACTGACAGGTCTAGAAATACCAGAGGACCAATGGTACTGTAAACGCTCACCTGAGATCTACTATATACTTAAATCCATGTCCTTGTGCATAACCATGAGTCAGCTTTGAACAGACAACACACAATTGATCTTCAATCCATTTGCCCATTCTGCAATGTATCCCCATTAAATGGCATTTTACCAATTTTCCCCCATTCAAATGCATAGACGACTTAAGTTGATCTTGCCATAAAATAGTACAAGGTCATGATTTATACAAAACATTGTAAAGCTCCAATTAACTGATGCTTCATGCCAAGTTTCAAATTCATAAGTCTTCTTGCTTTGGAGAAGAAGAGTTAAAGGATTTTGATATTTATAACTCTGGCGGCCATCTTGGTCTTGTGATCTGGATCATTTTTATATAAACATTCATCGTCTCTTTGCAAGAAGGTTATATATGAACTTTGGTCTTGATTAGCCGAGTGATTTCAGAGAAGATCTTTGAATGTAACATAACAGTACATGTATATATGCCTGAAACAGGGGCAGACAAACCTTTGCATTTTTTTTATAAAAATACAAAATTTTCTATCCATTAAATTTTGCATATTCTAAGCAAGTTTAGCCAATTAAATGACATTTAACTAATTTCCCCCATTCAAATGCATAGGCGACCTAAATTGACCTTGCCATAAAATAGGTCAATATCATCCGAGGGTCATGATTTATATAGGCTTAGTTCTATTCCTTAATGCTTCATACCAAGTTTCAAAATCATAGGGCTTCTGGTTCTGAAGAAGATTTTTAAAGGTTTTTTATAGCGCTTGTGGCCATCTTGGTCATGTGACCTCCCGTACGAAAAACTCAACAGGATTCCACTGGTAGTCCAGTTGGACAAAGACAGGAGTCAGTGTGGAATCTGATTTTCAGCCTGATTCCTAACAGGACAGTGAGATGCTTGCATTTTCCACGTGGAATTTTTCTCTTTTCCACTTGGAAAATAAACAAAATTCCTGGTAGGATTCCTGCTTGACAAAAATACTGCCGACCTAAATCTGTCTTTCATAAATGTGTAAACAATTAGGAGGTAAAACTTTGCAACACATAGGAAGCCATGAGGTTGGGCTTTTTAAATAAGATAGTCATTATTCTATTTGTTTGATACTGACACTATGCTTGCTTTCATATTTGGTGAAAATAAATGAGGAACACTTTTTAGGAAAAGTGAGGTATGTTTTTTCTTCCATTCTATTTATGCATTGTTCTTTGTGAGCAAATTAACTATTCTTTAGCTTTTTGTTTTCAAAATATTCCTCACCCACCTCTGATAATGTACAATTTTTAATCAGTCTATATAAGGAAGTTTCTAAGAATTGTCATTGAAAATGACATTTATCATTACTACTCAGTGATACAAGCATTTTTATAACAAAATATAATGGCTGCATCTATGGATATAAGATACACTAGCCCCTTACATTTCCTTTGTTCAAAAACTTTCATATGCATGTGTTTTCAAAGAGGTCATTTCTATGCAGGCATATAACAGGAATTTGCTCCATATTCATAACAGGATTCCTTCCAGGAATCTGCTCTAAATTCCTGGCAGGATTCCTGCCAAAATTTCTGGCTCATATTCCTGGCAGGATTCCTGCCAGTAATCTGGTTCAGATTCCTGGCAGGATTCCTGCTAATTTAAATATTTCGCTTCAGATTCCACAGGGAGTCCACACTGACTCCTGTCATAATCTTTATAAGAAAAATCAAACAGTCAACATGATTCCTGCCAGGAATCTGGTCTCATTTTCCTGTGGTAATACTGCTGTGTTCCTGTTGGACAATTTCGTACAGGCTGGACCATTTACATAAACTCTCCGAAGGATGTTTGGCTTTGATTGGCCCAGGGGTTTCAGAGAGGATGTTTGAACTGTATGAACAAAGACAATAATGAATGCCAGAGCATGCCTATCCTATAAGCTAATCAATGAGCCTTCACCTCAATAATACACTGTGATAATTCAGTAACCAGTCTATGCTAATCAGAACCTTCATTTATGCCATACTCCAGTTTTTAATTAGAAACAAATATAATGGCACATTATATCCAGACAATAAATGGTGGTGGCGGTGTTCCAATCAACACCTAAAGTAATATGGATATGGGGCATTGGCATAAAGACTCATCCCAGGTTTTGAATTTGAGACCCTTTGTTTACAAGGTGTGAGCTTATCACTATGCCACACATTTTCTTCAATACATGGAGTATTAAACAGGAAATGTTGATAATGTGTTGAATGCATTTTATGCATACAAGTTTATCAACTTGCATCAAGATTCAAAAAACCCGGGTATTAAACCATAAAACCCAACCCAGTGGGTTTCAGCGGGTAAACCGGTATACCCACTGGGTAGCGTGTAATGCTTAGTATTAAAAATTTTATGATCTTTATATCTCATGATGGTACTAAAGTTTTAAGCAAGGTATTAAGGTATTTTAGAAATATTATGTGTACAAGTAACAAGACATTTAAATTTTTCTCCTTTGAATAACCTACTTAGTTTTGTATGAAGCAATCGGCTATCTTACCAAGCTGGCAAGATTGCATTAGGGGTGTTTGATGATTAGACAGAAGTATGCAGATGTTTTAACTTCTCATTGAGTTTTTTGTTTGTTTGTTACTAAATGGCTGATCGACATGCACAGAAGAAAGACTTGGTCTGTGATAGGGTTTTATCAACAGACTTATGATAAGAGAATGGTAAAAGATATTTCTACTGCCATAAAAATAATCAGATATAGCTAAGCCACATTTTACTTATAATTCATCATTTAACTACCATGCCAGATGTCATTATAGTTAGACCTACAAGGCAGTCAACTAAGTGACAATTTTAAAACAAACATACCAAACAATTAGTTAACACATAATTTTAGCAGTGCTTTTAAAGTAGATGTAATATGGGATATTGTTATGAAAGTGTTATCAACACTTCCTAGAGCAATAATTAGGTGAAAACACAAACAAAGGATTAAAGCAATTTTCTATTAAATGTGAGAGTCATATGCAACAAGACATGATTGGTGAGATACTTTCACTGCTAGCTTTCACTGAAGTACAGTTCTATATACAGTGGTGTTATGGCTAAAAACCCACTTTTGCACAGTTCGCGCTGATCACTTGTGATTTTTCGCGGCGAAACCACCGCGAAATTTCACAGGCCAAGGGAAAATTTAAACGTTTAATCGGTTAATTTTTTCGCCGCGAAAATCGGATTTTCGCGGTGAAATTCCGCCGTGTTTCGCGGCGAAATTCGTGTTTTAACGTTTACAACAGGTAAGTTAGAAATTCCTATTTCGCCGCGAAACACGGCGAAATACCTGGAAATGTTTACATAAAATTAGTTATTTTTAATTTAATGACCACAATATGATTCATCTGTTCCATGTATAGATCGTTATTTACGTGCACATAATAATATGTACGATTATGCATGTATAGAAATGAAAAACGTGCATAACGCGACTTTTCCATTGGTATTACGTACGTACGTGGTACGATAGCGAAATCACGGATAGACGAAAATATTTATAACGTAATACGCCAGCTCGTTGAATCAAACTTTGTTGTTTGTTTGTTTGAATAAATGCTTTACGTCCTAATCAACAGCAATGGTCATGTCGGGACGCTGCCCCCATTTTATGGGACGTCATGATATCTAATAAGTGTTTGAAATATAACGATCCCTCTAAGCCAATACTACTTATACGTATGGATGGTTTTACTTAAAACCATTTTTCCTGGGCAGGCACAGACCTGAGCGGTAAACCAGTAATCAGATGATCAGTCAATAGCGTATAAGTTTTGCCTGGGGACACAAGCAGCCTATATATTTCTTTAGGTCCCAATGGGCAGGGGCCATCTAACTTTGTGTCTTGCTTTGTAGCACATTGTCCAAAGGGTAATGCTAAATAAACAGTTAGATTCCTTGCTTTCTTTTTTTTTGTAAATTGTCCTCACTTGCTTCACTTTATAGCGTTTAAGGTGTGAACTACGATAACTTAATTTGAGCTCAACCATGTAAAAACGACAAAACAAAAAGGGGCATATTGACATTTGGGCTTGCTGGTTACCACTCTGATCACCCTCTATGAATGCCAGCACAAGACCAATCGCAATCATATCGATTTAAACATTATACTTGCCTTGTAGAAGTACAACTAGCGAAGATCACTTTAACAGTCAACAGTCCAATGGTTACAACACTTTCAGGAAAATAATGTATACCGGTTTTGCTCAAGTACGAAACCCAACGAATATAGGAATCGAACACAGGACATTTTGATTCCGGTCAATTCTTTTAATCCACCACTAGGCTTCTGCGCTCAACTTTGTTCTAATTAATGTAATGCGGCATGCGCTCACATGGTGCGTACACGGCCCTTACTGTAAATATGTGTTCCAAAATAAACTGAAAACTTTATATACTGACGTCAGTACTTTGTTTTAAACACAGTACCCTCCCTAGTGTATTGTGCCTTGTATACAATGAGTTTTGTCATTCGATATGCATGCACGTGTTCCAAGCCATCCGTACATGTGGATTTTGGAAGGAATACAACACGCTGTTCAACTCAAAATGGTTAGCAAAAATCGACAATTTCGACACAATTTTATACATGTACGTTGTTGTATTGCTTGTATTCGACCGAATATCGTATCGACCCGGTGAAGGTCGTATGCGACCAAATGCCGTTTCGACTAAATTGATTTCAAAGAAACGGCATCCACTTGACACAATCGAAAATCATTGATGCTTTTAGCAGTGTCATTAACCACAGGTGATTAAATGTCTAAAACAGAGTTGAAGCCGATTGCTTCATCATGTAGAATCCAAAGACTTGTTTTAATATGTGGGTTGGGATCGCGGTGGCATAGTTGTAGTGCATCAGACTCCGAATCGAGAGGTCCTGAGTTCGATCCGCACTGGCGACGTCATGTTGAGTCCTTGAACAAGGCACATTGACAACCCACAGTACTACTTAATACCCATGAAACGGAAGCTCCGTCCAGACAGGACTAAAATATTGGTGACTGGGACGTTCAGCCTCAATACAAACACAAATCTGTGGGCAATCATACCATGAAAATTGCTTACGCCGCTATGAGCGTTTTTTCTGTTAATTAAGCTAGATAATAGGATCTAATATTATCGGGTAAGTCTGATAAATCTGAAAAAGACGCATGAAAATTAAAACAAAGTCGATAATCAGGGTCTCAGAAACTTCAAAGTAGTTTTAGACACGAATAAAATACGATAATTATACAAAATTTGAAAGAAAACAAAATATTTATACGACTGAAAAGTAATAGATGCATACAAATTATAATGAAATTTAAACAATAAAACTGTTGTGACTGTCGAAACTAAAACGATAATTATACAAGATTGAGACGTAAACAAAATATTGATACAACCTGAAATGAAATAAAAACATCCAATTTAAAATTATATGTAAACAAAAAAAAAAAAAAAAAAAAAAAAAAAAAATGCGACTGTCGTCTTTTTCGCCGCGAAACACCGCGAAACGCCGGTCAATTGATTTTTATGCGTAATGACAGGTATACTTTTTTCGCCGTGTTCCGCCGCGAAATTTCGCCGCGAAATCTGGAATTTCGCGGCGGAATTTCGCGGCGAAATTCCGCGCTGACTTTTATTTTACACACAATTTCGCCGCGAAATTCTACAATTAGCCGTTAACAAATTAGCCGTTAAAACGGCTAATTTGGGTTTTTAGCCATAACACCACTGTAATTATCATTAGCTCCTACAAATATTCAAAATTCATGGTGTCATGGAATTTTAGTGGATATAATATATAGTACACATTAGTAGTAAATGAATGAATTTTGTATATCCTTATGCTTATGTTTTTAAAGAAAAAAGATGTTTTGTCTAACAAATTACCATAAAATACACAAATCTGAACATCAAAATAAGCCCACTAAGTACCAACTTTTCCAAAATAAGGCTTAAAGCCCAACCTGGGTTTACCCGGGTAAAACCCATGGGTAAACCCGGGTAGAGATGGGCACTTTGAACCCTGACTTGCATCAATATTTTGAATTATATATATTATGCATTGATAAGAAGAACAATAGTGACTATATCCCGTCCAATAGATGGAAGACTAGTGAAGGAGGTTCAGGTTGATTGAGGCTGTTCCAGAGTTCTGTTATCTAGGAGACATGCTTTCTGCTGGTGGTGGTTGTGAACTGGCTGCAGTTACGCGTTGCAAATCCGCTTGGGACAAGTTCCGACAGCTACTCCCCCTCCTCACCAACCGCAATCTGCCACTTTTGACCAGAGGTCGAGTGTATTCAACTTGTGTGAGAAGTGTAATGCTGCATGCGGCAGAAACATGGGCCATGACTGTGGCTACACTTAACCGCCTACGGCGCAATGACCGTGCGATGATCCGCTGGATCTGTAATGTCAAGGCGAATGATGAAGTAAGCTCAGACTCCCTTCTCTCAAGGCTTGGACTCCAGGATATAGATGTGGTGCTTCGCTCCAGCAGAATGAGATGGTATGGACACGTAGAGCGCAGCAAAGGCTGGATTGCTCAAGTACGCAAGCTAAACATAGTTGCACAGAAAAGATCTGGCAAGCCAAGGAAATCATGGGATGAAGTGTTGTTAGACGACAGAAAAAAGCTAGGAATGGATACTGCTGATCCTCAGAATCGCTCAGAGTGGAGAGGTCGTCTAAGAAGGAGACTTGTCAAACAAGTCCAACCCTCAGTAGAGGACAACGGACTATAAAACGGATATGATGATGATGATGATCGTCTGGTAAACGAACACCAGGGCACTATGCTGATCTGCGTCTATGGTTTTTGCATATGCAATCAGCTATTTTTCTCATATGGCTTATGTATGCAATGCACCAATAAGGATATCTTCTGACCTGGTTCTTGTAATGATGTGTTTGATGTTCGCCTCCATCTGTGAGTCTCTGGGTCAAACACCAGCTTCTTCTTCTCTTCTGAATATATAAGAAATACCACAACTGTAGTGTACACTTAATACATTTTTTAAAGTGACTTTGCGAAACCTTTTTGAGGGAGAAACAGAAAATATAGAATTTAGAAATGAAGTGTCACAAAACATCCTCTTTACGTTTTTGGTTTGTGATCCAGTCTTGCAACAAACTTACAGACAAGCCAGATGGCTACCTTGTTGGGACAAGAGCTAGTCATTTGCTTTTGTTGTTAAATCTTAGGGGTGGTGTCTCATCATTTCTTTTCTGCCTCGGCTGGGATTTTAAATTGTAACTAGAAAAAGTGCCTTGAGAGGCACGTATACCCCCGGCTGGTAGCTCCCTCCAACGCCCCCACCCCTCAGCCCACCTCCCCCAATCCAGACATGCTCACTGACAGTGACACATTAAACCTCAATTCCTGATGAAAGAGAGCGCCCTCAACAAGTAAATCTTATAAATTTGTATTTGTAAAAAACACTGTCTAAAACCATGGGGAGGGGGGGGGGTGTAGTAGAATGACAGATCTATTTTAGAGCAGTATACAGAGCTGACTTGTATACTCAATCTAGGACTTGATCGCGGATATTGAGGGTCAGGTCCTCTGTCCTAGATGTAAAGTAGAATGTCACTCTTCAATAATATTTAAAAAAAAAAAAAAAAAAAAAAATGTTCTAGATTTTGACCTCTAGCCCCACCCTCAGGGCACGGACCCTATAGTCTAATGTCATTAGGAACAAGGCAAACCTTATAGAGTACCTTTGGTGCAAGTACGAATCATTTCTAAACATGGTGGTAAAGAAAAGTAAAGAAATACATTTTTTTGAAGAAGTTCTAGATTTTGACCTCTAGCCCCACCCCCGCACATGGACCCTAGTGTCTGAACCTTACATGGTACCTATGGTCTAAGTATGAATGCTTTCTGATAAAACTTTGTGGATGTCAATAAAACAGACTTACAGAAAATTTATCATGATATTTATCATATTATAAATAAGTCCTAGATTTTGACCTCTAGCCCCACCCCCTGGAGATGGTACCGAGCATGGAGTATGAAAGCAAACCCTATAGGGTATCTATGAACTAAATAAGAATACAATCCCTATGATTGTTTGTTAAGATATGGACTTATAGAAGAAACATTAAAATTGTAAACAGCATATTTTAAAGGTGACCTAGATTTTGACCTCCAGCCCTACCCCCGGGCATGGGCCCTAGGGTCCGAACTCATGGAAACAAAGCAAACCCTATAGGGTACCTATGGTCCAAATATGAATGGTTTCTGACCATTGGTTCATGAGATATACACCTCTAGAGAAACTTTAACCAAAACTTTGACGTAAATTCCACGAACGTTCCGGAATTACGAACGAAGAAACGAACTAACTAACTAACTAACATACGAACGGAAAAGCGAAAGCTATATACCCGTCGGCATAAATGCCGGGGGTATAACAATACCTGGACATTACATCATGAAAACATGTCAAAGAAAAGTATACCCCTAAACCCAAATTTTATATATAGTAGAACTTGGGTGTACAGGGGTATACCTATTTTTCGAATTTTTGATCCAATGTTTTGAGCAAGAATATCAAATTTGTTCCTATGAAATTATTGTGGCTGAAAAAAATCTCTGTATATTGTATAGGCGTGTTTTCGTAATGATGTGCATTCTGTTGTTGTCTGGTGTAGATGGGTAGAGGTTTACTAGGTAGTGAAAACAAATCAGCGCCGTGTCTACAACAAGTCTAAATCCTATTTATGTGTTATTTTCCATATTTTTATTTCCATGGTTTCTTCATAATTAAAAAGCTGTGTAACATCTTACCATGTCTCAATAGTTCAGATCTTGATTCTGTGATGTTAAGACCTGTGATTTTATCTAACGTCTCTTTCTGCAAAAACAGCATTAAAGTAGTTTATCTTTTTCATGTAAATTTTTGAAATGCTTCATTTATAGAACATGTCTTGACTATAAAATGAGGGGGAAAAAAAGAAAGAAAAACAATGGCTAGTAAGCATGAAAGAAAGAAACAGGTGAGGCTGTTCCATGATAGAGCTGCGACACAAGGAAAGCAGTCTTTTTTTTATCGGGGGTTCCATCCCTGTCGGACATAAACTGGTCTGTAGTAACAGAAGAATGCTAGAAGGTTGAAATTTTGGATATAACTCTGAGAAGAATTGTACTATCAATGTAGCCGAAACAGTGGCACTGATCTGCTGTGCAGTTACTACAGTTTATTTGTTTTGTTTTCACATATGCCAAATTCCAGTTTTCTCATGGTGCGGCTCACGAACTAACCTGATATTGTAGAGATTCCAGCATGGCTGCCATGACATCAGGACCACTACTCTCATCACCACTGTTTCCATGACAACCAGTCAGATGACCTCTGAAATAATCAAACAAATCATCACAGTTTGCCAATTAAACCATCATTAACCATGTTGCACTCATTTCATCATGTTTGACAATGTCAAACACAACCATAATCTGATAATAGAAAGACATTTTCCAAATAGAAAGTAGACTAGAGGACCATTGGTCCTGTAGCTCACCTGAGAGATTATCACAATGTAAGCTCATGAGATTTAAATTAATTGAGAATCGACCAATGAAAGTCTATGCATGGACACTATTGACCCCCGGGGCATGGCCAAATTTGACCCTGGGGCATGACTGGCACAATTTATAATGGGGACTACCAAACATTGCTACATACAAAATATAGAAGCTCTGGGCCTTTTGGTTTCAGAGAAGAAGATTTTTTTAGTTTTTCCCATTGTAAGTCTATGGAGACTATCTAACCCCGGGGCGTGGCCAAATTTGACCCCAGGGGCATGGCTGGCACAATTTATGTAGAGGACCATTAGCCATTGCCAAATACAAAATATCAAAGCTGTGTGCCCTGTGGTTTCAGAGAAGAAGATTTTTGAATTTTTTTCCCATAGCAAGTCTATTGAGACTATCAACCTCTGGGGCCTGGCCAAATTTGACCCCAGGGGCATGAATGGCACAATTTATGTAGAGGACCATTAGCCATTGCTACATACCAAATATCAAAGCTGTGGGCCTAGTGGTTTCAGAGAAGAAGTTTTTTTTTATTTTTGTTTTCTATTGTAGGTCTATGGAGACTATCGACCCCCGGGGCGTGGCCAAATTTGACCCCAGGGGCATGAATGGCACAATTTATGTAGAGGACCATTAGCCATTGCTACATACCAAATATCAAAGCTGTGGGCCTAGTGGTTTCAGAGAAGAAGATTTTTTTAGTTTTTCCAATTGTAAGTCTATGGAGACTATCAACCCCCGGGGCCTGGGCAAATTTGACCCCAGGGGCATGAATGGCACAATTTATGTAGAGGACCATTAGCCATTGCTACATACCAAATATTAAAGCTGTGGGCCTAGTGGTTTCAGAGAAGAAGTTTTTTTTTATTTTTTTTCTATTGTAGGTCTATGGAGACTATCGACCCCGGGGCGTGGCCAAATTTGACCCCGGGGACATGATTGGCACAATTTATGTAGAGGACCATTAGCCATTGCCACATACAAAATATCAAAGCTGTGGGCCCTGTGGTTTCAGAGAAGAAGGTTTTTTAATTTTTTTCCCATAGAAAGTCTATGGAGACTATCAACCCCTGGGGCGTGGCCAAATTTGACCCCAGGGGCATGAATGGCACAATTTATGTAGAGGACCATTAGCCATTGCTACATACCAAATATCAAAGCTGTGTGCCCTGTGGTTTCAGAGAAGAAGATTTTTTTAGTTTTTTTCCTATTGTAGGTCTATGGAGACTATCGACCCCAGGGGCGTGGCCAAATTTGACCCCAGGGGCATGATTGGCACAATTTATGTAGAGGACCATTAGCCATTGCCACATACAAAATATCAAAGCTGTGGGCCCTGTGGTTTCAGAGATGAAGATTTTTTAATTTTTTTCCCATTGTAAGTCTATGGAGACTATCAACCCCGGGGCGTGGCCAAATTTGACCCCAGGGGCATGAATGGCACAATTTATGAAGAGGACCATTAGCCATTGCTACATACCAAATATCAAAGCTGTGGGCCTAGTGGTTTCAGAGAAGAAGATTTTTTTAGTTTTTCCAATTGTAAGTCTATGGAGACTATCTACCCCCGGGGCGTGGCCAAATTTGACCCCAGGGGCATGGCTGGCACAATTTATGTAGAGGACCATTAGCCATTGCCACATACCAAATATCAAAGCTGTGGGCCCTGTGGTTTCAGAGAAGAAGA
Organism: Rugalucina vietnamica; assembly: GCA_964017185.1. NCBI lineage: Eukaryota > Metazoa > Mollusca > Bivalvia > Lucinida > Lucinidae > Rugalucina > Rugalucina vietnamica. The sequence goes on from OZ024875.1 coordinate 48,768,613, forward strand.
TTTTTGAATTTTTTTCCCATAGTAAGTCTATGGAGACTATCAACCCCCGGGGCGTGGCCAAATTTGACCCCAGGGGCATGAATGGCACAATTTATGTAGAGGACCATTAGCCATTGCTACATACCAAATATCAAAGCTGTGGGCCTTGTGGTTTCAGAGAAGAAGATTTTTTTAGTTTTTCCCATTGTAAGTCTATGGGACCTATCTGTTGCCATGGAAACCACAATTTTGATACAATCTGCTCCAAAACCTAATGCCATCAATCCCCCAACCCAATTATGGTTCACATTAAATTTGATCAAGATCCGCCTACTAGCTTCAGAAATATTCTTCTTTGAAATTGTGGACGGACGACGGACGGACGGACGACGGATGGACGACGGACGGACGGACGACGACGGATGCCTGCCTATCCTATAAGCTCACCTGTGAGCCTTCGGCTCAGGTGAGCTAAAAACCAGAGGACCAATGGTCCTGTAAAAGCTCACCTGATCTGGACAGTTTTACTTGCATATAAACATTGAGCCGATAGGGGGCTTTGAAGGTTTTCCAGTAAGTTTATGGAGACTACAGTATATAACTACAGTATATAACTACAGTATATGTATGGTATTTACTGGAAATATGTCTTGGCTATATTGTCAAAGTTGTACTTGAAGAAGTTTATATGCTGATAATTCAATTATTTGAGCAAATATCCAAAACTTTTTTTTTATATAATATATTAACTTTACAACAGTGTCATTTGATTTCTGAACTGTACAAATCACCTAGAAAGTTTTAAAGGAATCAAATTTCACTGTTTCCAGCCTTTTTTGTTAAAAAATCACTAGATTCGGATAAAAATGAATGGGGAAACTCCATTATCATTTATAGTAATTTTGACCGATAAAATTTGGCCAAATGTAATAAAACCTCTTATTATAACCTTAGTTGTCACTTAAACTCATTTTAGATGATCCACATTCATTTTGTGATGCCTAAAATCAAGCAGAGACAGCAAAGGAATTTTTTTTGGTAATTTTGGGAAGGGGCCCTAGGGCCTTTCTGATTTAGTGACGTAAACCCTGAATTTGGGAAATTTTCAAAATATTCACAAAAAATATTGATAATATTTTCAAATGTGACCTTAGTCAGACCTACCTTATTAAAGTATTTCATTTAGAATCATTAAATAATAGCTTAACACTGTTTCAAACAGCAAAGTTTGAATTTGACAATGTATGGAACTGTTTACTAGAGGACCATTGGTCCTGTAGCTCACCTGAGAGATTATCACATTGTAAGCTCATGAGATTTAAATTAATTGAGAATCCAGCAATGAAAGTCTATGCATGGACACTATTGACCCCCGGGGCATGGCCAAATTTGACCCAGGGGCATGACTGGCACGATTTATAATGGGGACTACCAAACATTGCTACATACAAAATATAGAAGCTCTGGGCCTTTTGGTTTCAGAGAAGAAGTTTTTTCGGCGTGAGCCGTCTAAGCTAAGTATTGACCTAATTTCATTGGCACTATTTCATTGGACAAATTATGGGTCATATGTAAATTACCCGCTTGATTAGACGAGCCGCAAGATTTAGACGAGATCGACTTTTTTTTTAGGTCATGAGGATTTCCGGGTGCGTTCCTTTACTGGAATGGACCGGAATGGACTACCGGAATGGACATTATACCGTAGCTTGCAGTGCTTTAACTGTATTTTATCTGCATAAAATGTACTTCCGGAGACAAATTTATAGTTTGTAAATGATAAATTTCATCTTAGTATAGCAAAATTGACTTCCCATGGTGGTTAGGAAAGCTTAGTGGTGGGGTCCGCGAAGGGGCCACTGTTCAGAGGTTTCTATGATTAGAATATATAGAAATCACCAGTGGATGTTCTGCAGCAAAAACAGGGGTGAATAGAAGTAGAAATGAGTAAAATGTGCTGGCACTGTGACAGTGACCTATAAGCATAGAGCATATCTATGTGAGTCCCTGACCTAGGCCATCCCATCATTCGGAACATTTTTACAATGGAAAAAACCCTAGTCAAAATTATTTTCTGGCATAGAATTTTTATTTTTGAACAGATTTTGAAAATTTTTGTGGCACTTTTAAGACTAAAAAGTCAAATTTTATAGGAAGCCTCTATAGGAAGGAGAATGAAAGTGTATATAATTAATTTAGGTCACATGACCAAGATGGCCGCCATGCTTATATATATGGTAAAAAACCTTTAAAAATCTTCTCCAGAACCCAAAAACCTAGGATCTTGAAACTTGGTATGTAGCATAAGGGACTAAGGTCCACAATGTGTATACAAATCATGACCCTTGGATGACCTTGACCTATTTTACGTCAAGGTCAACATAGGTCGCCAATGCATTTGAATGAGGAAAATTGTTAAAATGTAATTAAATGCGGAAAACTTACTGGGAATGAGCAAATGGACAGAATATTAATGTTTATGCAAAAATTACTCCCCGGGGGATTGTCTCACCCAGCCTCGGAACTATAGCCATGTATATTTTCATAATATTCAAACATCTTATTCTCTGAAACCACTTAGCAGATCAAAGCCAAACTTTATGTGGAACACCCTTAGGAAGTTGGAAGCAATGTGTATATTAACAATCCAAGTCACATGTCCAAGATGGCCGCCATGACCATATATGGTAAAAACCTTAAAAAATTATCTTCTCCAGGACCCGAAAGCCTAGGATCTTCAAACTTGGCATGTGGCACTGGTGGTCCACATTGTGTATATAAATCATGACCCTGTGATGAACTTGACCTATTTTATGGTAAGGTCAACTTGGCTAGCCAGTGCATTTGAATAGGGAAAATTTGGTTACATGTAATAAAATGGGGGAAAAATCAAAAGAGTTATAGGGTCAGACACTGGTGAAGCTTTAGTAGCCGAAAACGCTGTATGACTCACACAATTTCTTAATAATATTTTCGCTCCTCTTAAAGAAATTTGTTCACAAGCAGTTAACTATTTTCTGGTAGCTACATGTACTTTGCTACATTTGGTAATACGTTTAATTTATGATAGCTCAGCTCCATCACATATCTCCAGTTATAAGCACATGTGTTGAGCTGCCAAGCTAAGCTTATAGTCTAGCAATGTTTTGACATTTTAAGCTCACCAGAGCCGAAAGTTCACCAGATGAGTTTTTAGTAAACCATGCTCTGGCATCTATTGTCTTCATTCGCAATTTTAAAGTAGAATTCTCAGAAAGAGGACTGAAAATTGTTGAACAGGACGTTAAACCAAAACAAACTAAACTATTTTCCAGTAAGGTTGCCTATTACATGTAGTGTTTTAAAATGTTTTAGTTCAACCTGTATAAAGCAAGCATATAAGGCTGTGACCACACAATTTATTATGTTCGAGTCAAAACGCAGAATATATTATAACCCACATCCATTTAAAGCACGCCGATTATCTTTTTAAAAGATATTTCTTGTTTAAGTTTTTCCCATTGTAAGTCTATGGAGACTATCTACCCCCGGGGCGTGGCCAAATTTGACCCCAGGGGCATGGCTGGCACAATTTATGTAGAGGACCATTAGCCATTGCCATATACAAAATATCAAAGCTGTGGTCCTTGTGGTTTCAGAGAAGAAGATTTTTGAATTTTTTTCCCATAGCAAGTCTATTGAGACTATCAACCTCCAGGACCTGGCCAAATTTGACCCCAGGGGCATGAATGGCACAATTTATGTAGAGGACCATTAGCCATTGCTACATACCAAATATCAAAGCTGTTGGCCTAGTGGTTTCAGAGAAGAAGATTTTTTTAGTTTTTAGCTCACCTGAGCCGAAGGCTCACAAGGTGAGCTTATAGTATAGTAGTCGAGCCGGCGTCCGTCCGTGCGTGCGTGCACATTTTCAAACTTGAATATCTCTAAGACAGCGAGGCCAATCGTAAGCAAATTTTATCTAAAGCATCATTGAGGAGGGGGAAAGGTTCTATTAGGTTTTGGGCCAGGTCGGATCAGAACTCTGGTTTCCATGGCAACTGATAGCTCCCATAGACTTACAATGGGTAAAACATATAAAAATCTTCTTCTCTGAAACCACAAGGCCAAGAGCTTTCATATTTTGTGTGTAGCAATGTCTAGTGGTCCTCTTCATAAATCCTGCCATACGTGCCCCTGGGGTCCATACGGGCCCCGCCCCGGGGGCGTCATGATGAAAATATAAAAAAATCTTCTTCTCTGAAACCACAAGGCCCAGAGCTTTCATATTTTGTATGTAGCAATGTTTAGTGGTCCTCTATATAAATCCTGCCAATCATGCCCCTGGGGTCAAAAATGGCCCCGCCCCGGGGGTCATTAGCTCCCATAGACTTACAATGGGAAAAACATAAAAAAATCTTCTTCTCCGAAACCACAAGGCCCAGAGCTTTCATATTTTGTCAGTAGCAATGTATAGTGGTCCTCTTTATAAATCCTGCCAACCGTGCCCCTGGGGTCCATACGGGCCCCGCCCGGGGGGTGGGGGAGGGTTCATGGGTAAAACATAAAAAAATCTTCTTCTCCGAAACCACAAGGCCCAGAGCTTTCATATTTTGTGTGTAGCAATATATAGTGTTCCTCTTTATAAATCCTGCCAACCGTGCCCCTGTGGTCCACACGGGTCCCGCCCCGGGGGCGTCATGATGAAAATATAAAAAAAAAATCTTCTTCTCTGAAACCACAAGGCCCAGAGCTCTCATATTTTGTGTGTAGTAATGTTTAGTGGTCCTCTATATAAATCCTGCCAATCATGCCCCTGGGGTCAAAAATGGCCCCGCCCCAGGGGTCATTAGCTCCCATAGACTTACAATGGGAAAGACATCAAAAATCTTCTTCTCCAAAACCACAAGGCCCAGAGCTTGTGGGGGGGGGGGGGGGTCATGGGTAATACATAAAAAAATCTTCTTCTCCGAAACCACAAGGCCCAGAGCTTTCATATTTTGTTTGTAGCATATAGTGATCCTCTTTATAAATCCTGCCAACCGTGCCCCTGTGGTCCACATGGGCCCCGCCAAATATCAAAGCTGTGGGCCTAGTGGTTTCAGAGAAGAAGATTTTTTCAGGCTGTCAACCAAGTCTTCTAAAAAATATAGGAGTTTATATAGGAATTTTTTCTACGAAATATAGGAGGTTTTAGCTCATTTTGAGGAAAAAATATAGGAGTTTTCTCATGAAAATCGCTTCATTCTATGCGTTTATACTAACAATCCTTACCTCCACACTCACTTTTTCTACATTAATTAATGTCAAAAATATCTAGATAAAGTAACCATTCAGTTCCACAGTATCACAATCCAGACAGGTGATTATTCATGTGATGATGAAGTGTGCTGAAGCATTACACATGATGGTGATACTACACAGGCCCATTAGCTGACTCTCACAGAATTAAAGGGGTTTTTTATATAAAGGCATTCTTTTAGCAAAATAAAGGCTTTTTCATTGAAAATTTATACATATATACAAAATAGAAAATAAACGTCAACTTTTTCTCTACATCTTAGACCTACTTTTATCTTTCACACTGATTGTTTATAATAGTAGAAAATAAAAACTAGAGGACCATTGGTCCTGTAGCTCACCTGAGAGATTATCACATTGTAAGCTCATGAGATTTAAATTAATTGAGAATCGACCAATGAAAGTCTATGCATGGACACTATTGACCCCCGGGGCATGGCCAAATTTGACCCAGGGGCATGACTGGCACAATTTATAATGGGGACTACCAAACATTGCTACATACAAAATATAGAAGCTTTCAGAGAAGAACTTTTTTTTAGTTTTTCCCATTGTAAGTCTATGGAGACTATCTACCCCCGGGGCATGGCCAAATTTGACCCCAGGGGCATGGCTGGCACAATTTATGTAGAGGACCATTAGCCATTGCCACATACAAAATATCAAAGCTGTGTGCCCTGTGGTTTCAGAGAAGAAGATTTTTGAATTTTTTTCCCATAGCAAGTTTATTGAGACTATCAACCTCCGGGACCTGGCCAAATTTGGCCCCAGGGGCATGAATGGCACAATTTATGTAGAGGACCATTAGCCATTGCTACATACCAAATATCAAAGCTGTGGGCCGAGTGGTTTCAGAGAAGAAGATTTTTTTAGTTTTTCCTATTGTAGGTCTATGGAGACTATCGACCCCCGGGGCGTGGCCAAATTTGACCCCGGGGACATGATTGGCACAATTTATGTAGAGGACTATTAGCCATTGCCACATACAAAATATCAAAGCTGTGGGCCCTGTGGTTTCAGAGAAGAAGATTTTTGAATTTTTTTCCCATAGTAAGTCTATGGAGACTATCAACCCCCGGGGCGTGGCCAAATTTGACCCCAGGGGCATGAATGGCACAATTTATGTAGAGGACCATTAGCCATTGCTACATACCAAATATCAAATCTGTTGGCCTAGTGGTTTCAGAGAAGAAGATTTTTTTAGTTTTTTTCCTATTGTAGGTCTATGGAGACTATCGACCCCCGGGGCATGGCCAAATTTGACCCCAGGGGCATGATTGGCACAATTTATGTAGAGGACCATTAGCCATTGCCACATACCAAATATCAAAGCTGTGGGCCCTGTGGTTTCAGAGAAGAAGATTTTTTAATTTTTTTCCCATAGTAAGTCTATGGAGACTATCGACCCCCCGGGGCGTGGCCAAATTTGACCCCAGGGGCACGAATGGCACAATTTATGTAGAGGACCATTAGCCATTGCTACATACCAAATATCAAAGCTGTGGGCCTAGTGGTTTCAGAGAAGAAGATTTTTTTAGTTTTTCCCATTGTAAGTCTATGGGACCTATCTGTTGCCATGGAAACCACACTTTTGATACAATCTGCTCCAAAACCTAATGCCATCAATCCCCCAACCCAATTATGGTTCACATTAAATTTGATCAAGATCAGCCTACTAGCTTCAGAAATATTCTTCTTTGAAATTGTGGACGGACGACGGACGGACGGACGGACGGACGGACGACGGCGGACGACGGATGCCTGCCTATCCTATAAGCTCACCTGTGAGCCTTCGGCTCAGGTGAGCTAAAAAATCATAGTGAAAGTGTGAGTTATCATATTCTTTCTCAAAGGTAAAATAAATCCACAACAATGAATCTTAGCTGAAATTTCAAAGTCCACAATATAGAACAGAATGTTTATTAATACATGTACTGTATGTCATAATCTCTTGAAATTAGGCAGGGGTCTGGGGGCCGCCTAGGCCCCCAGATGCTCTAGAGTACATACTTTTGTCTCCTGTGATCTCAGCCTTTCCTGGGATCAATAATTTATTGTACACTGTACAGATGCATCAATTTACAACAAAGTTAAGACATAGGAAGAAAGAAAATAGATTAAAAAAAAGACACAATATAAAAACATGACAACTTTAATGGAAACTAGGATATATAATTTACTAATTGTTATGAAAATGGGACATGCTTTGGACTTAAAAGTATACCTAACTAAGGAGTGACATAATGACCATTTATGCACTATATAATACACAGTATGAATATGATTTTATTTAAAAAAATAAAGACTGAAAAAAAAAAGAGGCAAAAGGCAGTTTCAGAGCACTACTATTTACTATATATGATCATTCATCGGCAACAAATTTTCCTAGAAATATAGGAAATATTTTCAAAATATAGGAGAATTTATAGGAATATAGGAGGTGCTTAAAAATATAGGATTTGGACCCAAAATATAGGAGTTTAATAGGAATATAGGAATTGGTTGACAGCCTGTTTTTTCAGTTTTTCCTATTGTAAGTCTATGGGACCTATCTGTTGCCATGGAAACCACAATTTTGATACAATCTGCTCCAAAACCTAATACCATCAATCCCCCAACCCAATTATGGTTCACATTAAATTTGATCAAGATCGGCCTACTAGCTTCAGAAATATTCTTCTTTGAAATTGTGGACGGACGGACTACGGACGGACGACGACGGACGCCTGCCTATCCTATAAGCTCACCTGTGAGCCTTCGGCTCAGGTGAGCTAAAAAAAAAATCAGCTTTGACTGGGAATTTTTTTCTTCAAATTGGGAAAAAAGTCACCCAAATTGCATTGGGAATGGGGCCTTATTTCGGCCTCTGAGACACCCGAAAAAAATCCCTGCAGCATAAATTGGCATTTGCTTTCATGCCATATCCAGCTTATTTTCCAACCGAGCTCACCTCCAGCATTTGAGGAGTGAATTCCGCTGTCTCTGAACTCGGAGAGCTTGCTTTAGTTCTGCAATCTCCTGTTCTAGGTGTTGCTGTTCTGCAGTGCTGGCCATCGTCTTTACACTGTACAAGAAAAAACAATGAGAAAGAAAAGCATGAAATGACATATACATGTTGTAACAGAAAGAAGTTAGTAGCACTTAAAATCATGTTTTTACTAATCTTACTGCAAACGAAACTTAAATCTGCAGATTAATACCCTGGGACAGGGCAGGAGGAGTAATCAACATACATCTGATATCTCCCATTCTCAGCATATTTACCCAATATCTAGACACCTTTCCCAATGGTCTCCCAATATGCCCTGTCTCCCGATATGCAAAAAGTCCATTTATGCACTTTATTTTGCATCTTTTTTGCCCAAGTGTCCAATTTTGTATGTAAAGTGTAGTATAAATACAGTATCCAATTCGATGAAATGTTGTGATGTCACAGCGTTGGTTGCTATTGGAAATTATCAAAACAATATGGCGTCGCTATGAAAACAGACCATATATTTGCATTATCGTATAATGAAAGATGATGAAAAAAGCACACAATAGTTCATTTTCTCAAAATTTTCCTTCATCATTACAATCATTACGTAGAAATATGGTATTTCTTGCATTGTGAACTTGATCTTTTATCAAAGTAACTACAATTTTAAACAAAACAAATAATAATTCAAGCGAGGTTGGTGGTTGGAAAATCTTTTGATGTAGCGGTATTTCCATTGTATTTTTGCACTAGATTTTTGTTTTCAAAATACATCTAAGAACCAAAATGAAAAAGTTCATTATATGTAATGCAAACATTCATTATTTTTTATTTTTTCATTGCAGATATATCAGAAGAAAGAAGACATCGCCAGGTGTCTGTTTTTTTTTTATTATTATTATTAAACTGTACCCCTGCATGGGCCTTCTATTCTTATTTCACTCCCAATCAACTCACAAAAAAAGTTAAGAACTTTTTTCTCTAAAACTTTCAATCCCTGTGTTAAAAGAAATAGAATATGGTTGTTGCTGACCCCAGTAAGACAGACAAAAAAAAATAATAAAAGAGACCGACAAATTCTAGGTGTAAATAATTGAAACCATGGAACTTTCTCTATCAAGTCAATGAAACTAAACCGTCTTTTCTGGTTAGTAAGAGAGACCGACATATTGGAGGTGTAAATAAATGAAGCCGGTGAACTTCCTATCTAGTCAATCAAACTTAGTTGACTCTTCTTGTTAGTGAGAGAGACCGACATATTCTAGGTATGAATAATTGAAGCGGATGAACATTCTTTCTGGTCAATTAAACTAAACCGTCTCTTCTGGTTGGTAAGAGATACCAACATTGTACATGTAAGTAATTGAAGCCGGTAAATTTCTATCTGGTCAATCAAACTAAACCGTCTTTTCTGGTAAGTAAGAGACACCGACATATTCTAGGTATGAATAATTGTCAGAAGCTGATGAATATTCTTACTGGTCAATTAAACTTAATTATCTCTCCTGGTTAGAAAGAGAGACCGACACATTCAAGTTCTAAATAATTGATGCCGATGAAGAGTCTATCTGGAGAATCAAACTAAACCATCTTTTCTGGTTAGGAAGAGAGATCGACATATTCTATGTGTAAACAATTTATGCCGATGAAGTCTATCTGGTCATTCAAACTAAACCGTCTTTTCTGGATAGGAAGAGAGTCCAACATATTCAAGTTCTAAATAATTGAAGCTGATGAACAGTCTATCTGATGAGTCAAGCTGAACAGTCTTTTCCGGTTAGTAAGGGAGACTGACATATATTAGCTCTAAATAATTGATGCCGATGAAGAGTCTATCTGGTAAATCAAACTTAACCGTCTTTTCCATTTGGAAAGAGAGACCGACATATTCAAGTTCTTAATAATATAAGCTGATGAACAGTCTATCTGGTCAGTCAAACTAAACCATCTTTTCTGGTTAGGAAGAGAGACCGACAAATTATATGTGTAAATAATTGAAGCTGATGAACAGTCTATCTGGTCAATCAAATTAAACTGTCTTTTCCGGTTAGAAAGAGAGACCGACATATTCAAGTTCTAAATAATTTATGCCGATGAAGAGTCTATCTGGTCAATCAAACTAAACCGTCTTTTCTGGTTCAAGAGAGGCCGATATATCCTAGGTATGAAAATTTGAAACCGATGAACATTCTTTCTGGTCAGTCAAACAAAACCATATCTTCTGGTAATTATTCGCCACCTTTGGAAAACTCCATAGTCTTCCATGTATTTTTATGTTTGCGAGAAAAATTATCCTGCCTTTTGTGGTCAACATATATTCATGATTTTGGTGTCATTTGAAAATTAAATGAATAAAGCAATAAACAAAGTTTATTTGGTGATGTTTCAACCTTGCATTTTTCATATATATACAGCTTTTTAAAATTTTAGAAAATTTTAAAAAAGCCACTTTTCGATGTTGCCCAAAAAGTGTCCATAAAAATCACAAGGTTTTTTTTTTTAAAAAAGATGTAGCTTTAAAACGTATGCATGGGATTAAATTAAAACTATCATGTTTATTGCTTTATTAATTTACCTGTCAAATGACACCAAAAACATGAAAATATGTTCACCAGGAGAATCAGAATATATTTTCTTGCAAACATGAAAGTACATGGAAGTCTCTGGAGTTTTCCGAAGGTGTTGAATAATTATGTCCACTGACTGTATAATTATGGTAATTTGCCAAAATCTGATTATCTCTGATAACTGAAGTGAGAATATGACAATAAAATCGTCAGTAATGTTGGATATCACAGTGACTGTGTATAGTTGATAGCCTTTTAATTCAATAGGCGAAACAAAACGAAGAGATAAAAAAATATCATTGAATAGGCTCGCACTGGGATAAATAGAGAATAAAAGGAAATTAAAACTTTATTATTTTATAATTTGGTATATTATCTGAAAGATATAAATGAGTCATTGGTTTTAAGATTTATTTATTGCTATAAAACACTTTTATCAAATAAATAACCGAAGGTAAATTGAGCGAACGTATTTTATCGCAGCCAGATTGATTATTTGTTTTCATAGCGGTTAAGCGTTGCTAAGGTAAGGTATAAAGGGCGAACCGGAAGCGCGGTATTATGAATAAGGTCAGCTTGTGTGTTCAGTTTACCAAATAATGCCTTTCACAGTGAAGATACCTGGAGGCTTACAGACAAAATGGTTTTAGATGAAATGTCCTGCACCCAGTATCTATAGAGCTGTTTAACACTGGGTCATTAAAGTAAGTCTTTCCTTTTTCTGTCTGATACTAACAGATGATGCGCTAACCTGCCTAAAATGTCCGCAAGGGTGTGTGGCAGTATATAGAGATAGATATTTACACAATGGATTAGACAAGCTGACTGTTTAACTGGTGTCATTTGTTAAAAGAAAAAAGGAAGTTGATATCTTGCTAGGAGTAGGATACTTTCATTCAATTAAGAAAAAAAGAAAAAAAAAATGTTTAATGTTTATCTACGGCAGCGAGTCAATCCTATTGAATAATCAGACGTAAGTAGTTTTTGTGTTATTTTTCATAATATTTTCATTTTTTGTCTGAAAAAATCTCTCGATATAAATTATGATGTTAAGATAAAATTATCCCGATATGAGACTGTGCAAAGATCACACCAAGGACCATCACACCAAGGACCCTATGGTATTCCATGTTTTTCCCCCATCACCTGCCACCGTCGATATTCACCTAAAAATAGTGTGGATGCTTCATGACTTTAGCTTTGCCTTTGGACTTTTCTATTATGAAGATATATCTGACATGTGGAGAGAGCTTTACTTGGTTTTCTTTTCATTCAAATACTGAAGTCCCTATTTGTCAGATGCGTACTTGTTTACAGCGAAACGATCTGCGCGGTCCAACGACTGAAATGACTAAAATCCGGTACCTATATTATTGTTGTCTTGCGGAGTTCCACCGGTTTCTTTACGGTGAACCTTCGGGTTGACGTAGGTTTCTTAAGTTGCTTTCTGGTTTTCTGCTGTGTGCTGAAATTGCCTCGGGAGACTTTTCGAGGGAATCAGGACAACTCGCCCCAAAGACATCTCGCCCCAAGACAACTCGCCTCACATAAATATCGCCCCAAGACAACTCGCCTCACTTTTAGAAGACAACTCGCCCCACTTTAAAAGACAACTCGCCCCACTTTTAGAAAACAACTCGCCCCACTTTAGAAGACAACTCTCCCCATTTTGAAGACAAATCTCCCCACTTTTGAAGACAACACGCCCCACTTTAGAACAGAGTTTGTCCCACCGTCTTAGACCGTCCTTCCTATCCACCCTCTTTATCCCTGGTCTCTTACGGTCTGTGAGTCAACAACTCAACTCATTCTCCAATTTTATATACTAAAACTGGTGATTACGGGGTATACATATTTCTATCATTTTTATTTAAAACATAAATCGTTCAGTATATTGAATACAAATAACCAAATAAAAAAGTTCTACTGAAATCTTATCCGTCCCGACATGACTGAAAAATTGTTAACTGGGACGTTAAACCTCACAACAAGTACAATAGCCTTGATTGAAATTTTCCCATTTTGCTGAAAATGTTCTCTGTTAATTGCATGGACAAGTTTTCGGCGACGTAAGTTCTCTAATAATATGGAGCGAATTCCATAGGTGGGATAAAGAGGGACGAGTTGTTTTCTAAAGTAGTGGCGAGTTGTCTTCTAAAGTGGGGAGAGTTGTCTTGGGGCGAGTTGTCTTGGGGCGAGTTTTATGTGGAGCGAGTTGTCTTTGGGGCGAGTTGTCTGTCATTCTTGTTGAGATAGAAACCCCGAGACTCTGTCGCTTTTCCTTACTGGACAATAGTTTATTTCTGGCTTGATGTAACAATGAGATAAGTTCTCTGTTATAGAGTTCAATCAGTTCGATACCAGTATTGCCATATCTAAACACTCAAACCTTCGTTTTGGGTCAAGTCGTATGTATCCCCACTTTAGCGGGTATGAAGTTATGCTGAATTTTTATCTGCACAACGGTTATTGGGGCGTTCAGACTCAGTGATGGGACTTCGATATGAAGATGCTGCATGAACTAAAAAAGAACCTTCGCAGTCGCTGAGGACGATGTAAGGCGTCGACAGTAATTTTTTGTCGAAGACATCTCAGATCATTTTTGACCTGCATCCGGGGTTTTCCCATATGGAAGATGAAAAAGGCAACAAACTTCTTTAAAAAGTACTTTAAGATGATGTTTTTTTTTTACTATACAAGCCATCATTGGTCCTTATTGTTATTCATTTTAATCGCTTTTTGTGTGACGAAAGCTTTTACAAAGAAAAATTAAATCTAAAATCTGATTTTGAAATGTTATGATCCACGCAGGCCATCGTAGATAAGATGCATTCGGATTCGGATCAAAGGCTCTGCTCAACAGAACGAGTCGTTTCGGTCTCGCCGTAAGGACATTTGAAAAGCATTTCCTCTCAGTCATGTCTGGAGTTGGCTCTGCAAGAGTCATACTGTCTCTGCATGTCTGTCTGTCTGTCTGTCTGTCTGTCTGTCTCTCTCTCTCTCTCTCTCTCTCTCTCTCTCTCTCTCTCTCTCTCTCCTGCATCCTGTACCCTATTGCAGAACAGATTTTTTTTTTTTTTTGGGGGGGGGGGGGGGTAACTGGGTAACTACCTATATATGACGTAGTCGGGATGTGCCGCCCGAATAGCCCCCTTTTTCAGCCTCGCCAGATATATGAATGGGTTACCTTTTTCAAGTCAAAATATATGAATGGCCCCATTTTTCCATATTTAGTCTATGAATGACCAAATTTTTCGGACATCCATGTTTAAGAGCACTTTTTGCTGACATACACAGCTCAGAAAGTCGAAATATTTGTATATAATTGTGTATAGGTCAAAAGTTTGTACAATCAAATATATGAATGGGTCACTTTTTTCGAAGGTATGATATATGAATGGGTCCCTTTTTTCGATTACCAGGTATATGAATGGGGTATGTTTTAAAGTATCGGGCGGCACGTCCGTACCAAAATTACCTCAGAGTTAACCCCCCCCCCTCCCCCCCCCCCCCGCCGAGGAACAGATATTAATCTTCGACAATTATCTTTTTTAAAGATGTTTCTTGTATTTGTATCTCTCCGACTAGGATCGGTCAACCGTTGTACTGTTGTCCAACGTAGTGTTCTGTAGGTCAGCGTAGCTGCAATTTCCTTCGTCGTAGTAAAATATTTTGCGTTGATTGAATTTATTCACCTGCACATCACCTGCAGCCCTTTTCCATTAACTTAAAAAAGGCAACAGGGCACCGTTTTCGGTCCCTTGTTGTTCTCCTTGTACATAAATGACATATCCGTTGGCATCGGCTCCCAAATCAGGCTTTTTGCTGATGACCGTGTTTGTTACTGTGAAATTAAAACAATAGAAGATTAACACCTCAGAAGGAAACTGACCTTTTAAGGAGCTGGGCCAGAAAAATGGGGTATGCGATTTAAACCTGTCAAATGCAACATGATACAGCTGGCAAATAAACGGGTAAATAAAATTGAGGCCTCTTACACCATCAAGGGTACAGTTCTGGAAAATGTTGATAGCATTAAATACCTAGGTATAACAATTACAAATGACTTGAAGTGGAATACCCATTTCATAAATATCTGTACAAAGGCCAACAGAGTTGGATTAATTCTTGAGGAGAAACTTATTTGCTTGACCCCAAGACGCTAAAGAAGCAGCTTACAAAGGACTGGTGCGCCCAGTCCTGGAATATGGAAGTTCAGTTTGGGATACTCATACTAAATGCATGCAGGAGGCAATGGAGGAGGTACAGAATCGTGCCGATAGAATTGTAACTAGGAATTATGCTTTCGAGGAAGGAAGTATGACTGGCATTCTTGAACAACTCAAGTGGGAATCTCTCCGGATAATCGACTTATATTGCTATACAGAGGTCTGAAGTGTAACGCCAGAATATCTACAGATGACCTTATCCCAAAGACAAGGTGTTATAGAAATAATCACTCCATGACATTCCAGATACCATCTGCAAGTATAGAGGCCTATAAATGTAGTTTCTTTCCACAGACTATCAGTGACTGGAATGACCTCCCTGACTCTCTGTTTTCCACCACTGAAATGTCAGGTGTCAGATTGTGTGTCCAAGTTAGCTTCGCTTGTTCGTTCTAGGGACTAATTTCTCCCCCATCCGAACTTCCTGGTGAAATACTGTCATTTGACGTGTCACCAGGAAACCACATGTATTCAGATTCAGACTTGATGTTAGCCCTTTATTCGAATTTCACACCCACGCGATTAGTAAAAACATATTTACAAGCCCAGTGTTTGCATTACTTACCGTTTCAGTGCGGTACATGTACTCTAATTTGGTTTTAGTCGCTTTATGTTTTGGTGTTAAATTTGTGTGTTGTTTGCATTTTATGTGCATTTTCATACATGTCATATAGAGATAGGTAAGTCAGTATTCATTTTTCCCAATGTCGGTTGTTCTTTGGAAATGGTTACCAGCTGATCTCGTCCATGTGTCTGATATTGTAAGATCACCCATATACATCCTTCAGCTAATACTGCTTTTCACTCCAACTAACTAACACTTAAAACACTTTCATCTTTTATCCTAACTCACTATTATACATTTTTTTTATCTTGTCTCTTTTTCATCATTTATCTTTCTAACTAACAAAGAATGCGCGCATACAACAATTGAATCATATAGGGATAAGTCTGTGTATAAACCTGTATTAGGAAATAGCAGCTCACTCAGCTTACGATATGTTTTTATCAGCACCATATTTCACTTTAGTTGTTTCCCATCTCGGGTTTTCAGATTAAAGGCATTTGTTCTGATGGTGCTATTTCCTGGTAGTTGCTTTACTTTTACATTTTACTGTAATAAGGTACACGTTTGTTCAAAACTTGTTCACCCCGATGTGGTTCAACAACTCTATTTTACAGCGACTGTCATAGTAGTTTAGTTGATTTTATTGCCTTTTCTGTGATCTTTCTATGACGGAGATAGATAGCCTTTACCCGAACCGAATAATGTCTTACACATGAACCAAGGGTGAAGTAAATGATTTCTTGAGCACTCTGCTATCTAATCATTCTAAGGCTGTATTTTATGTGTTTTTCTTAATGTTATATGAGGTAGGAATACCAGGATGCGTACATCTGTTGTTTGAATACAATAACGTTTCCATTTCCTCTGTGTACTTGAATGAGTCTGTGGCATGTACCTATTTATCGATATCAATCAATACACACACATTGCGGCCCCTCTCTGCCTTATCCAAACTAGAAGGACGCTTAATTCTCTGTACGCCAATATCTAGAAAAATCTGAATGGATTTGAATATGCATATGAATATGCATATTAGCATATGAATTTAAGAAAATCAGTTGAAATTCTTGGAAGGGTAAACCTCTCGGATCTTAAAAGACTGTAACTGAATCGTTCCAAACATAAGCCATAGTTTTAGCTTCATGCGACATACACGCATGCCTAGTTTTTAACCCAATCATTCTTTAATAATTTTAATATTCTAAGTGTACTCTTTGACAACCACTGAAATGAGTTGTGCAATGTACAACACTTAAAGTCGGTACAATTAATAAAATTATGAATGTTGCTAAAAGCAATAGAAAAAAAATCTACAAAAAGTATTTTGAACCCAATTACAGGTATCTCTACGGTAAAAAGTACCATAATGTTACTTTTACTTGAAGAATGGGCTAATCCAGCAGCAAACTAGTATTGAGTGTAATGTCGACATAATGTGTCGATCTGCTTTCACAAAATAATAGCCCACGGGAGTGGATAGTATCATTTTGGTATCACTTCTTCATGTTCCTGCTGTTTGAGGGTCTCCAGCCGGGTCTGTTTGATTTTCCTCCCACCAAAAATGGCGGTATGGCATATGAAGACATATCGTGTGCTCTAACTCGTGTTTGTAGATGCGCTTTCTCGTCTTGACTTTTCTTAAGACAATCCTCTAGTTTGAGATTCCTCATTTTAAGATTCTCGTTTTCTCTCACGCTTTCTTCAAGTCGTTTCTCTAAGTCTGCCCTTTCCCGCTCTTTTTCTTCCAGCAATGTCTTCTGCTTTTCCAGCTCTTGTGTTATATTTCCGGCTTCACGCGCATGCGTTTCTTGAAGTGTCTTGATATTGTCGGTCATGGCGCTTATTTTAGTTTCCAGATTTTTCTTCTCCTTCAGTAGTATCTGAACATCTTTTTCTAGCTTGAACTTTTCTTTGTTAACGTTCTTCAGTCGATTGAGTCGATCTTCATGATCAGTCTTTAGCGTTTCGAGCATTGCCTGGAGTTTCTTGTACTCCGTGTCCTTTGCTTTAAGAGCTTTCACAAGATCCTCTTTTTCTTTCTCTTTTTGGTTAATTAGCTTCTGCAAATCATTAGCTTTGGCTTCCAGCTGCAGTCTTAATTCCTTATTTTTCTGTTTTAAATCAAAGAATTCTTTCTCTCTTTCTTGCATCTGTGTCTTTAATTCATTTACAGTTGCTGTGACATTCGTTAGTTCTGTCGCAAGCGTATCTTTCTCTCCATGCATACTGGAGAAGTTCTGCTGTAGTTCAGTATGTTTTCTCTGAAGAACCTGTAATTCCAGCCTATCTTGATCTCGGTCCATTTCTATGTTCAGCCGAAGCTGTCGGAGCTCGGTTGTTATCTCTTCCTTCATCTTGTTCAAATCTTCCTGTCTGACAGTTGACTCGTGTGATGATGCCCCTGTTTCTGAGAGAACGTCTGAAGCCCCATTTCGCGGATCTTGTAAGCCAAGTCCTTTCACTGTCTGTAAAATAAACTTAAATGTCAATAAGTCTCGAAAAAATAATACACTTAAGTGTATGGCCCATCCTTTTTCTCATTAATATGCTCAATGCTCTTAAAGGATCTCAGTTTTATTTTTTATTTGTAATATTTCGCATGTTTGCATCGACATTATTTTAAAATAAATGCAGATGTAAGAAATTTAATTATATCCTACATGAATAAACACGAAAAAAATCGCATCGTACAATGGATGGTATTTGCCAACTAAATGGTTCTACAGTAGAAAAATCGAGACAAAATTTATTTCGGCCTTATCTAGTAGAAAATGAAACTAGAGGACGATTGCATTTTTTACCTGGGAATATACTCTGCCTACAGTCGGAGGTCGACCAATTTGTCTATTTTGAATGGAACCACCTGTAGACGAAAAAAAAGGAAAATTTCGATACTTCTGTAGTGGTTCTTTTTGTTTTATGTCTTGGTGTTTAAAATTTTTTGTGCTGTTGGCGCCTTATGTATGTTTTCATATTTTTAGTTAAGTTAAGGTAACTGAGTGGCCACCTATTGGGAAAATAGCTGCTCATTCGGCTTACGATATGTTTCATGGTATAAGTACCTGATTGTTAGTTTGGTTTTTTCCCACCTCGGTTTTTGGAGTGGGAATCTTTTTCTGATTGCGCCTTTTCCTGATCTTTGCCTACTTGTACCTTTTTATTATGTAATTGTAAATACGTGATCGTAAGTCTGATTTATAAACTGATGTAAACCTTGCAATTTGACGGTCTCTGGCAACAGGAATATAATGAATGTGCAACATGATATTGTAGCCAAAACTAGTTTTAAAGGCATGGGGGATGGTTCTTTATGGCCATAAATATTTACTGTTTGTATTTTATAAATTCGAGGATGAATATGAGTTCCAAAGTTATGTAAAGTTATTAATGAACTATGTTGCTGATTTCGCATGCAGGAATTATAACTTTGACTGAAGAATAAATAATACTTTCTGGTGTTTTTCTTTTGCTCAGGATTTCTGTAAGTTCTTTGGCGCCCAGGGATCTACATCGTCTGGCAGCTTACTGAATCTGTGAGTCCTCGTTTTTGATTCATCATGGTTGCTATCATGATTTATTTGTTTGTCCTTGATGAATCATTGACTAGTTAGAGATTCACCACGAGGACCGAACAACTAACTAAATGTTGCCAACCACTGCAGAAGCTGAGGGTGAGGTTATGGCCGTGTAAAATCGATTTAACCCCGCCAGTAACTGTTCCAATGCGATACTTCTGTGGTGGTTCTTACTGTTTTATGTCTTGGTGTTGAATTTTTGTGCTGTTAGCGCATTATGTATGTTTTCATATTTTTGTTTATGTTTGGGTAACTGAGTGGCCACCTATTGGGAAAATAGCTGCCCATTCGGCTAGCTATATGTTTTCTTAGTATAAGTACCCGATTGTTAATTCAGTTTTTCCCACTACGGTTTTTGGAGTGGGAATTTCTTTCTGATTGTGCCATTTCCTGATCATTGCCTACTTTGATTTTGTTTTACCATGTTTACTGAATATTACATTGGTTTTATGTTATAAATTTCCTATTCAAAAATGTCCCCTATCATTGTGAAACGCTGACTGTAGACACGGACATCTTTGGTTGAATAATTAATGCAAATGGCTTGGTTTAGGATTTCAGGTAAATACCTTTGACACTCATGAATAAAACTATTTTGCAAAAGTATCTAATAGCATTTTAACTCAAATTTAACATCTGTACCTGGTTTAATTAATCAGAAATGCGTGGAGATGCACTTTGACTGAAATATAATTTGTATCTCCATCTGAGCAAAACGAACTTTCAAGTCTCTTATAAATACTAATAGTCAACTGTGCTGGCATTTTATGCAACCAAATATTTAATTGAGAAGAAAACATTAAAATGTAAAGCATTCGAATGTGTTGAAACTTTTAAAGAGATTCATAAAAAATCCGCTCGACAATAAAAACAACAACGCTGAAGTCTGTTTGAGTAAATGTAGCGTGGTCAGTGTTAGTTGTATGCATTGCCATATCTGAAGTTAGTCTGCATTGTATCAGTTTTACCATACTGGAAAGAACTAAGACAATTTGTGGCGGAATAAACGGAAAAATACGGAAAGAACATTCAACAAGGAACGAATATGAAAGCTGTTGACAACTTAAACTTTGTAATAATTGGTTCATTTCTTTTAATTTGCTACATTAACTGCCAGGTGACTCAGTGTGATGTCCAGGAGTATATGTCTGTTGTTCATAATTTAGAAGCACTTAGAGTGCTGATTAAAGACCTGCAAACTGCAGTAGAAGATTTAAAACTTAGAGAGATCACGAATGTGGAGGACCTACAAGGCAGGATAAACAACACAAACAGCGAAATAGCCCGCCTTAAGGCGAACACAAGTGCTATTGAATCGAATATAGCTACACTAAACGACAAGGTTGATTCAGAAATAGAGACACTCGTGAACAAGAACTCCGAAATGGAATTTAATCTGACGAATATTGAAGCAACTTTTAACACTGAAGTCGAGGCTCTAAAATCAGCAGACACCGGTATGCAGACCAGTATCAACGACATTAAGAATATCAACATCATCGCTCTCCAAACCAGAGACACGATAATCCAAGGAAGACTCGATCAAGTGGAGACCGACGTTGGCGAGTTGCAAAGTGTAACAAATGAGCATCAAACGAATATCACTCTTCTGTCAGAGAAGTGCACCCAGCTTGAGAGTTCCGTGGATTCTAATAGGCAGGACATTACTGCCTTGAATTCTACTGTTACAGTTTTAACAAACGCAGTAGACACATTAGAAGCAGGTAAGGAAATACTTTGTTTTATTGATATAAAATAAAAGTAGGAAAATAATCAGGAACTCAATAATGCACTTATAATTTGTCGTTTTATCATCGTAACTGACCTTTCTAGAATGTATTTAATCGACACTGTTGGATTATTGTCTAGTTAGGGTGTATACAATAGAGTGAAGATAATGCTTAATACATTGAATGCATATAAACATAGACAAAAATCATAAAATTTCTGATTCGATTTAGAATTAATTCTGACACCAATCTCTGTCTGCGGATGCACCATTTCGCTCTCGAGCAGGAAATGGATGAATCATGCAAATATCAATGATCATTAACTACTTAAATGCCCGTTTTATTCGCTATAATTTCACTTTAATGATTTTCAGATGTGGCAAGTATGGGACCTTAGCTTTCTACGCACGTTCCCTAGATGGAGAGTGTGGACTGAATATGTAAACCATGCAGATCAGTACATCTATTGGGATTTCTCGGAACAAATAGTCAAACTGTCACACACAAAATACGCCCGAAGAAGATGGGTTGATAACCTTTCAGTTGTGCTATGAAAGCCTTTTGGAAATGAAAGGCAGGTTAAGAACTCGACTGAAGAGCTTATGAGATCCTGAAACAAATTGAAACTGTAGCTGACATAGCTGAAAGTCCATTGAGTGTCATTATGAAATATTCCAATAACACAGAAAGAACTTAATCAGTGTTCAATAGCTCTTCCCCGACAGGGTTAATCTATCAAACGTTGACTTAAAAACCAACTGAATAGACAAATACAATACGACTTAACGCCTACTGCAAAAATGCAAAATGCAAAAATCATCTTCGTTACCCTCATAGGACTGTCAATAGCAAGCTACCGAGGGCTCGGACGGTATGCCATAGGCTTTAAGGGGTTATTCTAACCGCGGTTATATCATATTCACGAAACAAAGAGTTTACCTGAGAGAGGCGGGACGCTATCTTCACTTCCTATTCCCTCCAGCTGATTGGCTACTTGAGTATAGCCACGTGACTTGAGTGCCACGAGGAATATGGAGTAGGAGTCCGACTTCCCTTTCAGGAGTGAATACAGGAATTCTTCAACTCTTTCTGCTTCGGACATGTTCTTAGATTTGAGCGTCATCCAGTAATGCGGTGTAAAGATCCCTTTTTCGATTAGTGGATCAATGACATGGGCGATATTTAGAGTTTTCTTCAGGAAGCCCCAGTTTTTAAGGATTTTCGTTTCGTCTTTGGTGTCCAAACCACCTCCCGCTACTGCTGGTTTCTTGTTCCTAACGTGTGTGTGACTTTGTTCGTGATCGCCCATCTACAGAATGATTTTGTATACCATTAATAAGTACTTGTATGTAATAATATTGCTGTTGATACTGATGGAAAATTCATTGGTATTTGTATATACAGGCTGAAATTAAAGTACTCGTATATATTATCTCTAAATGTTATTGTGTTTTTGTTCAACGTCCCATTTAAGGAATCATTAAAGACTACTGCCATCCTTATTCGAGCCCGCAGCCGATCTTAAAACTGTCTATATAGACAAATTTTGTTGCACAGCTCTAGCTCGAAGTTCTAAGTGTGCGAGGGCTATAAATTGGTATGTATAGTCCGGTTTTGACCCCTGAGCCATGGCACCTAGGATGAATCCTCTGTAATCGGTAAAGCGCGTAAAAAGTTAGGTTTTTACAAAAGTAGTCAGCTACCTTTGTGACAGAGCATCGCAAAAACATATATTTATATGTCCTCAAATGTATGCAGGCATGGCGCAGTGGATCATGGCTCAGGAGTCAAAACCGGACTATAGTGTCAAATGATTCCCATCTTGATATTATAATTATAATTATAAGTATTGATATTATAAATATTAATAAGAATATATGTATTTTAATTGTGTCTTACCTTGTTTTGTATTATTAAGTTAATTTGTCTTAGTTATTAAGAAATCAAGTATTTTAATGTAATTGTAACAGTTACTCCGATAGATCAATGTTTGTCTATTACTTTTCCCACTCTTTGGTATCACCGTGTCCATTCGAAACGCATGAAAAGAGGTCGTAACGCATGATCGGCGGCATTTTCACGTATGATTGCGGTAGTTTCCTTCGGATTCGCCGCCATTTTTGGAGGAAACTTTAGCGGTAAGTTTTTACAAACTTTTATTTGAATTATTTAAATAGACCTTTCCGACGAACGATCTAGCCTATCCGGATCTACATACATGCCTCTAATTGCCGAGTGTTCTACTGATGCATAGGCTTCGATATGACTCGCAAACATTCGAGGAGATTATTGTTTTGCAAGTTCGGCCATACACGAAAATAACATTCGCCCAAAAACGTTTCGTACTTTTCTCATTTTCTTCAAAGTTTTGACTAACTGTTGGATGATTTTGCTTTTTGACATCACACTTTAACTTAAGAAGCCAATTTCTCATGATTTTTTTCCCGAACAACCACGGGTTAAAACAAAATACGTCAAAATTAAAGTAACGCACGATAATACGGCAACCTGGTCTTTCGAACTTTGCAAGTATTTACTATGAATAACATATTTTAAGGGGTAAAAGCAAGCCAAATGCCCATTTGTTGTCACGTCCCGTTGTAGTTTGAAGTAAGGTCCAGGTTACTTCATTTCCAGGTGTAATATCTTACTGAAGTTGCATTCCATCCCTTGTCCATAAACAGCATATAAAAGGGCTTCAACAATTTATGAATGTTGACTCTGTGCGACGTCTTATTTATTTTAACATTAATTAACATTCCATAGTTTAATCTTAAATAAAATACCGTATCATGTGCTTCTGGACTATGAGGGCAGCAAGGTCTGAGGTCGGTAGCCAATAGAACAAAAGCCAATCTTTGTAAGAGGCATGCGCGTAAATTTTGTTTGTCCTCTTTTTCGTCAATCTCTGTGTCAATCTTGATGAGATAAACATAGGTCATATTAACATAGTGTGTTCATGTGCCAGGTGCATGTGCGAGTTGGTTATGGACCCCTGGTCTAGAGCGCATTGCATAAATAGTCACGCCGCATATACGCTCAATCATCTTTGCACAATGTATATTCAACAAAAGTTAAGCTTTTCCAAGAGATGCTCGCAATCTCACATCGCTACCTTAAGTGTATGATCATGTGTCAACCATCATCAATAGCAGAATAGTCAAAGATCAGGAAAGGCTCGGGCAGATCTCTCGGCATGCGCGTATGGCCTACTGCAATTGCATGGTCCAATCAAGATGACCAGAAGTCGGTGGTCGTTTAACCACAAGTTGTGAATACTGTATTCTATTTATGCCCAAATAATAAAACAGTTTCAGATTTGTTTTGTTTCGAATGTATGTGTGTGTGATTTTGTATTTCGAATGTGTGTGTGTGTGTGTGTGTGTGTGTGTGTGTGTGTGTGTGTGTGTGTGTGTGTGTGTGTGTGTGTGTGTGTGTGTGTGTGTGTCGGGGGGTCAGAAAAAATAATTTTTTGGTAGGGACACTTTTGCGGATATTTTGGGGTTCTCACAAAAATTTATTTGGGGGGCTGTTTAATGTCAAAAGGGGTTATTTTAGTGGGGTATTTTCAGCAATTTGGTATTTTTCTAGGGTATGGTCAAAATTATTTAAATTTTTTAGGTGCTCCGTCGTATCCGATATGTTTGACTTTTGGGTTACAGAGTAGATGGTGGGACCGAACCTCTTTATAGGCAAAATCTCAGAGTACCCCCTCCCCCACCCCCGAGACAATACCTCAATAGGGGAAGTGCGCCTGGGAAAAATTAGTCTCTCACAAGAGATGAAAAGTTGGACACACAGTCGTTTGACATTTCAGCACAGGAAATCAGAGAATGAGAGGTAATTCCCCCGGGGGCTAATCTGAGAGTTGCTGGATTCCAGCACCTACCTTGCTCTGTACAACCTTAAAATAGCGGGTATGACGGGCTATCCCCACCCCCCCCAATTAATGATATCTTAACCTTTTCAAAAAGATATTTGAAATTGCAGAAAAAAACAATGAAAAACAACTTAAATTTGACATTAAACAAACCCCCGCCCCCCCCCCCCCCCAAAAAAAAGAGAAATAAACAATGGGCAACAAAGTATCCATTTAAATCTCCCTACCCCCAAGATAGCCATTTTTCTGAAAACCCCAAAAATACCGAAATTCGAAATGTTGACTCAAAAAAAAAAAAAAAAAAAAAAAAAAAAAAAAAAAAAAAAAAAAAATAGGCCATGCCTATGTATAGAGATGGCGAAAATGTCAGAGTACCCACTCGGGGTCATTCCAGTAATTTATATGACTCGGTCAACATCAGAATATAGATAAATTGTAGGAAGGGAGGAGGTTTGTCCATATATTTGATTTAATCTCTCTGTAATTTAATACTGACAGTCTCAAAGTAATGGACTAACTATATGCTCAAACGGTAAGAGAGAGACCCTTGGTTCGTGCCCTGGTCGGGCCACATTCTTCTTCTGCTTCTTTGATAGCTATGCCAACAGAGCTACCGAGCAACATGGTCAGCAAATTACTGTTTTACAGCAAGGATTCAGCTTTGTACAATTGACGAGCACCAAACGTGTAAACTGGAGACAAATGAGCGTTTGGCTTGCTTTTACCCCTTAAAATATGTTATTCATTGTAAACACTTGCAAAGTTCGAAAGACCAGGTTGCCGTATTATCGTGCGTTACTTTAATTTTGACGTATTTTGTTTTAACCCGTGGTTGTTCGGGAAAAAAATCATGAGAAATTGGCTTCTTAAGTTAAAGTGTGATGTCAAAAAGCAAAATCATCCAACAGTTAGTCAAAACTTTGAAGAAAATGAGAAAAGTACGAAACGTTTTTGGGCGAATGTTATTTTCGTGTATGGCCGAACTTGCAAAACAATAATCTCCTCGAATGTTTGCGAGTCCTATCGAAGCCTATGCATCAGTAGAAGACTCGGCAATTAGAGGCATGTATGTAGATCCGGATAGGCTAGATCGTTCGTCGGAAAGGTCTATTTAAATAATTCAAATAAAAGTTTGTAAAAACTTACCGCTAAAGTTTCCTCCAAAAATGGCGGCGAATCCGAAGGAAACTACCGCAATCATACGTGAAAATGCCGCCGATCATGCGTTACGACCTCTTTTCATGCGTTTCGAATGGACACGGTGGGTATGCTATGACCAGATTGTTCTAATTGAAACAATGCCAAAACGAAATTGTTACTTTTCTATTGTACTTTGATACAGGGCCATGAGTGAGCAATTGAAAAAAAGAAAAATAGTCATCTGGAAAGGCCAAGGTGTGCCGCAATAACAATAAACACGTGTTATGAGGGGAATCCCTTTGAAAGAAACAGCACTTTTAACGACAATAACTTAGAAGATCTCTCTCTCTCTCTCTCTCTCTCTCTCTCTCTCTCTCTCTCTCTCTCTCTCTCTCTCTCTCTCTCTCTCTCTCTCTCTCTCTTTCCAGTGCATGTAATTTCACACTTCCCTTAGACTTCTAGCACATGAAACGCATAATGGCCAGAATGAAACACGACAACAAGTACGCTATGATGGCATTATCCCAGAAACGAAGCTTTAGCCTCCGTTAAATTGGTAGTTTTTGTTAGTTCTGCCTCGAAGAGCCATATTCATTGTTATTGCGTGCTGCTATGTTGTTTCTGAGATGATTCGATGATGGTGTACTTAGATAGACGGGAACTCCCCGTCGGTGTATCGTGACACATTCACTCCGTCTCACGGATGTCGAACGAGGTACCGAAGTGGA
Organism: Rugalucina vietnamica; assembly: GCA_964017185.1. Taxonomy (NCBI): domain Eukaryota; kingdom Metazoa; phylum Mollusca; class Bivalvia; order Lucinida; family Lucinidae; genus Rugalucina; species Rugalucina vietnamica. The sequence goes on from OZ024875.1 coordinate 48,795,266, forward strand.
GTGGAGTCAGGTTAGCCATCTGATTTAGAACTTGGCTTGATGTTTCATATGTACGGCAAATTCCATTTATTTTTGTAGAGTTGATATTTCCGAAAACAAATGAGCCGCACCATGGGAAAACCAACAATCTGCATAGGCGAAAACAAAGGCGCAGATCAGCTTCGGATCAGCTTCGTGGTAACTGCGAAGCTGATCTGCGCCTTTGTTTCCTCTTCTACTTAAATCCGAAATTTCAAGCTTCTAGCCATCTTCTGTGACTGTACAGGCCGGTTTGTGTCGGGCCTGTTCGGAAACCACATTGTTAGTTTTCCCACGAGGCGGCTCAAATTAAAAGTCCAAACACTTGAATGTTTTCTGGCGACGGGGCTCATTGTGTTGAAAAAAAAAGTGTATGTTTACCTGCTATCGTGCCAAAATCTTCGTCATGGAAGTATCCGGTTTCAGAATGTCATATTTTGAACGTCGCAATAAATTTTATGTGACAGGCTTATAAAAGAGTGTTTAGCTTGTACTTTAAATGATAACTAATTAAAGTTACTTATTGTAGAGATAAACGTGAGAAAAAAAATAGGCAATGATCAGGAAAAGGCGCAATCAGAATGAAATTCCCACTCCAAAAACCGAGGTGGGAAAAACCAAATTGACAATTAGGTACTTATACTTATAGAACATAACGTAAGCCGAGTGAGCAGCTACTTCCCAATAGGTGGCCACTCAGTTACCCGCACTGAACTAAAACTCTGAAATCGTACATAAGGTTCAAACAGCACAAAAATTCGACTCCAAAACATAAAACAAATAGAACCACAACAGAAGTATCTCCCTGGAACGATCAGTAATATGAAATAACTTGGGGGGCTTAAACTCTGTTTAAGAGGTGCACTAAAATTTGAACGGTTTAACACTAAATGTAACACATTAATAGAAAACCGGCATGACACTTTTTTAACTACAATAAGTCGCATTAAAACTGCCCTTTTTGTTTCCCTGGCCGTAACTGGTTTACGCCAATCCGTGCCGCACGTCTTAACATTATTTTCCCGTAGTTTAAAACTGTATGACTCAAAACGCTATGCCCATCCGTTCACGTTCCAAAACCCGAAACAACATTAATCTCTGTATACACCTCGTGGCACCCATTGCAACTTTTATGTAAACATTTGAATTTAATGTTTCTGTGACTGAGACATGAGTCCCCTGAACTGAAGACATGGCGATAGAAAATAAAATGCTAACTGAACATGAAGTAAGATCAAGCAAAGATAATTGTCAGTCCAAAAACAACTATTATCCGATTAAAAATTAAAACTGAGATCATTTAAGAGCAGTAAACACATTAATGAGAAAGGGAATGGGCCATACCGCGGTTTCGATTATTAAAGTCTCGTCAGTGACCCTTTAAATTTGGCAACATGGAGCCAAAGAGAATTATTGAAATTTTCCAACTTTCAACAGGGTAGTCGATACAAAGACTAGTATTATTTAAATGGCATCAAATATATTAAACATTGGTTTACCGATAATAAATTTCTGATTTCTCAGAATATCCTCGCTGATCTCAAAGGACCAAAAAGAAAATATAACCTGCACTATATATATAGTCGCAATTGAGTCTATTAAGTTAACCATCGCCCTGCAAAACATAACTTTTAAGTATGGTTATAAACGTAATCTTGACACGTAATGAATAAATTATAGATAATTATATCCATCATGAATATTCAAATTTGAAATATTTTTTTGAAAGTGTTAAAACTCAAAGTCATGAATTTCTATGTATTTAATAGTTATAAGCTAATCACTGGCAAGTGACAGTACACGATAAAACCGAGTGGCCTGACAATGACTGAATACAAGTAGATGCCTTAAACAGAAAACGAAAATCAAAAATAATTTCATAGGATAGTAGTTTTACTGATCTCAGTTTTAATTTTTATTTACTGCACAGATTTAATATCAAGGATTATAAAAAGGTGCAAGTAGGCAATGATCAGGAAACGTTTTAGCCATAAAACCAATAAATAATGCTATCAGAAGTATTATCCTTTAGAGGGCCTCTTTATTACCCCCTGCAGAGATGAGATAATCACCTCAATATGACAGGCCTTTGATCTGTGAATCATATTGCAGCAACAGGGATCATTAATCAAAAAAGTGGTACCACGTTTGCTCCTTCAGAAGCCATCTCTTTAATAGTAAACAATGATCATGAATTTTTAAAAGACACCATTTGGCTTGCATAACACCTTATTGCGACTAAGAAGATATTAAAAGATATATATATAAAAAGGTACAAGTAGACAACGATCAGGAAAAGGCACAATCAGAAAGAGATTTCCCCCAAAAAAACCGAGGTGGGAAAACCATGTACTAATACCATGAAAACACGCCGCAAGCCGAATGAGCAGCCACCTTCCCAACAGCTGGCCACTCGGTTACCTAAACTTAACTAAAAACATGATGACGCACATAAGGCGTAAGGCGAAAAGTTTTAACACCAAGGCATAAAACAATACTAACCACCACAGAAGTATCGCCCGGAACGATCAGTAATATAAAATTACTGGCGGGCTTAAATTGACTCCACAGGCACCCAACCCCAACCTCAGCCTCCGCAGTGGTTCACAACATCCAGTCAGCTGTTCGGTCCTCGTGGTGAATCTCTAACTATTCAATCAATCATCAAGGACAAACAAACAAACCATGATAACCACCATGATTAATCAAAAACGAGGACTCACAGATTGAGTACTTGACGCCCGACGATGGAGATACCTGGGCGCCAAATAACCCACAAACCCCGGAGCAAAAGAAAAACACCATTTGAACCCCGGTGGGCCAAGCAACAGACAAGAAGATCCGGTCCCAACAAACTAAAATGAATAGCTTTAAGTGGGGGCCATCACAGAGTCTGGCGCCCGACCCACCGGCGTGCAATTTAAGTAGGCAGCACAGTTATCAACCACGATTGTCTTAAAAACTAAGCATGCAGACTGTCGCATAACATATAAGTCCCATCCCATACGTCCGCAACGTGTAATGACTTCCCCATATGAGATAAATGATTTTCCAACAGGTAGAGGCCGTTGAGAAGTGGTTGTCAAAATCAGTATTAGTACATATTGATATATTACCCTTTATATGACCCATCCGACCCAATAGTTACTATGAGAATACAGAATACAAAATCTTATTTATAGTCTGACATTTTAAAAATAAAAATAGCTATAGATCTAGATAGCTATTAACCGACTTAACATATCAGTACACACAATACATGTTAATATAAAACAGAACAAACAAACTTTCGAGTCTTAGAAAAGGCACAACAAAGACAAACCTTAGAATTGACGATACGCTCACCTGGTGTGGGGTATTCTACCTAGACTGTTTATTGCCTGTGTGGGTGATAATAACGGGTCACTTTAAAGGAGTAGCTTCTGGAGAAGCTAAAGTGGTACCACATTTTAGTAGCTTTATGACCCCTGCTCGTACAATACGATTCAGAGATCGAATGACTGTCGTAATGAGGGGATGTCATATCTCTACAAGGGGGGGGGGTGGTTACTACCACCAAAAAAGGATTATATATATTTGGTACCACAGTTAATTGGTTTTATTAAACTGCCTTCCTCAACAGTCAATATTGATTTTTCGTTTTTGGGTCCCTACCGTCTGTCAGATATTTTAGAAGTGGCACGTCTTTTAACAATGCTAAACTAATGTATATCATACAAAAGGATATAGGTACTTGAGCATAGAAGATATAAGTGTATTTAAAGACAAGTTTTGGATTACATGACACTTCTGATGACTCTGGGCAGATAACAGATTAGAATCCCTAGGAGATCAATGATTTCTTTATAGGTAGAGGCACAAAAATGTGTCGTTAAAATCAATAGCAGTACTTATTGTTTTCTTTTTTCGGCTCTACCCAGATTGTGCCTAATGACCTCATAATCACTTAGATTATCTTTTGATGTGGGGTTTTCTACCTGCATTGTTTATTCAGGATGACATGATAGTCACCCGGCGTGAGTTTTGTTACCCACTACATACAACCTGTTATATCGACATCTAGTATTCTCAAGCAAACGTTATTGTTTACTTAAGGAAATGTTGAAGATTTTGGACGTAAACTGACAATTACAGTAAATTGTCAGTTCCAGGTCACTTTCTTTCGAAGTGGTTTCCTGATAATTGCTCAGAGCAAATTAGGTTTCGACCTTACCATTAGAAAGTATAACCCTTCCTCTAAATAATGAACTTCAATCTGTTTCATTGTGAATATCCTGTGTGCCACACAATGGCTTTGAAGCAGACCATCAATTTATCCAGTTCCGAATCATTTGTCCAGTTCCGAATCACTTGCGATAATTTTTAAACAAGAAACTCACTGGCGCTATTGCGTTATGATTTTGATTTTGTAGCTTCATTACTTCTTTATAAAACAAGACTTACACACAGTTTACCATTTCATATAGTAAAAGTGTCCAAAAACTGTGTACATGTATACTACGTATAACTTACGTTCTGGACATTGGCGTCAATCGAGAACAAATATATGTTCTAAGTCGATAATGGCGTCTGTACACGTAACTGGTTCCAGATGTTTGCAGTTAAGTGCTGGTAATCATGGGCTGTGCATTGGTTATTTTCATTTTTGTTTGTTTGTTTTGTTGTTGATGTTTTATGAGTTTAACTTTCACCTGTTTGATTAACATTGAATTTCAAACACAGCTTTAAGGTTGCAGGTATATCTAACAGGAGTATGTCAACAAGACTAGAAAAAAAACAACAAAAAACACCCGGCACATCTTCAAGCAGAAATGTGTCTTACCAAAAAGCATAACTCGGCGCTCAACGTGAGGATCGAACCCAATGCCTGTCCTACATGGCTTTGTTGTGTGGTTATATTCGAAGCTCGAAGCACTTTTAGTATAGGATGTCAGCGCATCCTAACTTGGGGCTTTTTTTTTTTTTTTTTTTTTTTTTTTTTTCTTTTTTTCTTTTTTTGATTCAGTTTAACGTCCCTTTCAAGATTATTTCAGCTCATATGAGACGCGCCAATCAGTAGGTGGGACGAAAACGGGAGAACCACGAGAAAAACAAAACCACTTGGCTTGTCTCACATGACACAGACACAGCGGTGAGAACTTTGGGCACAAGTCCCATGAATGGGGGCAAAGTCCTGACATGACCATAGCTGTGGACTAGAACGTTAAGCATCAATTCAAACAAACTGCATTGCAAATGAAAGACTGTGGTATTGTGGCGACACGCACGCACGCATGCACACACGCACGCACGCACACACACATCAAATAAAATACTGAGATTTAAACACTCCCTCCTCAGCTCTTTTAGGTTTAGCGCTAAGACGTGTACTGCGATATTAATAGATTTACGAGTACATTTACTATGTCGACACAATTGATTTTTACTGACCCGAAACTAGCTAAATTGGTAGATAAAATTAAACAGCTCTTACGCAACAGAAAATCAATAAATGAAGATCAGTTTTCCTGGTGTGTTATAATTAATGTTGGAACGATCTTGGAACCAAAAGTGTAAAAAATATTCTAGGTTCATGCATTTTGCGTAAACATGCACCTTGCGAAGAACAAATTTATTTTTAGCATGCAGATAAGTTTTCAAAATCTGACTTCGTGCAGAGGAAAAGAAAAAGATGGACTTCATGACCATACAAAATATCTGTTTTTTAATCGAACAGCTGCTGTGTAGTTCGTGACGATGCGACCACTTGATTCGGAACTGGATAAGATTCGAAACTGGACAGTTTACTGTAGCAAACGATTATGAGAATAAGATTGTCGTTTGTCTCTTATTTGTACGATATCGGTCCCTTTAATTTGTTTGTGGAATCCAACCATTGCCGTTATCCTAATGCACGTGATTTCCACGAGTTACTGTTTTAGGAGACATAATAAAGGGAAACAATACGTAGACACTAAATTTTCTGTATTTTTCTTTTATTCACGTTTTATGATAGTATACAGTACAAGCAATATTTCCAAGCAAACTACAGTAACTTGTATTACCTCTAAGTCGCGAATTAAAGTCAGAAATGCAATATTGATAAAAGCGTTGTTATGGTTATAGTGGGATTTTCTTTCTGATTGCGCCATTTCCTGATCATTGCCTACTTGTACGTTTTTTTCTCCAACTGCTTATGACGGCAAAGTTCAAACTCGGTAGAATGTGAGATTAGGAAGTGCTGCATAATTATATATATCGCACCCTTGGTGGATAAAAATGCTTCATTCCACCAACGGGGTTTAGCGGTTGTAGGCTCGGCTGTTCGTCACACCTGGGATTACCTGGTGAAATTTTATGAGCCTATTTGAATACCTATCGTAATTAATCTGCTGATTAATCTGTCAAAAATTCCAAAGGTACCTTGTCTCCATGAAGCAATATTCAGTCATGTATATTGGAGACAGATATGTTGATGTCTAAGCAAAAACTGAGATAAGACAACTGCTCCCGAGGTTATAAAACGTTTTCATGCTCAGCTCAGCTGAGACTGAGGTTTATCATGCTCATAAATGTTAAAATGCCAACAATTTTTGGCATTTTAACATTTATCAGCAGGATAAATTGTAGGCTTTGGCAATTTTAACCAGAAATTTCAACCAATTTTATGTTATTTCAGTGATAATAAGCAGTTTAAATTTCATGCTCAGCTGAGTTGAGCATGAAAAACGTCTTATAACCTCCAGACCTGATTCGGCCTTTTATACCAGAGATGGGCAATGCATTAAACTAAAGCCTGTGCATTGCAAATCAGCCTTTATTGCATTAGAACAATGCTAATTCATAATTCATTTCTTTTGAAAGTGTTTCTAATGTATTAGCATTAGATTGAGCATCAGCAACTAAATTTGATTCTACAACAAGAGCCTTTAATTGATATGCTGTCTGGCGTATTTTGTATTTCTCCGTAGGAAAAAAAGGATAATACGTACACTAGACACATATGCCATAATCTTAATCTTTATCTTGCTAGTACATCCAAGGAACCTCGATATAGGGTCCTTGGCACATCCCTCCTCTTCCAGAACGGTTTGTGCGAGGTGTTCCAATATATCTATTGGTTGGATTTATAGGCACCGGTTGACCAGAGTTGACACGACGTCTACACGAATAGACTGTTGACCATTTAATCTGCACTAATTAGCAATTTTTACAAAGAAAATTGCAGTTTCTTTAGTGTACAATGATGCCATTTGAAGAGGAACAGCTGAAGAAAGCCTCTGAAAGCATTCTCCAGTATACAGAAGTCCTTTCTGCAACACACAATATTCTCCGAAGTGATGTAAATGCTTTGTCTTTTTACATTGATTTATTTTGTTTCGAACAGCACTAATTTCCGACAATAGAGTCCGTTTTACTGGTTGACAGTCAAACTGCCAATATCACACCAGAGGTTAGAGGGCATTTGTTTGACAGCCTTAACTTTAAACCATGCAGACATGGAAACTGAGAAGATATGCAGAAAATTAGATGCATCTTTATTCCCTTTTAATGGGTACCGTGTGTTCTTTTACCGAAATGGATCCAATTACTGGAATGGACATTTATCTGTGATAGGGTAAAACCATCAAATTCCTGACGCTTTTGAGCCATTTCCATAGATAAACACCATTAATCGCAAGCCCCGAACACTTCCAACACCAATCTGACCGGCTCAACTACAAGGTACACTCGATTTAATTAAAAACAGGCAATTTCATTGAATGAACACCTATAGGCGTGTTTGATTAGCACTCAAAGAGACGCAGGGTCAAACATGAAAAATCAGACAGGTGGCGGGAGCTGAAGGAAAAAACGGACACTTGAATCTTTACCTACCTATCTAGTTTATGTTTCAATTAACAAATTAAATCAGTACTGTTAGGTGACATAAATGATGTTTCTTAATTATGATAAATTGATATTTTGAGAAGAAATAAAATGTTTCAGTGTTTATTTTTAAAAAGATTGAAGTGTCCGTTTTTCCCTTTAGCCCCGTCCGTACTTCTCACCAGCTATAAACATTGGAGCGAGACAGGGTAAAGGTCGACAGAAATATCTGATTGGTTGATTCCTGTGTGACGTGTTATGTATTTTCACTGTTGTAAATATGGTACACCGATATTTAATCTACACGATGGATCTGAAAAAGGAAAACATAAAGCGACTGGACGACCAAAACAGACTATAACGAAAGGGCGTGTGTAGAAACATCCGTTTTTACACGTTTGTTCGGAATTCGATGGTTTTACCCTATTGAATATGTTCAAAAGTAGATGAATAACACAAATTCTGCATCTGCCGATATAAGGCCATACATGTGATATCTCCCGATCTCGGCGTATTTTAGGGATTTCAAGGGCCCACTCCCGACGGTCTCCCGATCTGCCAAAGTCCCCTATTTGAGCTGTTTTGCAGTTGTCTTTTTATCCAATAGTACAATTTTTAACTTATAGGATGGTAAATACGGTAGTTGTCCTGAAGACGCTACGTGATATCTTGACATAGATTATGTGTTCATTACCTGAGGCTATTTTTGGATGTGTCATAACGTGTGAATAATTGGATTATCAATACTTGATGTTTTTACAAGAGGGATTAAAGCTGATTAATTGGTTTAACAGGTCTGGTGTCAGCTATTTAATTGCTCATCAACACGTGCGTTCAAGTGAGATGAAAAAAGACCTTGTAATCAATAACAGAATGACCAAAAACTATCAAGGAGTGTAATGCATTGAGTCCAAAGAAAATCCCATTGTAGTACTGACATTGGATTAAAGCGCTTCAGTATTCAAATGTTTGTATGTACAATTTTTATTTTGTTATAATAATAAAATGGTTTGAATTTACAAGCTATTCATTTTAATTCTTCATTTTTCGGCTTCAAAAGCATCTACAAAAAAAAGAGAATAAGCTTGATCAGCCTCAGTACAATTTGACCATGTAATATTGGTCATGACCACGAGAAAATAAACCTCCCGATATGAGAGCAAATAATACGATTTCAAACTGGAAATCCCCCGACCGTGGAGAAAGAAAATATCACATGTATGTATAAGGCATTGGAGAGGCACTACTAATTTCCCCCATACCGATAACGTGATGACGAAGCAGACCTGAAATGGTTGTGCTATAAATAGAAACGGCTCATGGAAGTTATGGGATAGGTAAATCGCACCTCTGCAGTGCCATCTGTATCGCACAGCAGGCATAAAATTGGCCACAATTGAACCTGTTGTTAGATCAATCATTTCATTAATGATTGGTCCTCTAGAAATTTAGATGCTCTTTTAGGGTGTATGTTGGTTGATAATTAAATAATCTATTAACATTCATTTATATATCGCCATACCAACAAGTTTGCTATTGGTAATAGCTGATTATCAGGTACTTGTTAATTATCATTTAGAAGAGTCCATGTAATTGTTGATTATCTCCTGCTCCTATCTCGACATGTTCTCTCCGCAATGCCTGGTATAATTATAGAACAAATATCTGTGCAGGAAGCGGGGGAAATTAGTCACATGTTTCCTAAGCCTATTGCCGATGCAAGCTTTCGCCTTCATAGGCTTTTGGTACTTTGTATGTGTTTTATATGTACACATGTACAAAAATTACGTTTGAAGTGAAATAACTGGTTTGCATAAAATATATTTCATCTTCCGTAAGTATAGCAAAACTTGCTCCCCAGGGTGGCTCAGTAGGAGTGGTGACTGGTGTGCGGCAGGCTTGGGGTCAATTAATTTGAAAAGTAATTAATTGAATTACAATTACATTGACATTTGTTCAATTAAATTACAATTACAATTACAAGGCATTTCAGTAGAGTAATTCATTACATACAATTACTTAGCCCAATGTAATTCATTACATACAATTACTTTTCACAGACCGTTTAGATGCATGAAATTTCGAAGTCCCAAAATGTTGATAAATGGAATGAAAATTTGACAATACTTGGAGAGTTAAGAATTATCTGACAGGAACATTTTGCACTACGAGTCTTCCGTGTTTTTTCCCCCATTGAAAAGGAATGTTTTAAACTACTGACGTATCTTGAATTAACCATTAAATGATATTGATATAGTTATAAGGTTGACATAAGTGTCACATCAAATCTCAAAATTTTAGTTTCAAAGATAACAACTCCTCATATCACTGATTTTTTATTATAAGGAAGCAGTTTATCTCTTCTGACATGACTGAAAATTGTTAACTTTCACACTGCAGCACAATATATATATATATATTTTTAATTCTCCCAAGATCATTTTGCGGACCATGCTGGCTTATTGATAAAGAGCGAATGATCACTCCTGATTTCTAACGAATGGCAAACGAATCACAAAAAAATAACATATCAAGTGTTTAACGTCTAGAGGTTTAAATGTCTGCATGCACAGTCCTTAAAACTCGGCAAAATGTCAAGAGGCATGCATAACTTAAAATATTTGAGTCCTAACAACAGCTAAACTATCTGACTGAACAGGTATCTTGCAATCATAACAACATGACAATAAATTGTTTTAACAATAATTTCTGTCAGTTTCCCATTTGGAAAACATGATATTCAAGTTCACTCTAATTAGCAATAGAATGGGACCCTGAAGGAAAGCAGTTTAATTTAGTGTTTCCCCTAGCCACTTTTACTATGGCGCCGCGCCATGCCCTTTTTCTCCAGCGCCATGCCCTTTTTCCCAGCGCCATGCCCTTTTTCTGAATCTACATTCTGTGCCCTACATTTTGGTAAAAAGTTTGTCAAAATCGGACAAAAAATAAGGAAGTTACAAGATCTTTTGCTTGAAGTCTGCAGAAACAAATTTGGCAAAATTTATAATCATGACTTCCACAGTTGTTGATTGCTTTAATCCCTTGTTTATTGTCACTTTATTGCAGTGGCAAATGTTGATAATAACTCAATGACAATTACCCAATTTGACACCTAATGAGCTGTTAATCAGAAAAGGTGTGAAAAATGAATGTCTTACATGGTAATATAAGTGTGCCAGTTAACATGGTTAATTAGTTTCAACTATCAATAGTTTACTTTTCAAAAACAAATCTTGAGTGAGGTTATCTCTTATTCTGACAAGCATGGTTAAATAATTCAGAATTAAAGTAATATGAGACAGAGGGAAAAGAAATTTTCTAAGTTGTCTCTGGTAAAAGTGAATCCTGAAATTGAGGAAAGAACAATTTAAGCTGAAAAGCAAATTTATTAATACAGAGAAACTATATTAAGTGTTAAATTTAATGACCTGTGCTTAAATGTGCCCTCATAGCATGCTATGGGCCACTGAAAAATGTGCCCTTTTGCTTGTCGTCGCGCGCTAAAAGTGCCCTTTTGACATGCTGAAGCGCGTTAAAAAGTGCCCTTTTTTAGAAACCTTACCATGCCCTTTTCTGGGACTGGGGGAAACACTATTAATTGTGTGACCACTTTGGTTTAAATGACTTCAAAACTAAGACCTATGATAGTTCGTCTCTCACTAATGAGAAAGACCATCATTATTTCTTGAATAGTGCTGATGTGTGTTGGTGAGTTCTTTGATGGCTGACTAGGCCAATTCTGGCTCTAAACTGTCGGTTGCAAGTAGAGCAAGTCAATGTCATAGAGTCTGCTGGTGGCACATTTGTTTTGGCTTTGTGCTCTCTTCGCTTTCTTTCAGCTTCACAGATTCTCTTCTTTTCATAGAGAGCTGCTCCTTTGTTGATGAGACCTCGCCACTTTGATCGCTCCTGTGCAGTCTGTTCCCAGGACCCCATTGGTATTTCGAAATCCTTCAGAGAGGCTTTGAGGGTGTCTTTGTAGCGTTTCTTCTGGCCACCTTGAGAGCGCTTTCCCTCCTGTAGTTCTCCATAGAAAACTTTCTTTGGAAGTCGCGCATCAGGCATTCTTATAACATGGCCAGTCCATCTTAGCTGTGCTAGCTTTAAGACTGTATGCATGCTTTGCATCCCTGCTTTCCTCAGGACCTCTGTGTCTGGAATCTTGTCCTGCCACTTGATTTTTAACAACTTTCTCAAACAGCTTAAGAGGAAATGGTTAAGTCTCTTTGCATGGCGTTGGTATACTGTCCAGGTCTCACATGCATACAAGAGGGTTGGCAGTACCACAGCCTTGTAGACTTTCAGCTTGGTGTCAAGCTTGATTCCATTTCGCTCCCAGACATTTGCACGGAGTCTTCCGAATGCCACACTAGCTTTTGCAATTCTGGCAGTGATCTCATCATCAATATGCACTGCTCTGGAGAGAGTGCTTCCCAGGTAGGTGAACTTGTCAACAACTTTCAGTTTTTGCCCATTCACAGTGATGGTTGGTTCATTATATGGTTTTCCGGGGGCTAAAAAAAAAAAAAAAAACTAAGACGCATTTCTGTACAATGCATCTTATTCAAATATGAATGTGTCAGTGAGGTGTGAAAAATTAACAGCTATTGGGGACAATACACCAATCAAGGCACAAAAGAAAAGATAATAATTGAGTTTTCACACTTTCTTTGCCAGGGATTTTTTCTGCAATTTTGGGAAGGGGCCCTAGGGCCTTTCTGATTGGGAAAATTAGCGGCATACGCCCAGAATTTGGGAAATTTTCAAAGCATTTAAAGTTGATGATATTTTCCAATTTGACAAAGTTAATTGAGGTTAATCATTTTAAATCATTAAATAATAACTTATAAACAAAGTTAAACATCATTTCAAAAAGCAGAGTTTGATTTTTCACAACGTTTAGGAACTGTTAGAATCATTTTCAGCTGTGATTGGGAATTTTTTTCTCAAAATTGGGAAAAAAGTCACCTAATTTTCATTGGGAATGGGGCCTTATTTCAGCCCCTGAGACACCCGAAAAAAATCCCTGTTTGCTCAATTATTGTTTGGTGTTATTGTCAGATAATAATTCATAAGTTAGAAAAGAAGACTTGATTTTGTCAGTAAAATGAGAAACAGCTTTATAGATGAATAGACAAATAATTTTTGTCTTCTCTTGTAACTGATGTCTATGAGAAAATATTTATATTGACCAGATACTTCGATTAGATGTGCAAGAAAAAAAAACACAACAGAATAATCTGTAGTGCACTCTTACAATATTAATCTTTAAATATATCTTAGGGATATTTTTCTTTAAAGTAATTAAAAGTAATTCAAAAGTAATTGTTAATTACACCCATTTTTGACACTGTAATTCATTACATTTCAATTATTGTAATTAAAGTAAAGCCTCAATTACAATTATTTACAATTATTTTGAAAAATGTAATTAAATTGCAATTAATTACAATTACAATTCTAATTACCCCAACCCTGGTGTGCGGTTATTTTTCAGAGGGTTTTTTGAAATAATCTCTGTATTATAGAATTCTCAGGGGGTGTTCTACATCATGGGTGCAAATAAAAAAAGAAATGAGTGTTGGCACTGTGACGGTAACCCAAGCCTATATGGGCATTTAAGCTAGGCTTCTACCCATGTTGCCATCATATAGAACCGAACTTTTCGGTACATAAACCACATACTTCTCGAACAAGTCACAGTCTGGGCATATTCTAGGCCACCAGGGATCTCACTAGGATTTTGAAAACAGGAGTCCGGAACTCCTATAAAAAAAAGTAAGAGTCCCAGACAAAATTTAGGTGTCCCACTATAGAAACTCAATTGCAAGCCAAATTTTCTCTACCGAAAAATCATAAATTTGTTACTGTACTTAAAAGCAGGGTTTTGAGCTCTTTTTTTGTAAAGACAATTGCATATATTGACCATGGCACTGTGTATATATCCCTTTTCCTTCTGTGTGGAGAGGTCTAACGGAACACCAATGGAAGTATTCTGTCTACCCTTTCACATGCAAAAAGCTTATTCAAAATAAATTTTTGGCATATTTTTTTTTTATTAGTGAGCCGATTTTCAAAATTTTGCGACTTTTTTTAAGACTTAAGGTTTGCAATTTGCAAAATGAATGATGGCATGATGGTCCTATTTCAGAAATGTGAGCTTTTGAAATGGGCGGTTTTTGAAAGATGGTGTATGGACAGTAGTAAGGAATCTAATTATAATATTTATTTTCAGCTTCTAGTTGCCTCAGTTTGGTACTGCCTAAAGGAGGAACAGAAGAAGGTACACAGACTAGAAGAAGCTCTGAAAATCCAAAGTTCTGAATCTCAAAAGAAGCCTACTGAGACCCCCAAAAAGGTTTTGACTGTGACTCCAGCGAAAGATCTAAAAGCAGTTACAACTACTAATAAGAATACTTTATCACTGAGTGCAAATGTCAGTAATAGTGTGCGCTCGAGTCAAGTTGTTGTGGTACAACCCAAATCTGTTGTCCGTAAAACAGATGCTAAAGGTACTAAAGATGTTACGAAGGACAAATCTGCCTCTGGTAATAAGAGCAAAATAGATAACAGTGATCAAGATGTTTGTGTCATAGAAATAGATGACGATGATGATGAAAATGATAAGCCAGGCAACAAAAAAGAAACTACACTTTCCAACAAGAAAGAAACAGAACCTCCAAAGGTGAAAGCTCCAGAACCTACTAAGGTTATCTCACAAAATCAAAAAGCATTTAAAGGTCGAGGAAGACCTCCAAAAACATTGCCTGCACCAGTTAAGAAAACAGATCTAGATAATAAGGTTGAAAGAGATAAATCAAAGAACCTAACAAAAGATGTTGAAGATACAATCATACTTGATGAAGAGGATGACATTGTTGAACAAGGCACTAGTTACACATCAGACCATGAAATGTTTGACATGGACTGTGATGAAATACAGGATGAATCTATGAAAAAAGGGAGTTTGAACAAAACAACGTATAAGATTATAGAGCCATCTGAGAAAGCTAAAGCTTCTTCCATTTTAGAGGAAGAAGAGCCACCAAAGGAAAGTGAAGAAAAAGAAGAGGAGACAAAATCACCAAGAACAAGATCAAAGGCAAAATCAGAAAAAGAAAACAAACAAAATGATAAGAAAGATACAAAAGACGATAAGAAAGGTGAAATTAAAGTAGACAGTAATCACAGCATTAATGTTATCTTTGAAGGGTCTGATGATGAAGAGGCTACAGAAGCTGATGATTCAAAAACAAGAAAAGAAGCAACACCTAGTAAAACACCAGCGAACAAGGAAAATGATAAAACTGAAAAGAGTCCAGAAAAAGAACAGGCACCATTCCCTATGACTCTAACTGTAGCAGGACAATCAGATACAGCTGTTTCAGGGACTGGTCAAAATCAAATAAACCTCAGTGACAGCAATAATACACAACAATTTACTACAATTGTTCCTAATCAGTTTACACAACTCACACAACAAAATGTTGAAAACCCAAATGTTGCCAGTGATCAGTTTGTTGTTCCTGGTGCAAATTCCATGGAAAGTATTGTTGATAATAGACAGCAATATATACAACAGCCTATAAATGATACTGCAATTCTTCAAGGGATAAAGAGAGAAGCAGAAGTTGATGTTGATCAAGCTGTGCATGGAATCTCTCCAGCTCCAGTTCAAGGTCTAATGCCCGTTCAGGGTATGCATGGCATGGTAACACATCAAGACATGCAGGGTGTACCCCCACATCTGGCAGCTCATGCTCAGACCATGCAAGGCATGCCACCTCCCCAGGGCATGCCTCCCTCAGGAACCCCAGGCATGGAACTGTTACAGAGACTACAGGGCATGGTACCTCCAGGACAAAGCATGGGCCCCCAGCCTCAGACAGGGTTCATGTACAACCCTGCATTTCACCACCAAGGGCCACCAGGGTTCATAAATCCACAATTTTCAAGGCAGCAGTTTTTACCTCCTCACAGCAATCCAGTGTCCTTGTCATCGCTAACGTCTGGAGCTCTGACATACCCATACAGCTCTACTGACACAACACAGCAAGGGATGATGCTAGGTTTGTGTATTTTCTTAAAACTCATAAAAGGAGTAACTGGGCACCATGTATGATATGTACAGAGGCAGACCTGATTAATTCCCACTTCTTGTTCATATCATAAGAGAAGTTTGGCCATGAATATTTCCTTGAGCCTCTTCTTCTGTGGCCAATTTGAGAATTTGAGTCAGGCCATGAGAAAACTGGATTTTTGCCAATGCGAAAACAAAGGCGGAGATCAGCTGTGCAGTAACTTCACAGCTAATCAGCACCTTTGTTTTTGCTACATGGATAGTACAATTCCTCTCCTTCTTAAATCTGAAATTTCAAGCTTCTAACCTTCTTCTGTGATTGTACAGCCAGGTTTGTTTCCGACCTGGTCAGAACCCAAATTGTTGGTTTTCTCACACACAGGATCATATTTTGTAAGTTGATGGCGCACTCAGTACTAGTACTGTTCACAAATGAGCTGCGACATGTGAAAACTGGTCTTTGAGGTTTCTGACCAGCTCTGACACAAACTGGCCTGTGCACCTACAGAAGATAGCTAGAAGTTTGAAATTTTGGATTTAGGAAGAAGAGAAATAATTGTACTATCCATGTAATTACTGCACAGCTGACCTGCGCCTTTGTTTTGGCATAGGCATAAATCTAGTTTTCTTATGATGCGGCTCAAATAGCTGTTGACTGTTACAGTGTAGACATAAAACATCCCCTGAGTGACTTGGATATATTTTTAAAGAATACAAGAATTTCCAGATAGCTGGGAAGATCAGATAACAGTCATATAGTATTTTTTATTACATGTATATAAGTTAAAATCTCGCTTTTCATTGGCCCAAAGCGCCCACGTGGCAAGTCTTCAAATTGTCATATTAACTGGCTAGCGCGTGCTGGCAGGTCTGTATTAGTTACTAAATTTAGAGCTGATTGGAAATGACAAGAAGAACGGCAAGTTTCCAATCAGCTCTAAATTTAGAAACTAATATAGACCTGCCAGCATGCGCTAGCCAGTTAATATGACAATTTGAAGACTTCAAATATAATAAAATAATTAATGACTATTGAGGCATTGGATATGATGTGATATCGACATATTGACCTCGGCTTCGCCTCGGTCAATATTTATATTCTCTTGTGGATATCACATCATATCCAATACCTCAATAGTCATTAATTGTATAATAACAAATAACAACATTTTACAACAATAATATCTAATTTTGAAGTTTTCTTGGTTTTGTAAGCTGAATGCGGTACCTGTCTTAAACAAGCTACATAACCTCTGTGCTTTTGTTTTGAATAATCAACGATACTTTCAGGCCCCCCGGGGTTCATGGATCCAGCCATACAACAGCAGCTTGGTCTTCAGCAGCTTCCAGCACAAGATCAGATGCAAGCTCAGGTAAAATACTCAGATTTGTAAAGTAAATCACAACGTAAGGCTTGATGGAAGACTTGACATCAGTCACATCACCCGAACAGCGACACAATAACATTATGTGAGCCACGACGTGAGAAAAAGGTCTTCGGGGTTTCCGACCAGGTCCAACATAAACCGGTCTCTGCAGTCACAGAAGCAGGCTAGAAGCTCGAAATTTTGAATTTAAGAAGAGAAATTGAACCAAAAACAAAGGTGCTGATCAGCTTCACAGTTACGGATCTGCACCTTTGTTTAAGCATAGGCAAAAATCTGGTTTTCTCGCAATGTGGCTCACATTATGTAATCTATTGCAAGCACTGAAAAGAAATGGAATTCACTCAGAATAGAGACAACAGAAGACTAAGTGAAGGCAATTTCAGAAGGAAAAAAAAAACATGTCGGCCTTTAACATTTTAATTTTCAAAACCCAAACACAGCTTTTGTGTCTAGGAAAACAGAGATCAGCTGGCTAGCCTTCACTCTGATCCACTTCAGCACATCGTGCCACTTCCACGAAAAGATATAACAAAACCACCTATTTTGGAATTACCGTCTAAGAAAAATGTGCGTATCAGCTGCATAACAAATTTTCTCATGACATAGCTTGAGTCATTAATATTTGCTCCGTCCCAACACAACACAAACAAACAATTAATATTTGAGCTGCCTGATGAGAAGACCAACAATCTGCATATGCAAAAACAAGGCAAAGATAATTGTTTTCGCTACACGGATAGTACAATTCCTCTACTTTCTAAATCCAGAATTTCCAGTCTCTAGCCATCTTCTGTGACTGTACAGGCCGGTTTGTCAGACCTGTTCGGAAACCACATTGTTGGTTTCCCATGAGGCGGCTTATATGCTTTTTAGCTCGCCTGTACGAAAGTACAGGAAGAGCTGGCGTCCGAGTTCGCGTTCTTGTTCGCGTTCGTGTTGCTCAAATGTTAAAGTTTTTGATTCAAGTTTTTATAAGTCTATATCTCTTGAACTTGTTGATGGATCAAGTTGATACTTTGCGTGTAGGTAGATATTGGTCTGAAGTTTTATGCAGTACCATCATGACCCACCCTGGTTGACCTTGAGGTCAAGGTCACGGACTTAGAAATTTTGTGATAAAGTTTTTGGTTAAACTTTTTATAAGTCTATATCTCTTTAACATGTTGATTGATCAAGTTGATACCTTGCATGTGGGTAGATATTGGTCTGAAGTTTTATGCTATACCATCATGACCTACCTGGGTGACCTTGAGGTCAAGGTTACGGACACAAAAATTTTGTGTTAAGCTTTTGGTTAAAGATTTTTTAAGTCTATATCTCTTGAACATGATAATGGATCAAGTTGATACTTTGCATGTTGGTAGATATTGGTCTGAAGTTTTATGCAGTACCATCATGACCCACCCCGGATGACCTTCAGGTCAAGGTCACTGACTTGGAAATTTTGTGTTTAAGTTTTGGTTAAACTTTTTGTAAGTCTATATGTCTTGTACATGTATCAAGTTGATACTTTGCAATGTTTATAGATATTGGTCTTAAGTTTTATGCTGTACCATCACGACCCACCTGAGTGATCTTGAAGTCAAGGTCATGGTTCATAGATTTTGATACATTTAGTGGCAAAGCACAAGTCAGGCGAGCTACGCTGTCCTGCGACAGCTCTTATTATATCAATTTTCATCATTATAGGGCCGTAAGAGAGGACAATCAGGGGACAATATTTCGCCGCCGACTAAGAAAAGGCTTCTAGATTTTGACAGAAAGTGGCATGAGGGACCAACTAGCAGCAAGGGCCAAGAAAGGGTAAGAGATATATGAGCCGCCTCGTGGGAAAACCAACAATGTGGTTTCCAAACAGGTCAGACACAAACCGGCTTGTACAAGCACAGAAAAGAGCTAGAAGCTTGGAATTTCTAGCTCTTTACAAGCACAGAAAAGAGCTAGAAGCTTGGAATTTCGCATTTAAGTAGAAGAGGAATTGTACTATCCGGGTAGCGAAAACAAAGGATCTGATCAGCTTTGCGGTTAATGCAGATTGTTGGTTTTCCCATGAGGCGGCTCATTTGTACCTTAAGGACTAGTACTTGTACCTATTAGTATTAATTTGCAGTATTTATGTCAAGTTATGTTATGTTAGGTCTAGGATTGAAGTGACTTGTGTATTTTCTACAGCAATGATAGCCGCAAGCATGAAATTCTGAATAGCCAATGCCATTGATGATGTTGCCATACTCTTTAAGCAATTCAATTCAATTCTTTATTCAGATTGCCAAATACATTTTAGCGCATCTGCAAAACATTCAGTACAACTACACAAATACAATAACAACATATTTTATCGTGAGTACTGGATAACAGCAAAGCAAATGTTGAGGAATGCTGATAACCACCTTTGAACCTTAACCTATGTTTTACAATCTATTAATTATACCCCAGCATTTATGCCGACGGGTATATAGTTTTCGCTTTTCTGTTCGTACGTTAGTTAGTTCGTTCGTAATTCCGGAATGTTCGTGGAATTTATGTCAACATTTTTGTTAAAGTTTCTCTGGTGGTGTATATCTCATGATCCGATGATCAGAAACCATTCATATTTCAACCATAGGTACCCTATAGGGTTTGCTTTGTTTCCATGACTTCGGACCCTGGGTCCATGCCCGGGGGGTGGGGCTAGAGGTCAAAATCTAGGTCACCTTTAATTTGGCTCAAAGTTTTGGTTAAAGTTTCTCTGCTGGTGTATATCTCATGAGCCAATTTTCAGAAATCATTCATATTTGGACTTTATATACCTTATAAGATTTGCTCTGTTTCCATGAGTTCGCACCCGAGGGTCCATGCTCGGGGGTGGGGCTGGAGTTCAAAATCTAGGTCACTTTGAAAATGTGCTATTCACATAGTGTTTTTTCCTTCTCTAAGTTCATATCTTAACAAATACTTATAGGAATATATTCCTATTTGGATCATAGATACCCTTAAGGGTTGAATTAAATTCCATGGCATCAAACTCTAGGGGTGGGGCTGGAGGTCAAAACCTAGGACACATTTATAAAATACTATAGCTACCAAGATTAATATTCTGTAGTTCTATATAGCTTGTCAACCATGTGTCAGGAAGCATTCATGCTTACAACATAGGTACCACATAAGGGTTAGACCCAAGGGTCCATGCATGGGGGTGGGGGTGGGACTTGAGGTCAAGATCTAGGACATTTTTTTTGTTTTAAGAATGACATTCTATTTTCATTTCACCCTAGGACTGAGGACCTGACCCACAATGTCCCTGATTATGTCCTAGATTGAGTATACACGTCAGCTCTGTATACTGCGCTTAAAAAGACCTGTCATTCTAAAACTACATTCCCCCATGTTTGTATGCAAAGTGCATTACAGTGCTTATTTCTAAAATGTGCTTGATAAGGGTACTGTCTTTGAGAATCACTGTCAGCGGTGAGCATGTGTTGGGTTGTTTGGGTAGGGGGTAGGGGGATGGACTTGGTGGCTACCAGCCGGGAATATACGTGCCTCTCAAGGCACTTTTTCTAGTTACATTAGTAAATCATTGTTTGGGGTCTAAAATTAGTGTTATTTCGCTGCAGAAGTGATGGCTGCCAGTATTCTGTGCTATGTCAAATTAATCTTGCTTTATAATTAATCAGTCTTTTTTCATTTGATTGCAGTACATTGCACCACCTTCAAATGCCTCTAAATCAGCCCAGTCAGCGTGGAACGAAGGCACGTCCAGGATCACAGACATGGAATGGGACATGAGGTTCAACAGCTACCAGAGCATATCTAACCATGTACCACCAAAGTTTGTTGGTGATGGCGTCTCACATGATATTGTACAGACAGAAGTGGTAGGAGTTTCTCTGGATGATGTGGGATTTCACGGACATGATGAAAGGGGTATGGGAAATAACGCTGGGGAAAAGAGTGGTGATAAACCGGAGAGAGGGGGTTTCCGTGGTCGGGGAAGGAGAGGGAGGGGTGCTCTAAGGGGTAGAGGTGCAGCATCAAGGGGAGGGGGCACAAGCAGGACAGAACAAAGAGACAATGACAAAGACAATGCAGGAGGTGGTACAAAGAGTTTGGGTTCGCCAGGATCACCACAAAAGTCAGGGACATTTTCTTTCTTTAAGAGAGGGAGGCAGAAAGTAGTCAGGGGTAGGGGAGGAGGTAGGGGTAGGGGTGCTGCAACATCTCCTCAAGGTGCTAAACAGACAAGAGGAAAAGTTGTTAGAAGGGGAAGAGGTGTCAAGACTCGGTCAAAGAGCTAACAGATGGTGAAATATGGCTCCATTCTTTCAGTGTTCAGAGATTTCAATGGCCGCCATGAAGACCAAGTGATTGTCATGAAGTTCAATTTCATTTGAGAGACGACATAAGAAAACAAGACTTCGAGGTGTCCGACCAGGTCTGACACAAACTGGCCTTAGCAGTCACAGATGCAGGTTAGAAGCTTGAAATTTTGGATTCAAGAAGATGTAATGTATTATCCATGTAGTGAAAACAAAGGCACTGGTCAGCCTGTGCAGTTACTATACATCTGATCTGTGGCTTAGTTTTCACATATGCAGAATATCCGGTCTCATGACACAGCCCATTTATAGAGATGGTGTCATTATTCATACGTTTTAAGGTTGTTCATGAAGATTGTGCCAGATCATTTCATAGATTTTAGTTTCATTCATGAAGATACATTATAAATTTTCATAGATTCATAAAGATACAAAAGTGTCTTTTTTCATGTATTTCATCTATTATTGACTACACCAAAGCTTGTACATAATGCAGTTATTCACAAAATTCATTAATGTCTTTTCATGTTATCATCACCAAAGCTTATGCAGTTTGGATTCAAGAAAAGCATTGCCAGTTTGTCATAAAAGAAGTACATTCAAGGACATGTGTTTGTACATGGATATTTGAGCTGCGTCATTGGAGAACCAACAATTTGGTTTCCAATCAGGTCCAACACAAATTAGGCTGTACAGCCACAGAAGACAGCTAGAGGCTGGAAATTTTATATTTAGAAAGAAGAGGAATTGTACTGTCAGTATAGCGAAAACTGAGTTACTGCGAAGCTGATCCGCATATGCAAAATGTTGGTTTTCTCATGATGTGGCTTATTTGAATCTAACCAGTGGTGAGCTTTATTTGAGACAACCATTGTTCCTGTATTTTGTACTTATATACTATGTCATGGTATTATTAAGAGTACCACAGGGTTTGTAGCCTTTAGTTTTATGTTTCTGTGAAAAGGTTACATGTTAAGGCGGACTTTTGTGAACAAGTTTTATCACTGGAAACTTGTCTGTAAGAAAAAGGGCAGCTTTGCTTATTTTGCTTATCTCTAATGACAAGCTTTATTTAGGTATTTGCCTTAGCCTACATAAAGTTTTCATAATAAAAAGGTACAAGTAGGCAATGATCAGGAAAAGGCGCAGTCAGAATTAAATTCCCACTCCAAATACCGAGGTGGAAAAAACCAAATAGACAATTAAATGTTTATACTTATAGAACATATCGTACGTTAAGTGAGCAGCTATTTCCCAATCAGTTACCCGAACCTAACTAAAAAACTATGAAAACGTACATAAGGTTCAAACAGCACAAAAAATTCAACTCCAAAACAAAAAACAAATAGAACCACAACAGAAGTATTGCCTTTGAACTATCAGTAATATAAAATTACTTGGGGTGGGGGGGAGGGGCTTTAACTGGTTTTACAGAGCCCTAACCTCACCCTTATCTTCTACAGTGGTTCATAACATTTAGTTGTTTTTTAGGTCTTTGTGGTGAATCTCTAACTAGTAAAGAATCAACATGGACAAACAAATAAATCATGATGACCACCTTGATGAATCAAAAACGAGGACTCACAGACTCAGTAAGCTGCCCGACGATGGAGATCCCTGGGCGCCGAATAACTTACTGAAATCCTGAGCAAAAGAAAAACACCAGTTGAACCCGGTGGTCCAGGCAACAGACAAGATAGCTTTATGTCGGGGCCATCATAGAGGCTGATGCCTGACCCACCGGCATGCAGTTTAAGAAGGCAGGGTAGTTATCAACCATGATTGGGTTAAAAACTAAGCATACAGATTGTCACATAACATATGTTATACCCTATACGTCTGTAATGCGTTATGATTTTTCTGAAATGAAAAGAAAAATCATTCCTTCCTATTAGTTTCTTAAATTTGTAAACCAAGTCACCATAAACTCTGAATAAAATATAAGATATAAGCCGCCCCATGGGAAAACCAACAATCTGCATATGCGAAAACAAAGGCGCAGATCAGCTTCGTGGTAACCCCGAAGCTGATCAGCGCCTTTGTTTTCGCTACACGGATAGTACAATTCCTCTACTTTCTAAATCCAAAATGGTCTCTAGCCATCTTCTGTGCTTGTACAGCCCGGTTTGTGTCGGACTTGTTCGGAAACCACATTGTTGGTTTTTCCACGAGGCGGCTCATATATTATGGTTGCTGCCAATATTCTGTTAAACTGTAGAATGGGCAGGTGAAACTGTATAGAAGGGGGTGGGGGAGGGGCATGTAAATAGCCATTCACATTAATGTCATGATTTATGTACAAGTTTACTGTTTTTATGTGCTAAATCCTTGATGGAGATTGCAAAGTAGGGGGGCGTGGTGGCATGGTACATGTAGTTAGAGTGTTAGACACAGGATTGAGGGGTCTGGGATGCGAACCTCACTGGTACAGAGGTGTGTCCTTGAGCAAGACACATTGACTCCCCAAAGATATTGGTTAATAACCAGGAAGAAAGCACTGGCCGCATCACAACATGACTGAAACATTGTTGACTGGGATGTTATACCACACACAAACAAAAGGTTCCATGTTGTGCAATTGAGATGCAATACCTGCAAGTTTACTGTTAATTCTCTTAAATAATGGAACACATATGAGCCGCCTCATCTGAAAACCTACAATCTGCATATGCGAAAACAAAGGCACAGATCAGCTTTGCAGTAACTGCGAAGCTGATCAGCGCATTTGTTTTCGCTACATGGATAGTACACTTCTTCTTCTTCTTCTTAAATCCGAAGTTTCAAGCTTCTAGCTGTCTTCTGTTACTGTGCAGTCTGGTTTGTGTCCGACCTGTTCGGAAACCACATTGTTGGTTTTCCCACGAGGCAGCTCAAATATTGTTCATCATCATCATCATCATCATCATCATCATCATCGTCGTCCCCATCACATCATATCCATTGTATAGTCCATTGTCCTCTACTGAGGATTGGACTGATGTGATGCAATGTAAAAACATTTTTAAAGGAAGGTAAAGTGACTTTAAGAAAGTAGAGAATGTTACTTGTAGAATGAAGCAAACAGCCAAGACCAAGATCAGCTCTTCTAATCAGTTTCTACTCTCTGCAATTTATGTTAAACTTTATTGTTTCATTATGTAGTTGACTGCATAGTAGATTCTTTTTTTTTCTTGTTTTAGATTAGAAATTTTACAACGCATATTTTGTGCAACTGGATGGTAGCCATTTTACCAACAGTTAAGTTTTATGGAAGAAGATAAAAATTGTTCACATCATTTACTTTTGAGCTGCCGCATAAGAAAACCGGTATCTTGCTTATGTGAAAACAAAGACACAGATGCAGTAATTGCACAGCTGATCAGCGCCTTTGCTTTTGCTACACAGATAGTAAAGTCCCACTTCTTCACAAATCCAAAATTTCAAGCTTCTAGCTATCTTCTGTGACTGCACAGACCAGTTATGTCAGACCATGTTGGAAATCCTAAAGACTGGTTTTCTCATGTCACTGCTCTTGATTTCTAGTTAAGTTTCTCTTTGAAAACAAATATACCAGTGATGATCCATATACATCAATTGTTTCTTTAAAATGTTGTTTAACTGATGTTTTATTTTCTTGCAGTAAATTAGAATACAGTCAAGTAGTAGTTGTTTTTCTGTTTATCCCTAATGATTTATGAAAAAAAGAATTTTTAGCTCTCCTGAACGGAAGGCTCAAAAGGTGGGCTTATAGGATTGAGATGGTGTTGAGGATAATGCTCTTAAAGAATGGAAAAGAAGTATCTTCACTATCGTGGATAAACGTATTAAGTTTTATTCACAAAATACTAATCTTTTACCTCCTAAACCCAAATCGTCATTTAGGCATTTGAAGCCAGAGTATCCAAGAATTTCATAGAAAGTATGTCTTGGTTCCGGCAGATAAAGCCGCAAACAATGTTGTTGTCGTTTGTAGGCTTCACTACGTTAACACCTTAAAACAGGAGCTTGATGGTACCAGGGCTTATCTTGAGACAGATACTGATGAGGTGCCCACTTAAACGATTTACCTGTTAAGTTTTCTGTTTGTGTCAATGAAGGCCAAGACAAACTTCCTATGATGTATTGGTTACCTAAGCTTCACAAAAGACCATACAAAGCTAGATTTATTGCAAATTCTAGCTCTTGTACTACCACTGAACTTTCTAAATTATTAACTTCCTGTCTTACTGCTATCAAATCTCATGTTATAAGATACTGTGAGACAGTGTATGAAACTCCAAAAAAAAATTGGTTTTGGTCAATAAAAAATTCTGGTGAGGTGCTCAGTAAATTGAAGTGTAGAGGGTTCCGTGCGACACGCTTGTCCACATATGATTTTTCTACTCTGTATACACTATTACCACATAATCTAATTAAAGAAAGACTTCTGGATTTGATAGAGTGGACCTTCAAAAGGGCATTAAAAACTATGGTTCACTTTATTTGGCATGTAATGACAGAAAGGCTTTTTTCACTTCCTCTGACCAAAGTCGGTATACACTTTGGTCATGTCAGAATGTGTGCAACAGAAAGATGTAGATCTAAAAAGGGGGCTTCGGAATCTGAGATATTAGCTTCGTTCAACTGAAGTTCAGGTGGATAAATTTGATTGACCATACCTTCAAAATAAGGGTTGTCAATGTTCAAAAGGTCATCGAGGTACCTAGATGTGGAATTAAAAGCCTCGATAACATCAGCTTGATTATCATGGTTAAGAGAATTCATGAAATCTCTTTCGTAGCAGAATAAAAATAAATCAGCTACGAGAGGTGCGCAATTTGTACCCATCGGAATTCCAACAATTTGTCTGTATAACTTGGTCCCAAATCTAATATAAATATTATCAAGGAGATAAGGTAACTGAGTGGCCACCTATTGGGAAAATAGCTGCTCATTCGGCTTACGATATGTTTCATGGTATAAGTACCTGATTGTTAGTTTGGTTTTTTCCCACCTCGGTTTTTGGAGTGGGAATCTTTTTTGGATTGCGCCTTTTCCTGATCTTTGCCTACTTGTACCTTTTTGCCATGTTCTGGTGTCTGTCCATCTTCCGTCCATCGGTTATCAGTTCCATAGATCTTCTCCCCTGAAACCGCTTGGCTAGTCAAAGCCAAACTTCACGTGGAGCATCATTAGGAAGGGGGAAATAAAGTTTATATGAATGGTCCAGGTCACATGACCAAGATGGCCGCCATGTCTGCAAATAGCACAGGTCTTTAACCAGAGGACCAATGGTCCTATAAACGCTCACCTGAGATCTGGGATATGCCACTTAAGTTGACCTTGCCATAAAATAGATCAAGGTCATCCCAGGGTCATGATTTACATAATTTTGTAGAGCTCCATTCCCTGGTGCTTCATGCCAAGTTTCAAAATTATAGGCCTTCTGGTTTTGAAGAAGATTTTTAAAGGTTTTTGCTATTTACAGCCATTGCGGCCATCTTGATCATGTGACCTTGACCTTTTATACAAAGTTTCATTCGATGCTCCACACAAAGTTTTGCTGTAATTGACCAAGTGGTTTCAGAGAAGATGTTTGAATATTATGGTCATATACATTTACATAGCCCCAGGGCAGGGACAGACAACCCCCTGGGGTCAATTTTTTTTTTTTTTTTCATAAGCATAAATCTTCTGTTCATTTGCATACTCCCAGCAAGTTTCCTCCCATTTTATTACATTTTCCTTATTTTCCCCATTCAAATGCATTAGCGACTTAAGTTGACCTTTCTGTAAAATAGGTCAAGGTCATCCCAGGGTTATGATTTATACAAACTTTGTAGAGCTCCATTGCCTGATACTTCATGCCAAGTTTCAAAATCATAGGCCTTCTGGTTCTGGAGAAGATTTTAAAGGTTTTTGCTATATATAGCCATGACGGCCATCTTGGTCATGTGACATGAACCATTTATACAATCTTTTTTCCCCTTTCCTAAGGATGCTCTATATGAAGTTCTACTTTGATTGGCCTAGTGGTTTCAGAGGAGATCTTTGAAATTGTGGACGACGGACGGATGATGACGGACAACGGAGCATGGGTATACTATAAGCTCCCCTGGTGAGTCTTTGGCTCAGGTGAGCTAAAAATCTACTATTCCAGAACCAGAAGGCCTATGATTTTGAAACTTGGTATGAAGCATCATTCAATGGAGTTCTACAATATTTGTATAAATCATGACCCTGGGATGACCTTGACCTATTTAACAACAAGGTCAACTTAGGTCGCCTATGCATTTGAATAGAGGAAATTGTTAAAATGTCATATAATGAGAAAAACTTGCTGAAAATGGACAAATGGGCCAATGATAAAGAAAAATTGACCTCAGGGACTCGTCTTCCCCTGCCCCAGGGCAATATACATGTGTATTACCATAATATTCAACTATCTTTTCTCTGAAACTGCTTATCCAAACAAAGCCAAATTTTCTCTGAAGCATCTATAGGAAGGGGGTACCAATACATCTATAAACAATCAAGGTCGCTTGACCAAGATGGCCACCATGACCATATATGGTAAAATCCCATCAAAAATCTTCTTCCCCTGAACCAGTGGACTGATTTCAAAGAAACTTGGCATGTAGCATTGGAAACTGGAGTACTACTATATGTATGCATATAAATCATGACCCTTTGATGACCTTGACATACCTTAGTGCAAGGTCAACTTAGGTTGTCTATGCATTTGAATTGGAAAAATGCCATTAGAAGGGAACATTGAATATCCATATTTTGACTATAAGATAACCTAAAATCGATGCATGCGTATCCTAAAATCAGCTTATTTAACAATATCTTTAAATGTTTTTTTGAATATCAAAAATAACGTTGAATTTAGGATATACATAATTAGTTTTACAGATATCCATAATCAGCTTTATGGGTATCCATACTTTGAATTTAGGGTGTCATTAGAGGGGCTTATTTTAATTATTTTAATAGGATATCCATTATTCGAATGAAGGATATCTTAAATCCATTTTTGAAACTTTTTCATATTTCTCTTATATTTGATCTTGTAACTTAAGGATATTGTTAAATGAATAATTACTATGGATATCCAAAAATACAATCCTACTTTAGGATATTTATATATCGATATTGAAATATCCATTGTGTTTTAGGATATCCATTATTCATTGTAGGATATCCTAAAATCAGTTTATGGATATCCATTATTCAACCGAATTAATGATATCCATAAATCAGTTCTATGATATCCTTACATGGATATCCTTAATTGATTAATGGATATCTAGCATATATTTTAGGATATCATGAAATGAGTTTAGGATATTCTTAAATGAATAACGGACATCCATAAATGGTTTGACTCGGCCAGCTCAGACGTTCTAAGGGGTTAACCAGTACTGTCAGTCATTCGGTAAACAGCTTTGGCTGGAGGCTCGAGTAGCCCATTTCTAACAGCCCCCATAGGCGGGGCATGATTTTAAGTTTTTGTTGTTTTTTTTGGGTTGATGCTTAACGACCCAGTCAACAGCTATGGTCATGTTGGGACATCGTCTCATTTTTAGCTCACCTGAGCCGACGGCTCACAAGGTGAGCTTATAGGATGGCCATGCTCTGTCGTCCGTCGTCGTCCGTCCACAATTTCAAAGATCTTCTCCTCTGAAACCGCTTGGCCAATCAAAGCCAAACTTCATGTGGAGCATCCTTAGGAAGGGGGAACGAATGTTTACATAAATGGTCCAGGTCACATGACCAAGATGGCCGCCATAGCTATAAATAGCAAAAACCTTTAAAAATCTTCTTCTCCAGAACCAGTGGGCCGATTTCCACGAAACCTGGTATGTAGCATCGGGGACGCGGGCCCATCATAATTTATATAAATCATGACCAAATGGACAGAAGATTTATGTTTAAGAAAATATTTTGGGCCCAGGGGGTTGTCTGCCCCTGCCCCGGGGCTATATACATGTATATGACCATAATATTGAAACATCTTCTTCTCTGAAACCGCTAGGCCAATCAAAGCCAAACTTTATGTGGAGCATCCTTAGGAAGAGGGAATGAAAGTTTATATAAATGGTCAAGGTCATATGACCAAGATGGCCGCCATGGCTATAAATAGCAAAAATTTTTAAAAATCTTCTTCTTCAGAACCAGAAGGCCTATGATTTTGAAACTTAGTGTGAAGCATCTGGGAATGGAGCTCTACAAAGTTTATATAAATCATGACCCTGGGATGACCTTGACCTATTTTATGGCAAGGTCAACTTGGGTCTCCCATGCATTGGAATGGGAAAAAATAGGAAAATGTAATTAGATGGCAGAAAACTTGCTAGAAGTGAGCAAATGGACAGAAGATTTATGTTTAAGAAAATATTTTGGGCCCAGGGGGTTGTCTGCCCCTGCCCCGGGGCTATATACATGTATATGACCATAATATTGAAACATCTTCTTCTCTGAAACCTTCTTAAAAATCTTCTTCTTCAGATCCAGAAGGCCTATGATTTTGAAACTTGGCATGAAGCATTAAGGAACGGAGGTCTACAAAATTTTTATAAATCATGACACTGGGATGACCCTGACATATTTCACGGCAAGGTCAACTTAGATAGCCCATGCATTTGAATGGAGAAAATTGTTAAAATGTTATTTGAAGGACAAAACTTGCAGTTAATTGGCAAATGGACTGAATGTTTATGATTTGAAAAAGACATTGACTCAAGGAGTTATTCTGACCCTGCCCTAGTGTTATATACATGCATTGTACCATTCTAGTCTAACAAGTTTATTGGTACATGTATATATCTCAGGTCTCAGGTGAGCGTTTACAGGACCATTGGTCCTCTGGTTATGGGACTTTTAACCAAAATTAGGATGTCATAACATCCAAAAAGTTCTTCAAATAAAACCACCCCGGGAAAACCACCCAAGGGAGCTATTATAATTATAAAGACACTGGTACTTATATTTCCTGTTTCTGGCTTTATCCGGAAGATGTGACGAGAAGTAATTATTTCATACTGTTGACTTTATGATATTATTTCCACAGTTACTGTCTGGAGAAGCAGTGGGGATGCTGAAAGCCATCTTTTTATTACCAACTAAATTAGAAAAACTAATATACGCCTGCATCAAGTGATACTTATTGTGTTTTATGACTTTGCTTATGAGCATGGTGCTCTTATAAAATTGACACTCTATACCAACAGGCGCACTTGTGTTTCCATCTTGGTTTTTATCATAAACACTGTCTTGTTCGCATAATTGAATGACTCCCTGAAATGTTTATTTTACAGGACAAGGAAATAAAAAGTTCCATGATGGCATAAAAAGTAGCAGTAGAATGAAAGTAAGAAACAGTATGGTTGATTTCATGTATAAAGAAATAGAAAGCCATGACCAGGGACTTGTACAATCAGAACAAAAGTCCCACCCTAAAATCCAGGTGGGAAAAACAAAAAGACAATTATTACGTACTGGTACAAAGAGAGCATAAGTTGCAAGCTGAGCGAGAATTTGTTTGTTTGAGATGTGGTTTCACGTCCAAGTCAACAGCCATGGTCATGTCGGAAAGTTGCCTCCATTTTTGGGACTTTTACCCAAAATTAGGATGTCATGACATCCAAAAAGTGCTTCAAATATAACCACCCAACTAAGCGAATAAGGTTTATATGTATGTATGGTTTAACTTAAACAACTTTTCCTGGGCAAGGCTGAGTGAGGAGTTATTTCCCTAAAGGTAGTCACTCAGTTACCGGAACTCAACAAAAACCTGATGATGAATACGCACATTAAAGATACAAACAGCACACATCAATACCGAAACGTGAAACAAATAGCACCCGAACAGAAGTACCACATTGGAACGATCAGCAATATATATAATCAGCAATATATATATTGATCTGTCGGAACAGGAATTAACCCTCTCAGTGCCTTAATTTTCAATTTCCTCTCATACTGTGAGAAAATTGGCTTTTTTCTCGTTCATTGGCCATAGCGTAAATTAATTTTGTATAGTGGTTGATAGTAGGTGTTAATAAAATGCTACACTGTTAATGAACAAGATAGTGAGAACATCATTTTCAAATAAATGAATGACAATGGCAAAATAGGGATGATTTCTTGGTATGATATCAACTAGAGGTGGCACCATGCGGATTGATTGCTTTGAAATAACCTTTTTTTGTGGAAGGAAATGGGTTCCAGGAAAATTATATATTAAAATTATAAGAATAAGAACTTTAGCATCAAATATCAATGCCCATGCACTGCAGGAATACAATTTTGTGATCATGATCAAACTGGACTCGCTGTTACTTTATTAGTTTAAAAAAAAAGAAAGATATTTTTATTACTTTTGCTCAAAATATTGATTGTGGGTACATGCTAGAACTGCCTCGGCGAGGTGGTTCTAACATGTACTCACAATCTATGATCCTAAGAATAGGTATACCCAGTTTTACTACACAAAATTGTGTGGTATACGGGGTTATTAGTTTCACGGATATGTTTTTCTGACGACTTCTATCACTAAACAGGCTTGAGAAATCCCAAAGTCGTATTTTGTCATGATACGGTTCAGTTGTTTTCTCGTTTTTTTCCAGACAAAAGATTATCGTCTGAGATCATTAAAATTCCGTGACTCTGTGTTTCAGCCACTTTCTGTGGCTTCATTTGTCTGAAGAATGCCATAAATATCACAAGGTCTGTAACTGAGCTCCAGATTTAAGTCCGGTGTTCTTATTTTAGTCCGTTACGAGAACATTCGTTTCCGCGAACATTGTCACACACTTAAAGGTGCACTGCATCAGGAAAACATGTCCGTAAAAAGTATACCCCTTGAACCCCACTTTTATGTAGTAAATCTGGGGTACGCAGGGGTATACATATTTTTCTTATTTTTGCTCCAAAACATAGATTGTGGGTACTCGTTAGAACCGCCTCGGCGAGGCGGTTCTAACGTGTACCCACAATCTATGTTTTGAGCAAAAATAAGAAAAATATCAAAAAATTTCAGCTGAAAATCTTTATTTTTTACAACTTTAAAAATTTCTATATTGCATGGGCAAGTTTTCGTAATGGTCTGTAATTTTGACCCCTTAAAATTCTCTATTCTAAACAGATTATAGTATTTAGCTTTCTTACCAGCTAAAATGCTTCTTTTTTATAGCATCTCTAAGAAACGATGGCGAATAATGTATATTTATGGTCCAAGGTTTTAATAATAAAGCTAAACATTACGAAAACACGCCCATGCAATATACAGAGATTTTTTAAGTTATAAAAACTGAAAATTTTCAGTAGAAAAAATTCGATATTTTTCTTATTTTTGCTCCAAAACATAGATTGTGGGTACTCGTTAGAACCGCCTCGGCGAGGCGGTTCTAACGAGTACCCACAATCTATAATTTGGAGCAAAAATAAGAAAAATAGGTATACCCCTGCTTACCCCAGTTTTGCTATATAAAAGTGGGGTTTGAGGGGGTACACATTTCACGGACATGTTTTCCTGATAAAGTTAAACTAAATTTTCTGTCTCCGCTGAAAATGGAAACTGGGGTGAGTAGAATCACCCAGACCAGCATAAACCGGGCTCATTGCAGAGTTCATCTGCATTTTATGTCATTTCATACTGGGGATAACACTTATTGGAGGGACGTAAATAAATGAGCCGTCTCGTGGGAAAATCAACAATGTGGTTTCCGAACAGGGCCGATACAAACCGGGCTGTACAAGCATAGAAAAGAGCTAGAAACTTGAAATTTCGGATTTAAGTAGCTGAGGAATTGTACTATCCGACTAGCGAAAACAAAGGCGCTGATCAGCTTCGCAATTACTGCGAAGCTGATCTGCGCCTTTGTTTCCGCCTATGCAGATTGTTGGTTTTCCAATGGGGCGGCTCATTTCATACTGGGGATAACACTTATTATTGGAGGGACGTAAATAAATATCAGATATTGGAAATAAGCTCTAAAATGTAGAATTCCTGCAGATTTTGATTTCTTTTTTATTTCTCATTCAAAAAAAAAAAAAAAAAAAAAAAACATGGTGAAATGGTGAAGTAATAATGTAAGTACATGTATGAAATCATCAGAAACAAAAATTCATCAACATTACAGATAGTGTATCTTTAACATCCATTACGAAAACATGTCCATGCAATATACAGAGATATTTGAAGTTGTAAAAACTGAAAATTTTCAGTAGAAAAATTTTGATATTTTTTTTTTATTTTTGCTCAAAACATAGATTGTGGGTACACGTTAGAACCGCCTCGCCGAGGCGGTTCTAACGAGTACCCACAATGTATGTTTTGGAGCAAAAATAAGAAAAATAGGTATACCCCTGCGTACCCCAGTTGTGCTATATAAAAGTGAGGTATAACGGGGTATTCATTGCACGGACTTGTTTTCCTGGTGAAATAAAACAGTGCCCCGAAGTGACCGCTTTGGTCTCGGTGACACTGCCCTATTCCTGGTCATTGCTGTCATTGCTCACACTAAACGGCAGGATACAGGATATCTTTTATTAAGATTCGTTTGCTTTAATGACACGAGTATGTCCTTCCTTATAATCCTCGAGTTGAGAGCTCAATTAAGTCTACTGAAAAAATAGCATTGAACATCAACCAGTTTCTATAGATCCAGCTTCAGTTCAGTTTCGTGATAGAGGTCAAAACCGCAAAAAAGCAAAAAATAAATGTCTTTTAATAACAGGCAATTGTTTCCAAACGCGTGTAAGATCAGCATTTTAACCATGCTTTCTGTACAGTTTAAATATATGACGAAGGGATGGTTATTGCCATAAGCAGTTTAGAACTGATTAAAGAGATTAAACACTCGATCAAAGCTGCTAATGAAATGTCTGTGGCATAGACAGATATATTCATTAGCATCGTCACCAATAAAGTTGACATCAGCCATGTCTGTAGGTAAGCCACCTTTCTGCATTATTCGAACTAAATTAGCGCAGATCAGGTCTGCATCTTTGGTCTGACCGCAGCTGGTGCACGCCATCACTGTTTGGATCTATCTACCTGTACATTGTTTCATAAGCTTCTCGTGCTGTTTCGTAAGTCCTGAACCCGCCAGAAAGTCAAAAGAAAGGTTTCCTCGCGACGGAGCTCATGAAAATGGAACAGCCGTATATTTATATTCATCTTGTGAAAAACAATAATTTTTCTGGTCTGCAAAAACATATTTGATTACTTGTCATTTAACATTTGTCGCATGTTGTCATCACATATCATCAGTGATTCGCTTTATTTGATGAATGACTGAGGCATTTTGTTGGGAACTTTGCCATGATTTGGCTTCATGACAAAATACAACTATCTAGACAGCCAAGTGCAAGACATAACACACTTAAAATTGTATGGAATTACTATGGACAAGACAAACTTAGTTCGGAAAAGGCATTTCTTTAAAGAAATAGTTTCTAAGGTAACAATTATTTTATTATAATTAATTTCTTATCCAGTTTAGCTTTTGTTTCTTTTTATTAATCTACAATATTGCCATCAGTAATGTCCCTTTTTTGTTTTGTTTGATTTGTGAAAATTTGTGAAAATAGTCCTATACAGGTGGCAAATGACGCCACCTGTCCTATACTAAATCTACTAGTATTCTCCAAACAGTCCGGTGCCTGGTTGAGGATCATCGTTACTCCTGTTCCCATTACGAAAACACGCCCATGCAATATACAGAAAATTTTTTGGTTGTAAAAAATGAACAATTTCACTGGAAAAATTTTGAATTTTTTTTTTCTTATTTTTGCTCAAAACATAGATTGTGGGTACACGTTAGAACCGCCTCGGCGAGGCGGTTCTAACGAGTACCCACAATCTATGTTTTGGAGCAAAAATAAGAAAAATAGGCATACCCCTGCATACCCCAGTTCTGCTATGTAAAAGTGGGGTATAAGGGGGTATACATTACATGGACATGTTTTCGTGATGCCACATATTTTGTCTCAGTTTCATTCTAGGCAAGTTTGCGACTTGTCGATCATTAATTCTGATCTTTATCTCTTGGTGGGAGGTAACTTTAACTGCGGGGATATTGAGTGGAGCACCATGCAGGTACCCGAGGGGGTACCGCAAAGGCCATACAGTACAGTGTCAACTCAAGATCACTGCCTTTCCAAGTTGTGAATATTCACATCCGTAATGACAAGACCCTTGATCTGCTATCCCCAGTTAACCGTGTAAAAGGGATGCCCCCGATCGGCAAGGCGGATCATGACATAGTCTATGTAGAATACGACATTAAGGCCAAATGGATCCAGCAGCCCCGCGAAAGATTTTTCTGTACAATCGAGCGGATATGGAAGATCTACGTGACCATCTAGCGCGTTTTAGGGATTCGTTCCTTCCATCTGACCACAGTCGCATGTCAGTCAATGACATGTGAGTCAGTTTTAAGTCTGAGGTTCTCGAGGCTATTGAATGGTTTATTCCGACAAAAATGACCAAGACAAAATATAGTTTACTATGGATCGATTGCACGATCAAACGCCTCATTGGGAAACGTGACAGGCTTTATTTTCGTGCTTGCAGGTCAAGTAGCCCAAGTGGCATTTACAAACGGTTTATACAAACGGTTTAGAGCACATGTCCAAAAAGCTGTCAGAGATGCATATTGGAAACATATTTCCAATATTTTCACTCTCGAACCGGAAACCGACAGCCCAAGGAAAAATGAAAAAACTAAACAGTTTTGGTCATTCGTAAAGTCACTTTAAAAAAAGGTGTATCCGCGAAAATGGAATTCTTAGAACGGACACTGTCGATAAGGCAAATATCTGTAATAAACAATTTCAGTCAGCTTTTACACGCGAAACTGACTCTGAAATCCCCTCCAAAGGCACTAGCCCATTCACCGCCATGGGTGAATTGACAGTTGACCCTAAAGGGATCCGTCCTCAAGCTGTCAGATGGGCTTAAGGTACACAAGATATTTGGGCCAGACGGCCTGAGTGCTAGGGTGTTAAAAGAATGTAGTTCTGAAATTGCCCCATTCTGGCCTATATCTACAATGAGTCGCTTGCTCAGGGAAATGTACCAGATGATTGACGACAGGCAAAAGTAGCCCCGGTATTTAAAAAAGATGAGAAATATGACCCTTCAAATTATCGACCGATGTCGCTAACTTGCATCTGTTATTAAAAAGCATCTTTCCCTTGAAAATATTCTTGCTGATTGCCAGCACGGCTTCCGTAGTCAAAGGTCTTGCGAAACCCAAATGGTTCAGTTCTTTCATGACATGGTTAGTAACCTGGACCGTGCTTTGAACCGGGGTCACAGACAAACAGATGCGATCATCATGGATTTAGCAAAGGCCTTTGACAAGGTGCCACACAGGAGACTTCTCTACAAACTGCACTACTACGGGATTAGAGGATCTACTCACAAGTGGATCGCTGAGCGCTTTCAAAAAGTGGTGTTAGATGGCAAAGCCTCAGATCCAGTCCCTGTACTATCTGGTGTCCCTCAAGGATCGGTCTTGGGACCGGTCCTTTTCTTGATTTTCATTAATGATCTTCCGGACAATATCAAGTCATCCGTTCGGCTCTTTGCTGATGATTGTGTTCTGTATAGGAATATTAAAACCCTCACAGATTACTTGATCTTACAGGATGACCTGAACAGCCTAGGACAATGGGAGACCTATTGGTAAATGAAATTTAACGTTGCCAAATGTCATTCAATGATGGTGACGCGGCACCTCCCTAGCAGTCAAATACACTTTAACTACTCACTGCATCAACAAATATTGGACCAGGTTCAGTCCGCCAAATACCTTGGAATTACTATTACTGACAACTTGGAATGGGGTCAACATGTTTCTGAAATTTCTTCTAAAGCTATTGCAACTAAGATTTTTGGTTTTCTTCGGCGCACTTTGGCACTTGCACCTCGGTATACAAAGGAAGTTGCATACCAAACATTGGTTCGCCCTCAGCTCGAGTATGCAGCTCCTATTTGGCATCACTATAATGAAACTGAGACAAAAAAAAGGTGGAGAAAGTGCAGAAGACAGCAGCCAGGTGGGTCTGCAGGCAGTAGCGTCGATGACATGCTTGATGAACTTGATTGGCCATCCCTGGAGGACCGCAGGCTAAAGTCTTCCTTAACTTTCTTTTACAAGATTCACTCCGGTACAGTGTCTCTTGACAAAGATAAATATCTGACCCCGGCACCCAGATTAAGATATATCAGGGCATCTCATGATTCACAGTACACAAGATACATGTCCTATAGTGATGCCCTGAAGAATTCATTATTCTCAAGGACTATTCCATTGTAGAATAGTCTTCCTTCTTCAGTGGTCGCATCAAAGACTATTCAGGTTCAGAGGAAGAATTTAAGACTCTTATTTAAACCAAGGGTCCAGAGGTATACGTTTTAGTATGCCTCTGTCTAGCTTCTTGTAAATATGCCGAATGCCCCCTTCCCCACTTTGCTAAATTCAAAATTTAGCCACCCACCCCACACCTGAGGTGATGATCAGAAATTGATCGACTCAGTATCTGAAGAAAGAAAGAAAGAAAGGTGTGGAGTGGGTGGCCAATAAATAAGTTTAAATACTGCTGATCTGCCTTTGGGTGCTTAATCAAGAGTAATGCGGTGATGATAACTGACCGTTTTGACATCACCTCATACCCATGGCATGGGCCGAGGTTGTGTGGACCCAAATTACGTGGAACCCGATACACGAATACCATGTGACTAGTCTACTTTCGGTTTGCAAGATCACGTGATATAAATATTAACAACGCATGCGTTAATCAATAGTTGTCAAGTTT
Organism: Rugalucina vietnamica; assembly: GCA_964017185.1. Classification (NCBI taxonomy): domain Eukaryota; kingdom Metazoa; phylum Mollusca; class Bivalvia; order Lucinida; family Lucinidae; genus Rugalucina; species Rugalucina vietnamica. The sequence goes on from OZ024875.1 coordinate 48,833,692, forward strand.
GAACGGGACAAATGGTTTGACAGGTGTCATTTAATCGTAAGTTATGTGATTCTGGTGAGAAAAAAACGTCCAATAACTCCACACATACATTAACTAAAGTCACAAACTACAATATGATAAATCTGAGCGTTCGCTTTGTGTTTAAACGTGCTGAAATTCAAAGGCACTAATTTTCTCTTGTTCAGACTTGCTCCACCAAAATCCAAATCATGAAAATGAAAGTGCCTGTAGGCTGTAATGATGTATGAATGCTTGAATACCCATGTCACAGGGTTTTAAAAACAGTGTATTATTAAGGACAAAAGCTGTGTATTAATCGAACAATTTGCACGAGCCAGCACTGTTAATACAAGGCTTTCATTAATGGTCATTCATAAAAATGGTTTGACAGGTGTCAAAGACCTGTGAATGTAATTCTGGTAGGAAGAAAACTTCCAATAGCTCCACACACACTACAAGAAATTGTTTTCACTGCTAAAGAATGGCGTGATCTTAGTTTAACTGAAGATGAATTTGAGCCCTTAGAATGAGTTGCATCACGTAATGTTGTGTGATTGTTTTTCAAAGAGAGATTTGGATGTAATAAAATATGGACTCAGAGAAAAATTCTTCTGCTAGAACACCTCTGAAAGATACTTAGTGAAATAGAGAACAGTGAAAGACATCAGCGATGGAAATTGGTCAGGAATTCTACCAGTTTTACCCTCATTTTTAATTTTCCCGCCAAAGGGAAAGACGATGAAGGTCAAGGAAATCATTCGCCATTGAAGAAACAAGCTTCTAGAGTGGTTGCAGTAGTCAACATGAAGACAAGAAACAAGTTTCTTATGGTGTTAAACTAGCGGGCCGTAGCGGCTCAACCAAAGAAAACCCCCAACACGGGTGGCCTTTGACCGGAGACAGCACAGGCCAGGGAGTGCTGGAAACATATTAAAGTTGCAAGACAGCTTACACCTGGCTACAAGAAACATAGACAGTCGCCAATTCACAATCTCCTGCAGTCTGTCATTCAGAGAATTCCAAGTGTCATGTGGATTGTAACTCCTGGGAAACGAGTAGGTATGCCAGTAATCAGTGGTCAGACATCCAGAGGACTTGGGGTGCTTGGTTCATACACCCTTGGTTCAAGAGACTCGAAGTCATTTAGCCATTGAAAAACAAACCAACATTCAATTGGAATTACTTCAAACGAGCTGTTTTTCGAGGAGGCAGATCCAGACAAGACAGTTGGCTACAAGAAACATAGACAGTCGCCAGTTCACAATCTCCTGCGGCCTGTCACTCAGAGAATTCCAAGTGCCGCATGTTTTGTAACTCCACGGAAACAAGTAGGATTGCCAGTAATCAGTGGTCAGACATCCAGAGGACTAAGGGTGCTTGGTTCATACACCCTTGGTTCAAGAGACTCACAGTCATTTAGCCATTGAAAAACAATCAACATTCAATTGGAATTACAGTTCTTTAAACGAGCTACATGTATCTGCCGAGTAGGCAGATCCAGACAAGACAGTTAATCTAGATAGTGATGATTCTCAGTTCAGAGAGTACTAGTTCATTTGATTCCGAACCAGACATTCAATCGCCAAATAGCTGCTCAAATTGCTCAGCAGAAGTAGAATTCCAAAAATGCTCAGCATGTAAATATGTGAGGTATTGTTCTAAAACATACCAAGCAGTGGATCGGGCATCAGATCACTGCCAAGACTTAGTGTAAAAGACTCCTTGTAGATTTATAACCATTTAGTTCTTATCACAGACTTTTATTCACAGAAACACTTTTAAAACTAGAGAGCATCACAGACTTTTATTCTTATAGTTATTTGTTTGACAAGTTTCCCTGACTAAGTAAGCTTACAAGTAACAGTTTTTGCGCTATTTGTAGGGCTTGAATTTTTCAAATTTTGCGAGTCCAGGTAATTTCTCCAAACTTTTACATAATTGAGCCGCCTCATGAGAAAACCAACAATCTGCATACTGGTATGCAAAAACAAAGACGCAGATCAGCTTCGCGGTAACCGCGAAGCTGATCAGCGCCTTTGTTTTCGCTACATGGATAGTACAATTCCTCTTCTACTGATATCCAAAATTTCAAGCATATAGCACTTTTCTGTGCTTGTGCAGCTTGGTTTGTGTAGGACCTGGTCGAAAACCACATTGTTGGATTTCCCACGAGGCGGCTCAAATGATGGTGAAATGACATTATAATGATCCAACATTTTCTCGGATGCATAAAATAAACGATGCCAATAGCATATTGCACTCTACAATGTAAATTTAGCACCCACCCAACACCTGAGATGATGATCAGAAATTGATCGACTCAGTATATGAAGATAGATAGTATACATTCACCAGTCATTTGTAACTATGGCTGCACCACTGAAGAGGCATTGACTAGCGTGGATTATGACTATTCAGTTTCTAGTGCGCTGCTATAAGCTCCACGCCCAGGAGAGAAACACGAAGTCAAAACTCTGATTTTTTTTCTCTACCCTTTGTCATGTTTGTAATTGAAAATCTCACTTGTGTAAGGATCCTAATGTCAAACCCAGTGTTAACCCACATCATTAATTTCCCCTGCTAAGTGATGACAATGAAAACATAATTACCCTGTACATGTACTTAAGCATGACAGTCCTCCACCTTATTATTAGCTCGTGAGTATGAAAGTACAGGAAGAGCTGTTGCAGTCACCCCGGGCATCGGCCTTTGCATTGGCGTTCACGTTGCTCAAATGTTAAAATTTTTGATAAAAGTTTTTGTAAGTCTATATATCTCTTGAACTTCTTCATAGATCAAGTTGATACTTTGCATGTTGGTAGATATTGGTCTGAAGTTTTAGTCTGTACCATCATGACCCACCTGGGTGACCTCGAGATCAAGGTCACAGACTTATAAATTTTTGGTTTAAGTTTTTAGTTAAAGTTTTTATTAGTCTATATCTCTTGAATATGAAGATGGATGAAGTTTATACTGGTAGATATTGGTCTGAAGTTTTATGCTGTACCTTCACACCCCACCTGGGTGACCTTGAGGTCAAGGTCATGGACTTGGAAATTTTGTGTTAAAGTTTTTGTAAATCCATATCTCCTGAATATGTTGATGGATTTAGTTGATACTTTACATGTTGGCAGATATTAGCATAAGTTTTATGCTGTACCACCATGACCCACCTGCGTGACCTTGAGGGTAGGTCACAGACTTAGAAATTTTGTGTTAAAGTTTTTGGCTTAAGTTTTTATGAATATGTATCTTCTGAATATGTAGATGGATTAAGTTGATACTTTGCATGTTGGTAGATATTGGAAATTTTGTGTTAAAGTTTTTGTAAATCCATATCTCCTGAATATGTTGATGGATTTAGTTGATACTTTACATGTTGGCAGATATTAGCATAAGTTTTATGCTGTACCACCATGACCCACCTGCGTGACCTTGAGGGTAGGTCACAGACTTAGAAATTTTGTGTTAAAGTTTTTGGCTTAAGTTTTTATGAATATGTATCTTCTGAATATGTAGATGGATTAAGTTGATACTTTGCATGTTGGTAGATATTGGTCTGAAGTTTTATGCTGTACCATCATGAACCACTTGAGTGACCTTGAGGTCAAGGTCATGGGTTGTAGAATTTAATAGATGTAGTGGCAAAGCAAAAGCCAGGCGAGCTACGCTGTCCTGCGACAGCTCTTATCTTGTAGGTTGGGGTCCATGGTTACAAATGACTAGTGCATTACTTTGATGTTTCTTCCAGGCTGAGCTAGCAATGGCTAGTACAAGTTTCACTGGGGCAAGTCCAGGACCCTTGGGGCGCCCACCCCTGTCCCCAGCCGCCCAACAGTTACCAAAGTTAGTCCAGGAAACAGAACTACAGAAGATGCTGGCAGATGAGAGAATGAGAAGTCAACTTCACAAGACAAATTACGAACAACTAAAGGAGGAACATAAAAGGTTGGTGCCTATATGTTGTTTGCATCGCTGCGATGTCAGATATGTCAAGGCAAACAGTGTATCATTGTTTTTCTTAGCTTTTAGAGAAAAAGTTCCAAATAAATTGAGCCGTGTCATGAGAAAAAGCATTCCTCTGGGTTTCCTACCAGGGCTGACACAAACCAGTCTATACAGTCACAGAGAAAGGCTACAAGCTTGAAATTTCGAATTGAACAAGAAGATGCATAGTAATAACAAAGGCACTGCGCAGCTGATCTGCACCTTTGTTTTTGCATAGACAAAAATCCGGTTTTCTCATGCTCATATGTTTTTTGCTTTGATGCCAGTTTTGTTTTAAGTCAAACAGTATATCCTTATTTTCCTAAGCTTTCGGTGCAGTTATTGTCACAAGCATTTTAGGCTTTATTAGCTCACCTGAGCCGAAGGCTCACAAGGTGAGCTAATAGGATGGCCATGATCCGGCGTCCGTCGTCCGTCGTTGTCCGTCCGTCCGTCCGTCCGTCCGTCGTCGTCCACAATTTCAAAGATCTTCTTCTCTGAAACCGCTTGGCCGATCTAGTTGAAATTTTATGTGGAGCCTCCTTGGGTAGTGGCATTTCAAGTTTGATCGCAAAATCCAGGTCACATGACCAAGATGGCCGCCACACTCATATATGATAAAAACCCTTCAAAAATCTTCTACTCCAGAACCGGTGGGCCGATTTCCACGAAACTTGGTATGTAGCATCGGGGACTTCAGCCCATCGTAGTTTAATAAAATGATGACCCTTGGATGACCTTGACCTATTTTACGGCAAGGTCAAATTTGGAAACATAGGCTTTTACATGGGAAAAAGTGAAAACTATGGATTTTTTGAAAACTATTGCAGCCTGAGGCCTGAAAAGTGGTAGATGCAAACTACTAATGGAGTAGATGAAGGTATGTGATTAATTTAGGTCAAGGTCATCTCTTGACCTTGGCCAGTCTGTCGTCCAATCACACTTTTCAAAGATCTTCTTCTCTGAAACTGCTGGGCCAATCAAAGTGAAATTTTATGTGGAGCATCCATGGGTAGGGGAGACAAAAGTTTGATCGCAAAATCCAGGTCACATGACCAAGATGGCCACCACGCCCATATATGGTAAAAACCACTCAAAAATCTTCTTCTCCAGAACCAGCAGGCCGACTTTCACGAAACTTGGTATGTAGCATTTGGGACTCCAGCCCATCATAGTTTGATAAAATGATGACCCTTGGATGACCTTGACCTAATTTACAGCAAGGTCAAATTTGGAAACATAGGCTTTTACATAGGAAAAAGTGAAAACTATGGATTTTTTGTAAACTATTGCAGCCTGAGGCCTGAAAAGTGGTAGATGCAAACAACTAATGGAGTAGATGAAGGTATGTGATTAATGTAGGTCAAGGTCATCTCTTGACCTTGGCCAGTCTGTTGTCCATACACACTTTACAAAGATCTTCTTCTCTGAAACTGCGCTGCCAATCAAAGTGAAATTTTATGTGGAGCATCCATGGGTAGAGGAGACAAAAGTTTGATCGCGAAATCCAGGTCACATGACCAAGATGGCTGCCACGCCCATATATGGTTAAAACCACTCAAAAATCTTCTTCTCCAGAACCGGTGGGCCGATTTCCACAAAACTTAGTATGTAGCATCGGGGACCTCAGCCCATCATAGTTTGATAAAATGATGACCCTTGGATGACCCTGACCTATTTTACGGCAAGGTCAAATTTGGAAACATAGGCTTTTACATAGGAAGAAGTGAAAACTATGGATTTTTTGAAAACTATTGCAGCCTGAGGCCTGAAAAGTGGTAGATGCTAACAACTAATGGAGTAGATGAAGGTATGTGATTAATTTAGGTCAAGGTCATCTCTTGACCTTGGCCAGTCTGTTGTCCATACACACTTTTCAAAGATCTTCTTCTCTGAAACTGCATGGCAAATCAAAGTGAAATTTTATATGGAGCATCCATGGGTAGGGGAGACAAAAGTTTGATTGCGAAATCCAGGTCATATGACCAAGATGGCCGCCACGCCCATATATGGTAAAAACCTTTCAAAAATCTTCTTCTCCAGAACCGGCAGGCCAATTTTCATGAAACTTGGTATGTAGCATTTGGGACTCCAGCCCATCATAGTTTGTTGAAATGATGACCCTATGATGACCTTGTGAAATTTTATGTGGAGCATCCATGAGTAGGGGAGACAAAAGTTTGATTGCGAAATCCAGGTCACATGACCAAGATGGCTGCCACGTCCATATATGGTAAAAACCACTCAAAAATCTTCTTCTCCAGAACCGGCAGGCTGATTTTCAAGAAACTTGGTATGTAGCATTTGGGACTCCAGCCCATCATAGTTTGATAAAATGATGACCCTAGGATGACCTTGACCTAATTTACGGCAAGGTCAATTTTGGAAACATAGGCTTTAACATGGGAAAAAGTGAAAACTATGGATTTTTTGAAAACTATTGCAGCCTGATGCCTGAAAAGTGGTAGATGCAAACAACTAATGGAGTAGATGAAGGTATGTGATTAATGTAGGTCAAGGTCATCTCTTGACCTTGGCCAGTCTGTCATCCATACACACTTTTCAAAGATCTTCTTCTCTGAAACTGCTGGGCCAATCAAAGTGAAATTTTATGTGGAGCATCCATGGGTAGGGGAGACAAAAGTTTAATCGCGAAATCCAGGTCACATGACCAAGATGGCTGCCACGCCCATATATGGTAAAAACCACTCAAAAATCATCTTCTCCAGAACCGGTTGGCCGATTTCCACGAAACTTGGTATGTAGCATCGGGGACTTCAGCCCATCATAGTTTGATAAAATGATGACCCTTGGATGACCTTGACCTAATTAACGGCAAGGTCAAATTTGGAAACATAGGCTTTTACATGGGAAAAAGTGAAAGCTATGGATTTTTTGAAAACTATTGCAGCCTGATGCCTGAAAAGAGGTAGATGCAAACAACTAATGGAGTAGATGAAGGTATGTGATTAATGTAGGTCAAGGTCATCTCTTGACCTTGGCCAGTCTGTTGTCCATACACACTTTTCAAAGATCTTCTTCTCTGAAACTGCTGGGCCAATCAAAGTGAAATTTTATGTGGAGCATCCATGGGTAGGGGAGACGAAAGATTGATTGCGAAATCCAGGTCACATTACCAAGATGGCCGCCACGCCCATATATGGTAAAAACCACTCAAAAATTTTCTTCTCCAGAACCGGCAGGCCAATTTTCGCGAAACTTGGTATGTAGCATTTGGGACTCCAGCCCATCCTAGTTTGATCAAATGATGACCATATAGGATGACCTTGACCTATTTTACGGCAAGGTCAATTTTGGAAACATAGGCTTTTACATGGGAAAAGGCGGAAACAATGGATATTTTGGAAACTGTTGCAGTCTGAGACCTGGAAGTTGCTAGATGCAGACAACCAATGGAGTCAATGAAGGTAAGTAATTAATGAAGGCCAAGGTCATTTCTTGACCTTGACCCAAAGTCATTTAAATATCAAAATTAAAATTGTGGTTTTCTCATAAATCACTGGGTTTGGAAACTATTGCAGCCTGAGACCTGAAACTTTGCAGATGCAGACAACTTATGAATTCAATAAAGTTGTGTGAGTATTCAAGGTCAAGGTCATTTCATGATGACTTAATACTGCAGGATCAGGCTTCAGGTGAGCGTTCTCAGGACCAATGGTCCTCTGGTTGGTTGTATGCTCATTAGTTTGGATTAAGTAATGTTCTTGAAAATTTCAATTTGTTTTGTATAAATCATAGATGTATAAGACTGTCTGATTAAAAATATCAAAATGGTGGAATTAGGGCTGACCTTCCATGAGGCCCTCAGGCTGTAAATTTCTTCATAAGCAGTTGCTGTTGTGTATGTTTGCCATGAGATCCATCAAAGCAATGCAAAAGTAAATGGCTATGAAGAACTGACAAATCACTAAATACATGTACCTTTATAATAAGTCTGGAGGTTGATAAATAATTTAAAAATGTCACAATCCTTCGCTACAGAATGATGACATTGCTTATTCTAGTTCTTAATTTGACCCATCTCGTGAGAAAACCAACAATGTGGTTTCCGAACAGGTCCAACACAAACCGAGCTGTGCAGCCACAGAAGCAGGCTAGAAGCTTGAAATTTCTGATTTAAGAAGAAGAGGAAGCGCATTATCCGTGTAGCGGAAACAAAGGCTACGATCAGCTATGCCGTTACTGCGAAGCTGATCTGCATCTTTGTTATGCATAATTATGCAGATTGTTGGTTTTCTCATGGGGCGGCTCATTTGTTGCTGCTGACTTTGCAGTTCCTTCTAATAAACTAATGTAACAGTAATCTCTTATCTCTAACATTTGAGACGCCTCATGGGTAAACCAACAATCTGCATAGGCGAAAACAAAGACGCAGATCAGCTTCGCGGTAACCGCGAAGCTGATCAGCGCCTTTGTTTTGGCTACTCGGATAGTACAATTCCTCCTCTACTTAACTCCAAAATTTCAAGCTTCTAGCTTTTTTCTGTGACTGTACAGGCTGGTTTGTGTCGGACCTGGTCGGAAACCACATTGTTGGTTTTCCCACAAGGCGGCTCATTTAAAACCACTTGCATGTAATTTAGTACTATCCGAACACAGGCTTTCTGCAAAGCGAAAAACAAAGATACAGATTTGTTCCCTGAATAGTACAATACCTCAGTAACCTCTTCTTTAATAAATCAGAATTTTCAACCCTTTATATAGCCTTCTCCTGAGACTGTACATCCTGGTTTGTGTCAGACCTGATCCAAAACCCCAAAGACATGTTAACTTGTGTCGTGGCTCATTTTGTATTATCAGATCCATTTTTAGGAGTCATCTTTGCAGCCGATATTGATAAACGTCTTAAAGTTCAGAAATTCTGGTGTTTTATACCTTTTGATTTGAGCTGCTTCATGAAAAAACGGGAGTTTATATGCAAAAACAAAGGCGCAGATCAGCTTCGCAGTTACTGTAACTGCGAAGCTGATCAGCGCCTTTGTTTTCGCTAAACTGATAGTACAACTCCTATTCTACTTATATCTAAAATTTTAAGCATCTAGCATTCTTCTGTAGCTAAGCAGCGCGGTTTGTGTCGGATTTGGTCGGAAACCCCGAAGACCGGTTTTCTCACGTTGCGGCTCATTTGTGTCTCATTATTCCCTGTCTAGACATTAACCCATTTGTGACTAATGGACTTGCTCATCATAATTGTTTGGGCGAGTCTACTTTCATTTTTAGGGAAATTTGGAATGATTTTTTTTAATTTTTCATTTCATTTTTCATGAAATTCCTTTAAGCAAACTGAATAGACCCAGATAGGACACCACATTCTGTGACGTCACATTTTGGGCTTTACTGTTTGTCTGTGTCCTTCAATAAGAACACTAGGCTAATGTGTGTAAATTTAAGTGTGGTTCTGTTATAAAACCAGGATGTGTAGCCTACAAAAAGTGTCAAATTTTGAATTTTCAGATTTAAACTGGCTGTTACTGAAATTGTTTAAAAACAGCCTGAAATGTTTTATTTGTCTTTATATAGTATGTTGGGTAATAAACAGTAGTATACTGTTTGCCATAAAACAGTCTTCGCGAAAACTTCAAAACAGCTGCTGGACAGCTGTCTGAAAGACTGAAAATTTTTGCTGGTCAGACAGACCCCCCCCCCCCCCCCCCCCCCCCCAAAGCTCGTTGTTTTCCACGAATGAGCAAAATAATTATTCGTTTTCCTGTTTACTACTCCTTGAACAATATTGTTTGAACCTCTTTTTAGGGCATTCAAATTACCTGTAGGGAAATTACGGCAGCGCTCAAATTATTCAAGAATTTCACAACAAACAGGTAGAGTTGAAATGTGAAAATAAGTATATAGTTTGTAGTTTTTCCATCTGTCACTTCTGTATAATGAATAGGGAAATTTCTGACAAAAATTTCTCAGGAACTTCTCAACTTAGGAAGGTGAAATTTACTACTGATAAATTGTATTGTTGAAGAAATAATCAGCCATCTCCTGCTTATCAGTCCCTTTATGTGTCCATTTATCTTTCTCTCTGATTGAAATTTCTGTCACAGATTTTTCAGCTCCTATTTATGCCAGCTTCTTCAAATTTTGTATACATCTAGACAGTGTCCAAGTGTATTCAGATGGCCAGTATTTGTTTTTAGCTCGCCTGTACGAAAGTACAGGAAGAGTTATTGCAGTCACCCCGTCGTCGGCGTTAGCGTCGGCGTTGCTCAAAATGTTAAAGTTTTTGGTTAAAGTTTTTATTGAAGTTGTTGATGGATCAAGTTGATACTTTGCATGTTGGTAGATATTGGTCTGAAGTTTTATGCTGTACCATCATGACCCACCTGGGTGACCTTGAGGTCAAGGTCACGGACTTAGAAATTTTTTGTTAAAGTTTTTGGTTAAAGTTTTTATGAGTCTATATCTCTTGAAGTTGTTGATGGATCAAGTTGATACTTTGCATGTTGGTAGATATTGGTCTGACGTTTTATGCTGTACCATCATGACCCATCTGGGTGACCTTGAGGTCAAGGTCACGGACTTAGAAATTTTTTGTTAAAGTTTTTGGTCAAAGTTTTTATAAGTCTATATCTCTTGAAGTTGTTGATGGATCAGGTTGATACTTTGCATGTTGGTACATATTGGTCTGACGTTTTATTCTGTACCATCATGACCCACCTGGGTGACCTTGAGGTCAAGGTTACGGACTTAGAAATTTTGTGTTAGAGTTTTTGGTTAAAGTTTTTATAAGTCTATATCTCTTGAATATGTAGAGGGATCAAGTTGATACTTTGCATGTTGGTAGATATTGGTCTGAAGTTTTATGCTGTACCATCATGACCCACCTGGGTGACCTTGAGGTCAAGGTTACGGACTTAGAAATTTTGTGTTAGAGTTTTTGGGTATATGTAGATAGATCAAGTTGATACTTTGCATGTTGGTAGATATTGGTCTGAAGTTTTATGCTGTACCATCATGACCCACCTGGGTGACCTTGAGTTCAAGGTCACAGACTTTGAAATTTTATGTTAAAGCTTTTGCTTAAAGTGTTTTGAACTGTATATTGCTGGAACAGATGGATGGATCTAGTTAATACTTTGCTGTTAGATATTATTCTTTTATTATGCTGTAGCATCTTGACTCACCTGTGGTCAAGGTCACAGACTTAGATTTTAGGTTATAAGTCTATATCAAATATGTAGGTGGATCAAGTTGAACTTAGCATGTTGGTAGACCTTATATTGGTCTGAAGTTTTATGCTGTACCATCACAACCCACCTGAGTGACGATGAGGTCAATGTCTTTGGTCATAGATTTAATAGATTTAGTGACAAAGCACAAGTCAGGTGAGCTACGCTGTCCTGCGACAGCTCTTATTTCCATTCCTTTTCCGCATTTTGGTTTTTCCATCTGTCACTTCTGTATAATGAATATGGAAATTTCTGTCAAAAATATAGGATATAAGATATCTACTTTCCATAATAAATAGCAAAATGGCTTGCCATAGTAATCTGCTTTTTGTCTCAAAAAGTGGTGAACTCTGATGGCTACTGCCGGGGTATGTGAGCTTTGCTCACTTTTGCTATATTTTTGCATGTGCCAAAAATCTGGTTTTACTTGATGTGGGGAATATAAACCGAAGAGATCAGTATTGTAAACTTTATTCACGAGAAGATAGCAACTTGCAGATAGATGTTTGAAATTTACATGAGTGCTTTCACATGCAGTTGTTGTTTCATTGAAAATTTGAAATGACTATTTTGAAATTACAAATAAAGTGATATCGAAAACCATTGAGAATTTATTAGACAAATGTGTGACAACTTTTTTTTTCATCTTTGTTACAAGATGAAAACTATGTAGTTCAAAACAAAATTTATAACCAGGGAGGGTGGTGGCTTTGGATCAAGATGCCAGGTGTCCTTGAGCATGACACACAAAATCTCCCCACAGTACTGGTGTAATACCCAGTGTCCTTGAGCATGACACACAAAACCTCCCCACAGTACTGGTGTAATACCCAGTGTCCTTGAGCATGACACACAAAACCTCCCCACAGTACTGGTGTAATACCCAGTGTCCTTGAGCATGACACACAAAACCTCCCCACAGTACTGGTGTAATACCCAGTGTCCTTGAGCATGACACAGAAAACCTCCCCACAGTACTGGTGTAATACCCAGTGTCCTTGAGCATGACACACAAAACCTCCCCACAGTACTGGTGTAATACCCAGTGTCCTTGAGCATGACCCACAAAACCTCCCCACAGTACTGGTGTAATACCCAGTGTCCTTGAGCATGACGCAGAAAACCTCCCCACAGTACTGGTGTAATACCCAGTGTCCTTGAGCATGACACACAAAACCTCCCCACAGTACTGGTGTAATACCCAGTGTCCTTGAGCATGACACACAAAACCTCCCCACCGTACTGGTGTAATACCCAGTGTCCTTGAGCATGACACACAAAACCTCCCCACCGTACTGGTGTAATACCCAGTGTCCTTGAGCATGACACACAAAACCTCCCCACAGTGCTTGTGTTATACCCAGTGTCCTTGAGCATGACACACAAAACCTCCCCACAGTACTGGTGTAATACCCGGTGTCCTTGAGCTTGACACACAAAACCTCCCCACAGTACTGGTGTTATACCCAGTGTCCTTGAGCTTGACACACAAAACCTCCCCACAGTACTGGTGTAATACCCAGTGTCCTTGAGCATGACACACAAAACCTCCCCACAGTACTGGTGTAATACCCAGTGTCCTTGAGCATGACACACAAAACCTCCCTACAGTACTGGTGTTATACCCAGTGTCCTTGAGCTTGACACACAAAACCTCCCCACAGTACTGGTGTTATACCCAGTGTCCTTGAGCATGACACACAAAACCTCCCCACAGTACTGGTGTAATACCCAGTGTCCTTGAGCATGACACACAAAACCTCCCCACAGTACTGGTGTAATACCCAGGTTCCAGCATGACTGAAAAATTGTTAACAGGGACCTTAAACCACAGAACATACAACCAAACAAAAATCTGTTACTTTTTTGTAGATTACAAGATGAGTACAATAAGCTTGAGGAGGAGATTAAGAGAACTATTGAAGAAAGTAAGATTGTCCAGGAGAAATATAAAACAATGTATGAAGATAGCAGGAGAGAAGTTGCTGAGAGAAATGCACAGATGGAAGAGCTTAGACAAAAGGTAATTCACATTGGTCCATAGGGTAGATAAATGTTGATAGGAAACTAAGCGAACTATCGAAGAAAGGAAAAATAAAAGACTACATGTATGCATGAAAATCATTGAAACTTTGTCCACATTGAAGCCGATAAAATCCCATTTTGAGGGTCATGTAATAAACATAATCTTACACTTTTGGTCATTTCAGGAAATTTATTAAGCTGGCCATAGGCGAATTTCATTTGAAATGACCACATATGTATGATCTGCTATATGAGCCTGTGCATGAGAAAACCAACAATTTGGGTTCTGACCAAGTCCGACACAAACCAGGCTGTACAGTCACAGAGGATGGTTAGAGGCTGGAAATTTCGAATTTAAGAAGAAGAAGAATTGTACTATCTGGGTAGCGAAAACAAAGGTGCTGATCAGCTGTGCAGTTACTGCACAGCTGATCTGCGCCTTTTTTTCACATAGTCAAAAATCTGGTTTTCCCATGATGCGGCTCATATGTGTGTTTTCACATTAAAATTTCAAAGAATTTTGTCAAATTCACGATACATTTACAGATTGTAACACCACAGAAACTGGACGTCCTCAAGATGCAGCTACACGAGGAGATTGAAAGATCATACCGAGAGAAGTTTCAGAAACAGGACGTCGAACTGGAGGAATTCCGTACGACGTGTAACAAACTGAAGCACGAACTGTTCTTCTTGAAGTCAGAGTACGAGCATGAACAGACAGAGAGTCGACAGATACTGGCAGAGATGAAACTACAGCATGATGCTGAGGTGAGGCATGGCTTTGTAAAATGTGCTAGTTCATGAGAAAATCTGTCTTTAGAGTGTTCTGACCAAGTCGGAAGCAAACGAGCCTGTATAGTCACAGAAGAAGGCTAGAAATTTGGAATTTCAAAGTTAAGAAATTGCTTTAGAGATTGCTTTATCTTTGAAGTGAAAAACAAAGCTGCTGATCAGATGTGCAGTTACCCCACAACTGATCTTGGTCTTTATTTTCGCATATATGTAAAAAGCATGTTTTCTTATTAATAAAAGTATGGTAAAAGTTCTAAATTTTGGACACCAAAAGTTTTGCTGTTAAAACCCTCACGATTGAACTTTGGTGTATCAATAAATACCTCCATTCTGCAGATGGAATGGAATAATACAGGTTCAGATTAGACAGATGTCCTAAATAGAATAAATAATTCCATAGGCTTTATATGAGCAGCTTGACTGACAGTATTTTAATTTCTTGAAGAAGAACAACGCAATACATGTATGTCCATAGCATTTGTTATTGTTCAGGAAGTGATGGCTACATCCAGACGTGACTGAAATATTGTTGATTTGGATGTTGAATGACAAGAATACAACAAAGAAACAAATTAATGTATGCTTTTAAACAAAACCTCTTTAAATTTAGACATTTACTGATTAAATAATGAAACAGATCATAACAAAATTGATTTATTTGTTATTCACAGGTTACAAACTTACGTAAAGAACGAGAAACCACCATACAGAAGATTCAGTCTGAGGGCAACCAGGACTCCCAGCGTGTGAGGGTACTACAGCGGGAGAATGCCCAGCTACACCTGAGGATAAAGGGTCTGATGACTGAGATGGATGAAGTCCGAGCACAGCGGGAGAAGATAGGGACAGAGTCAGAGAGCCTGGTTAGAACACAGGGAAAACAGATTGCAGAGTACCAGTCGAACATCAAGGCTTTGGAGGTAGGTGGACTGAATTTAAATTTGATAAAAAGTATCTATAGGAGTTTAAGATTCTTATGTTAAATTACTTATCTGTCTAAAAATTCACTTGCTTACTATCACCTGCTTCATTGCAGGGTTAGTTCTTCTTCAGAATAGCATAGGATAAAATTGCTCACATAGCCAAATCTGATAAGAAATTATGAAAATTGCAGCATGTGATTTGTAGCAAAATATTTCATGAAATTTACATTTTAAATGAGATTTTTCCTCCCATCTAGCCAATTTCAGTGAAAATATTGGCCAATAAAGGGGCAAATTTCTCAAAATCTTCCCATAAAAAGTTTCCTGCCTCAGCCAAGTGATGCAGTTATGTGACTGTATGAAAAATGAGGTAAAATGCAGAAAACAACCCCCGTTGGTGGATTTGAACCCCACTGTCAGATATCTTGGATCCTTCTCTGAGTTGTGAAGCACTTATTCAAACAAAACAAACAAATACATGTAATTGATTAAAGCAATTGGATATATGATCTTTATTGACAGGCTGAGAGAGAATCATTACGCCGACAAGTAGAGAATTTATCCCGAGATCTGTCCTGCACAGGGGACACCCATAACAAACTCACAGTTAAAATTCACGAACTAGAGAAAGAATCAATGGTGTATAAGAACAGGCTTGACGAAGTGTCTCACAAGAGTAAAGTGGAGTTGACCAATATGAAGATGGACATGTTAAAACAGAGGGGTGACCTAGAGAGAGATAGGGACAAGCTGGCCAATCTGGTTGAAGGTTTGTAGTTCTTGTCTAAAGTAAAACTAGAAGGCACATAGATTATTAAAAATCCAAATCCAGTCACAAGATGGGAAAGAAAGGTGCTAAGGCTAAGGCATTTACCATGCAAAGCAAAAGCTTTTCCTTGTATTTTGAAAATTGGCCATAACCAATCTAAAACAAAAGGGGTTTGTCTTGAGCTCAAGCTTAATTGTGCTTCATTTTATTGGGTACTTGAGAAAATATTCAAGTTATCTTGATAGAAATACATTACATTGACATTGGCGAGTGATGTTACCATAGCATAATTATTTCCATCAACAGCACACACTTGTGTTTTAATGGCGACTGAATTGAAAATATTATGAAAAATGATATCATCATTGTGAGGAAGCATGCTATTTTTTTTTTCACATTTCCAGATCTGAATGTGAAACTAGATATCTCTAAACACACTATACAGCAGCAGGACCAGACTATGGTTGAGAAAGAAAGGGAATGTGTAAGACGTGTACAGGCTGCTAGGGAAGAAGAGTTCGAGAAATTGGCTAAAGTAGAGAATGAAAAGTAAGTTGTTTCACTGCCATGTATAGGATAAATTGTCTACAAATCCTGAGAGAGACATACAGGCAAACAGACAGAGAGAGAGAGACAGAGAGAGAGAGAGACAGAGAGAGAGAGAGAGAGAGAGAGAGAGAGAGAG
Source organism: Rugalucina vietnamica (assembly GCA_964017185.1). Lineage (NCBI taxonomy): Eukaryota > Metazoa > Mollusca > Bivalvia > Lucinida > Lucinidae > Rugalucina > Rugalucina vietnamica. The sequence continues at coordinate 48,850,072 of OZ024875.1, forward strand.
AGAGAAAAAGAAAGAGAGAGAATATTATGTCATAATGAGCAATCAGAAAAGAAATATTAAATAAAACTGGCTATAAAGGGAAAATAAAAAATGAATTTTAAAAAACATTGACATACATGTGATACCTCCCTCATCATCAGGGAGACTCCAGGAAATGAGCCATAAACTTGATCAAAATTCTTTTAAAATAGACATATATTTCCAAACAAAATTCAAAATCTCCCTGAAATGGATCAGGAAGTTTCCTATATATTTTAAACATTTTTCAAAACCTCCCTGAAATAAAAGAAAAATCTCCCTGAAGCTCTTTTTCAACTCATCACATGTATGAACTGATAATAGCTAAAAGTAAATTGGTCTATAAATCTGCCCCTTTAGTTTAAAGTTTATAAAGCAAGAGTATAAAGGATCAAATTTAACAGTTTAACGTATAGCTGATCAGAGATACTAAAAAGTTAGCTTTAACAGGTTTGTGTTTTGACTGACATTACGATAAAATGCTTGCCAAAATCTATTCCAGGTTAGAACTGGAGACCAAGATTCAGGAAAACGAGAGAAGGAGAATAGACGAAGATGCTCGGCGGCAGGCAGAGAGGGAGAAAGTGGAAGAACGAGTAGCCGCAGCCATGGATGCCAAAGATACCGCAGAGAAAGAACTACTAGTCATCAAGTAAGGGAGATAATTGTTTGAAAGTAGAATCATTTGTTTCAGTAATGGTAGCCTTTGAAAACTTTGAACTTATTTGTGTTTGTTGAAGTGAGCATCAATATCATGCGCTCATGTATCAGGTTTCTGTGTATGTACATACACATTATTTATTCAGTAACTTGATCTGATGGGTCAGATCACGTTGAGTAGCTGTGCCAGGAAAGACTGGTACACACGAGTCGAAGATGAGCGTGATGCGGTCTTTCCTGACGCAGCCACGAGGCGTGATACGACCCATCAGATCAAGTTACTGAAGTAATAACGCGTTTATTATATACCTACCAAAATTAATCAGCATTGATGCCATAAGAATTCAATAAAAGTCGTAAATTCGTGACGTTGTGACGGCATACCATCGACGTTGCGCCAAAATTTTGATGACGTAACATTGTGCCAATTCTTGCGTCAGAGCTACAAAAAGTCGTTAACTTTTATCAAGTTTGATTCTTTTATGGCAAGCGGACCACTGACACTTCTTAAACAGTTTTTGTTCTACAAAATAAAACAAAAATAACCCTGGTTGTCATTCAGATTTAGATTCCGGCTTTAGGTGCTGGATTTTATGTTGTTGGGTAAAAAGTGTAGGGTTGTGATACAGAATATCAGGTTAGTAGCTTGATATGGATTTTTGTATTTTTGCGTTGGAAAATGGTTGTATCAAGGTGGTATTTAGTGTAGGTATATGATGTTGTATTATAATGTTGTATTATAATGTTGTATTATAAATGTTGTTATTTTCCTTTCAGATACAATGCTAAGGTACATTGTTTTGAGTTATGTTTGAATTTATCATTTGTTTTCCAGGTCACAACTGTCTCATCAAGAATCATTGTTAAATCAGTTAGAGAGAGAAAGATTGGAAAATTCAGAACTCAAGACTAAAATTACAAAACTAGAGACAGAATTAAATAGTTTCCTTGGTAATGAACATGATATGACAGATGAAAATATACGGATGAGAAATCAGGTGGAACTTTTACGCGAGGAACTTAAACTCACCAAAGACCAGTATCAGAAAGCTCATGAGAATCATGACAGGATCGTAGCTCAGTCAAAGGCTGCACTGGTAGATGAGAAAACACAGCTGGAGTTACGCGTTCATGAACTGGAAAATAAACTTGCAGAAGCAACGAAGAAATACGCTAAAGCTGTTAGTGTTTATAAAAAGGTGTGTTTAACTAATTAACATAATAACCTTAGGAATGACTTGCTTGGTCTTGCAAATAAAACCTTTGGAAGCAGTAAAAAGGTTCAAATGGAGGTAGTATTGGCCATATTGCGCAATTTTGGGTACTGAACCCTCAGCAGTGACCCTTTATAAACCGGCAATGATAGCCAGATAAGTATATCATAAACTACAATTTTAAAAATTTATACTAGGGAAGTTTAAATCAAAGACACATTCCTTATGAGGTCAAATAGTAGGCAACGATCAGGAAATGTCGCAATCAGAAAGAAATTCCCACTCCAAAAACAGAGGTGGGAAAAAAACAAATTAGCAATTAGGTACTAATACCAGGGAAACATATCCCTAGCCGAGCGAGCTGCTATTTTCTAAACATTGTTTCGAAGATGGCTCTAAATTTACAATTTTTAATACTCTGATTACTCTGAATGTTCTTACTGAGCTCAAAGGACAGAAAGAAAAAATATAATCTGCATTATGGATGGTGTACAGGAAGAAACTGGCAAAAAATCCTTAGTAACAGTTTCCACTGTGAAGATATGTTATTACCTGTTATATTTTCAGTAAAGGTGACACAAATGTCATCATTAAGCTTATTTAACATTTTCCACCAGTGCATAAAATAAGTCAACCATTATATGTGCTTCATTATAAGCAACACAAATGTAGTCCTGGAAGTAGTTGATCATACCCAAATGTTTAGAGGGCCTCAGGAAAGGTTGGTATCACCAACTGTGTTTTACCTTGTTAATTAATGCATTACTTACTCATCTATTTTCCAGTATAAGCGCCACAGTCAGAAAGTGATAGAAAATCTGAAATACAAGTGTCAGATCTATGATGCCAAGAATGAAGAACTGCAGCTAGAGAAAAAGGCACTACAGTAAGTGTCCATGTCAGCTTAAGTGTTGAGTTTTGGATTAAAATTAAAATATGTAATATATAACATTTGAAGATTTCAATATGGATGAAAGGTTTTTTTGTGATTCAATGTATGAAGCTATAACCCCATTAATCATGTAAATACTTGAAGGTATTCATTATTTATTGGCAGGTCAATGGAAAAGAAAATCAGGCATTAGTTGCATTTTTAAAAATTGCAGATGGCTGTACCATAACTTTCCAAAATCAAGTGATTTTTATAATTTTAACCCCCATATCTGCTGCTAATTTTTAATTAAATGAACAATTTCTTCACAACAGAGCATGTGTACCTCAAGATACCTACAACAATCTCAAGAAACAGTGGAAGGACCTGTATCGACGACACAATGAGTTTCGTAAGGTCCTCGTTTCCAGTGGGGTTCAACACGTACCTATTGGAGAAATGTCCTTTGCCTCTATCAACATGGATGTTTCAGCACTGCCTAATATCACATACAACGAACAGGTAGAGTACTTTTGAAGAGAATCAGTATAATATAGTTTAGGTTTGACCTTAGATGGATCAGACTTGTCATATATGAAAGGTAAATGAGATTCAAAGGGTCATTTCTAACATCTATAGCACAAATACATATTACAAAGTACTTAATATGGTATTCAATCCAGATTTACTGATATTATGCTGTTTTATAGACTTGTCTGATACGCCTAAGGTCAAAATCAAGTTGTTGAACACAAGAGCTAAACCAATCATTGTATATGTACATGATCACTTGCACTTAACCACTCAACTGTTGAGCACATTCAGGTAATCACAGCACTTGATGTACCAGTGGAGCACATCATCCATTTAAGATAAAAAATGAGCCGCCTCGTGGGAAAACCAACAATGTGGTTTCCGAGCAGGTCTGACACAAATCAGGCTGTGCAGTCACAGAAGCAGGCTGGAAGCTTGAAATTTCGGATTTAAAAAGAAGAGGAAGTGTACTATCCGTGTAGCGAAAACAAAGGCGCTGATCAGCTTCGCGGTTACCGCGAAGCTGATCTGCGTCTTTGTTTACGCATATGCAGATTGTTGGTTTTCCCATGAGGCGGCTCAAATATTAGCTTCATTAGATAACCAATAGATTATGTCAGATATATATGCTAGAGTTTCAGCTTGCAGCAATCAACATTTTGGCTTTTATAAAGCAGTTGACTATGTGCCATTTTTCCCCACAGTACAGCATTTGAGCCTTGTCATAAGAAAAGCACATTCAGATTTTCGACCTGTCTGCTACAAACAGTAATGTCACAGTAGAAGGCTAGAAGCTTGAAATTTTGGCTTTAAGAGGAGAGGTTGCACTAAAAAGCATTTATCTGCTGTGCAGTTACTGTGCAGTTTGTTTTTTGCGTATGCAAAAGCAAGTTTTCTCATGATTAGGCTCATATTATTTCACATGCTTTTCTTATTGTATTGTCATTTATAACACTTAATTTTGTTTTGTTTATTCTTCAGTTATGGGTAAGTTTTGCCTGATAACCCATTATCCATCTGTTTCCTTAATATCTAATACAGTACTAATATATGTGTAGTGTCCTTCCTTCCTACTCTAATTTCTAACCAATATCATTTAACTATTAAGTATGGTTTAATTGTCATTTTTTATTCTTCAAAAGTCAATAATATACCCTGCATGTGAGAAAATGCTGCTATAAATAAAATGTTTGTACAGGCAGAGCATATCTGTCATGTGATGTTGAGCAAGTTTCAAAGAAATATTTTCTTAGTTCTGGCCATGGGTCTGATAAATTTCTATTTTGTGAAGATTTGGTCTTGAAAAAAATTAGGCCAGTATTTCATATGCTTTAGATAGATTCAAGAAGAGGAATTTTCTGTTAATTGTGGAAGTTTTGAATAAGGGCCTCTGGGAGATTTGTCTTGAAACAGTATTGAAAGCTTGATATGACCTGAATCGAGTTGAAAGGCTCTAATGCCTAAATTGAACATCATTACACGGCTACATTTTTCATGGTTTATTATTTAAATCTTTCAGAAACTGTAGTTAAAATGGTATGTACATGGGATACCTTTGCACAGAAGTAGACTATTATTTATCAGCTTATATTTTACAACCATGGGGGCACTTTGGGCTGAAGATCATCGTGTATTCTATGTTTATTCCCATGTATCACCTGTCCCATTGTTTAATTATCTGAGCTGTGTCATAAGAAAGCCTGTGGGTATTCCAAGCAGGTATTGCACAAATTCAGCTGTACAATAAAGCATAGTACTGTCTGTGCAGGAATAACAGGCTAATCAGCTGTACAGTTACCATGCAGAAGATATGTTACTCTGTTTTTGCATATACACCTACGCACCCACTCCCCCACCCTCCCCAACACACACACAAAAGTATTCTACTTTCTCATGATGCAGCTCATATACAAATTGTTCTTTTTCTTTTAAGGATTCCTCCTTAAAATGTCAGTTATAAATGCATGTTTGTTGCAGAGGGTTCGCAAATTTTATATAGACTATTATAAGAAAAAAACACTTATACTCACTGTTCCCATTTTACCAACTGATAGTCTCAGCTTCAAAATATGAGTATATTTTGAACAGTTGTCATAAGTCTACATGATTTTTGAGAATCCCTCGTACAGTTTCCTATATTTTTTGCACTGCTTGTTATACAAAGGGCATTTAAATCATCATTATATTTAGACCCGGTTTTGATGTAAACAGACATTCATTTTAGATTTTCTGTTCATATCCCTTTCATCCTTAGGTGAAAAATAGGTAAATGTAAATTATTAGGTTTAAGGAAAGTTTTGAAATTATTTGGTTTTGCTACATGTTACACTTTCACTTCTAATAATTGAGTTGTTGTTTATTATACCCCCCGCCAAAACGAAGTTTTAAGGGGGGTATACTGTTTTCACGTTGTCCGTCCGTCCGTGTGTCCGTGCGTGCGTCCGTGTGTGCATCCGTCCGTCCGTCCGTCCGTCCGTAACATTTTGTTTCTTTAATATCTTGAAGACCCATTGATGGAATTTCATGAAACTTTGCAGGCATCTGTATATCTATGGGGCAGATATGTACATGCAAAAATTAAGGGCTAGGGGCCAGTCCCTTTTGAGTTACTTCCCTTTATAGTTCTTGATGGCTTTTTTATACAGTGAAGATAGTGCATTTACGGGCCGATCAACTCCTACAACAGTTTTTGTTGGAACTTTTTGATATTATGCCTAAATGATGTAGGCCCATTGGACATTTGCATGAAGAAATGTTATTGCGAAAAAATAATTTTTGACAAAATGACAGCTATGAGAACTTAGGCAATTTTCTTACTTTTTTATACAGGTAAGGGCTTTCACGGGCCGATCAACTCCTAACACAGTTTTTGATGGAACAATTTGATATCATGCCTACATGATGTACACCCATTGGACATTTGCATGAAGAAATGTTATTGCGAAAAAATAATTTTTGACAAAATGACAGCTATGAGAACTTAGGCAATTTTCTTACTTTTTTTTACAGTAAGGGCTTTCACAGGCCAATCAACTCCTACCACAGTTTTTGATGGAACAATTTGATATCATGCCTACATGATGTACACCCACTGGACATTTGCATGAAGAAATTTTATTGTGAAAAAATAATTTTTGCTAAAATTACAGCAATGAGAACTTAGACAATTTTTCTTAGTTTTTTTACAGGTAAGGGCTTTCATGGGCCGATCAACTCCTACCACAGTTTTTGATGGAACACTTTGATATCATGCCTACATGATGTACTTCCATTGGACATTTGCATGAAGAATTGTTATTGTGAAAAAATAATTTTTGATAAAATGACAGCTATGAGAACTTTTTTTTTTTTTTTTTTTTTTTTTTTTTTTTTTAATGTTAAAGGCTTTCTTTGATGGAACAATTTTGATATCATGCTTTCATGATGTACACCCATCCATTGGACATTTGCATGAAGAAATTTTATTGCCAAAATAATTTTTGTGGTAAACAGTTATCCTGCGGGGGGTATTTAATAAGCATTGCTTATTGTCTCTTTTTTCATTTCCGTTGTATTTGTCCTGTCTAGTTCTGTTTTCCTTTACTTGTTCTGCTGAATTTTCAAGGTAATCTAAAAAGCAGCCTTAATGTAGAGGTAATGCCACATGACATAAATTTAGCATCTATTTGGTCCAGTGTTTCTGTAGTTGTTTAAACAAGGACCCCATCTCTGACATTGATGGGCAAAGACAATGATAGTGCAGGCAGGGTTGGTAGTATATCTGCTTCTCTTCCAACTGGTCCCAAGATAGGTCCTCAAACACAGCACATTATTGCATTTCTGCAGATATGTCATGAAACATCTGTTACAACTAGTCTGATCATTTTCAGCATTTTAAATGCTAATCCTTTTAAAGTTTTAAATAAGTGAAGACAGAGTCAGCCTGCATAACAACAAAAACAGAAAATCGACTAAGATATGGTTGTCTATTTTAAAATGTTGTCATGTCTCACTTTATAATTACAGGAACGACGGCACCAGGAGGATCTGAAGTTGCTACGGCAACGACTGGATCTCCTTGATGACAACCAGCAACAACAACTTGATGAATTCCAGGAAATAGCTCACAGTACTCTCAGAAACAGCATCTTAGAGACAGATAATGTCAAGGAGTTCAGCAGGGAGAAAATTGACATTGAAAAAGCCTTAGCTAACGATCCTTCTTAGCATATAGACTAAACTGATTACAAGATGGAATCTGAAGGAAAAAAAAGATCTTTACAGTTGGAAGATAGTATAGCTCATAGTACTCTTACAAGTAGGAACTGCATCATAGATACAGACTATGTCTAGGAGTGTAGCAACTGAAACAGCCTTAGCAACAGATCCTTCTTAGCATATAAATTATATAATAGTGCACATTTTGAATCTGAAGGAAAAATGATCTTACAGCACTCTCAGAAAGATAGAAACAGCATCAAAGAGTCAGATAATATCAATCAAGGAGAGTAGCAAAGAGAAAATTGACAAATCTCAGCAACTTCTCCTTGTTAGCATATAAACTATGTCATTACTAAAATATGCCCATGTAATATACAGAGTTTTATTAAGTTGTAAAACTTGAAAATTTTCAGAAAGGAAAGTTTTGATATTTCTCTTATTTTTGCTCAAAACATAGATTGTGGGTGCACGTTAGAACCGCCTGGCTGAGACGGTTCTAACTAGTACCCACAATCTATGTTTTGGAGCAAAAATAAGAAAAATAGGTATACCCCTGCATACAGTACATGCATACCACATTTTTTGCTATATACAAGTGGGGTATAATGGATATATATTACATGGATATGTTATTCTGATATAAACAATGTTGTATAATGGTGGAATCTGAAGGAAAGTATGATCTTATAATTGAAAAAGAATTTTTGCATTTCTGTATAAAACGTTATGTTGGTGCCCATAAGAATGTTATTGACAATCCATTCTACTGGGTGCTCATTTTATTAAGTTTTAAGGGAGAAATTGTGAAGTTTTTCTTCATTATCATGAGGAATGCAAATTTTTAATTTGTCTATTATATTTAGTAGCTAATGTGAAATTGAAATTTACTAACAATGATATTATACTAGTTAGCCTGGTGTTTGGCCAGTAATAGCTTGCTGTCAAGCTGTGTAAGATAGATTAACGTTACCTTGTAACAGAATATGCCACAAACATTTAGTAATACAGTACTGCAAAGATGAAAGGTAACAGTAAGTGCACTTGGTGTGCATGACAAAGTGCACTGAAATTGCAATGTTTGACAGAAGTTAGTGCACTGAACTTACTAGTGCACTCCATGTGCATAGGGACTCCATGTGCACAAAGGAGGTGTTACCTTTTGCCGTAGCATTACTGTAGGTGCATTAGATAAAGGCCCAAGTATGGTAAGGTACATATGTATTTGGTAAAATCAAGCTTCTTATCCATGGATGTTGGTTTATGTAAAATGTTGTTGGCCATTCTCTTGACAACATGGATTTGCAAGGCCACTTTGTTTTCCTCTCAATTCTTACTACTAGCATGTCAAACTTTAATGTGATGGTTAAAGTAGACATGTCAAATATAGGTTACCTGATGCTGTAACAAATTGTGTCATTGCAACTTCTGTATGGTATAATTTTAGAGAATGTCTTGAGGGAACTTGTATGAAATTTATTTCACTTTAACAGCAAGTGTCAAGTAAAAGTACAAATGGTATAAGTATAACAATGTGCCTTTTAAAATATGTTGCCATAAAATGTTTAAGTTGAAACTTATTTGATACAAGGAAAACATGTTAGTCTATGTTGACATATAGTCATGGCTGTGAATAAAGTAACATTCATATAAGTTCTAATTAGTGCACATGCTTTAATAAGCACACACATTGGTTGTTTTTGGAAACATTGTGCATATGAGCACACAGCTCAACTAGCATTTTGTTAGTATTTTAAACCAATTTTACACATGAATACCATATTAGCCGCATCGAAGTTCAACCTGAAATGAGTGTCATTGCAATCTGCATGGTAATTTTTTAGGGAGTTTGTATGCAATTTATTTCACAAAAACAGTAAATGTCAAGTACAAACGGTAAATGTATAACAATGTGCCTTTTAAAATATGTTGCCATAAAATGTTCTAAGTAGAAACACATTTGATACAAGGAAGACATGTTAGTCTATGTTGACATATAGTCATGGCTGTGAATAAAGTAACATTCATATTCGTTCTAATTAGTGCACATGCTCCTATAAGCACACACCTTGGTTATTTTTGCAAACTGTGTGCATATGTGCACACGGCTCAACTAGTGTTTTGTAATTTTAAACCAATTTTACGAATGAATACCATATTAGTCGCATTCAAACGCAACCTGAAAATACCAAAATACTAACTTGCAACCATTGGAACCCTTAAATGACATCATCATGGAAATTTTGACAGGATTATTTCAGCAGTTTGTGTGTTGTTGTTTTTTGGGTTTTTTTCGTCTATAGTGTGTGTTTATTAGAAAGATACTTTGTTACCATAACTTAAGTTATTTTTGAAAAATTAAACGCAGTGTGCTAATTAGAATGAATATGGTAATTATGTTACAGTAGTGAATAGCTGCAATATTTATATTACAGTAATACACTTGTATATCCAACTGTGATGTTTTTGTCTGGCCTTTCTTTCTGTTTATTTCTCTTAATGATCATAAACTCTAGCAATAAATATGTAAAACTAATTTGTTTCAGTTTACCTTTTTGGTGATTCCGGATGATACCCCTTGCATGAGAAAACCATTTGGCAAAATATTTTATGACAATTTTAATGTACAGCATAAACATACATAAAACATTAAGTTTTCTTGAGAAAAGTATAACCTTAGTCAATGGTTAAATGCTGTTGAGGTTGTATCTCAAAACTATCACATGGAGAGCATGAGCCAAGTCATGTGAAAACCGGATTTTTGCCTAGGCGAAAACAAAGGTGCAGACCAGCTTCGCGGTAACCGCGAAGCTGATCAGCGCCTTTGTTTTCGCTACTCGGATAGTGCATTTCCTATTCTTCTTAAATCCAAAATTTCCAGCTTCTAGCTTTCTTCTGTAGCTGCACATGCCGGTTTGTGTTGGACCTGGACGGAAACTCTGAAGACCTGTTTTCTTGTGTTTAGTGCATCAGACTCCCATCGAGAGGTTGGGGGTTTGATCCCGAGTTGTGTTTTGAGCAAGACTAATTAACTCACCATAGACGTGTACTGGTTAATATCCAGGCAACAATGGCCATCTGTCCTAACATGACTGAAAAATAGTTTACTGGGATGTTAAACCTCAAAACAAACAAAATCAAATCCATCACAGTGCATCAATCAAGAAATCTGTTCAGTGTCTAAATCTCTTCATCACCCTGTATACTGAACTGTGATTCTTGCAGCACAGATTGATACAACCTCCAAACATATTAATCCAAGATGCAACATCACAAAACAGATGACAAAATGGATTGATTTGGCAACAGCCTACAGCAGAGAGTTCATAGCCTCTCTATAGGCTGTTGTCAAATCGATATCGCTTTGCTGTAAGTTGTCGAATTGATCCCACTTCCGATCACATCACTCCCATCTTGTCACGTGTTGTGTTATGACGTTGCACCAATCTGCGCTGTATGAAATTTGGCTGCATCACAGATAATTTTCCCTGATAAGCAGATGCCAGTGCATGAGAAAACCAACAATCTGCATAGGCGAAAACAAAGGCACAGATCAGCCTCGCAGTAACTGCGAAGCTGATCAGCGCCTTTGTTTTGGCTACACGGATAGCACAATCTCCCTTCTTCTTAAATCCGAAATTTCATGCTTCTAGCCTGCTTCTGTGACTGTACAGCCTGGTTTGTGTCAGACCTGGTCGGATTCCCAAATTGTTGGTTTTCTCATGCACATGCTCATATAGTTTTCACTGGTACATGCTGGCGCCATGTGGGGGACCAGGTGGGTACTGTATTTGCCCTGGTGGTTGAGGTACTGGTGGGTACGCAGGCTGGGTGACCTGTTGTGAGGTAGCAGGTGGTGGATAAGTCTGCTGGTACGGTGGTGGGTATGCAGGACCCGGGCCGTTGGGAGGGTAGCCATGTCCGTATGGTGGGCCAGGATAGGTCTGTCCTGTATAGTGCATACTTGTCACTTTGGTTTGATTCGTGGCTGCCGTGTTTTGCATTGTACTGAAAGATTGAAAAGATGGAACATAAAATACTGCGCAAATGTCGGATATAGATACATAAATCCGTCCCCCAAGGTCACTCGTAGGACCCTGAATTACAAATGTCTACTTGTCTGTCAGCATTGATGCCGATATTTGAAGCTATTGAAACATGTAGCATTCCTACTGAAACACGCACATCAATCATAGCGCGTGTGCTGGTTTCAAACTCAGCGTCATATTGTACGCTGTTGCGTCGTCAAACTTGTGTTAGGCCAAAAATTATGCGGTACATATACTTACTAGGTAGTGTAGCTCCATTTACCACCGCAACTGTGGTCGTCGTAGTCGTGGTACCCGGTGCTATCACTCGACCGGCCTGTTTCTTACGCTTTAAATAATATAACCATACAAACACCAGGAAAGCTATCAGGATCAGAACCCCCACCACACAGCCGGCTATCAGAGCAGCTAGACTATAGGCACAGCAGTATTGGTCTAGTCCGCTCCCACAACAACCATACTCACAGTAGTAGGTCTTGAAGTGGTAGCCATTGTAACAGTAATCGGCCGACAACACACCTGGAAAAGTCAGTGTATCCGTGTACTGTAGCTCGGATCCAATAAATTTTGGATCCGAGACTGTAGTCAGACCCTCATTTGTGTCATACAACTTCTATTTTATTTAAAAAGTACAATGTATACAAAACTTCTTCCACGGGCATGGTTGCTCGGTTGTGTCTGCTGACGTGACTTTGACATGCTGTTTAAAACTGGTCTTTAGTTCGTGTTTATAGGCGAACTCGCGTTAGCCTTGATGAAATCACTCGTTTATGCCTAGGTTACATTTGGCCTACGATTAGCTTGCTATGAACGTACGATGCCAATTTTTGCATTTTGTGTGGTCTCCGCAGGGTGACCCTACGATGTCCCTTACGATTCTATGGCTTCCTACGATCTCCATAGCCCCTACGATTTTGCAATAATCGGCACTTTTACAAATGTTTGAACTCCGCAAGACCGTAGCCCGTAGACACGCCATAGTGGCATCGCACGTGCGCCGCACGGAGACCCTGCGATGATCGTGCGGTCACCGCAGGTTTTTTGCATGATATTTTGGAGACAAAAATCGTACGACAATCGTAGGGAGGCCGCAAGTGCTCAGTAAGAAGTCCTAGGGACTCCGTACGGACATCGCAAGGGCTTCGTACGATTTCCACTTAAAGTCTTCGGAGACACTACGGTTACCGTACGATCTCCTTGCGGTTTGTCTCAGAGCGTCGACGAAAGCCAGCCTGAGCAAGAAAGCGTACGATCCCCGTATATAAATGTAACCAATGTAACCACAGACGTCGTAGCCTACCTACGATGTCTGAAAATTCGTCACTGGAAAATCGGAGACCAAACAATCGTACGGCGATCGGGGCAAATGTAACCTAGACATTATTACGTCCGCGGTAGCAATTCTAATGGGTCCGAAGTTGTCACTTATCATTTTAATATATCCACGAAGGTCATACCCTCCTAGACTGGTATCAGTCAACTAAATATAACAATATCACTTGACAATATCACTTGACAGACACTTTTAAAAAAGTAAAGAAATGTCCATCATACTCAGAATGCAACTTCTTACTATCAAAGTCATGTATAATTTTAATGAAGTACCATGGAATTAGCCCTTCATTGGTTGAAGAATATCAGTGGTAGAGTAAAATATCTAAATACATGGCCTGAATGTCAGGCTAATACCCTCCAAGAACTATGTTTAATTACAATTTATAGTAGATTCTGACATTTAAAACAGACTGAGGAAATGGGATACAAACCGTCAAAAAGGGTGGTCCAAACGAAGAGCAAAACGCAAGTGAAGTACGTCGTATATTCCATGATTGTATATATTTTTCACCTGTTACATTATCGAATTCATGCTTTCAATTCTATAACTGAAAGACTTTGTATGAAACTAATTGATGGGTTTAACTTGAACATGTTGAATGGTCAATATTTGTCTATTGTATGCATCGGTCAATATTGGACAAATTGTACATAAACAGAATGTCTCCTAGAGCACATATCTATTATCACACCGTACATACGGCTCGTCAAATTCCAACTGGTACGTCAAATTCCAGATGTTTATTTCAGCGCGTGCGTTTTGGCGGGTAAATTATTTTTTTTGTTTTTCTTGTTTTATTATACTTTAGCTAATGGTTTCAAAAGAAAATAATAATCGACAGTCTTGTGTGGACATCCATGCATCAGTACATACAGGTGTCATGGTCAGCTTGTTAGTGGATTGGCGAAAACATTGCACGAAATTCTTAAAATGGCACGTTTTCAGAAAACATCCATACATTTTGCCAAATATTTCCATAACTAGAAATAATTGAAAGTCGCTTGCTCGAATATATATAGCTTAGTATCTATTTAAAAGCCTGATTTAAACTTTTATTCAAATTAATCACTACTATTGATAGCGCAGCTCATTCTTTTGCACCATGTGTGATTTTACATGATACGAACCACGACAGCCGTTTTATACTTGAAAGACCAGACGGAAAATAGCTTTTGATACGTCAAATAACAGACGTAGAAACGACTTTGGATACGTGTCGCAACAGACGTGTTGAGTGCGATTATTTCAAATACCCATGGCACCCTGGCATTGTTTGGCCTTCTTAAGCGGTCATCTTGGAAGTATACGTTCAAAAATGGCCACCTTTAAGACACACGACGTTGATTCACTATTATATCAACATTTGCACAAAATGTTGAAACCGTAGAATCAACATTAAGACACACATTGCTAAAATAATATTAAAATAATGTTGTTTCGGTCAACCTTTAAACATTGTTGAATCAATTCGATTCACTGAATCAACATTGATTCTACAACATTGTTTCAAAGTTTATTGAATTTGGTTCGAAATTGTTTCAACTTTGTGTGTCTGCTGTTTTGTTTCCACTCAAACACAGTATAACTTTATGAGAGTGATATAGTGGTTGGGGTTTGAAACCTGATTGTCTCAGTTCTTGATCCTTGGTTAATCTTATATTAAAGGCGCTGATAGTCAACGACCTTAACCACGGCCTGTTGTGCGGTCGTTTGATCTAGTGGGTAGTTAGTGCCCGTCATCCTCCAGAGGTTGTAAAGCATCAATTCAAACAATCAAAAACACATGTATTTATTCCGTTGGTATAAAAAATAAATTCCATCAAAGAAGCACATTGGCAATCAAATAAAGCACAGGTTATGCCATGGTGTTTCTAGGGCGAAGACTGAACCGAGCGAATGCGTGAAGACACCTGATGCCTAACAACGCACCTGGACATTGGAGCATAAGGAAACCAACAATCAGTTTGAACCCTGGTATGCCCAGGCACAGACCGCAAAGTTCAGTTCCGGCCCATGCCATACTGAATTTATAATCAAAATTAGGGGTATTCATATAAGTAAAGCTAGAAGCAATGCGCTATTCGTAAATAATTCCCCGTCTCATGGCGCTTATACATGTACGTGTACTGAGTCGCGTAGTGTTCTATTTGAATATTTAAAATTGATTTGCAGTAGCCATGTATCAGTTAAGTTATGTGGAATATTATCAAATGTTCACACTATCTGCTTTCATTTTTTCCAAACGTCTATATAGTCAAAAGTACAATCAGCTTTTTGTTCATCGACTGGCCATCTTGAGTAAAGAAAAACGGCATATCGTTTAAAGACAGTCGTTTCACATTATTTCCTTTCCAAGTAATGTTTTCTTTATGCAATTTATGGTTAGAAGCGCTGCAAATCAAACCATATACTGACTATTGCATAACAAAGAAGTGTTTTAGTAGACCCGTTTCATAAAATGTTGATCTACCGTCTGGGTCATTCCGTATCGGCCGTCTGTTATTTCACTTATCATATGACATTCGCCCGTCTGTACTTTGGCGTATTGTTTTTGTCGCCAAGCGACAGAATAAAAGGATAAATACACTGTAAAAGTTGATTATCAATGATCCTTCCGATGGAGATTGAAAAAATATAAGCCTCAATAAGATTATACCATGAAAAGTTTAGGTATTCTGTGTAAAATACAGCAAAATAACTTACCCGCCAAAACGCACGCGCTGACATAAACATCTGGAATTTGACGTACCAGTTGGAATTTGACGAGCCGTATGTACGGTGTGATTATGCATGCATAATAAACTTAGGATAATCATGTTAAGCCACATGCCAGTTTCATATATTCCTGTCCCCTGACATAAGGTTAAATCTAGTTTATAATGAATCATTGAAAACTCCATGCTTCAGTTAAATAACATACATTAGGAGTATTTTCACGAAGTTTCAATTTAAAACATGCAGATACAAAGGGGGCAGTCGGTCGCATGAGAAAGCATTTTTAGCTATGAAACCATCGAAACGGAAATATATGAAACCACTGAAACAATGTGAAAGCAAGTTGAACGTTCGGTCGTCCGTGAAAACAGCTCTTGTCCAAAAGAATAGACACTCGGCTACCTAAATTATAGCAGCATTGTCCAAGAATTCTTAAATGTTGCAGTTTTATGCACCAGTCATTTGTATCCACGGGTCCTAAGTCCTACCAAACCATTTACCCCCGTTTAAATCAGTCAAAAATACTTCTCCTGGCTGAACTTATTTTGACCAGTTTTATTTATTTATTTATTTATTTATTTTTTTTTTTTTTAATTCAGTTTTACGTCCCTTTCAAGCTTTTTCACTCATATCGAGACGAATCAATCGGTAGGTGGGGCGAAAACCGGAGTACCCGGGGAAAAACCACCTGACACACCCGCAAGCAGAACTTGGCTTGTCCCACATGTGACTCGTGCCCCGAGCGAGGCGCGAACCCACAGCGGTGAGATGATCGAATGATTAAGAGCACTGAAGTCAGCGACCTTAACCACTCGGCCACGGGGGCCGCCTGACCAGTTTTAGCTTTACCTTAGGCCAACCAAGTGGCCAATAGCAGAACAACGCAGGGCTTGACCATGTGTACCATCTTGATCCAACTTCCAGGAAGCGTGAATTTATCAATGCATTATATTTTACTTTGGATGGAAAATATTTTATGTTATGTGCAGTCGCCTAGGATGTTACCTCAGAAAGAAACGGAGCTCTTGGACACAAAATGTAACTCTATTGATAACAGAAATATAGTCAGTCAATCCCGCTTCTGAAATTATACGACAAATTGCATAATAAAAACCAAACTTAAAACCATGGTAAGGTTGTGTTTTAACATAGCCCCTTCAACATACAATCACTATCATCACACTTATTATTTATAATTTCAATGTCAAAATTGACCGTGCGTAAACGTCAAGAACCAAAAATTCATCACGATAACATGTCCTTGTAATGTATACCCCCTATACCCCACTTTTGCGGCAAAACTGGGGTATGCAGGGGTATACATATTTTTTCTTATTTTTGCTCCAAAACATAAATTGTGGGTACTCGTTAGAACCGCCTCGGTGAGGCGGTTCTAACGTGTACCCACAATCTATGTTTTGAGCAAAAATAAGAAAAATATAAAAAAAAACAAACAAAAATTTTCATTTTTTTAAAGCTTTAAAAATTTATATATATTGCATGGGCATGTTTTCGTAATGTTATTTCGAGTCTGAAAGACCACGATGAACCAGTGCTTCCTGTGACTATGACAAACGCGAACACGTGTGCGGTTCATTTGGGCTTTATATTCGTATTATTTACTTAAAATCAAAGGTTTCGAAATACACGGAATACGTTTATCATTATTGGAAATCGATCAGTATACTATTGAACCATTGTTATTTTTTCAAGTTCAATATACGTGATCGAATACTTCTTTATTTACAAAATGTTTACATTGGATTGACTTCAAATCTCCTTGTTTTGTTGGATATATTTAAGACTGTAACAGTAAAAAGGAAAATAACATAACATGTCGACATTATTGTTTGTTTGTGTTTTAGTTTGGACATTGGTTGAAGGTATATGCGTTTAGCTTTCTTTTCGTCCCATAAATGTAGATATCATAGTCAACATTGTTTTCGCCACATACAACAAACCCAATCTTCATAATGATTATACTCTTTCTTCTTTGAAGAAATTTTAAACGTGAAGTTGGAATAAAAATCAAAATGGTGGTTTAAATCTATATAGTTTACTGTTGGACATGAGAAAGAGCCGGTGGTTCTGTTTTGGGCCTTACTGTTTAATACAGTTTCAAGTTCTGAACAGCATTGTTGTTCAAGTTTTTCACCATTTGGTTTTCGTAGACAAGATATTGGTTGTTATTATGTCTGTTCTTCAGGGACATTGTTTACTTTTTAAAATCAGAAATTGTGGTCAAAACTGCGCTAACATACTTGTTTTAAAATGAAAGAAAAAAATATCTAGACATGCTTTTAGCATGTGTAGAGCATTCAAAGAAACAGTATTAACCACACGGATCTGTTCGTTTCTCTTCGCGGATCTCGAATTGACACGCTAAAAATTCATATATATTTTAGTTCATTATTCAATAAAAAGATTTTGACGGTTACCGGATAGAAAATGTCATGTTTATTCATAATTGTCAATGTAAATATTAAGACGTCTAATTGAGTGTTCTTCAAATAGACACATACGGTAGGCATAGCCTAATTTTACTGTCATAACCATTCAAAACGGCATGCGGCAATTACAATTTTTGAAGTTGCATTACTTTGAGTCCCGACCCTCTGCCCCTCATTTTTGGGAAAATGGATCAAAAATGATTGTTTGCATACTTTATCATGTATATGCGCCTATTTTTTCATCACATTCCAGAATCAGAATCAGAATAGTTTACTGGTGAAACGTCAAACTGACAATACCACACCAGGTGGGATTGGGCTTGACCGGAGGGGATTAGTCCCGATCTCTCATACTGAGAGAAGTAAATTTAGACACACATTCATCTGACATTTCAGCAGAGGAGATCAGAGAATCAGGAAGTTCATTCCAATCTCTAATAATCTTGGGGGGGGGGGGACTATGTAAATAGGCATTTGTACTTCCAAGTTTTGTAAAAATGTATTAATGCAACAAGTTATTAAAACGAGTTTTATTTCTTCATTACAGGCGTGTTCTCTGAATACTGCTATAATTACTACGACGCTCGATCCTACAACTGTGAATATGGTTGCTGTGGTGACAGTTGGGACAGATATTGTTGTGGAGTCGCCGGTATAATCGTTGGCGCTTGTATTGGCGGGCTAGTGTTCATCTCGTGTATTGTCGTCCTTATATGCTGCTGTATCAAACATAAAGGACATTCTGGTCGAGTCATAGGACCGACGACGACAACGACGACAACGACGACGACATCCGGTGTCGCTGTAGTTGGCACAACGAGTATGTATTCATGAAAATTAACCTACTTTTGACGAATGGATTTGCCCATCATTATTAATTGGATGAGTCCACTTTCATTTTTAGGGGCGTTAGGAGTGATTTTCATTTTTTTATCTGATTTTTCGATGAAACTTCTCTAAGCAAACAGAATAGTCCCAGATGAGATGGGACGCCGCGTTCTGCGGCGTCATATCTAGGGCTATTTTGTTTGCATATGTCCCATAAAAAGGACGCCAGGCTTATACGAGTTGAGATAAAATGGCCAGTTCTGGACGTTGAGGGTTGCATCAAAACAAACAAACAAACAAACAAACAAACAAACAAAACGAAACAAATAAAAACGCACAAACTTTAAGGGTTAATATCTTTAAATGAAAGCACATGCAGTACGCAAATAGCTTGATAAACTGAATTACCCAATTCTATCACAATCTTTTTTTTTTCCAGATTATACACCTGGTTACAGTCAATGGCAGTACGGCCAGCCACAGCCATCAACTGGACCACAGCCACCTCCCTACCCGGCCCAGGGACAGTACCCACCGGGTCCACCACCCAGTGCTGGCATGTACAACGACCCGGCCTATCCGCCAGCCACTGCTCCACCGCCTTACAAACGATAAATGGGGAAAATTCTACGCTACATGTATTTATAAAGACAGATTAAGACAATAACTGACCATCAGGATAACGTGTCCATGTAACGTATACCCACTAAAACCCCTATTTTACATAGGAAAACTGGGGTATGCAGGGGTATGTTTCTTATTTTGCTCCACCGAGGCGGTTTGAACGTGTACCCACAATCCATGTTTTGAGCATAAATAAGAAAAATATCATTTGTTTTACTGAAAAGTTTCATTTTTAGGTCTTCAAGTTAAAATCTCTGTATATAAGAGATTGCATGGACAAGTTTTCGTAATGACTCTACGAATAGACATATGCCATGTAGGCAGGGAACATATATATAAAAGGAAAGGGCTTATGGGGTATGGCAGAAGAAAGCCTGCCTATGGGGTATACACATACATTTCTTATTCATGCTCGAAACTACCAAGATAGCAGGAAAGAAACTCCAATTCTTACAGCATGACTATATGTGCGCTGTATTTTGGGGTCAAAATGAGAAAATGATGACACCAGCTTAACTATACCGATATGACTTTATTCAAATCGTATGGGTGAGTGTGTGGTTGATTCTTGTGGGAAGCGCGGGCGCAGACCATTAGTATTGTAAAAGTTGTTAGATTGTCGTTATTTATTGTGATAAAGTCAGATAAGCTGTCCTTTCCCCCTTCTGTACCCGGCTTTGATATTAGTAGAAATTTACATGTGTCAAAAATGTAAAACTATACGCAAATACCAGTTTATTTAAAGCAGAAGGAACAGCAACACACACGGGGCACATTGAGGTATTTTCCCAAATCTATTTTGTTTTTGTAATAGAACTAAAACGGAAAGCTATAGAAGAAAGTATGACCCTATTGTGTGTGTGTGTGTGTGTGTGTGTGTGTGTGTGTGTGTGTGTGTGTGTAATAAATCAGTTCTTCCGTCCATCAATTGTATTGAAATACATGTACACTGTTTTGTCATACACTGTGCCATGAACAAAATCCGGAAGTTCATCCATATGCTTATTGCCAAAAGCTAAATTCATTCTATTCAGATTGAGGATTATCCCTGCTAAGTAAGCCTTATTTATATGAGCCTTATACTTGGCAGTCCAAATCCAAAAAAGTGGCTTAGTTTTGGTTTTGTTGGCATTTTTTAGTACATTAGTCTATCTAAGCTCATAATATTCCTTGGCATGTGCCCAATCTCGTACGGGTGGATGCCAAGTCTGTAAATGACCCTGGGCCACAGAACAAGGTCAAAGGTCAAACGAGTGCAAAATAGCAAAAATCTGTAAAAATGAAAATAGACATTATTGTTTTGGAAAATGATGGACTGATTATAGGTAACTTGTACTCATGTCATTCCTTGACATGTGTCCAAAGACATAGATGTGGATGCCAAGACTGTAAATGCTCCTGGATGACAGAATTAGGTCAAAAGTTTAATGGGTGCAAAATAACAAACACCCGTTACAATAATCAAATATTTCTTAAATCAAACATGAACTGACTAAAGGCAACATGTGCTTATTTTATTCATTGACAAGTGTTTAAACTCATATGGGTATATTCCAAGTCTGTAACTGCCTCTGGGTCACATAACTAGGTCAAAAGTCATATGAGTGCAAAAATAGCAAAACCTGTTATGATAACTAATAGTCCTCTAGCCACCCATACCCCCTTCCCCCAGGGGGAATTTTCGGCTACCCATACCCTCTTCCCCCAGGGGGAATTTTCTACACTATGATTTTCTAATTTAAGTACATTGAAAAAGCTATCAGACCCTGTTTTCTGTCAGTGGAAGCGTTTGCGTTTTACGCTATGTTCTATTAAAGTACCCTAAATATTCATTTTTATTTAAGAAATAGATCAGCTCTAGCAGTGAATTGCTGAGTAATAATTCACTGTTTGGAGGTCAGTTGGAAAGAAGATCAAATCACGAGCGCGTAGCCCGAGTGATTTATCTTCTTACAACTGACCGACAAACAGTGAATTATTACTCAACAATTCACGCACTTGAGCTGATCTATTTCGATTCTAACACATAATAAACGGAATAAATGTTGCTGAAACCGTCGATATCGTTCAGCTTTCCGCCATTGCATTGCAGATACCCCGCCAAATATTTGACTGTAATGCTGGTATTTACACACACTTATTACGTTTGTTGTGCGCTAAAACGACGTTTCACCGTCTAACGCTGCTTTGTGGGATAGCTGACGTCACAAATGCCGCAAAGTAACGTCACGCTTATTCGCCCAGTGAAATTGTTGCACAATATATAGAGGATATTCAAGTTTTTGGAGTGAATATGAGTTTTATTTCATTGAGTGAAGTGAAAATTTTTTATATTTCATGAGTGCCGAAGGCACGAATGAAATATATAATTTTTCACTTCACGAGATGAAATAAAAGTCATATTCACGACAAAAACTTGAATTTTCTTTTTATTATATAGCATGTAGTCATTGTAACGTTGCGCGCTAAAGCATATGACGTCAAAATCTTAAATGACGTCATTACGTCACGTCATTACGTCGCTATTGTGTGTGAACGTTCATTGCGTCAACAATAGCATAGATTATGAAATTTAATTATGTATAAATTAGAAATAAAACGGTGGAATCGTAATTTGCGTATTCCCAAATCTTATATTTTCACATGTGAAAATATAACTTTTTTATATTTTCACATGTGAAAATATAACTTTTTCAAATATTGGTTATATTTAATACATATTTCTCTATATTTCATCACTTGCCATATAATAAAACACGTTTTTTACCATTGGCTATATAGGCGAGGTGTGTTAGAATTGCGTTTTTATAATGGGGATATACTTAGAAAAATGAATATTATGTATCTCAATTATTTGTGATCCTAGACCATTGAGCTTGGTCTCAGCTTAAAGCTTTAGACATAGCCCTTTCTTCCTATGATAAGTAATGGAAAATATATAATTTGCATATTCATGAATTTTCATTAAAACTTTAAAATGAATAAAAAGAAATAATTAAAGATCAATTATCCCATAAAAACTAATGTCATGCCTAAACTATCATTTTGGCTTATTGTTATTGTACCAATAATACTAATTGACAAATTTGTTGATGACTCATGGGCCTAAATAATAATTATCTCATTTGCATTTTCATGAATATTAATGAAATGACGAAAATCAAGATATACAAAGGGAAAATCTATTGCCATTTGAAGGGTTTAGGATGGAATATCCATAGAATGTACCTTGCACCCTTAGAACAAATGCCCATGGGTGCCAGTTTGGTCAGAGGATCTCTTTATTGCCCATGTGTTTCACGTAAAATCATAGAGTGTTCACCCCCACCTCTAATAAGCAGAGGAAGTAGTGTGGTACACCTATATTGGCTACTGATAGACCTTAAGAGAGCAGAAATAGGTATCAAATGATTGGTTTGACAATGCTTGATAACCATGTAATAAGATATAAATATCAAACTGACTTCCTAGTGTTCAAATATTAATGAGAACTTTATATATACTGAGAGGATTTAAAAACTTAAGTTTTATATGAAAAGTGTGCTGCAACAAACCATATATAAGAATTGGACTCTTAATACATAAATTTACCTCCAGCTACGTTATCCCTTCAAAATGATGTCACAAAACAAGAAAAACTCACTACGTGGAACACGCAGGCGTCACATTTGCAACGCCAGGGCCAAAATTCGAGTGTTCATGTTTCAATTAACGATATGGTCGCTGTATTTGATGTTAATGCTTGGAAGACTTTTGACATCAGCTCTAGTCAGGCTGGTCATTTTAAACGTCTGACATCAAATAACACGAGTTGGTGTATGCCGTTGTCATCAAATTAACGTCATTTACCCGACGTCTCGCTTTGTGCAATTCTTGCAATTTTAAAGAATGCATAACGAATTTGAACAGTAAGATTTCCTGTTGCACTGAGAGAAAGCTCTCAACAACACAAACGTTAATTTGGAAACCTTCCGTTACGTCATTTTGACGTTTTTACATGTAAAACCGGTCGGTTACGAAGGTCCTCTGAAACACAAAGGATAAAAAAGCTCTCGCAGGATTATGGAAGGAATCGGTCACTGGACCTCAGAAGATGCCGTTAGTCCGATTTTGAAGCTTTTATCTCTGACGTTTACGTAAAAATCGCAATGAAAACGTCGATATTTAAAACCTTGGATACGGACGAATTATTTCGATTTTGTGCTAACAAATGCGTCAACTTTGCTTCCGGGGATACCAGATGACAACTGTATTGGAATGAAGATTCCACCACATCAGAAAACGTCAAAAACACTACTCTCTGTTTGCCGTTAACAGTTGATCTCAAATTTTATGGACGTAAATCACAAAATAAACGAAATGTCAAGAATGTGTTTTGATGTTAAAATTGAATATGCTTATTTGCAATATGTCCATCAGAAAAAATGATGTTAAATGCAGACTTGTTTGCCGTACACGTGTTTTGAGATGTGGCGTAAAAGATGACGTAACTCTTCAACGTTAAGTTGATTTGAACTTTGAAAGAGTCAAACAGTAACCTCGTACAAAACACGTTTAAACTTGCACAATCACAGCTTATTTTCATTATTAAGTTCCCAAAAACGGTATGTTGAAAACACTTAAGTTTCTAATTCCTCTCAGTATATTAGAAAGAGATCACAGAAAAATGGAGTATACCAGCACAATTGCTTATATCTTGTCAACCAAAAGCCCTAGAGAGCTTAAATTGGTACCAAATGATTGCTATGACAATGTTCTATAGCTCTGTAATAAGATATAAAAACAAACTTGCTATCTTAATGCTCAATATTAAAGAGAACTTCAGATATTAGAGAAAAATAACAGATAAATGAAGGGGGTCTACCAACAAAATTGCTTATATCTCTAAAGAGCTGAAATTTATATCAAATGATTGATATGATAATGGTTTATAATAATGTGATAAGATACAGAAAGAATGTGACTTTCTTGGGGTTCAAATCTTGATGAGAACTTTCAATATTAGAGAAAAATCACAGAACAATGGAGGGGGTATACCTACAGAAATGCTTATAGCTCAGCAACCAAAAGCCATAGAGAGCAGAAATTGGTATCAAATGATTGCTATGACAATATTCTATAACCATGTAATATGGTATATAAACAAGCTGACTTCCTTGTTTTTCAAATTTTTAAGAAAACTTAAGATATAGGAGAAACATCACTGGCAAACGAAGGGGGTATACCAATAAGATTGCTAATATCTCAGTGGCCAAAAGCTCTAGAGAGCTGAAATAGGTATCAGATAATTGCTATAATAATGTTCTATAATAGTGTAATAAGACGCATAAATAATCTGACTTTCTTGTTGTTGGATTAATGATGAGAACTTTAAATATTAGATAATAATCTCAGAAAAATATGGGGGGTATACCAACGGAACCGTATATATCTCAGCGACCAAAAGTCATAGAGAGCTGAAATTGGTATCAAAAGATTGCTATGGCAATATTCTATAATCATGTGATAAGATATATAAACAAGCTTCCTATCTTGTTTCTCAAATATTTAAGAAAACCTAAGATATAGTAGAAAAATCCTTGGCAAACGAAGGGGGTATACCAATAAAACTGCTAATATCTCAGTGACCAAAAGCTCTAGATAACTGAAATTGGTATCAAATGATTGCTATGACAATATTCTATAACCATATAATAAGGCATATAAACAAGCTGTCTGTCTTGGTTCTCAAATACTTAAGAAAACTTAAGATAAAGGAGAAACATCACTGGCAAACGAAGGGGGTATACCAATAAAATTGCTAATATCTCAGTGACCAAAAGCTCTAGAGAGCTGAAATAGGTATCAAATGATTGCTATAATAATGTTCTATAATAGTGTGGTAAGACGCATAAATAATCTGACTTTCTTGTTTTCGAATAGTGATGAGAACTTTAAATATTAGATAATAATCTCAGAAAAATAGAGGGGGTATATCCACGGAAATGTATATATCTCAGCTACCAAAAGTCATAGAGAGCTGAAATTGGTATCAAAAGATTGCTATGGCAATATTCTATAATCATGTGATAAGATGTATAAACAAGCTTCCTATCTTGTTTCTCAAATATTTAAGGAAACCTAAGATACAGGAGAAAAATCCTTGGCAAACGAAGGGGGTATACCAATAAAACTGCTAATATCTCAGTGACCAAAAGCTCTAGAGAACTGAAATTGGTATCAAATGATTGCTAGGATAATATTCTATAACCATGTTGTGAGACACACAAGCGTTCTGACTTTCTTGTTTTTCGAATATTGATAAAAACTTTAAATATTAGTGAAAACCCACAGAAAAGTGGATGGGGTATACCAACAAAATGGTTTATAACTTAGCAACCAAACGTCCTAGAGAGGTGAAATTGATATCAAATAATTGCTATGATAATGTTCTATAAACATGCGATAAGATAAATGAATAGTTCGACTTTTTTGTTGTTTGAATATTGATGAAAACTTGAAATATTTGATAAAAATCACAGAAAAATAGAGGGGATATACCAACGGAAACGTTAATATGTCAGCAACCGTAAGTTCTAGAGATCTGAAATTGGTATCAAATGATTGTTATGACAATAATGTATAAACATGTAATAATATACATGAACAAGCTGACTATCCCGATGCAAAAAAATTAGAAAACTTATGATATAAGAGAAAAAAAAACACAGACAAATACAGGGGAGTGTACCAATAAAATTGACAATATCTCAGCAACCAAAAGCTGCAGAGTGCTGAAATTGGTATCAAACGATTGCTACGATCATATTCTATACACAATTGAACTTTATCCCCATCAGAATACCCCTGACACTGATGTTTATACAGGCAATTGTAAAAGGGTATGAAAATAAGCATTTTTTGCACTAAAGTGACCTTTGACCTAAATCTGCATTATTTTGTTGTAACAATTGTAACTGATTACACCATACAAATGCATTAGATGTAATTTGGGGCTATTTTTACAAAAAAAAATGAAAATATTTCATAAGATACTGCTGTAATGTTGAAATATCTCAAATTTTGCACTTAGTTGACCTTTGACCTATTTTTGGGACTCTGGGGCATTTTCAGACTTGGCATCCACCCTAGCGTGTATTGTTACACATTAAGGTACACATTAGGCATGGATGCCAAAATGTACTCAAAAATGCCAACAGAAAAATATTTGGGGGGCTTGGGAGGCCAACTATTAATGGATTGCGCCGTTTACCGATACATTTAATTTTCTTTTGTCAAATAGAAAAGGTCACATGTAGCATTTATAAAGGCAAGTGATATCGTGATCAAACACGAAGGTCTTGTAGTTCATATTTTCTGAGGAAAATGGGTGACTGGCTTCCGGGTATATGTTTGTTGCATGCGCAACTTTGGGGAATCATGTACGCGATATTTACATGCACATACATGTACACTCATGCCGAGTTCAGCAAACTTTTACATTGATAAATCATTATTTTTATATGTTTAAAAAAATAAATCCATTTAGAAATTGCTTTGTCTCTTTTTAATACACATAAAACCTACAATCCCGGATCCGAAATCATCCGGGACCCGAGCTACAATCATCAGGAAAACATGTCCGTGCTATGAATACCCCCTTAAACCCCACTTTTATACAGAAAAACTGGGGTTTTACATGGGCATACCTATTTTTCTTATTTTTGCGCCAAAACATAGATTGTGGTTACTCGTTTTTTAAAGCTCAAAATATCTGTTTATTTCATGGGCAAGTTTTCGTAATGCCCCACAAGTTAGCCATCTGGCTAGCATCAATCAAAAACAACGGTGACGACCAAAACAAAGAGACAGACAAAATAAACAGAAATCATGAAGATAGTCACAACTGAACTGTCCTTGAACGGCCAGTTAAGGTATTTCTGGAGGGCTTTAAAAGATCTTAACGTGGTCACATCCTTCTTATAAGTCTGCTGTGATTTAACAACACGAATTTGTTCGGTTCTAAAGAAGCCTGCTTATTCGTTAATGAAATATCACAGAAAACAAACCATGTAAACACTTTGGTGCAGCAGAAACGAGGACTCAACAGCAACTCCCACTGACATACTGGAGTGAAAACAAACATATAGTTTAACCCCGGTGTGCCCAACCGAGTCCGTTATCTAAACTCATCGTCAGCGAGACAGCTTTAAGTGCGGACCGTCATTGAGCCTGAAATCCGAACTACCGAAAGCGGGCACATGCGCGGATCCAGGAAATTTTCCCGGGCGGGGGGGGGGGGGGGGGGGTGGTCCAAATTCCCAGAAGGGGTCTGACGGAAAATTTCAACATGGCAAAAACTAATAATCTGGCAATTCCAGGGGGGAGGGGGGGTCCGGACCCCCTGTCCCCCCCCCCCCCCACTCTGGATCCGCCCATCAAAGTCTTTATCTCAGTGTTGGCATAAGTTTCGGTTATGTATTGTTTCCTTGTTGCTGAGGTTCGACTGTATGTATTGAAATCGAATTGATTTTTTTTTTTTTTTTTTTTTTTTCTCTCTGTCGTTGTTCTAAGATTCGCTGAATCATTCTAGGACGGACGGCAAGCCAATTTCCTCATCAACAAGTCATGAAAAGTCTGGTAGTCATGAAAAGTAGAAGTAATATTGAGTTTAACAGCTACATTTAATGGTTCTAAGTCAGTATATCATAACCTTATTTTCGCATGCTTACTCTTCATTAGGGAAACTGTGCTTATGTAAAGGCTGGAAAAGCCTGGCACTTTACTTATAATGTTTTCTTTGAATTAATTCAAAGATTTCGAAATACGGCTTAATACGCGGAAGGAAAACGGCCAGTATAAATATCACCTTGATATATGCAAGGCTGTTTTTGCATCGCGAATCAGTTGTCCAATGTTCAGTAATCTGTTATAACGTTATTTCCTAGGATATCCAGTACCCACTGACGGTGGGAAAGCTGATGATGGCCCTTGCGGTGGGTAGGCCGGATCGTTGTTAATCCCGGCATCGGGCGGCGGTCCCGGAGGATACTGTGACGGCATGGTTCCCATGTTATACTGCGGTGGCGGTGGCGGGTTGGTACCGGTTGGGTAAGGCTGGGTCCCTGTCGAGTACTGCTGCATGCCGTATGATGTTGTATAGTTGTTGGTAGTCGAATTCGGTGGTGGGTGTGTTTGTATCACAGTTCCACCTGGAAGATTATTTGATAGACCGTGTTTTAGGATTTTCAAAAGTAGGACACGTTCGTCAACTTTCGCAATGACAACTGCAACTTAAAATGACGTTGTATAATTTAACCCATTAGAGGCGAATGGTCATGTCCATAATAATCAGTAGGGTACGTCCACCGTTTCATTTTTAGGGACATCAGAAGTGTATTTCTCGATAAAATTCCCCTAAGCTAACAGAATAGCCCCAGATGGGACGCCTATGCCCCACAAATGGGACGCCAGATTAATGTGGGTTGGGCTAATAAGTTAAAGAGATAAAATGTCTTTGCTCGAATATACATAGCTATTATTGTAGTCCTTTCTATAAGCATTTACGCACTGTTAGGTTAATCGAACCCATTTGTCATAAATGTGCTAAGTTGGTTGTTACTTACTTGTTTTCCCGCCACAGCCAACATTTCCCTTCTTCTTCATCACACAGCATATAATGATAAAGATAACCAGCCCTATCAGCGCAAGCCCACCAAACACCGAGCCCAGGATAATCCCCAACAGGACGGGGTCGATGCAGCAGTTAGCATACTCCGGTCTCTGGTACCCGTTTTTGTTGTTGTGGTCCGCATCGTCCCAACAGCAACCGAACTCGCAGTACTCGATATACTCGTCCCCGGTGGTACAGTTACTGCCAGCTAGAGCACCTGAAATACATTACGAAAACATGCCCATCTAGTTACATCAGAAAAACTTGAAAATTTCCAGTCAAATGATTTATCTCAACACATCACGGTAATTTTATGTCCCCACCCCCCCCCCCCACCCCCCCTCCAACCGAAGGTGGGGGACATATTGTTTTTGGTGCGGATCCCGTCGGCGTCGGTGTCGGAGTCGGCGTCCGCGTCGGCGTCCGCGTCCGCGTAGCTTCTTTCCGACGCGATATCTTTTGAACCAGTGGATGGATTTTGACCAAACTTGCATAGATACATGGTTGGGAGAGGGGAAAGAGTTGATTAGATTTTGGTGACCTATACCTCATTTTCAAGGTCACCAGGTCATGAAAACTGATCAAATTAGGTTTTCCGACGCGATATCTTCTAAACAAATGAATGGATTTTGACCAAACTTGCACAGAAGCATTGTTGTGAAGAGAGTCAGAGTTGATTAGATTTTGGTGACCTTGACCTAATTTTCAAGGTCACGAGTCCATAAAAACTGTTAAAATTAGTCTTTCCAACGCAATATCTTGTAAACCAATTGATGGATTTTGACCAAACTTGCATAGAAGCATTGTTGGGGGGAGGCTCAGAGTTGATTAGATCTTGGTGACCTTGACCTAATTTTCAAGGTCACGAGTCCATAAGAAATGTTTAAATTAGTCTTTCCAACGCAATATCTTGTAAACCAATTGATGGATTTTGACCAAACTTGCATAGAACCATTGTTGGGAGGAGGCTCACAGTTGATTTTTTATTTTGGTGACCTTGACCTAATTTTCAAGGTCACGAGTCCATAAAAAATGTTGAAATTAGTCTTTCCAACGCAATATCTTGTAAACTAATAGATGGATTTTGACCAAACTTGCACAGAAGCATTGTTGGGAGAAGGCTAGAGTTGATTTGATTTTAGTGACCTTGACCTAATTTTCAAGGTCACGAGTCCGTAAAAAATGTTGAAATTAGTCTTTCCAATGCAATATCTTGTAAACCAATTGATGGATTGCACAGAAGCATTGTTGGGAGGAGGCTCAGAGTTGATTAGATTTTGGCGACCTTGACCTAATTTTCAAGGTCACGAGTCCAAAAAAAAAAACAACGTGAAATTAGTCTTTCCAACGCAATACCTTGTAAACCAATTGATGGATTTTGACCAAACTTGCATAGAAGCATTGTTGGGAGGAGGCTCAGAGTTGATAAGATTTTGTTGATCTTGACCTAATTTCCAAGGTCACTAGTTCATAACTGTTGAAATTAGTCTTTTGGACGCGATAACTTGTAAACCAATTGATGGATTTTAACCAAACTTACACAGAAGTATTGTTGTGAGGAGGTTCAGAGTCTATAAGAATTTGGTGATCGTGACCTAATTTTAGACAGGGTCCAAAACAAGTTAAAACTACCACACCATACAGAACAAGATGGGCATGGTGTCTTCCATAGAAAAACTTCATATCACAAGGTAACTACACTTCAATTACTAAACGGTTGGGGGACATAGTTTTCCTCAGAAAACACTGTTTTAATTGAAATGGTAATTAGGGAGACTGTGGAGTAATTGATATGGTAATTAGTGAGGGGTCTGTGGACAGCTTTAGTTTAAAAGGCTAAACATTTAAAAATACGTAACTTAAAGTAAATAAAGGGCAAGAGAAAAATGCACTCGATACTTTATGATGCCATTTACTTGATAATTCAATGCAAGGATATAAATATTTCAGAACTTTATTTACAATTCACGTATGTAAAATGACATATTTCAGAATTGGGCAGTTAAAAAATGGCCTCAAAGTGTGACATTGGGTTAAAACACTAAAACTGTTAAGGCCCGCTCAGACCACAACGTATTAGCCAACGTATGAGCAGCGTATGAAAAAACATCCAGTACGTTGTTGTACGTTGTCATACGCTGTTCATTCTATGTTAAAAAGTCGGAAAATTCTCTCTCTGAACGTATACAAAGCGTATGCTTAGCGCACGGAACGTATGTCTAACGTATGAGTAACTTATTCATAACGTATCCCTGGCGTATCATGACTTATAACGGCGTATAACAGCGTACGCCCAGCGTTAGCATAGCGTTCGTGACTTATAAGGAGCGTATGTACAACGTACGTCTGACGTATTCCAAACGTATGCACAGCGTGCTTCTAACGAACTTGACGTTCTTCAAAAAAGGGAGTCAAACATATATCCATTAAAAATAAATAAATAAATAAATAAATAAATAAATAAATAAATAAATAAATAAATAAATAAATAAAAGGAAATTAAAATGACCAAAGTAATCTCCTCATCTGATTCTTCGGGTGCATTTTGTGGATTTCTTATATCGTTTCTCAGAAGAATCATTTCCTAATTAGGTAGAACTGAGTTTATGGGTCACTTAACAAAAGTGACTATAATTGACTGGAGCTGAAAACTTGCATGATATAACAATAAACTATACTTAATTATGCAATAGATCTTTTATATAATTTAGTGACAAAGCTTACATGTATACCAAAATCGAAACAAACAAATTGACACTGCCAGTATTATTGTTTTACTTGAGTAGACCTAGTAGAAACATATTATGATGGGTAACGTTTTTAAGATTCGCGTCTGTTTCTGTTTCAGTCTTGACACTTCTCACAGCTAATGCCACTATCACACTACGAAATCGAACTCCACGAATTACCACGAATCGATAATTTTTAGAATTCGTGGAATTTCGTGAACTTTTTTGTTAATTCGACATTGCTTACGAATATGTTAGGGCACAGACACGATAGTGTTACGAATATTTGGCAGACTCGGCTGAATTCGGCTGCAGTCACACGAAGTTGGCAAGAATTCTTTACGATTTACAATTATCTATTGAGGATATGCTGCGCGAAAGTTCGAGAATCAGTTACGAATCAGTTGCGAGTGTGACGATAACATGTGCGAATAATAAATATTCGTAGCTGTTCTTGACAATTCGTGAGAATTTTTCTCAAGATAGTTATAAAAGTTATAATACACCTGCTTGAGATATCAGTTTCAACGATACTATTATTCTATCGGCTATGGCCCCCAACACTCATTCGATGATACATGGGAAGGCACAAGTAGGCAAAGATCAGGAAAAGGCGCAATCAGAAAAAGATTCCCACTCCAAAAACCGAGGTGGGAAAAAACCAAATTAACAGTCAGGCACCCACACCATGAAACACACCGTAAGCCGAATGAGCAGCTATTTTCCCAATAGGTGGCCACTCAGTTACTTTAACTTAACTAAAAATAAGAAAACATACATAAGGCGTCAACAGCACAAAAAATTTTTTTAAACACCAAGACATAAAACAAAAAGAACCACCACAGAAGTATCGACTTGGAACGATCAGTAACACAAAGTTACTGGCGGGCTTAAACCGGTTTTACATGGCCATAACCTCACCCTCAGCTTCTGCAGTGGTTCATAACATTTAGTTAGTTATTCGGTCCTCGTGGTGAATCTCTAACTAGTCAATGAATCATCAAGAACAAACAAATAAATCATGATAAACATCCTGATGAATCAAAAACCAGGACTCACAGACTGAGTAAGCTGCCCGACGATGGAGATCCCTGGGCGCCGAATAACCTACTAACTCCGGAGCAAAAGAAAAACACCAGTTGGACCCCGGTGGGCCAAGCAACAGACAAGAAGCTCCGGCCCCAACCAACTAAAATGAATAGCTTTATGTCGGGCCATCATAGAGTCTGACGCCCGACCCACCGGCGTGCAATTAAAGAAGGCAGCATAGTTATCAACCATGATTGGGTTAAAAACTAAGCATGCAGACTGTCGCATAACATTCAAGTTATAACCTATACGTCTGTAACGTGTTATGATTTTTCTGAACTGAAAAGAAAAATCATTAATTCCTTTAAGTTTCTTAAATTTGTAAACCAAGTCACCATAAAATTCAGGTTCCGAAAGGCCCTCACTTAAAAGCGTTTTTAACCCAACATTATATTTGGAAATCAATTCATAGTGTCTACGATAAAATTTAGAAAATGTTTTTCGAAGTTTATGATACCGATAGCCCTGTTGGAGAAGTTTTGCCGTTAAACATTTATTGCGAGCGTCGAAACTCTTGTTCATAAAAATCAACATAACCACACATCTCCGAGTCCTTGACTGTAGCTTTATCCCTGCAACATTTTTCACCTCTGAGGCTGGATTCTCTCAGAAGTAAAGAAGTTACTGTAGCTTCTCTTCAACGGAACTGTCTTCTGTAGCACCCTAAATGATAACATTGCTTTTCTATGTATCTTTCTCCTGTCCTTTGGTGTACCTTTTTAGTTATATTTCTGTTGTAAGATTCGTGGACTTCGTGGCGCGTTCCGGTGCAATCGGCTAACATTCGTGATATAAACTTCCATATTAAATACCATTAATCTCCAGCTTCTAGCGAACTCGTAGTTAAGTTGTAAGTCATTCGTGAGACTCTTGGCTGATTCGCATAAGGATGTGAATTCGTAGATAGTTCTTCCCTATTTCGTATCTGCTTTGGTGTGTATTCGCGACATTCGTAACGGAATCGCTGTCAATTCGTAGTTGGGTGACAAGCTCCGGAATTCCCGAAAGAGTTACGAATGCATCCGAATCAGATAAGATTCAGTCACGATGTCACGGAATGCGTTACGACTTTGTTGCGAATTAAATGCGAATTTTTTTGGTCGAAAATTCGGGACCAAAGTTTTGAAAAGTTCAAAACTTTGGCCACGAATTTCTGACTGACCCACGATTTGCAAGAACTTACTACGAACTGTAAGAATTAGTTAGGAACTTCACGAATCGATTACGTTTCAGGTACGAATCGAAAAAATTGTCAAAAATGGTCAATTCGTGACGATTCGGGAGACAATTTTTCGTAGTGTGATAGGGGCATTTAAAATAAGGAAGTCTCCCATAACAATTTCTCAACAACATTTCGTTTCTACAAAATGTAATCATTCGATATACTGAAAATAACCAGCATATTGTGGAATCTACCTGCTTACATTTTCAGTTAGCTTGGTAATAAGCATATTTTGAAAAGGTGACTTTAATATTCAACAAATCTTTGACACTTTATATGTCGAAAATTTTATAAAGGGTCATCGAATATGAGCTTTGAAGGCATCCAGTTCTTACAAAAAATATTCTCTGGACAAGCGATAATATAATAGCAGAGAATACAATTTAGCCATACACCCAATTGTGCAATTTCACCGCGTCCAATCGGAACGCCGGACGAACGGTCGAAACGCCGGATCTGCGTTGTTTTAACTCCGGATTGCGGTAGTTTCCGCTAGATTCGCCGCCATTTTCGAAGGAAAATTTTAGACCAGGTAACAAAAACGTTTATTATGAATATTAAAAGAGTTTATGTCAACGTAAGCACTAGCCTGTTCGGATCTACATACATATTTCTAATCGCCGATTGTTCTGCTGATGCATAAGCTCCGCTAGGATATGCAAACATTCGAGGAGATTTTTGTTTTCCATGTTCGGCCTTACGCTAAAATAGTGTTCGCTCCGAAACGTTTCGTACTTTTGTCATTTTCTTCAAAGCATTGACAAACTGCAAGTTGATTTTGCATTTGTACATGAGACTTTATCGCAAGAAGCCAATTGCTCGTGATTTTTTGCCTGAACCAGGCTACGTTTCAATAAAATACCGCAAAATCAAAGTAACGCCGGATAATACGGCAATCTGAGCTTTCAAACTTGGCAAGTATTGCAAAGTTTAATGTCTTCTAAGGTCTAGTACGCAAGTGGAATACTCATTTTTGTGCAGTATCACTTTCTTTGAAGTGAGCTTTCTTACTGTGACATTCTAGAAATTAGTTCGGTTGTCATCATTGAGGATGGGTGATCTTTGACTTGTTGCTTCTCAGTCAAGATATGCTGTGTAAGATAAAAGTGGTTGATATGTTATAAGTCTGAGTTAAAGAGGCAAGATACTGGAGCGTGTTTTGGAAGTATGCAGTGACCATAAAACAGGTTTCCTCAATACTTCGATCGATTATGGAAAGTTATTTATGTTTAGCTCGGTCTCTTTTATAGTACCCATACAACAAATATGAAAATATCAAAAATATGACAAAAAATGCCTAATTTGCCTAAATACTGTGATCTGAGGTTCTTTTATTTCGCAAGGAATGCGATGACAATCATTGTTTAATACATATGTTTGTAATTTGAAGACACTGATTTTGTTTTTGTAAAAGAGTTTTACTTGAGTTTTATTACTTACGTAGATGATTTGTAAAATCAACCCCATTACGAAAACATGCCCATGCAATGAACAGAGATTTTTGAACTTGTAAAAATGAAAATTTTCAGTAGATATACTTTTCTTATTGTTTGCTCAAAACATAGATTGTGGTTACACGTTAGAACCGCCTCGGCGAGTTCAGTACCCACAATCTATGTTTTGGAGCAAAAATGGGTAAAAGGGGGTATACTTTTTATGGACATGTCTTTGATTAAGACCTCTCGTGTAAATTTTCGAAATTACAGTACAATAGTCTAGCTTTCGATGTCAGTTTTAAAAGGGCTACTGATGAGGGTTCATTACCCGAAATTGCGCAATATAGTCCATTCTATATCCCTTTGCATGCACTTCTGCTTTCACCTTTATATTTTAATTCCTGTTGCTGTGCTACATGCCAGCAGGTTATAATGTGGAGCTAGGTTAATTACCACACAATTTAGGCAATGCCCACAACCATTTGTATTGATGTTATCATGTTTTCACAGTACACGATTTTGAGATAACATATCCTATCTTACTTCTGATTTGTTAACGCGTACTTATAAAAATGTTGCATGTGTATCAGACACCCTCGCAAAAACCTTGGTAAACTATGAGACAACAACTATAGCATGCACCTGGTCGCACATGTCCACACTAATGAAAACAAAATCTCAAACAGTTGTCTTAAAATCTGAAGTTTCATAGACATAACTGAAGCCAGTTTTGTTTTATTTTTTTTTTACTTTCTTTTCAGTAGATATGAATAATAAATCTTAAATTCGACTGTGATTACATATGAATCACATGATGAGAAAACCTGTCTTCGCATTTCCGATCATTTCAGACATCAAACTGTTTAGCTCCTACAGGAAGCTTGAAGACAATCTAGGTAGCGAAAACATGTGCGCTAATCAGCAGTTACTGCATAGCTGATCTACGTCTTAGTTTTCTGATAGTGAACATCAAGCTTCCTCATGGTGCGGCTCATAAAATTTTGTTTTCTTATTCTGTTTCACATAAATCTAGTGATTTTTTTACGTTTTATATGATTTACAAATAAATTGCCAATTATTTTCCTTGTGTTTAAATATTAGCCAGATTTTCCACCTGATGCATTTATTTGCAGCTAGCTTATATTGCGTCCTTGATAGTACAATCCAATCTACATAATTTCAAGTCTTCCCCTGTACCATTTCAGCCCGGAACGTGTCGGAATTTGTCCGAAATTTGACGGTAGGTTTTCCCCATGCACGTTTTAATGATGTTTCCTCTCACAAAAATGGAGGAATTGTCCAGACATGACCATTGCTGTTGATTGAAACATTCAACAACAAAACATGCAAATAAAGAAGCAATTACACAAAAACTCGGATAGACGTCAGTTGCGTAATTGCATGCCAATTATCAAGCGCTACGTCAATGAATTGTCCTTTGTTGACACAAAATAACTCTGCTGGTCAATATACATGTATCTGTTAACTTTCCAAGCCTTTTTTCCCAAGAATTTTCGATTCATCTCTGCGATGAAACAGCCGGACGGGAAGTGCGCCTCTGGACAGAGCTGATGGCGTGGACACTGTACCAAACCGAATTCTCGTTGCAGCCTTTTTCTTTCTAGGTCTGTCAATTTGTGTTCCCTGCACTGAAACAACATAATAAAATGGGCCGTTGTGTGAGGAAAACAATTTGTGTTTCTGACCAGGTCCGACACGAACCGACCTATGCAGTCACTGAAGCAGCCTATAAGATTGACATGTCAGATTTAAGAAGAAAAGATATTGAACATTTAATGAACATCGATGTCTCTATCTCAGTTTATTAATCTGTTGTAAATATTAATAAGCCAAGCTTTCATACATGTACAATTAAGTGATTCTGCTCAAAAATGAGCATTACACTTGCGTACTAGTCCTCAAGTTACAAGACATTAATCTATGCAAATACTTGCCAAGATAGCCGTATTATCCGGCGTTACTTTGATTTTGCGGTATTTTATTGAAACGTTCACTTGTTCGGGCAAAACACCACGAGCAATTGGCTTCTTACGATATAGTCTTAAGAACAAATGCAAAATCAACCAGTAGTTTGTCAAAACTTTGAAGAAAATGACAATAGTACGAAACTTTTGGGGGCGAACACTATTGAAGCGGATGGCCGAACATGGAAAACAAAAATCTCCTCGAATGTTTGCATATCCCAGCGGAGCTTATGCATCAGCAGAACAATCGACGGTTAGAGACATGTATGTAGATCCGAACAGGCTAGCGCTTTCGTTGACATAAACTCTTTTAATATTTATAATAAACATTTTTGTTACCTGGTCGAAAAATTTTCCTTCGAAAATGGCGGCGAATCCAGCGGAAACTACCGCAATCCGGAGTTAAAACAACGCAGATCCGGCGTTTCGACCGTTCGTCCGGCGTTCCGATTGGACGCGGTGAATTTGTTGTTGGCCGAGTATATTATTTTGATGCTTGCGCATGTGGCTATTTAATCATTAACACAGTCCCTATTCCTTCCATTTTTATACATAAAATCCCAAACGGTAACCAATGCGCTACGCGTAAGTTGTGCATACGCTGAGTACGTTCTTCGCACGTTTAACATACGCTGCATACGTTCCGAGCACGCTGCTCGTACGTTGGTAATGCGTTATGCATACGCTTCTCATACGCTGAACAAAAATCCAGGTGAGCTTTAGCGTACGACAACGTATGCGAACGTATGAGTTACTTACAGGTAACGTTCATGAACTTGTGCATAACGTATTTGTTGCGTACGCCTAACTTATGAGTAACGTATTATCAATACGTCGGCATACGTTGGAAATTTTGTGCATGCACAAAATTTCTGGGCGTACACGACGTACGACAACGTATGCCAGCGTATTGTAGCGTACCCCTAACTTATGCAAAATTTATGCCGAACGTTTGCAACGTACACCAACGTATGGACAAAATATCTCATGTCGGCATACGTTGGCGCTATACGCTGTGGTGTGAGCACCCCTTTATTTGGCAAACAACTCTGGCCTTATTTGTACCGTAATACCACTAATTTAATATTTTGAAGAGATCCAATAAAATATGATGGATCTTAAAAAATAATATGGCGTTTCTTTGAATTTTTAGCTAAAAAGTGGGGAAAATCTTACACTCCTTACATTAAAAAAAAAAAAAAAAAAAAAAAAAAAAAAAAAAAAAAAACACTCATAAAAAAGTAAACATGTGACAGAGCTAAACCAAATGTTGTGTTTACTGATTAAGGGCATGAGCTTAGAATAAACAGTAAGATAAAAATGACAACCACTAGTATTAAAAATTTGTTGATCAAAAACCTTGAAATCTCACACTCCTTACATTTAGACCCCCAGTTGATTTGCGCGCGGTGATATAAAAATCTGAAAATACCAGAGTGGCTGTGTTGTTCATTCTTCAGTTTGCTTGGCGCGACAGCGTCAAGCAAGGATTTCTCCTCAATCTGTGGGTTTTTTCCTTCAACCTATGGGGTTCCCTTTGACATCCAGGGGCCTGGTTCCAGTCGCAATATTTTGCTACACTTCTTTCATAATAAAGCAATTGAAGACGGAAACCAGACTTGCTCTCCGCCGTTTTTATAAGGACTTGTGGGAAGAATGACGTATTTGGATCTAACGTTAAACATTTAGGTGGCGTTCTGGGCGGATAATGTTAAAACCCGGAACTTTGTGCTAGGTCCGACCAAGTACGAAAGCTTGAAATCCACCGTAGCGAGGAAGTGTTCATGACCGATGTGATCCATCGAGTTACCGAAAAACTCCACAAACCTACGAAAAACCACAACACACGGACAAATAATGGTATATACAGACTAGCCAAGCGTTCCTTTTAACAAGGAATATTTATTACTTCTATATTCATAGTTTTGTTGTTTGATGTTTTGTATCTCTTCAGTTTCTATTCCTTAATTTGATGAAGTATGATGAAGTATGATAGCTTTCAAATTTGATTTCAATGAAAAATGTCACACAAAAATCTTGCACTCCTTACATCAAATATATGCATAACCTTTTATTTTTAAGTTACATCATAGTAGAAATTTTGTCAGATCAAGTCCGCCTGGGTACTTATTATTTTGGTATATCACTTGATAATTTCCATGCATACAATACAGTCTCACTGGGGTCTAAAGCCTAAGAAAGGACCGTGGCCATTTTTTAAACTGCCGACCGTACAGGTGATTTTAAATCCACAATATTTGAATTTGCCCGCGCTCTGAACTTGTCAGTGTAAGGAGAAGAGACCAAGCCCCGAGGTTATAAAACTTTTTTTCAAGCTCAGCTCAGATGAGCATAAAATTTCAACTGCTGATAAATGCTGAAATAGTCAAACATAGTGGAAAATTCAGGTTCAAAACTCAAAAACTAGTAATTTATCCTGCTTATAAATGTTAAAATGCCGACCATTTTAACATTTTGAGTAGGATAAATTTTAGTCTCAACTGAGTTGCGCATGAAAAAGGTCTTAGTAAATATTTTCGTCAGAGAAATGAGCACAGGCTCGTGAAAACAATGCAGCGATCTTTTCAGTTTACAAAATACTAAACAAATGAGAATTCGTTAAAATCTCTCTCTCTCTCTCTCTCTCTCTCTCTCTCTCTCTCTCTCTCTCTCTCTCTGTGTGTGTGTGTGTGTGTGTGTGTGTGTGTATGCGCGCGCGCGCGTCACACGTCCTTCGTTTTGATCGTTTACTTCAAATGACGTGTGATAAATGTATCGTATTGATAATGTTCGCAACAACACAAAAACACAGCTGAAAATCCATTTTTACTCTATTGGTAAATTTTCATTTTGCAATATTTAAATAGCAGTAATCAAAACTAGTCTAAAGCATGTACGGTCTGTTGTCGCCACTTTGTACGTAGTACGCGTATAAGCACAAAACTTACTATTTAGAAAGTAACAAAGCCATATAAGACACAATGTAAAAGCTTGCTTCAGTTCCATATTTGATCTACTACATCAATTTGTTACACAAGTATTTCAAAATAACTATACCTCATTATACATAATAACCAAAAAGTTGACAAAGCATTACATATGCGCCTCTTTTTTGACCTTTCAAATTCTTTATAATAGCTGCTTATATGGATTTTGATAATTGTGATTCATTGTCTATTGTTTTGTGTAACAATCTTTATCTATAAGCGTAAATCTCATATATAAGATACATATTGGCAAATTTTCGAACTTCAATCGACATTTTACATGATATGGCCGAAGTAAGACCACGCAATTTTGTGCATCCATCAGAAAGCATATTAAAAATCTACTTGAAAATAAAAATAAAACTGAGATCCTTTAAGAGCATCGAGCATATTGATGAGAAAAGTTATGGGCCATACCGCGATTTCAGCTACTCAAGCCTCTTCAGTATAACCCTTTAGATTTGGCAACATAGAGCCAAAGAAAAAAATACAGTAAATTTGAAACTTTCCCGATAGTAGTCAATACAAAGACTAGTATTATCCAAATAGGGCCAATTATATTAAATGTTGGTTAGACTATCTATCTATCTGTCTGTCCGTCCGTCCATCCATCCATCCATCCATCCATCCATCCATCCATCCATCCATCCATCTATCTATCTATCTATCTATCTATCTATCTATCTATCTATCTATCTATCTATCTATCTATCTATCTATCTATCTATCTATCTATCTATCTATCTATCTATCTATCTATCTATCTATCTATCTATCTATCTATCTATCTATCTATCTATCTATCTATCTATCTATCTATCTATCTATCTATCTATCTATCTATCTATCTATCTATCTATCTATCTATCTATCTATCTATCTATCTATCTATCTATCTATCTATCTATCTATCTATCTATCTATCTATCTATCTATCTATCTATCTATCTATCTATCTATCTATCTATCTATCTATCTATCTATCTATCTATCTATCTATCTATCTATCTATCTATCTATCTATCTATCTATCTATCTATCTATCTATCTATCTATCTATCTATCTATCTATCTATCTATCTATCTATCTATCTATCTATCTATCTATCTATCTATCTATCTATCTATCTATCTATCTATCTATCTATCTATCTATCTATCTATCTATCTATCTATCTATCTATCTATCTATCTATCTATCTATCTATCTATCTATCTATCTATCTATCTATCTATCTATCTATCTATCTATCTATCTATCTATCTATCTATCTATCTATCTATCTATCTATCTATCTATCTATCTATCTATCTATCTATCTATCTATCTATCTATCTATCTATCTATCTATCTATCTATCTATCTATCTATCTATCTATCTATCTATCTATCTATCTATCTATCTATCTATCTATCTATCTATCTATCTATCTATCTATCTATCTATCTATCTATCTATCTATCTATCTATCTATCTATCTATCTATCTATCTATCTATCTATCTATCTATCTATCTATCTATCTATCTATCTATCTATCTATCTATCTATCTATCTATCTATCTATCTATCTATCTATCTATCTATCTATCTATCTATCTATCTATCTATCTATCTATCTATCTATCTATCTATCTATCTATCTATCTATCTATCTATCTATCTATCTATCTATCTATCTATCTATCTATCTATCTATCTATCTATCTATCTATCTATCTATCTATCTATCTATCTATCTATCTATCTATCTATCTATCTATCTATCTATCTATCTATCTATCTATCTATCTATCTATCTATCTATCTATCTATCTATCTATCTATCTATCTATCTATCTATCTATCTATCTATCTATCTATCTATCTATCTATCTATCTATCTATCTATCTATCTATCTATCTATCTATCTATCTATCTATCTATCTATCTATCTATCTATCTATCTATCCTGAGTCGATCAATTTCTGCTCATCATTTCATGTGTGGGGTGGCTGGCTAAAGTGGGGAGAAACATTTGGGATATGCCATTAAAACTATTTTATTTACAAGAAGCTTAACAGAGGCATACTAATACGTATATTATACCTCTAACACCCAAACTCAATAAAAGCCTTGAATTATTCAGCAGTATTTGATGAGACCACGTAGCTACTGGCTGTTCCGGCACTATATAGTTTTGTCTGTCTACTCATGTTCCCGTTCTCATAGGAGGTGATACCAGTTTACCATCACCACGAACAAACAACATAGCGATATTTCTCTTTGCAGACTGAAAAATAAAAAATGAACATTTTAATGAGGAATGGCTAATATCTACTCTCATATTTTCTAACCAACGTTTTCTATATTTGGCTCTTTTTGGAAAATACTAGTCTTTGAATCGACTACCCTGTTGTGCCGTGTGGCGGCCTTAAAAAGGCTCACCATACATCATCCATAGTGCAGATTATATTTTCCTTTTGAGATCAGCGAGGGTATTCTGAGAAATCTGAAATTCATTATTGGTCCAGATTCATTTTCTAATCATTGGCTCTGTTTGGATAATACTAGTCTTTGTATCGACTATCATGTTGACAGTATTTCTCTTTGGCTCCATTTTGCCATAATCTAATGTAGTAGTAGTAGAAAGTGGGCTTTTCTTACCACTGTTCTGGTCCCGTTAACGTCTTCCCGGACTGAACGGACCCAATTCATGATTCCACCTCAATGAAATATTGCGAGAAATCAGAAATTTACTATCGGTTTAGATTCATTTTCTAACCAACATTTAATATATTTGGCCCCCTTTGGATAATACTAGTCTTTGTATTGACTCGGTACCCTCTTGAAAGTTGCAAATTTTAAGTATTTCTCTTCGGCTCCATAGGGTCACTAATGAGGCTTGAGTAGCCGAAACCGCGATATGACCCACCCTTTTCTCATTAATATGTTCACTGCTCGTAAAGGATCTCTGTTATATTTTTATTCACTGCTCTTGAAGACTCTCAGTCTTATTTTTATCATCTAATACACAGTGTATATCCGAGCGTATGCAGAACAGACGGTTACGGAACGGACAGACGTTTACAGGAGCACGCGCTTTTTCGCGCCAAAAATGTTTTGTACAGTTTTTCATCCAAAACTGTACGCTTCGAATGTATTGTTATATCGGCCTTGCATGTCCATCTACTATCTTCCAAAACACCATAATTTCCGGCATGGAAGCCGTGTAGTTTAAGCAGAATTTTGTTGCTTAGCAACAAAAACATTACGGAGCGGAACAGTCTACAGATTCGTTTATGTTACGGGGCGGAACAGACGTAGCCTACGAAAAAAACAGACGAATCAGCATACGGAGCGGTCACAGACGGCCATGAATACTACATGAACAACACTGTGATGTCAAATATAACACTTTGCGGCAACCTTCTGTATTGTAGCACTCGAACGTGACCAGATGGAATACACCTGGTGACCTGGATCAGCATCGTACATGTATCAGAATAGCATCGACTATGTTGTGAAAACAAAAAGTTGTTTGGGGGCAAACAGCAGATCAGAGAGAGAGAGAGGGGGGGAGAGGTCCCGATAGCTCAGTGGTAAAAGCGCCCGCTTCGGGGGCGAGATGTCGTGGGTTCGCCCAGGCCGCGCCATATCAAATGCGTTAAAATGGTACCAATGGCTTCCTTGGTGCTCAGCATCACGAGGCAATCACGGCTTTTCTTCTCCTTTAAATATAGTATCACTAATAGTGCATATCTAACAATAAATTCTAAAATAAAAGACTGAAAAAAGTCTGAAAAGGTCCGATAATAAGACTCATGTCTGTTTTAACCGGAGGTCTATATGGAAGGCTGGCATTCGTGCTGAATACGTTAGTACTATAGAGACCCTAGAATTTCGGTCAAAGGAAAAGGTTCCCTGTTTGCATACTCAGTCCTTAAGCAAAGTCATCAAGAGAACACCCACCTCCGTACACACCGGCTGCCGCGGGAGTACTCTCCAAAGCATCGGTCATATATTCCAAAGTCTTTCCATATATGAATGATGCGTGAGAATCAGCCAAGACGCCGCAAAAGAGAGCTTGCGGCGGGAGATAAAATCTTTGGCGTGATTTGTAAGCATAATTATATGATTCTGTAATGCATCTTACTTATTT
This sequence comes from Rugalucina vietnamica, assembly GCA_964017185.1. Classification (NCBI taxonomy): domain Eukaryota; kingdom Metazoa; phylum Mollusca; class Bivalvia; order Lucinida; family Lucinidae; genus Rugalucina; species Rugalucina vietnamica. Next base: position 48,894,811 of record OZ024875.1, read on the forward strand.
GATTTACTCGCAGTTTATTACTATTTAGCCATGCTTGTGCATATTAACACGATGAAGCATCGGAATATGAACATGATGAAGCATCGAATGAATCCATGTTGTTATGACGTACGCCATAAACATTTATTAAAGTAAGGATTTAGAATTTTAGATGTCATGACAAAAGCCTGTCGGGAAATGGCTTCCGCTGCCTGATTACTCATTGAAGTGCTAGTGTCGTCTAGCTGTGACAAGGACACAATACCGACTGTCAGCCACTAGCTCGCTGCGATCCACTGTATACTGGCCGATTAAGATGGCATAGTTATTCATGACACTGCACATGGGTTAAAATTGTTTGATTTCTTATTTTATTGTTAGATGATAGAAATGAAATACTTTTCTCTTTACATGTTGATCACACAGATGGTCTATTATGGATTTGAAGTCATCTGTAGAGAACTCACAATAATAGCAGCTGTATCTATTCATGGCTGAAAATATAAACAAAAATATACTTCGGGTGGCATTGAACGTGATTGGCCTGTGATCCGGACTTTAGCAGCCACCGGATGGCATTTCATATGTATTTCTCCCTATGAATGTGGTGAAATATTTGCTAAGCAGGATGGTGAGGAACAGATGGACAGACAGACGCTGTGTCTGTAAAAATTCCGCTGTATATAGTGAATCAGAAAGCTCGAGTGAGCTAAAACATGTTTGTATCTTACATTTCTACTATACAGCGTCTGTTTCTATCCGTATTCTAAAGCTCGCCTACGTCTGTTCCGTTTCGTATGGAAATGCGTCATTTCGTCTGTTCCACTCCGTAACAAACGACTGTACCGCCCCGTAACCATGAAATTACCAAACGCTTCAGAATAAAAAAACAAATCTTGGCTATTTTTACTGGAAAACGTATAAAATATTTAATGTCTGGTGGTTCAGGACATATTTAACTACATACGGACTAAATCCAAAAGGTTGACAATGGCTTATTTTGCAAGCAATCTCGACACACAGCCAAAAAAAAATTACAAAATATGCCATTTTTCACACGTCTTGGGCAGTTATGGCGAACCCCCTGAAAAATCATTGTGCTCTTGAGCACAGACAACTAGACGGGTATGTATGCAACACATCTGCTCTAGTTTGGTCTCAATATTTGCATTAGTCACTTTAAAAGAACGGAAAAACATTTTTGGCGCGAAAAAGCGCGTGCTCCTGTAAACGTCTGTCCGTTCCGTAACCGTCTGTTCTGCATACGCTCGGATATACACTGTGGAACTGTGATACAAACACACCCTCCACCGAATTCGACTACCAACAACTATACAACACAAGTACTAGCTTTTTCAAAAAGCTTGCGGGCGTTTAGCCCTAGTTATAGGATGAAAGCTGACCATATTCAACATATGTGCTTTAATTCCTGGTTCCTGGTGTGCAGAAAAAAATGGATAGTCAAATATTAGAACAAGTAAAAAAGAGAGCACAGGAATGGACGCAATTAAATTTAAAATCCCAACCCAGACACAAAGCGGGAAAGATGTAGACTTAACAAGGGCAAACATAAGAGTTCAAAAGAAGGTTCAGGATGCCTGAACATGAAAATGTGACAACACACACGAAGAGCAAGATGACTAGCTCTTTCCCAGGAAGGTAGCCATCCGGCTTGCTTCAACTAAAAACAAATTAAGCGTATACAACAGAAGTCGACATACCAAACATACAACATAAAGAATCACAGTTCAGTCTGCCAAATACCTTGGTTTAACAATTGCAGATAATCTTGAATGGGGTCAACAAGTTCTGAAATTTCATGTAAAGCAACTAAGACATTGGGCTTTCTTCGACGCAATTTGGTCTTGGCACCTCGGCATACTAAAGAAGTTGCATACAAATCATTGGTTAGGCCCCAGCTTGAGTATGCGGCTCCTATTTGGCATTCCTATAATGATACTGATATTGACCAGGTAGAGAAGGTGCAGAGGACAGCTGCCAGGTGGACCTGCAAGCGGTGGAGGAACAGAAGCAGCGTTGATGACATGCTTGACGAGCTTGAGTAGCCAACCGTGGAGGCCTGCAGGGAGCAGTCCTTCTTAACCTTCTTTTACAAGATTCACTCGGGTATAGTGTCTCCTGACAAAGACAAGTATTTGACCCCTGCTAACCCCTTATGAAGAACTCGGGCATCACAAATACATGATTCACAATACAAATTATGGCATGCCAAAAACACGTACAACATCATATTACTGTAACGGGGTAGTCTCCCTTGGAAATATGCAAATTTCAAACTCGAGACTTTGTGAATCGAGTAAGTGGATGGTATATAGAGCAGTAAACCATCCTTGGTGGATGAGCATGCTTTTCCACCGACGGGGTTTCTGTGGCTCGGCTCGGCCGTTCGTTACATTTGGTGGCAGCGGTGGGATGATGACAACTGCCAGAACGGAGTTGCCTTACCCATGTAGTCCCCAGGCCAAGACTCGGGACGAGTCTTCTCGGAGGGGGAAGTAATGTAACGGGGTAGTCTCCCTTGGAAATATGCAAATTTCAAACTCGAGACTTTGTGAATCGAGTAAGTGGATGGTATATAGAGCAGTAAACCATCCTTGGTGGATGAGCATGCTTTTCCACCGACGGGGTTTGCTGTGGCTTGGCTCGGTTGTACGTTACATTACCTTAAACAATACCAGACCGAGTTGACCCGGCCAAGTAGACACAGGACCGAGTTGACTCAGGAGCCGAGTTGGTATCAGGCCGAGTTGACCCGCTTCTGCTAACTTCATCTTCGCAGCATATATAGACCTTACTATGCTTCGCTTTTAATATCATCAGAAAAACTCCAAATAAATAAGTATCATTTTATCAAAATATATTGGGCTTCAAGATAGCAATGGTTTTCTGACCATTCAAAATAAAACTTTTAAATGGCCTTTTTTAAATCAAAACAGTAATTTTGGATTAATTTTTTATCATCTTTCACAGTAATAATGTTAACACATTGCCATTATGTTCAATTCTTGGAACAGCTGATTTGGTCTTCCACTCATTATTCGCCATCTGTGGACTTGTGGATGAAGACGCGGAAACAATGATGGGTTCGGTCTAATTCCGAAATAATTCGTTCACGGTCTTATTTTTTCTTAACATGTATCATTATGGTTGGTTCCCTATTCTCGTTTTTCGCCAGGTACTGACTTATGATGATGCGGGAGCAACAGTGGGATCGGTCTAATTGCCGTCATTTCCGGATTGATGTGTGTTTGCATCAACGTATATATATGCGGGCGTTCGTGAACGCCCGTAATCATACGGCATGCAGCAGTACTCGACCGGGACCCAGCCTTACCCAACCGGTACCAACCCGCCACCGCCACCGCAGTATAACATGGGAACCATGCCGTCACAGTATCCTTCCGCCCGATGCCGGGAATTATAGCGATCCGGCCTACCCACCGCCAGGGGCATCATCAGCTTTCCCACCGTCAGGGGTACTGGATATCCTAGGAAATAACGTTATAACAAAGTACTGTAGGACAAATGATTCGCGATGTAAAACAGCCTTGCATATATACTTGCCAAAATTTCTAAAGGCCACATACAGTTTAACGATTTTCTAAATCTAACAAGGTCACTAGAGAGACCTTGATCTAGCCTGGGTCCAGTCGTCAATAAAGTTATTTTTCCAAATGCTGTTTTTATGTTGTTTTATTTCGACATTGAGTTCTTACTTAAATAACACATCAAAGGTATCGGTAGCCGTTATTGATTTCCGTAGATATTTTTGACCAAGAAACGAAAGAATAAAAATGAGAAAAAAAAAAACGACCAGACTGGAACCCAGGCTAACCTTGATCAACATTTGAACAGACATACATTTTTACGATTAAATGCAGAGAAAACTGTCGCAAAATTATCTGCATAGCTCTATAACGAATCGAGTTGCCGAGAAAAGTGTCAGCGAAAAAAAAATCACCGAGATATGGTGTAATAATAGGACAAATATTCGGAATTTTATATTACACCCCTTTGATTTAGCATTACGAAAGAATGCTCATGCAATATTATAGTAATTTCTGAAACTGTAAAAGTTGAAAAAATTCAGTTGAAAAATTTTCACCCCGGTTTTACTAAATAAAGTGAGGTATAAGGTATACATTTCATGGAATGTCATCCCCATGATCCTGATGGAATAAGAACAAACTTTTGCCAGTGCCCACAACCGAGTATGATAACAATTTGGATATGAGCCTGTGCGTGAGAAAACCAACAATTTGGGTTCCGACCAGGTCCGACACAAACTTGGCTGTACAGTCACAGATGATGGTTAGAAGCTGGAAATTTTGGATTTAGAAAGTAGAGGAAATGTTCTATCCGTGTAGCGAAAACAAAGGCCCTGATCAGCTTCGCAGTTACTGCGAAGCTGATCTGCGCCTTTGTTTTCGCTTATGCAGATTGTTTGTTTTCCCATGCAGCGGCTCATATGATAAATCCACACTTGTAATTTGGTCTTTTAAGAATCATGTATGAAATGTACGAAACCCGAAGAATTGCCAATATTTAAACTGGACTTAGGTCAATTAAATACTGGCATACAAAATACAATAGTCGATGACTGGTGCAACTATTAAATCCATATTAAGAGACTTTTAAGCCTTTGAAAGGTCAGTCACAGGAACTGTGGGACATGTTCTTAAAATGTTTTGTCGATTATTTTGGCGACCATTATGAGACAGCCATTTTGAAAAGACAAGCAAGCTTATGTAACATTTGATATAGTAGATCAATGATATGGAACTGAAGCAAACTTTTATACTATGTCTTGTAGGAATTTGTACCTTTCTACAAGGTAAGTCCTTTGTTTATACGAACTCAAGACGTACACTGAACGCACAGAATTGTCCTTATGCTGTTGTTTTCTTTTCTAAAATTAGACAGCTGCAAATGTTTGAGCCACCTTGTTGGAAAACCAACAATGTGGTTTCCGAACAGGTCTGACACAAATCAGGCTGTAAAGTCACAGACTTGAAATTTTGGATTTAAGTAGAAGAGGAATTGTACTATCCGTGTAGCGAAAACAAAGACGCTGATCAGCTTCGCGGTTGCCTTTGTTTTCGCATATGCAGATTGTTGGTTTTCCCATGAGGCGGCTCATTTTTGTACAAAAATGGTAAAGGTAAACTTTTTTTATGAAAAACATAAATCGAGGATCTTACATGATTGGTTCTTTCTTATAGATGAACTGCTTGTATCTAAAATATCTGCTTCAACGGGTATCTTATTGACAACTGACATATCATCTGATTACTGGTCAACCGCTAAAAGAAGGTCTTAAGTCTTCCCAGGAAGTGGTCAAAAGTCAGACTTTCCATACTTTCCATACATTAAAGCAATGTTAACTTGGATGGGTATATTATTTGAACACACTTTGGACATGATGACAACGCGTTGGTAATGTTGGATGAAAGTCCCATAAAATGGAGGTAGCGTACCGACATGACCATAGTCTGAGACGTATTTAGCAACCAAGAAACCAACCGACAAACCTTTCTATTGCAGGCGCTCTAGCTGGCAGTAACTGTACAACCGGCTACCAGCAGGTCGAGTACTGCGAGCACGGCTGTTGCTATAACGACGATGATGACTCCTCGAATTACTATTATGACCGCTATGCTCACTGTTGTGTTGATCCGGCCCTGGTGGGGATCATCGTGGGGGCAGTGTTGGGTGCCGTAGTGCTGATAACGGTTGTTGTAATTATCATTATATGCTGTGTGTTGAAGAAGAAAGGACAGGTTGGCTGCGGCGGGAAAATGTTCGGCGGTCAAACAAGTAAGTTTAATATACGTGGTTTCTCAAACTTTTTAGATGGTTCTTATCGACACATATTAATTTAATCAAATCAATTATACTGACTTGTCAAAAAGGACAACCACAAGACAGATTTAACACACAAACATACCTATAAATGTGCAAAGCCGATTGATACAAAATTGGCTTATACAATATTTACGTTTGTCTTTAAAATATATTCATAACAATTTTTCCGGATTGAACAAGAACTTTATTTTAATACCTGGCCTTAGGTTAGTGGAGGCTGAGGCCATCATACCACTAACCTTACAAACTCATCAAATACTATCTGCAGTAGGTCAATTCTGACCCATGAGCAAATAATCACTATACAAACATGCGAAATGGAAGCATGGAAGGATATGTTTTCCCTTTGCTCTATGGTCGTGTTGATGTCCTGCGAACACGATAAAAAGTTGAGCCTGTGCGTGAGAAAATCAACAATTTGGGTTCCGACCAGGGCTGACGCAAACCGGCCTGTACAGTCACAGTAGCAGGCTAGAAGCTTGAAATTTTGGATTTAAGTAGAAGAGGGGTTGTACTATCCGAGTAGCGAAAACAAAGGCACTGATCAGCTGTGCAGTTACTGCACAGCTGATCTGCGTCTTTGGTTTCGCATATGCAAATTGTTGGTTTTCTGATTGCCTGGTGATGATGACATACCTACATGTCCGCATCCGGGCCTAACAATCGTATTCAATTCTTCAATCCTGATTTGGTTGATATCAACTGAACTTCAACGTATCAGTTGATGAGACGCTGATAAGGTGGTTCATATAACCTCAGCGTTTGTTTTCTGTCTTCCAGATCGAACCGTTACTCAACATCAACCCACGGCAACTTACAACAACTATTCATCATCGCACGGCACCCAGTCTTACCCGACCGGTACCCAACCTTACCCCAATGGTAGCCAACCCTACACCAACCCACCGCCGCAGTATAACATGGGAACCATGCCGTCACAGTATCCTCCGGGACCGCCGCCCGATGCCGGGATTTACAACGATCCGGCCTACCCACCACAAGGAGCACCACCCGCATACGCCAGTACAGCGGGTACCGGATATCCTACGAAATAAAACAGGAATAGAGAAAATGCTTTTCATGCTAACAGACATTTCGAAAATGAGCCGCGTTGACGGAAGTCTGTATTTACGGGTTTCCGAAAAGACTGGACATATTGAAAATGATTGTACTACCCACTATTATATGTAATGCAGCTGGTCTGCGCCTTTGATTTCGGGGCCATTTCGGAAATTGTAAATAATAACCTTTCGTGATCTCTGATTTAAAATAAAGCATTTTTGAGACTACAGATGACATATGTTTACAGGCAGAGCTAAAGATAGTAATTTACATACATCAGGAAAACATGTCCGTGACATGTATACTCCCTTAAACCCCACTTTTATACAGTAAAACTGGGGTATGCAGGGGTATACCTATTTTTTCTTATCTTTGCTCAAAACATAGATTGTGGGTACACGTTAGAACCGCCTCGCAACCAAAAAAATTTCTGTATATTGCATGAGCGTGTTTTCGTTAAGGTAGCTGTGGGAAGAGTTGTGCCGGCTTATAGGTAGAGCGTGGTGTGCTGGTTCGGGAGGTCTTGACTCAAACACGACCGCCCCTGGGCAAGACAACTTGAGCCGCGACGCAAGAAAATCGGTCTTCTGCGGTTGCCGACCAGGTCAAACATAAACCGGTCTGTGTAGTCACAGAAGATGGATTGAAGCTTGAAATTTTGTATTTAAGACGAAGAGAAGTAGTCAGTGAGCTAGGTCCTAATTTTTTGTCATTTGTTACCAGTTAAGGGGACTAAATCTCTGAGCACTTTTTGAAAAGTTCAATGTCTATAGATAATATTTCAGCATGATGGGAACCTCAGATCGGTAGCTTAGGACCTGAAAATTATCAGTTTTATCGGTACCTTGCAAACAAGAAGTTTTTGGGCTCGTTATAATAAACACTTCCTTAGTAAATAAATCTTAGTATTTTAAGCAGCATAAAGCATCACTTGGTTTTTAAAAATGATTGTTATGCATTAGAACGTGACAATTCATGAAAAACTATAAAAGAAAGCATGCTAAAGGGTAGGATTACCCCACTCACAAACTCATAATTATACCAACTTTGTATTTGTGTAAAACTTAATGTTTAGACATTAATATTTCTCTCCAGTATCCTAGATACTAATAAAGGTGATATTACATTTGCGCACATTTTTCAAAAATTTCTTTTGCGCACAGTTTTCATTTGCGCGCAGAAATATATATCATTTGCGCACATGTTTTTACGCATCTTCCTTGGCCAGCTGCTGGTACTTTATTAGCTCACCTGTACCGAAGGCTCAAAAGGTGAGCTTATAGGATGACCATGCTCCGTCGTCCGTCCTTCGTCCACAATTTCAAAGATCTTCTCTAAAACCGCTTGGCCAATCAAAGCCAAACTTCATGTGGATGATCCTTAGGAAGGGGAAACGAAAGTCTATATAAATGATCCAGGTCACATGATCAAGATGTCCGCCATGGCTATAAATAGCAAATACCTTTAAAAATCTTCATCTCCAGTTCCAGAAGGCATATGACTTTGAAACATGGCATGAAGCATCAGGGAGGGGAGCTCTACAAAGTTCATATAAATCATGGCCCTTGGATGACCTTGACCTATTTTACGGCAAGGTCAACATAGGTCGCCCATGCATTTGAATGGGGAAAATTGTCAAAATGTCATTTGAAGGGAAAACCTTAAAGGAAATGGGCAAATGGACTGAAGATTTGTGATTCTGAAAAAAAATGTGGACCCCAGGGGCTGGTCTGCCAAACCCCGGGGCAATGTACATGTATATTACAATAATATTCAAAGATCTTCTTCTCTGAAACCGCTTGGCCAATATAAGTCAAACTTCATGTGGAGCCTCCTTAGGAAAGGGGAACGAAATGCGATATGATGTAAGAAAAAATTAAACACTTGACTGGATTCGAAGTCGAATCGCTTGGCCTGAAGTACAGAGACCTTACCACTAAGCCATTTCTCATCTCCAAATGAGTGTTTCAGTATATATGTAGCTACTACCTTACAGAATGTATATGAAACGGTAACTTTATTTCAAGGGCACATAATTGGACACATTATTGGAGTATGATAACAACAATTGAAGTCTCACCGAACATCTCCAATAATAATAATAATAACAAGAACGCCGCGGAGGTCGATATCGCACCTGCATTGGGCAAAATAACTAAAAACGTGAAATATATGTCAAGGGCACCAGGTCAAGGTGTGCTCTGAAAGGGTCAATGACAATTACTATGCTACGTTTCACACTTGCAGCTATCACAGGTGCAGAGAAAACCAAACTTTGACGTAAAGATTAATAAAGTCAATGGACCATGCAATATAGGTCAAGGGCACCGGGTCAAGGTGCATGCTTGAAGGGCATATCAAGGACAATTACTATGCAAGCTTTCACACTCGCAGCTATGACGGATGCAGAAAAACAAACTTCGACATGAAAATTAACAAAGTCAATGGACCATGAAATATAGGTCAGGGTCAGCGGGTCAAGGTGTGTGCTTGAATGGTATGTGAAGGACAATTACTATGCATGGTTTGAGACTCGCAGCTATCACTGATGTCGAGAAAACTAAACTTTGACGTAAAATCTGTCAAAGTGGACCGTGAAATATAGGTCAAGGTCAGCAGGTCAAGGTGTGTGCTTGAAGGGTATGTCAAGGACAATTACTATGCAAGGTTTGAGACTCGCAGCTATCACTGATGAAAACCAAACTTCGACGTAAAATTTGTCAAAGTCAGTGGACCGTGAAATATGGGTCAAGGTCAGCGGGTCAAGGTGCGTGCTTGAAGGGTATGTCAAGGACAATTACTATGCAAGGTTTCAGACTCACAGCTATCATTGATGTCGAGAAAACCAAACTTCGACGTAAATGTTGACGTATGGACGGACGAACGAACGCACGGACGAACGATACGGACGGACAGAAATTTGGACTCCTATATCGCACCCTGCTATAAGCAGGTGCGATAAAAAAGCAAACTTCGACGTAAAAATTTTCAAAGTCAGTGGACCGTGAAATATAGGTCAAGGGCACCGGGTTAAGGTGCGTGTTTGAAGGATATGTCAAGGACAATTACTATGCAATGTTTCACAATCACAGCTATCACTAATGCAGAGAAAACAAAAAACTTCCACATAACTTAACAAAGTCAATGGACCGTGAAATATAGGTCAAGGGTACTGGGTCAAGGTGCGTGCTTGAAGGGTATGTCAAGGACAATTACTATGCCAGGTTTCACACTCATGGCTATCACTGATGCAGAGAAAACCAAACTTCGACGTAACTTCGACGTAAAAATTAACAAAGTCAATGGACCGTGAAATATAGGTCAAGGGCACTGGGTCAAGGTGCGTGCTTGAAGGGTATGTCAAGGACAATTACTATGCAAGGTTGCACAGTCACAGCTATCACTAATGCAGAGAAAACAAAAAACTTCGACGTAAATGTTGACGGACGGACGGACGGACGAATGAACGGACGGACGGACGAACGGACGGACAGAAATTTGGACTTCTATATCGCACCCTGCAATAAGCAGGTGCGATAATAATGATAATAATAAATAACCATTTATGTGTGGTTATAATCCATTTTCACCTTTGCTTTTGATTTTCCCAAAAATATCGATAGTGCAATCGATGCACTCAAGGGCTTCATCTATACTAAACAAAAAAAAAAAAAAAAAAAAAAAAAAAAAAAAAAAAAAAAAAAAAAGAAAGAAAGAAAGAAAAAAAAAGAAAAGAAAAGAAAAGAAAAAAAAAGAAAAAAAAAAGAAAAAAAAAAAAAAAAAAAAAGAAAAAAAAGAAAAAAGAAAAGAAAATTAAAAAAAAAAAAAAAAAAAAAAAAAAAAAAAAAAATGAAACGTAGAAACGCCATAATTCACCACCTAAGATTTTTCGAATTTAAGGTTAAAACAATGATTTTTTTTTTAGGTTTGGTGTTGTATTAGCCCTTTTGATTTCATATTGGGTACAAAATGAAAAACATGGTTTTCATTTTTGTCAAAACTGAATGAGATATTTTTATCGACTTAAATAGTGCAAACATGGGGAAAAATGCACTGCGCATGCACACACTTTTTAAACTTAAAATCTTCAAGAAGCGGTGTTAGTTGTGCCCTCTACAATTCACGAAGAGGAAATAAAGTTACACTTCAAATATGCTCGTAATTGAAACCAGAAAAATCCTATATGTTTAATTGAAAGGGGGATAATTTGAATTTTATTCTTTTTATTTCTTAAATGTGTGAGTTGTCTGCAGAGCGTTACGTTGTGCGGGTTCATAGCCAATTGAAATTATGCCATTATTTTAATGTTTGCGCATGCGTATCGCATGTTTTATCCCTTTCAACATGTTTTTGGACGACGTCGAATACAAGTCAGAATGCATTTGGAAGTCTAATATCTAACACAGATGTACAAAATGTATTTTAATGCGATTATATCATAGTTTGTTAAGAATTTAAAAAATATATATAGATCTATTATTGTGGCGTTTCCTTTTTTGTTCAGTATATATGCAACAAGACTTTTCAAAACGCGAATCATTTGTCCAACAGTACTACTGTCTATCTTCTGATACTGAGTCGATTAATTTCTGAACATCACCTCAGGTGTGGGATGGGTGGCTTTTAGAATTTAGTCAAGGGGAAAAAACATTTGGGGTGGGCCATTAAAACTTCTGCTATTAAAACAAGGGGGAAAACATTTGGGGTGGGCCATAGAGGCATACTAAAACGCATGCCTCTGGGCCTATGAATAAATAGAAGCCTTAAATTCCTAAATGGTCTTGGATGAGACCACTGAAGAAGGGAGACTATTCCAAACCGGAATAGTTCTCATGGTTCTGGAGAAAAATGAATTTTCAGGGCATCACAGTAGGCAAATTGTCTTGTTACTGTATATTGTGATTCATGCGATGCCAGAGTTCGCCTCAGGTTGGGTGCCGGGTCAGGTAGAGACACTGTACCGGAGTGTGTCTTGTAGAAGAAGGTTAAGGAGGACCGCTTTCTGCGGTCTCTTAAAACTACTACCATTAAAACAAGGGGAAAAACATTTGGGGTGGGCCATTACAAGATATTGATAGAGCATACTTAAACGCATGCCTCTGGGCCTATAATTAAATAGAAGCCTTAAATTCCTCAATGGTCTTGGATGAGACCACTAAAGAAGGGAGACTATTCCAAACAGGAATAGTTCTGGAGAAAAACGAATTTTTCAGGGCATCACTATAGGCAAATTGTCGTGTAAATTGTGATTCATGCAATGCCCGAGTTCGCCGGGTTAGATATTTGTCCTTATCAAGAAACACTGTACCGGAGTGTATCTTGTAGAAGAAAGTGAAGAATGACAGCTCTCTGCGGGACTCCAAGATGGCTGCTCAAGCTCGCCAAGCATATCACCGCCTCCATCTCCAGCAGGTCTGTACACCATCTTCCAGAAACTGCATTTTTCAAAAGCTCACTTTTCTGAAACACCACAACTTCAAGAAAAATATTACCATGTCATCTTTTTGCAACCCAAAGTCTTAAAAAGTGACGAAAAAAAATGAAATTCGGTTTACTAATGAAATCATAATGCCTAACAATTATTTTGTATATGCTTTTGGATGTGCAAGGGAGGTAACCCAAACTCCTTAAAATTGAAAATCAAGTAAATCTGTAGAATAATTTTAAGACCTTGGCGCTCAGCTATGCATAAATTTAACAATTTTGTTAAATTGGTTTGTTCATTTTAAATGAAAAATAACCGATAAAGATTTTTCCGGGAAAATAGTTACTTCCCTTGCTGACATTTTTACAGAGGAAAAGGCCCTATAAAAATTATTGTCTGGCATAAAATCTATTTTTGTTAAACCGATTTTCAAAAATTTTGTGGCACTTTTCAAAACTTTTGGAATGCAAAATGGTGACATGGTAATATTTTTCTTGAGGTCTTTCAGAAAAGTGAGATTTTGAAAAATGCAGTTTCTGGAAGAAGGTGATAGACAGTAGTTTAAACTGGGATAAAGACGTATCTGTATATGTCTTGGTTTACACATTTTAAGCAATGGGGTTGGGCTACAAGTTCTTACCACATTAATTACAGCCCTTCCCCTATAATATATATAAAACAGCAAACATGGCACAACAGCAAACATGGCTCCGACAGTACTTTTTGTTATAACGTCATTTCGTAGGATATCCGGTACCCACGGTATCGGCGTAAGCGGGTGGTGCGCCCAACGGCGGATGTACTGGATCGTTATAAATCCCGGCATCAGGCGGCGGTCCCGGATTCTGCTGTGATGGGTCGCTACTGGTCGGATAAGGTTGCGTCCCTGTCGGATAAGGCTGTGTACCGGTCGTGTAAGGCTGTGTACCGTTCGAATACTGATGGAGTCCGTATGCTGTTGCATAGTTGTTAGTTGTCGAGGTTGTCGAGCTCGGTGGTGGATTTGTTTGTATCACAGTTCCACCTGGAAGATAGATGTATTTAGGCTTTTCAAAAATAGGACATACCCGTCAATGTACACAATTACTTAAACCATTATTATTGACCGGTCAGTGGACTTGTCCATAATAATCAATGGGGTTAGTCCACTTTCATGTTTAGGGACATCAACAGTGAATTTTTCGATAAAGTTTTTTCTAAGCAAACAGAATAGCCCCAGATGGGATGCATATCATAGTCCCACAGTTGGGCTAATAAGTTTCAGATATACCTGGTGCTGAAAAGGTTTATATCAGTATATACAGCATTTACAGATGGCTGTCCTTAACTCCGGTAATAAGTGAGAAAAGTTCTGTTTGAGGCATTTATCATCGTTTTCTATGATCTTCTATAGCGCTCACATTATTTTTTTCTTCGCCTTGTCACATGATATGAATTCTTAATCTCCTAGCCTACTTCTGTGACTGTAAAGGCCGGTTTGTGTCGGCACTGGTCCATGTGGTCGGAAACCCAAATAGTTTGTTTTGTTTTCTCAAGTGAAAGCTCATTTGTTAGGTGGACATTTACTTGATTTACTTGATTGACCGCCGCAGCCAACCTTCCCCTTCTTCTTCATCACACAGCATATAATGATAACGATAACTAGCCCTATCACTGCCAGTCCACCAAACACGGAACCCAGTATAATACCCAACAGGACTGGGTCGATACAGCAGTTAGCATAATCGGGCTTCTGGTAACCATTCTTCGAGTTGCCGTCCTTGTCTCCCCAGCAACAGCCGTGTTCACAGTACTCGATATAGTTTTCCCCGGTAGTACAGTTTTCGCCAGCTACAGCACCTGCATTACGAAAACATGCCCATACATCAGAAAAACGGGAACATTTCCAACGGTTAATTTTGATATATTCAAAGGGAGCGCGGTGGCGTAGTGGTAGCGCGTCGGACTACGAATCGAGAGGTCCTGGGTTCGATCCCCACAAGTGTCACCGTGTTTGCCCTTGAGCAAGACATTAACTCCCTACAGTACTGGTTAAACCCAGGAAGCGTTGGCTCCGTCCCGACATGACTGAAAAAATGTTGACTGGGACGTTAAGCCTCAATGCAAACAAAATACAAACAAATGATATATTCAAATATATTTCTCAAAACATATACCAAGATTGTGGGTACACGTTAAGTAAGTAAATTCTTTGTTTTGAGGGTAACTCATTTGACAGAGCCAATCTTTCATGTGGCCCTTAAAACATGGGAATAACATACGAAGTATATATTATATACACATAAGAACCGTCTCACCGAGGCCGTCCTAACGAGTACCCACAATCTGTTTTAGAGCAAAAATAAGAAAAAAAGTAAACCCTACTCAGAGTCCTCTTAGGGCGTATATATTCATATATGAGCCACTGCATGAGAAAACCGACAAAATGCTTGGGCGAAAACAAAGGCGCAGATCAGCTTCGCGGTAACCGCCAAGCTGACCAGCGCCTTTGTTTTCGCTGCACGGATAGTACAATCCCTCTTCTTCTTAAATCCGAAATTTCAAGCTTCTAGTCTGCTTCTGTGGCTGTACAAACCGGTTTGTGTCAGACCTGGTCGGCTCCAAATTGTTAGTTTTCTCACGCGAAGGCTCATATGTTTATATTTTAATTCAGTTTTACGTCCCTTTCAAGATTATTTCAGCTCATATAAGACGGGCCAATCACAGTAGGTGAGCGAAAACGGGAGAACCCCGAGAAAAACCACCTGGCACACCCGCAAGCAGAACTTGACACAGCGGTGAGATGATCGAGTGATTAAGAAACAGCGCTCTTAACCGCTCGGCCACGGGGGCCGCTATGTTGTCCCGATGGCATGCTTGTCCTGGGACAACATTCAACACGTCACGGTAGTTGATAGGTATAGTTGGGGATTGTGGACTACTAGGCTACTAAAAATAGAAAAAAATATTTGGTCTTTTTATAGGACTTCAAGGCACATATCTCAACCAGAGAAATACGGACCACAGTGTGCTTCTTGTATGAAAACGATGACTCCACTACTCGATACTTTATAATGTCGGTTACGTTCGGAGTTGTTACCATTTGTAACATTAATTTTTTACCAATGGTAGACATTTTACCAATGGTACCATTGGTAATGCCATTGGTATCAATGTTACCAACATATGGCAGCAAATACCAACTCTAGCGGCATGAGTCTCCGATTCCTCCTGAAAGCATTTAGAATGAGGATCCCAAAATGAACTTACATAATCACTACAGGGTATAATGCTAAATCTGATGAGTGGTCCTCAAGAAGTATACCGCAAGTGTGACGAGACGGGAGCGCGCACGGGAACGCGGATGACAGAGCTCTGTGCACTTGTGCAGTTGAGCTAAAAATATTTGTTATGTACAATAGATAACGTATTTCACAATTAGGTAATTTAGAAATTGACGAAAATATTAAGGTATGTATTTATGTACATGTATGTAAATGAAAAAAAAAGTTTGAATTCCTCAGTGCTGTGACAGCGGAAGTAGGAGAGACCCAAACAAGGTGATTCTTTGTGAATATATTTGCGTTTTCTAACGTTTCAGTTCACTAAATAAGGCACTATCTTTGTCGCGAGGCTCTACTCAAATTGCGCAGATTGTGTTAAAATTAGCTACATATATGACAGCTTCCTCACCCTGATTTTGGCGATCTTGGGGAGAAGGACCATTTATCTTTAGGGATCCGTGGGGAGAAAGTAGTTCTGTACGAACCTTCAAAAGTGAAATGATCATGTACACACCGTATTAGCGGCAATGTGGAAAACACTATACGATCGAAGAACGCCGGCTTTTTCGATAGGCCAGTGTTGCGGATAAGACAGTTGAATTGATCTTTTTACATTAAATAACAATAATCTACTTATGATTCAAAATGACTTCACATCGCTATTGTCGAATAATTAATGTTATGTTTTGTGCAGTAGTTGTTTTAGATTTCCATTTATCAAGGCCATGACATCCATTTATACTTTCTTTTTTGCACTATTTACAGGTAAAAGTCGGCTTAATGATGTATAGATGCTCTAGTTATGAATATGATATTAAAAAGGCGGCTAGTCCATAAAACATTTGAATGTCTTCCCTACACATCACCCAAGTTTCACCACGCAGTTTAAAAGTTTGGCCGAGCTATGTACGATTTAAGAAAGGAGGGGTAAGTAAAAAATGCAATCGAGAACGCCTTTTCATAGATGAGACTGCAATCTGTGAACGCCTTGTTTGGCAATCTATGAGCTAAATCTTAAAAACCCTAAAATGACGTAAAATAAGCTGTTATAGGGGAATTCAATATTCGAGCACCTTTTGTGGTTTTCTGACATAACACCTGGATGATGTCTCATCATAAGATCAAAGAATTCGATGTTCCCAAAATAGCACCAATATAACAGTTCAGTTTCAATACAAATGATTCAGCTAAATAGCCATCTACTTAGGGCAAGTTTAGCTCCGCCTACCTGCTACCACTGAAGGAAGAACTACCTAACCTCTGATTAAATTGTATTTTCACTTGTCAGAGGCTGAATTTATTTCAGTTTAGTGCATGTGAATTGTTGACAGGTACAAAAGCACATTATAACAGATAAGAGCAACATTTAATCTTGCAATTTGATCTAATTATAGGAGGACTAAATATTTTGAAGCATGTAAATATTTAATTGATTTTACCACTGTTCAACTGACCAGCTGCTGTCACACAAAATATATGGGCGGGACTTAGGTTTATCTACCAGATTTAGCAGCCTATTATTGGCTACTTCTATGCTCAATGATGCTGCTGTCCTGAGGTTAACCTAGTTCATTTTTTACTACAAAGGGATTACATACTCTTTGAAGTCCGATATTGAAACAGCTTTGGGTTGTCTTTGATTTTAACTGTAAACAGGCCTTTGGTGCTCGAATATTGAATTCCCCTATAAAGCAGCAAAAACGCATCGTTTCGTGATATAAGTCATGCATATTACCTACGTGGTACTGTTATTTGATATACAAGTGTAATGTACATGCTCTGTTTTCGCATAAGAAAACAAATAACACAATAAGAGAGAGAGAGAGAGAGAGAGAGAGAGAGAGAGAGATTAACACATGACTGAAAATTTGTTGACCGGGACTTCAAACTTTAATATAAACAAGCAACAGACAAAGATGACTTGTGCGTAGCCACGCTGTGGGTGGGGTCCGGAAAGTGGGATCATTTCAGGAGCGAAGATGCGAATGGGAGCGCCGGACACTTACAAAGCCTAGCAACGGTTTGTTCACATGGAAAAAGTTAGTATTGTTGGTGCATTTTTGATGAAGCTGGTACTTTACCTGTTCTGATAATTATAATATATATTTCAGAAATATTGACACATTTTACTAGCATTTTGTTTTGTCTTTTACTTTGGGAGCAGAAGGACATGTAAAAACAGGAATAATACAGTATCTCATATTAAATCAAAAATAGGTTTTACATACATGCAAAGACTAAGCCTGAAGATCACTTGTGCGAGGCCTTACTTGTTGGGGTGGATTCGCAATCGGTATGACCATTCTTGAGCATAATGCGAAGGGGGCGCCGCAGTCGAGAATTTGTCAAGCGAGGCGAGGTCATATGTAGGCATATATATTCTCGTGTAATTCAACGTTACGCGTATCAACAGACGAGAATACAATTTAACCATGCACAATTTTAGCAAATCAAACTTTTAAAATGGTTTACTGGTGACACCCCATATTAAAAAACTTCACCAGGGGTTGCGTCTGGAGGGAAATTAGTCCCTGGCTCTCACAAGACATGCGAATGTGAACATGCGCTTGGCGAACAGAAAAAAAAATATCAATGGATCCGTCTATAGAGAATACATGTATAATTTTGTACAAACGTAGTTTGGACCAAACTCGGATATAGTCAAGTATTTTAATTTAAATAATTAACAGACTACAGACTAAAATAGCCACTTAGAAAGAGCAAAAATGGAGTGAAATGCATCAGAGCTAAATTGTTCCTAGATTGCCCGATATATTTAATTTTGGCGTTCTGTGATTGCTACCACTGGCGTTCTCCATTGCCAAAGTATCATAAACACTATAAGTTCAAACAGACATGTAGCGCTTTAAACGTATAAGATGAAACCTATTTAAATGCACACAGAATACACATAAAGGATCTAATTTTATATTTCTGCCTCGTAAACGATTGAAACATATCAAAGAAGACACGTAATCAAGCATAGTTGTTAGTTTTGTGTTCAAAAAGTGACGAAACCGAGAGAAAGCTATTATTTTCCAGATTCAGATGTGGAATTTTAGGACAGGAAAAACAAAGGTACGTCTTGGACATTGCCTTAAACTAATGGCATACTCACCTATGCTGACACGTCCTCAGTTCCAATGAAAATAAGAGCTGTCGCAGGACAGCGTAGCTCGCCTGACTTGTGCTTTGTCACTAAACTTATCAAAATCTATGACCCATGACCTTGACCTCAAGGTCGCTCAGGTGGGTTGTGATGGTACAGCATAAAATTTCAGACCAATATCCACAAACATGCAAAGTTTCAACTTGATCCATCAACATACAGATATATAGACTTCAAAAATCTTTAACTCAAAACTTTAACCAAAAATTTCTAAGGCCATGACCTTGAACTCAAGTTCACCCAGGGTGGGTCATAATGGTACAGCATAAAACTTCAGACCAATATCTACCAACACGCAAAGTATCAACTTGATCCATCTACATGTTCAAGAGATATAGACTTCTAAAAACTTTAACCCAAAACTTTAATGAAAAAATTCTAAGTCTGTGACCTTGACCTCAAGGTCACTCAGGGTGGGTCATGATGGTACTGCATAAAACTTCAGACCAATATCTACCAACATGCAAAGTATCAACTTTATTCATCAACATGTTCAAGAGATATAGACTTCTAAAAACTTTAATGAAAAAGACACTAGAGCACGAAATATAGGTCAAGGTCACTAGATCAATGTGGGTGCAAAGTCGGGACATCAAGGAGAAGCCATATGCAAGGTTTGATGGTTGTAGGCTTTATAGTTGATGAGATATTAAGGGTTGGCTTAAAAATGACAAAGTCACTGGAGCATGAAATATAGGTCAAGGTCAGTAGGTCAATGTCGGTGCCGAGTCGGGACATCGAGGAGAAGCCATATGCAAGGTTTGATGGTTGTAGGCTTTATAGTTGATGAGATATTAAGGGTTGGCTTCAAAAATGACAAAGTCACTAGAGCATGAAATATAGGTCAAGGTCACTAGGTGAATGTTGGTGCCCAGTCGGGACACCAAGGAGAAGTCATTTTAACTTACTGGAGATAGACGTCAAGCTAGGCATTTCTACTTAGCTAAGCAATTCTGCTTCTTAGACGCCGACTGTCTAGTGGTGGGGGAAAGCCAGGGCAGTTCTCGACGTTCGGTCGGGAAATACCCTGTGAAACCACCGCGCCCGGAAGGTGACAGTCAAACCATTGGTACATACCGATGCAGGAACCATTGATAGTTTTTTCAATAATTGATAGTTTTTACTGGCGACGCCAGTTTTTACTGGCGACGCGTCGCCGCCAGTGGGATTCGAACCTGCACGGCAGAGGTCATAGCTAGTCAGAAGCCAAACGCGCTACCGACTGAGCTATCCGGGCGCCATATGCAAGGTTTGATGGTTGTAGGCTTTATAGTTGATGAGATATTAAGATTTGGCTTCAAAAATGACAAAGTCACTAGAGCACGAAATATAGGTCAAGGTCACTAGATCAACGTGGGTGCAAAGTCGGGACATCGAGGAGAAGCCATATGCAAGGTTTGATGGTTGTAGGCTTTATAGTTGATGAGATATTTAGGGTTGGCTTAAAAATGACAAAGTCACTGGAGCAGCATAAAATATAGGTCAAGGTCAGTAGGTCAATGTGGGTGCCAAGTCGGGACATCGAGGAGAAGCCTTATGTAAGGTTTGACAGTTCTAGGCTTTACAGTTGATGAGAAACTAACACAGCATCTGAGCATTGTACAAAGGTGTCCTAGATATTGACCTCTAGCCCCGCCCCCAGGCACGACCCCACGGGTCCCTTCACACTAAATCACAGAGGACCCTCATATGTAGCTATGTTCCAAATATGAATGATATATGGTCAGTGACTATCAAGATATAACAATTTTAAAAACTTTAACCGAAAGTGTGACGCGGACGCGGACGTAAACGTACACGTAAACGTAAACGGAGACGACCGAGGTGACTACAATAGCTCTATGCACTTCGTGCAGGCGAGCTAAAAATGAAATACATGTAATAGCCTTACCCGCAACACTGGCCTATCAAAAAAAGTCGGCGTTCTTCGATCGTACAGTGCGTTCCACATTGCCGCTAATACGAAGTGATGTAGTAGTGCTAGGTATGATACACACTTATATCGCCTTGTGGTGCGTCGGCTTTTACAGCGACGTGGTAGAGTGTTAGATTAGCACGTGGTAGAGTGTTGGATTAGCACACAGGAGATCCTGGTTCGATCCTCGGCCGGGGCAAAAAGGTGGTTTGCATATTTTTCACCTGTTACAGTCATGACTATCAATAAATCTCCCCCCCCCCACCTCCCCAAGATAAATCCAGGAAAAAAGACACTTCACTAGATTATCATAGAAAAAATTCCGATGCTTCGCGTCGCTATTTTAAAATTGCGAATTCGTTAAAGTAAATTCGGGTAATTTAAAATAAATTCAATTTTACCGTTCTTGATGCTTTTTGTTGTTTTTATTCATAGTAGTAAACAAAACAAGACAAAACAGCATCAGGGCAAACATGTTTGTTTTGTGTGCGCCACTTTGTTTAAGTACAGAACTTACTATTTAGAAAGTAACAAAGCCATATAAGACACAATGTTAAAGCTTGTTTTAGTTCCATGTCTGATCTACTACAAGAATTTGTTTACACATGCATTTCAAAATAACTATACCTCATCACCAAAGAATCGACAAAACATATGTGCCTCGTTTATGACCTTTCAAAGGCTTTGTAATAGCTGCTTATATGGATTTCATGTACTTTGACTATTGATTTGTAAGTCATGTATCTAGGGTAAACAATTATCGATATTGCAACATACATACCTCATTAAATATGCAATATAACCAAACAGCCGACAAAACATTACCTTTATAAAAATTGCTTAAAATATGGATTTTTGTGATTTATTTACTATTGATTTGTTTGTAATGTATCTAGCGTAAATATAATTATATATTGGCAATTTTTTGCTTGCTTTCAGGAAGCCCATATATCGACCCTGGAGTTACTTTTTAGGAAACTAGAGCATTTATACGCAAGGAGCCAAATGTCTCTATATCGCAAAAATAGGTTGGAGGTGACATCACCTGCTATTGTTGGTTTGAATGCATTTTTGGATAGCTCTGACCTTCTAAAAGGAGTCCAAGATGGACTGCTCTAGAGATTTTTTGGCGCGATGGTTTAATTGGTGGTACTGTTGTCGGCGGTATTGCAGACACAATACATAAGATTCGTATTATGATCTATTATGTACTTGTTAATTTCGTTAGCTTCTGGTTATCATATATGCATTCCTGATGCTAGTGAAAGTTTTCTGCAGCTGCATATGTTAGAAACAAATACAAAGTTGTTATTTTGCCAAATGGTCATTATTGCGTTATGACAGCCTTAAAATACCCCACCCACTTATATGTATTCTGTACCTTTGTTAAATTTGACCTACCTTTCACCCTAAGACGATTTCTAAAGGGATCGACATTGTTCATTTGAATCGTCAAAAAAGCAAAAAAAAATAATAATTTCAAAATTTGAGTGTTTGGGCTATTTGTACATGAACGGTTTCCATGACAACCTGTCATGGCAAAAGCTTTAGAATGGGTGCGTATCTTGGCTGTTTCTTACCCTATACTAATAAACACGATTCTTCCTTTGATTATCTATTGCATTTTAATGTATTTTACATCATTTGTATGCACAATTATAAAATGAATCGAATCTAAAGTATGGCAAGGTTTAATACAGAAATTCCCTACCCACTTACATGTACACTTTGCGCTTTTGATTGTGACATGATGGTATAAATCAGAATAATATGATATTTTTGTCAAAATTAATTATTAATATATTCTTATAACATTTTTTGTACAAAATTAGTCTTCAACCTCATTGCAACATGTCTCAATATAACATTAAACGTTTAAAGGACTTGCTTAGGCCAGAGATAAGTTCATTTGTAAGTTAAATGTAACGTTACTGCCAAACTTTTTTCTGCAGTGTTTCTCTTATTCTAAAGGAAACTCAGTTAAATTATTATAAATGTATATCACAAGAAAGCGCCTTTCCTAAACAAACAATTTATTTCATTAACAGCTCTCGAGGGAATTACGCAGTGGAGATACCAAAGATTTCCCTACATTTTGCTAGTATTTTTTTTTTTTTTTTTTTTTTTTTTTTTTTCTTGCTTTCATTAATAATTTTGACACTTTTCGATACATCATTTATATATCGGAATCTCGCCAAAAGCACACTGTCTGGGCAATCCTTTGATACCATTCTCAGCTCTATAGGCCCATCATAGGTGGAAATACAATAGTTTTTCTAAGAATACCCCTTTAATTTTCCTGCAATATTCATCTATTTATGTTTTCATAAATATTCTTTGCACATAAAGTCATATTATTTATATATCTGAACACAGGCCTACAGAACATTGTCTGTAAAATCATTTGATACTATTTTCGGATCTTTACGACTACACAGAAAGTTTTGTAGGTACACCCCCTTTTATTTTTCCAAAATATTTCCCTCATGTCTTACATTTTACAAGTATTATTGACTCTTTGAGTCATAAGGTTTAGATATTAATTTGACAATAGATTAATAAAAATATTGTCTGAGCAATAATTTGAAGAAACGTTTAGCTCCAAAGGGCCATCAAAATCGAGATACGATAACACATAAGTATAACCCTTTAAAAATTCGGTACTGTTTCTTATCTTTTATAACATTGTCATAAATGTTCTTTACACTACAAGTCACATGTTTATATATACATGTATCTGAACTGAGGCCAATAGAACATTGTCGTTTTAATCATTTGGCACCATGTTCAGCTCTTTAGGGTCATCAGAAGCCTAGATACAATAAATTTTGTAGAGATACCAACATTTAATATATGTGGCCCCATTTGGATAACACTAGTCTTTGTATCGACTACCCTACTGAAAGGTGCAGAGTTACAGAAATTCTCTTTGGCTCCATGGTGTCGAGTCTGATGGGTCGCTGGCGGGGCTTGAGTGGCCGAAACCATGGTATGGCCTGTTCCTTTTCTCATTAATATGTTCACTGCTCTTAAACATGTTAAAGGATCTGTTTTAATTTTTATTTCCTTTCATTTTTCGCAGTTTGTTTTTAGGTTTGCATAAACATTTTGACACTTAAAGTCACACGATTCATGCCAATAAAACCTTGTCTAATAAGCGATAAAGTGACATCATTGTCAGCTCCTTAAAAGCCACCAGAAGCCGAAATACAATAACTGTTATAGATATACTTTTTCACATTTTATGCCCCCAACTTTAAAAAAGTTGGAAGGGCATATTGCTTTCAGCTTGTCTGTCTGTGCGTGTGAACGTCTGTTAGTCACTTTTTTTTAAACTTCTGAATGGTGCATGCTAGGGATTTGAAATTTCATGTACATGTACAGATTCCTCATGAAAAAAATAGTTGGCCCGTATTTTTTCGTGTTCGAGTTATGCCCCTTTTCTGTTATGTCACTTTGAAAACAAAATTTGAAAATCTTGTTTGCAAGATATCTCAAAAAGTATTTGAGCTAGAGCCTTCATATTTGGTATGCTTGTTGGGGACCTGATTAACTTTCCATCAAATTTTGATAAAAATACAGAATTTTGAAATTTTGATCGATTTTTCTACTATTTGGTGAAATTTGAAACTTTTGAACGGTGAAAGGTAGGGTTTTGAAATTTTATATACAGATTCCTCATGAAAAAATAGTTAACCCGTATTTTTTTTTTCATGTCCAAGTTATGCCCTTTGTCTGAGTTATGTCCCTTTGAAAACAAAATTTGAAAATCTTGCGTACAAATATCTCAAAAAGTATTTGAGCTAGAACCTTCATATTTGGTGCACTGGTTGGGGCTGAGGAGTAGAAGACCTGATTAACTTTTGAGAGCATTCCATCAAATTTTGACAAAAATATGAATTTTTTTTTTTTTTTTTTTTTTTCAGTTTTCCGTGAAATTTGAAACTTTTTAACGGTGAACGCTCGAGTTTTGAAATTTCATATACAGATTCCTCATGAAAAAAAAAATTGTTAACCGGTATTTTTTTTCATGTCCGAGTTATGCCCATTCTTGTTGTGTCCATTTCAAAACAAAATTTAAAAATCGTGTGTGCAAGATATCTCAATAAGAGCCTTCATATTTGGTATACTGGTAGGGGCTGAGAGGAAGATCACCTGATTAACTTTTGAGGAATCTCCGTCAAATTTTGAAAAATTACTCCATTTTGAAATTTTTACTCCGTTTTTAACTTGTGTGCAAAAAGCTTACATTCTGTTTCTGGATCAAGGTCAAAACAGAGGCAACCGAACAGCTTCTTCAGGAAATTAAATTTCACTTCATTCGAAGTTTAGGGACAAGCATACAGTTGGGGGCATAGTGTTTTACAAACAAGCTCTTCTTCTTATTTTAATGTTTTTAAAATATTCTTCACACAAAATGTTACATGACTTATACATCTGTACAAACGCCAATGACCATCAATCATTTGACACCATTTTCAGCTCTGTATGGCCATCAGAAGCCGAGATTCGAGAACTCCTATAAGTATGTCCCTTTAAATTTTCTGCATTTTTTCATGAATATTCTTGACACTGCAACTCACATGATTTTCCAAAGCTTTCTATTGATTTCAGCGTTTTCATAACTATGATTTATACAATCATCTAAATAAACGTCAAAGACCAATCATTTGACACCATTTTCAGCTCTTTATGGCCATCAGAAGCTGAGATACAGAACTCTTATAAGTACATGTATGTCCCTTCATATTTTCTGTATTTTTCTTCTATTTTCAACGTTGCCATTAATATTATTGACACAGCCCAGCAGGCACATGATGTCAGATCGACGTCGATGCGACGTAATGACGTCTGACGTCATGTGCCCGCTGGGTGTATTTGTACAATGTATACTTCAGCTCATAGAATATTGGTTCAGATGTGGCTTGGTGGCACCCTTTCTAGAAATAGCTGCTCAGTCAGTTTACCACTTGTTTCTATTGCATCCTATTTCACGAGTACTGGTGAATGATTACAGGACCGAATTATGAGAAATTTCTATAAAATGATAAAGCATATAGTAGAAAATAAAATGGAAATTTTACCAGATCAAATGACTTTTTACCAGACTTGGTCAGACAGTCCTATGAATTTGGGAGACATTGAAGTTACTTCTCATTTGGTTTCGCTTGTGTGTTTGTGTGTGTTATGATTGCGCCAGATCCTGATTCTTGCTTATCATCAGAATAACATGTCCGTGTAATGTATCCCCCCGTATACTCCAATATTATATATTGAAACAGGGGTCTACATGCGTACACATATTTTTGATCCAAAACATAGATTGTGGGTACTCGTTAGAACCGCCTCAAGGTGGTTCTTAACTTCTAAATAAGAACCAGAGGACCAATGGTCCTGTAAACGCTCACCTGAGTCTGCTGCATATACCAATAAACATGTTTGAACATTATGGTATTTAACCCCAGTGCAGGGGCAGATGAAGCCCTTGGGCCGTTTTCTTTTTTCAGAATAATCAATATTCTGTCCATTTGCCAATTTCTTGGCTCTTGCTGGCTTTTCCCTTCAAATGACATTTTAACAGTTTTTCCCATTCAAATGCATGGGCAACCCATGTTGACCTTGCCATAAACTTGGTCAAGGTCATCACAGGGTCATGATTTATATATACATTGTAATACTTTAGCCATGGATGCTTCACGCCAAGTTTCATTGAAATCAATCTATTGGTTACAGAGAAGATATTTGAAGGTTTTTTACCATATATGGGCATGGTGGCCATCTTGGTCATGTGACCTAGATTATTAATATACACATTGGTTCCCCCATAGATACTTCACATAAAATTTGGCTTCAATTGGCCAAGTGATTTCAGAGGAGAAGATGTTTGAATATTATGGTAATATACATGTATATTGCCCCGGGGTGTGTGCATATGAGCCCTTAGGTCCATTTTCTTTTTCAGAATCATTAATATTTAGTCCTACTACCCATTTCCTGCAAGATTTTCACCTCAAATGACTTTTTAAAAGTTTTCCCCATTCAAATGCATTGGCCACCTATGTTGACCTTGTCGTAAAATAGGTAAAGGTCACCACAGGGTCATGATTTATAAATACATTGTAGTACTTCAGCCATTGGTGCTTCATGCCAAGTTTCTTTGAAATCGGTCCACCAGATTTGGAGAAGAAGATTTTTGAAGGGTTTTTACCATATATGGGCATGGCAGCCATCTTGGTCATGTGAACTAGATAACTTATATACACATTAATTCCCCCATTCCATAGATGCTTCACATAAAATTTGGCTTTGATTCGCCAAGCGGTTTCAGAGGAGAAGATGTTTGAATATTATGCTAATATACATGTATATTGCCCCGGGGTGGGGGTAGATGAGCCCCTGGAGTCCAGTTTTTTTCAGAATCATTAATATTCAGTCCTACTGCCTATTTCCTGCAAGACTTTCACTTTAAATGACATTTCAAAAGTTTTACCTATTCAATTGCATTGGCGACCTATGTTGACCGTGCCATTAAAAAAGGTCAAGGTCATTACAGGGTCATGATTTATATACACATTGTAGTACTTGAGCCATCGGTGCTTCATGCCAAGTTTCTTTGAAATCGATCCACCGGTTCTGGAGAAGAAGATTTTTGAAGGGTTTTTACCATATATGGGCATTGCGGCCATCTTGGTCATGTGATCTGGATTATTTATATACACATTGATTACCCCTTCCTATTGATGTTTCACATAAAATTTGGCTTTGATTGGCCAAGCGGTTTCAGAGGAGAAGATGTTTGAATATTATGGTAATAGACATGTATATTGCCCCAGGGTGGGGGCATATGAGCCCCTGGGGTCCATTTTTTTTTCAGAATCATTAATATTCAGTCCTACTGCCCATTTCCTGCAAGACTTTCACTTTAAATGATTTTAAATGACATTTTAAAAGTTATCCCCATTCAAATGCATTGGCGATCTATGTTGACCTTGCCGTAAAATAGGTCAAGGTCATCACAGGGTCATGATTTATATATACATTGTAGTGCTTGAGCCATCGATGCTTCATGCCAAGTTTCGTTGAAATCAGTCCATCAGTTCTGGAGAAGAAGATTTTTGAAGGGTTTTTACCATATATGGGCATGGCAGCCATCTTGGTCATGTGACCTGGATTTCTTATATACACATTGGTTCCCCCTTCCTATAAATGCTTCATATAAAATTTGGCTTTGGTTGGCCAAGCGGTTACAGAGAAGAAGATCTTTGAAATTGTGGACGGACGACGACGGACGGACGACGGACGGACGGACGCCGGATCATGGCCATCCTATAAGCTCACCTTGTGAGCCTAACGGCTCAGGTGAGCTAAAAATACCCCCAAAAAATTTATTTAAAATTTTCAATTTTTACATCTTTAGAAAAATCTGTTCTATATTACATGGGCATGTTTTCGTAATGTTACATGGTGGAATGTAGCCAGTGTAATGGGAGAGTACAGAAATTGAGAATGCTCCATAACAAGAGTATTTGATGATGGTGTTTGGTTCTTCATAATGGGCACGCATACATGGGTGCTATATTATCACCAAATGAGCCGCGTCATGAGAAACCCAAAAATGTGGTTTCCGAACAGGTTCGACACAAACCAAGGTGTACAAGCACGAAGATGGCTTGAGGCTTGAAATTTTGGATTTAGAAAGTGGGGGAATTTTACTATCTGTGTAAACAAAACAAATGTGCTGATCAGCTTTGCAACTGATCTATGCCTTTGCTTTCGCATGTGCGAAATGTTAGCTTTCTAAGGACACAGCTCAAATACTAACTTTATCTGGTCTGCAATGTTTCAGTAAACACTCCCTGTTCCTTTGACCAAGTAAGGAAAGATAAGATTGACTTTTCTTTCTTTTTGTTTTTTTTAAAAGGAACCTGGTATTCCAAACAGGCTGTTATAAACATATGCAACCTATAAACTTATACATGAATTACAGAGCAGTGCACAGATATATTATCAGCATTTTAGCAACTAAATATCCACTGAGTAATCTCTTTGATTTCTCTAGCTTCAATCCCTAGCTTGCCACTAGGATTGAGTAGCCTGATTGAGTAGTCTTAAATAGTCACAACTTCACAAGACATCTGAGCCCCAATGTGAGAAAAACAGGTCTTCAGGGTTTTCGACCAGGTACAGACAAACTGGCCTGTACAGTCATAGAAAAAATAGAATCTTGAAATTTCAGATTTTAGAAGAACAGTTATATCCGTGCAGCGAAAATAAAGGTGCTGATCAGCTGTTCAGTCACTTTGTCTTTCTTTTTGCATATGCAATAATCCTGTTTTCTTATGATACCAATCATATATAGTTAATCTGATAGATATGATAGAGATCGACTTTGTGAGTGAATGTAGAACTATAGAGAATGAAACTGTCCTGAATCTTCCCATTTGTACATAATGTCTCCTGAACACAAGTCCTTCTCATAGCCTTATTAATGCTGGTATTTCATGATAATTGATCATTTGCAGGTTTAATATTAAAAGTAAGCCTTAAGTACATGTACTTATTGGAATATCTGTCATAGAACTTTTGTAAAAAGCTGGTGCAGTTCAACCTCATTATAACACGCCTCATTACAGTGCGGTTTTCAATATAACGGGGCCATGTGATGGCTCCCAAATTGATTATTTTGCTATATATCTATAGTAAATAATCTCATTATAAAACGGTTCACTTATAACACGGTCTGTTTTCATGGACCCCACAGATAGCGTTCTAATGAGGTTGACCTGTACTTTTGTCACCTCCACTCTAAGAGTTATAATATTCAGAGAAATGAAAAATAAAAACATTTCCTTTAGAAAATATATGTATGAATATATCACAAAATACCAGCTGTAATAAGGCTATTGACAATTCTGGCACTACCGTTAAGTCTGCAACTAACTATTCATCATTCACGTTCCTGTTCTCATAGGAGGTGATACCAGTATAACTCCATCACCACGAACAAACAACATGGGAATATTTCTCTTTGTAGACTGAAAAATAACCAATCTGTCAAATATTTATAATGAGGAATGGATAAAATCTACTCCTATGTGAAATAAGTTTCATTTCAACCTATCATTACAGAGTAGTTATTCAAACAACTGTAAGAGACCACAATCAGCATGAAAGCATGGCCGTGTAATGTATACCCCCTTGAACCCCACTTTTATATAGCAAAAATAGGGTATGCATGGGTATACTTATTTTTCTTATTTTTGCTCCAAAACATAAATTGTGGGTACTCGTTAGAACTGTCTCAGCGAAGCGGTTCTAACTTGTGCCCACAATCTATGTTTTGAACAAAATTGTCAAAAATATCAAACTTTTTCCAACGAAAAAATGCAGGTGAAAAAAATCTTTGTATATTCATGCAAGTTTTCCTAATGACAAATTATCATTACATGTTAGAGCTCACAGACCGGCATCAGCTTTCTATAACATTACTTTGATACAAAGATATGAACCATTTCATGCTTTCTACCAGGTACATGCATGACAGAAACTTGCCTATAGAACATTAGATGTTTATTTTCTGTATTTTAAACAGTTTCTGCCATGTTTAAAATATGATGAATAAGATTACATCCAAGTAAATGATCCAAAATTTGTATGCTAAAAAGGTTATACCTACCTCCTCACATCATGCAAATCTTGGTGTAGGAGGTGGCAGGCAAACAATTTTAAGCATGGCTTAAAGATGAGGTAAGTCTTATATGTTTTGTTCTAGAAATTGTCACTCTTTCAAAGTGACAATGGTATATTCTACAGTATACTGCACGTATGTGCCTTGGTCTTATATCAAGAGAACCAACCTTATATATTTCTTCATAAGTTTCTTCATCAATCTCAACTGTTGTAACTGTTTCTTCTACATCACCCATTATCATGTTTAAGTGCTGGTCATAAGCCTGAAAGTAGCAATGTAAAATGGATAAAAAGTGACGAAAACCTTAACAGACCTGAATGTCCCGCTGAATATATAAGTAAGGTAAACAACAGGACCAATGGTCCTATAAACGCTCACCTGAAATCATGAAAATTCAGTCCATTTGCCAATTTACTGCAAGTTTTGCCCTTCAAATGACATTTTAACAAGTTTCCCCATTCAAATGCATTGGCAGCCTAAGTTGACCTTGCCGTAAAATAGGTCAAGGTCATCCCAGGGTCATGATTTATATAAACTGTGTAGATCTCCATTCCTTGATGCTTCATGCCAAGTTTCAAAATCATAGGCCTCCGGGTTCTGAAGAAGATTTTTTAAGATTCTTGTTATTTATAGCCATGGTGGCCATCTTGGTCATGTGAGCATGACTATTTATGCAAACTTTCATTCACTCTTCCAGAGGATGTTCCACATAAAGTTTGGATTTGATTGGCCAAGTGGTTTTAGAGATGTTTGAATATTTTGGTCACATACATGTGTATAGCCCCAGAGCAGGGGCAGACAACCCCCTGGACCCAAATTATTTTCATAAACATAAATCTTCTGTCCATTTGCTCATTCCTAGCAAGTTTTCTGCCATTAAATGAAGTTTTCCTATTTTTTCCCATTCAAATGCATGGGCGACATAAGTTGATCTTGCCATAAAAAAGGTCAAGGTCATCCCAGGGTCATGATGTATACAAACTTTGTAGAGCTCCATTACCTGAGGCTTCATGCCAAGTTTTAAAATCTGACATAGGCCTTCTGGTTCTGGAGAAGAAGATTTTTAATGTTTTTTTTTTTTTTATTTTTATTTGTATTTATTTTTTTTTTCTTTTTTCTTTTTTTTTTTTAAAGGATTTTGCTATCAATAGCCCTGGCGGCCATCTTGTTCATGTGACATGGACCATTTATACAAAATTTTGTTCCCCCTTCCTAAGGATGCTCCACATGAAATTTGAATTTGATTAGCCAAGCGGTTCCAGAGAAGAAGATGATTGAAATGTGTGAACGACGACAACAACAACAATGGAGCATGGGTATACTATAAGCACACCTGTGAGCCTTCTGCTCAGGTTAGCTAAAAAATGTATGTGAAAAAAAAAGCATTATATCAGACTCTTAAATGATGTTTACTTTCTGGAAAAATATAAACTAGTGGAACTAGAAGCTGCACCATGGGAAATCTTAAGGGAATCCTGAGTAAAGGCCAATCTTTCTAAAGATTGGCTATATATGATTGGTTGTAACCTAAAAATAGCATGCCACTTAGAGACTATATTCTGTGTCGAAAAATTAAACAATACTTACATGCAATCTTCCTCTCAATTCTCTATCATTTCGCATCTTTACATAGATTCGTTCATCCAAACTAAGACGTATCAAGTCCAGCGGCTCTTCAACTGTCTGGGTTGGTACTTGCTGAAAGAATGTCATAACAATATTACTAACACTGAATCTGAATAGTTTACTGGTCGCCCGCCAATTTGGCAAATGACATTAGGCTTAAAAAAAAAAATGTTATGTTTCCGATTTCCCGACCGACTGGTCAAAATCTGCGCCGACTGCAACTTTTTTAGCGCTCAGAAAAAAAAAAAAAGTCGGCGACCGACCCTGTTCAACGATTCCGGTTTTTATCAAAAGTCAAAACCATTTCGTTACGAGAATTTGTCCGCGCCGATTTTCGGATATTTTCGGTCTTTAACATGTACATCAAGAACAACAACATGGCTACTGTGTTGACACGACCAAGCACATTAGTCGCCATTTATTTCGACAAATGTATTAATGTAGCCACATACCTGCTTCAAATGTAATAAAAGCCGTGCGGCACAATGCCCCGTTATCCCTGTTATACGAAGACGGCCATCCTCGGTGTAAAGGTTTCCGATTTGGGGTCAAATGTGCGGTAAGAAGAAAGTCTGGTCAGATTGTATGCAGTTTACATATCTGTTTGATTGAATTTAATATACACTTCAGACCCGTTATAACGCGCTGGTCGGGGTCCACAAGTCGCATGCGCGTTATAGGTGAGGCGCGTAATGCAAATCTACTGAGTCGGACCAGGCTGATCGCAGTTTCTGTAGTGTATTGGTGGGTGGGGAACCTATACGACGTGTGTATTGGCTTAACCGAGCTTGGCGGTTTATCGCAGAGTCCTTGTAAAATGGAATAAACAAAAGTGAAGTATTGCGTGTTCCACAGTTTTATCAGTTAAAAACGATCTACAATGATAAAAATTGTTTATTTACAACGTACGATTTTCTGTGAAAAGAGCGTCCATGACACCGCGCTTATGTTGCTGTTGTATTGTAGAGTTACGCCTTTGACTTATTGGCGCACCCAGATATTTAACGCGGACAAGAGTCTTTTGCCGATACCGTATTTACAGTTATTTTAATTCGCCTTTCTTAATTGAATTTTCTGATTGGATAGAATTATACAAGATATAGGTGTCCCAATGCTTAGACAATCTTTGGTTTGTGTCGCCGTCGAAAATGAGCAACGTTGCGTAACAGGTGTCATCAATAGCCTACAGCAACCTGTGTTTATGGTCTCGTTACGGTCTATCGATAATCCCCTAGCTCGTTGGGCTTATTTTCACAACTTTTATGGCTTATCTTAAGAAAACAATGTGTCATCCACGCTTCGCGAACGGTGGATTGTGTAAGTCTAAAAATTACTGACATGGCAATTATCACTCTTGAATATACACGCAGCCGACACGGTTTGTAAACACATTATGCTTTCTATAAGAAAACCTGTTCTTTCAGTTTTAAATATGCAAAAGATAATTAACATTAATTGTTCTCAATGTATAATATAGAGAAA
Organism: Rugalucina vietnamica; assembly: GCA_964017185.1. Lineage (NCBI taxonomy): Eukaryota > Metazoa > Mollusca > Bivalvia > Lucinida > Lucinidae > Rugalucina > Rugalucina vietnamica. The sequence goes on from OZ024875.1 coordinate 48,928,309, forward strand.
CTGTTCGAAAATAGCACCTTGGCAAACGCCTGACAACTGCTTTTAATTTTTTTCTCTCGAGTACCATAAAGAGAAACTGTGAGAAAACGGAACCTTGTTGAATTCCCTGCAAACAATCTTTTGAACAGTGAATTCATCCGCACATAAACAACTTAAACTGTAAAACAATAAAGGAATATATAAGATTAAAACGGCGCCTTCGCGTCGCCACAATTTTTTTTTTTTTTTTTTTTTTTTCTCAAAAGTGGGTCGGCGAAATTTTGGGATCCAAGGTGCCCTCGCGTTATATCCAACACCGCGTTAATTAAAGGCGCGGTATAGCGGGTCTGTCCTGTACTAACATTCATCAGACCGGTTTACAACTACGATTTTCGTGTATGTGCTATCCCTGTATGCTGCAAAATATGCTTTAGTTTTTGGACATGAAACTACCTTTGAAGTCAAGTATTTGTCCTTTTTTTTGAGGACAAGTGTAAGCTTTTAAAAAAGTCAACCACTAGTTTCTGTGCATCTGACTGAAATTATGTGAAAATACAAAAGACTGAAGAAGGTTTGTATCCATTCATATCTTTCTAATGTTAGTTAAGGGAGAAATACTGTGCATTGGATATTAAATGATGACCCGGTAAAAAAAAAAAAAAATACCTACCTACCCCGATTTTCCAAGGAAAAAAAAAAAAAAAGCCTACCTACCGACCCTATGCTAAATTTATGATGAAATCGGAAACATAACATTTTTTTTTTTAGGCCTTATTCTACCAGGGCGCAGGATGGGGGAGACCCTGGAACGAGAACGAGTGAAGCGAACTTTGACACTAGTTTCTTAAAATGGCAGTGGTACTGTTTAACAAGATTTATGCAAGACAATGTGAAGGAATTGAAACGTTAAGCCATAACATGCGTGGATCCAGAGGGGGGACCGCGGGTCCGGACCCCCCCCCCCCTGGAATTTGAAAATTTTACCTAAAAAAAGGTAATTTTGGGATTTTTTGGGGGTTGGACCCCCCTAGTCTGTGACCAAAAATTACTATTTTCGTTGGACCCCCTCTCATGAAAATTTCTGGATCCGCGCATGCATAACCAAACCAAACTCGACCAAAAATTTGAAAGGAAAAAAAATGTCGCGAAAATATGTGACATTCCAGATTTTACGAAAAACGGAGGTGACGATGTCTCAGGATAAGGGTCAGTAGGATGCGTTATGCAAACTGCTATGAAATAGCATAACTATTGGATGAGAAAATCTTGGCAATAATGCAGTATTTTTTTAAATCTATATTTTACCGCTTCTTGTTCGTCAGCCATTCCGGTTTTATGGATCTATTGGTACGACCATCGTGTCAGCAGACAAACAGACAAACGCTGATCTTGTCAATTCGGCCACCCATTATGCCAACTGGCTGTCGACAGACGGATACGGTGTGTTCACTGTCTGTGTCTTGATCTGGGGACGTCGAAGTGTATTCTGGTTTTTCTAGATCAGCCATGACAGACTACTAAAGTGATTATTTCAAACTTTCAGCTAACATGCCTCTCAATAGTATTTTGGTTCGGTTCGGCGACACGGACACAGAATTTTGAAAGAGAAGTTTTTTTCTATTATTTTTCGAATTTCCCATTGTTTTTGTTTGTAAAACTTCCCGACTTTAGGTCAAGAAGTTTGGGACCTGCAACTTCTCATTGTTGGTCGCTGTTTTCCCCCAAATTAAGAGTCTAAGCATCGATTTTCTTAGTCGTGCGATTCGCGCCAAAACGATTCGTACTTTACTTGAAAATTTATTTTCTTGAAACTTTTTGGCCTGAGAGCTGACAAGCTTTTGGACCAGAATTTGTTCAAGCTTCATTGACAGTGACATTGAACGGCTCTAGCAGGGCTGCAACGATCTGTCATAAAATTTAAAGAATCTGAATAGTTTTTCTGGTTTGACCTTCCCCCACCCACTCTTTTTCATATAGTGATTGAAGGTCTTTTTGTTTAATCATTTGAATTGGAACTCATGGCTTCAGGTTTTGTCGGTCCAACTGTGGGGCGGTTGACTTGTCGGGGTGGAAAAGAGCTGGTATGTTGTTTCCATACACCGAAGTCTTGTCCGCTGCTCCTCAGGTTGGCTTTGTTGTTGGTTTTCGGGCTCTGTGTTTGGAAGTGGACAACATCAGGAGATATTTTAGATGCGAACCAGGACTGTAGTATAGGATTTGGTAAATCAGTTGGTGGAATTGCTCAGAGCTTGGCTCTCACAAGGAAAATTGGTAACCGAAGAGGCTCCGAAGGATTACGCAGTTTCAATCCTTCAAAGGGAACAAACTTGTTGATTCTTATTATTTTGGCTGGAGATATAGAAATGAACCCAGGCCCCAGGTTCCAGTGCCGCATGTGCAAGAAGTATTGTAAGGCGGCCGAGAAAGCAGTTAAATGTGAAGATTGCGAGAAACGCTTCCATGCGTCTTGCGTAAATCTTGGTCCCGTTGAGTTACAAAAGATTGAGTCGGGTAATGATTCTTGGTATTGTTCAAACTGCAAAGCTGAGTGCAGCCTATGCAGTGGTGCTGTTTTGAATTCCCATAAGGCTGTCCAGTGTGACAAATGTGAAATGTGGGTGCACAATAACTGTTCTTTTATGTCAGACTCAGAGTATGAAATGATGCAAAACTCAAACTGTACATGGATTTGCCCAAAATGTGACTTTTTCAATTTCTCAGACTCTTTTTTCAATGAACAGTTTAACTTGGAAAGTGAAAATAGGTTTGACCTACTTGCAAGAGGTCATGAAAACAAGTCCACTGAAACCTTGAATAGCAAAAACAGTTTTATTAGTGGTCTGAAATTTTCCAGTATCAACATAAACAGTATAAGAGGAAAAAAACTTGAGTTGTTGGCCTTCATTGATTTTCATCAATCGCAGATTTTGGCGATTCAGGAAACAAAAATTGACAATTCCATATTAACGTCTGAATTATTTCCGGAATCTTTTCCATACAGCGTGTACAGAAAGGATAGAACCTTACATGGTGGTGGTGTTATGCTTCTTGTACACAAGGACATCCCACACATGCCCCTCACAGAATTGGACAATGACTCAGAGTCAGTTTGGGTCAAACTTTTTGTAAATAAGAAAACTCACTTTGTGGCTAGCTGGTATCGACCACCTGTCGATGGTCATTTACCAGTATCGGACAATGGAAATGACTTATTGAATTCACTGGAAAAGTTTGACAATTTATTTAGAGAACAGCTTGACAAAATCAAAAATATTAATAAAGGCAACAAACCCCCCTTAATTCATGTTTTAGGTGATTTTAACTTTAGAGATATTGTATGGCCGGACAGACTCAGCAAATCTGGGTCATCATTGAGTCAGACGGAGGGTCAGATTTTGATAGATATCATGAATGACCATGGTTTGGAACAATTAGTCAATTTCCCCACCAGAGAAAGAAATACTTTGGACTTAATTTTGACCTCTCTTCCTGGTCAGTTTGTAGACATTCATTCCCCGGATAAGCTCAGTGATCATGACATTGTTTCTGGCACATTGAAAATTGCTATCCCCCCTATAAAGAAACCTAGGAGAAAAGTGTATCGTTATCAGAAAGGTGATTATGAATCTATGAGAGCAGAAACACTTAAATTTGCAAAGGAAAGATACTTCAACGGTTACTCAGATACTCGGTCGGTCCAGGAAAATTTCAATCTCATTACATCGTTTATTCAGGAATCGGCAGATAAACATATCCCCTCAAAAACTAGTCGCTCAGTTTCCTCTGTCCCTTGGATAACACCTGAAATAAGAAGGAAGATTCGCAGAAAAAATGCAACTCATGCAAAAGCTAAAAAGACTGGTAGTGCAAAATTTAGATCAAAATTTGAATCTTTACGGAAAGAGATCAAAGCTGATATCAGGAAGCAGCATGATCTTTATGTGAACAACTTGGTGGGAGATGTTAAGGCTAATCCTAGAGATTTTTACAGGTACATAAACAGTCAGAAAAAAGATACCCAAGGTATTCCCCCGTTGAAAAAGAGAAATGGAAGTGGAATAGCTCAATCTGAATTTGAGAAGGCGGAAGAATTTAATGGTCAGTTCTCGGATGTTTTCACTAAAATTGAATACAAACAGGTCCCTCTTATGGATAGATCTGCCCCATTCATGCATGATATTGTGGTCACAAAGGAAGGGGTGACCAAACTTCTCAAAGGTCTAAACCCGTCTAAAGCCTTAGGACCTGATGAACTTCATCCCAGAGTCCTAAAGGAACTGGCTATGGAATTAGGGCCGGTATTCGCCCATCTCTTCCAGCAGTCAATTGATACAGGTGAAATTCCTAAAGAATGGTCTCTTGCTAATATTTGCCCCCTGTTTAAGAAGGGCGACAGGTCACTTGCCCGCAATTACCGCCCTGTTTCTTTGACATGCATTCCTTGTAAGCTTCTTGAACATATTGTATGCTCAAATATTATGGCCCATCTTGATGAACATGAACTCCTGTCGGACAGGCAACACGCATTTAGGAAATGGCATAGCTGTGAAACTCAGTTGACTACAGTGATAAATGACTGGGCCAAAATCTTAGACAAAAAAAGGCCAGGTCGACACTTTTATACTCGATTTTGAAAAGGCTTTCGATACTCCTCCCCATGAACTCCTTAAAAGCAAATTGTTCAGCTATGGAATAGGTGGAACAACACTGAATTGGATAAATGCTTTCCTTTGTTTCAGACAACAAAGGGTAGTGGTTAATGGTATTAAATCGGATTGGGCTCCAGTTGTGTCGGGTGTCCCTCAGGGCACCGTTCTCGGTCCCTTGCTGTTTTCCTTGTATATAAATGACATCTCAGCAGACATCGAGTCTGAAATAAGACTCTTTGCTGATGATTGTGTTTGCTATCGTGAAATCAAGAATGAAGAGGATACATTGAAACTTCAAAGAGACATTGATCGCCTAGGCAGTTGGGCTAGAAAATGGGGAATGAGATTTCAACCCGTCAAATGCAACATGGTGCAGCTGACAAATAAACGGTCTAGTAAGATACAGGCTAACTACACCCTTGAGGGCACTTTACTGGAAAACGTTGAAAGCATAAAATACCTGGGTGTAACTATCACAAATGATTTGAAATGGAATACTCATATTTCCAATGTTTGTACAAAGGCTAACAGAACTCTCGGATTCTTGAGGAGAAATTTGTATTCTTGTCCCCCAGATGTGAAAGAAGCAGCTTATAAAGGACTGGTGCGGCCGGTCTTGGAATATGGAAGCTCAGTTTGGGACCCTCACACTCATGGCCTCCAGGAAGAACTGGAAAAGGTCCAAAATCGTGCGGCAAGGTTTGTGACGGGAAATTATGTTTTTGAAACTGGGAGCATGACTGGCATTTTAGGTCAACTGAAATGGGAATCTCTTAAGAAAAGGAGGAAGGATAGTAGACTTATATTGCTATACAAAGGTCTAAAGGGTAAAGCCAGAATACCCACAGATGACCTTATCCCAAAGAATAGGCGTTGTAGGAATCAACACTCTTTGGCTTTTCAGATACCTTCAGCTAGCAAAGAAGCGTACAAAAGTAGTTTCTTTCCACAGACTATCAGGGACTGGAATGACCTCCCTGATTCACTTGTCTCCTCTGCTGAAATGTCTGATGACTGTGTGTCCAAGTTCGCTTCACTCGTGCGTTCAAGGGACTAATTCCCCCCCCCCCCCATCCGAACCCCCTGGTGAAATAATGTCATTTGGCGTGTCACCAGTAAACTATTCAGATTCAGATAGTACTGAAATGGAACTTATTCAAAACAGCTCTTAGTAACCTAGGCTATCCGATAAATTCATACCTACCAAACTATGTAGACCAAAAGACGGCCATCCATGAGTCAATAACCATATCAAACGCCTTATGCGTAAACGTGACAAGCTTTATATAAAACTCAAATCAAACTTAACTGGTAACATCATCAAAACTAAATTTACAATCCTTAAACATAAAATTCAAAAAGAAATACGTACAGCATATAACGAATACCTGCAGTCAATTATAACAGACAAATCCCCAAATTCCGAAGAAACAGGTAGACCTAATAAATGTTTTTGGACCCTCATCAAACAGCAGAAAAGTGACAGTAAAGAGATAACCTCCCTGAAATCTAATGGAATTACATACACAAAAGCATCTGAAAACGCCAACATCCTAAATGCACAATTTCAGTCTGTATTTACAAAACTGGTTCCACTGAAGTTAAAACATTTAATTAAATTGATTCTTCCCTGAAGTAGTACATTACCAAAAATGCCTGAAATCCACATCTCAGTAAACGGTTTCTCAAAACAACTCTCCAAATTAAATCCCGGCAAGGCTGCAGGTCCAGATAACCTCACTTCACGAAGTCTAAAAGAAATCCATAACGAAATAGCCCCCATTCTCACTGACATTTACAACAGTTCACTACATGAGGGTAGAGTACCTGATGACTGGTGGAACGCCATTGTCACCCCAGCCTACAAAAAAGGTCCCAAAGTTAAGGCTGAAAATTATCGCCCCATCTCCCTCACGTGTATCTGTTGTAAAGTCATGGACCATGTTATAACATCTAATATCTTGGCTCACCTAGACAAACACAATTTACTCCATCCTTACCAACATGGCTTTCGGAAAAACTCAATGAAACTCAATTAATACAGTTTATTCAAGATCTCTCGGACACTCTAAATGAAAAAGGTCAGACTGATATCATCGTAATGAACTTCAGCACTTGCCTTTGATAAGGTAGACCATCAGAAGCCATTGCTGAAGCTCCACCGACTCGGCATCAATAAAGACGTCATCACCTGGATTGGGTCCTTCCTCTCTGGTAGATCACAGCGAGTAGTCCTCGAAGGCGAAGAGTCTGAGTCATGCCCAGTTATGTCCGGTGTGCCCCAGGGTTCCGTGCTAGGACCCTGTTTGTTCCTCTTATACATAAATGATATGCCGGAACCAATACAGAGCAACATTAGACTCTTCGCTGACGATACTATCATGTACCTGACTGTTTCAAATCAAACCGACTGCCAAGTTCTTCAGGAAGACCTCAATAAACTTGAAAACTGGGAAAGGGAGTGGTTGATGTCGTTTAACCCTGACAAATGCGAGGTTATTAGAGTAACAAATAAGAAAAAGCCTACCATATTCAAGTATATGCTCCATGGGGTAAGCTTGAAAGAAACAGACTCGGCTAAATATTTGGGGGTCAATATCTCTCGCGAATTGTCATGGGGGAAACACATCGACCAAATCACTACAAAAACAAATAAATTAAATTTCATCAAACGTAACATCCGAACCAACAATATTAAATTAAAAGAATCGGCATACAAAACCTATGTCCGCCCCTCAGTTGAATATGCGGCCTCTGTTTGGGACCCATGGCAGAATAAATATATAGTCAAATCGAAATGATTCAACACAGGGCCGTTCGTTACATATTCAATGACTTCAGCTATACCAGCAGCGTTACCAACATGCTATCTAAATTAAATCTTCCAACCCTCCAGAAACGTAGACAAATTTCAGCCTTTATAAAATCAAACACGGGCTAATCAATATCAAATTTCCCAATACTATCCAACCAGCCCTGAGACACACTCGGATACTCATTTCCAAGATCAAACATAAACACACACAGATTTCATTCTTTCCGCGGACTGCCAAAGTTTGGAACACGCTCTCACCTGACATCTGTAACGTACAGCCCTGAGTCTCGGTTCATTCCGAGCAGGGCTCCTCAAAACACTGTAAACTCCATTTGAGCCGCGACGCGAGAAAACCGGTCTTCGGGATTTCCGACCAGGTCCGACACAAACACGGCTGTACAGTCTCAGAAGCAGGCTAGAAGCTTGAAATTTCGGATTTAAGAAGAAGGGAAATTGTACTATCCGTGTAGCGAAAACAAAGGCGTTGATCAGCTTCGCGGTTACCGTGAAGCTGATCTGCGCCTTTGTTTTCGCATAGGCAAAAATCCGGTTTTCTCACGATGCGTCTCATTTAACAAGCATCATCATTCATCTTATTTTCATGCATCAATCATTATTCATTTTCATCATTCATCAAACACAGCAAACAATTCTACCCTCTAGGAAAACCATATTAATTTAAAACATTACATTCAAAATTCAAAATTTCACATTTCCCATTATTAAATACAAATTTTATTTAAATGACATGAATTTTTGCTTTGGTGTTTTTGGAACCGCCATTTGCGCACGCACTCCATGTAATACTCTTTTAGAGGTGTTTGGAGTACCTGGCAGATTCAGATTCAGATTCTATACCTAGGACAATCTTCACCTTTGAATAAATTATGCTCACATCATAAACTACTCTAAATCTAAAACTGGAATGATTGTGTTTTACTGGATTTGTATTTGATTTTTCGATGAAAAAAAAATCTGTAATCAAACAGAACAACTCCATCTGTTACTATATCTGTGTTCCCTTTATGGGACGCCAGGTTTATATGAGATACACCAAGCTACCTTCAGCAATGCCTCCTAAGAAAGAACGCTGACCATACTGAAATTTTACAGTATCGACAAAAACAGTATTAGAGGTAAAAAAAAAACATGAGTTGTTGCTTTCCTTGATTTTATCAATCTCAGATTGTGGCGATTCAAGAGACAAAAATTGACAGCTCCATACCAACGTCTGAATTATTTCCGGAATCTTTTCCATACTGCGTGAACAGAAAAGATAGAGACTTAAATGGCGGTGGTATTATGTTACTTGTCCACAAGGACAATAACTCAGAGTCAATTGGGGTAAAAAAAATGCAAATAAGACAACTCACTTTATGGCTAGCTGGTATCTACCACCTGCCGATGGCCATTTACCAGTATCGGACAACAGAAATGATTTATTGAATTTCCTGGAAAATCAAAAATATTAATAAAGGCAACAAACCCCCTTAGTTCACGTTTTATGTGATTTTAAATTTAGAGATATTGTATGGCCTGACAGACTCAACAAATCTGGGTCATCACTGAATCAGACGGAGGGTCAGAGTTTGACAGATATCATGAATGATCATGGGTGATTGGAACAATTAGTCCATTTCCCCACCAGAGAATGAAATACTTTGGATATAATTTTGACCTCTCTTCAGTTTGTAGACATTCATTCCGCGGACAAGCTCAGTAATCATGATATTGTTTCTGGCACATTGAAAATAGCTACCCACCCCCACCCCCTATCAAGAAACCTAGGAGAAAGGTGTATCGTTATCATAAAGGTGATTATGAATCTATGAGAGCAGAAACACTAAAATTTGCAAAGGAAAGGTACTTCGACGGCTATTCAGATACTCGATCGGTCCAAGAAAATTTCAATCTCATTGCATCTTTTATTCAGGAATCGGCAGATAAACATAACCCCTCAAAACTAGTCGCTCAGTTTCCTCTGCCCCTTGGTTAACTCCTGAAATAAGAAAGAAGATTCGCAGAAAAAAAATGTAACTCATACAAAAGCTAAAAAGTCTGGTAGTGGAAAAAATAGATCTAAATTTGAATCTTTGCGGAGAGAAATCAAAGCTTATTGATCTTTACTTGAACAACTTGGTGGGAGGTGTTAAGGCTAATCCTAGAGATCTTACTGGTACATAAACAGTCAGAAAAATGCCCAAGTGAAATTGCACAGTCCGAATTTGAGAAGGCGGAAGAATTTGATGGTCAGTTTTCGGAAGTTTTCACTAAATGTGAATACAAACAGGTCCCTCTTTTGGATAAATCTGCCCCATTCATGCATGATATTGTGGTCACAAAGGAAGGGGTGACCAAACGTCTCAGAGGTCTTAACCCTGTAACCCGTCTAAAGCCGTAGGCCTGAGCTTCATCCTAGAGTCCTAAAGGAACTAACAGTGGAATTAGGTCCGGTATTCGCCCATCTCTTCCAGCAGTCAATATTGACACAGGTGAAATTCCCAAAGAATGGTCTCTTGCTAATATTTGCCCCCTGTTTAGGCTGCTGGCCAGAGGGTCGATTGCTCCCCCCCCCCCCTAGGGAATTTTGCAGACATACCCTATCTTAAAGAACAATTCAAGCTGAGTAGAATAAGAGATGTTTGCACCCTGAGCGTTGGGGCGTTATCCTGTAACAGCCTGTTACATATGTTACCTAAACAAAATTAAGAAATTATGATATGGTGTTTTCAGCTACAGAAAAATGACAATAGTTTATCATTTTACTCAACTTTTTCATACTGTCTGCTTGCTGTATGTCTATACTACATATTAAAATCGTTTGAACAAAAATTTGACCCACACTTACTGTAACATATGTAACGTAATTTAAGATACCCTTTGAAAATACCACTTTTGAGTGATATCATTTACTTATACTGTTGCACTATGCATTTTTCCGAAGATATGAGATTTATTTCCATCAGCATGTTCAATTGGCAGATAGAAAAACCAAGGTTTGCTTTCCTATCATGTATATATTGCCTTTAATGAAGTATTTAGTAGCCCTACCCCCAGTTTCAAATGCGAACTATTCTATTGCAATGAACATGAAGTATGTAAAATACTTGAAACTGGTGGATATATATCATAGTTTCTTGTTTATTTAATCATGAACCATGGTTCTGCGGATCTGTAACCAAGTTTCTTGGATCAAAGATTTTGATCCAGAATGTAACATATGTAACATACATGTAATGAATAACGAAGGGCATTGTACATAGCAGGAATGCCAGTACATGCCAGTCTAATGCTCTATTCCATTAGATATTTTGCAAACATATATCTTAAATGACAATTCAAGTTTGCTCCAATAAGAGATGTTTGCTTTATGTACATTGGAGCATGTGTCTGTTACAGTATGTTACATATGTTACCATAATATGTTTTAAAAATAATGATATGGCAATTTTAGCGTCAGAAAAATAAGATTATTATTATTCCATTCACATAGTCTGCATGAAACATGTCCATTCTCAACACTTAAGTTGCTTGAGCAATATTCTGACACCTATAGCGTAATGTCTGTAACATATATTAAAATAACCCTTTCAAAATTAGCATTGTGAGTGACATCGTTTGTTTTTGTAGTAACACATTCCAGCTTTTTTCAAATATATGTGATTTTTCACATTACCATGTTCAATGGAGGAGATAGAAAATTCCTATACTGTATATATTATACTAAATGAGTTATTTAGCAACCCTACCCGCAGTTTCATAAGCCAAATATTGTATTGCTAATTACGTAAAACGTGCAAATAATCGTTTTTAATGGCTATATCTAATGTTGTTAATTATTTGCTTATATTTCATGCTTATGGAGAACTATAGTTCTGAGTGGGTGTCACCAAGTACCTGGGCTCAAACATCTTAATGAGGAATGTAACGTATGTAACATATATGTATGAATAAAGAATGACGTGGTCTACAGTAGATGTAAATGATACTATTTCAAAAATAGTGTCAATACTTCACGTTTCCCTATGAATAATGTAGTTTTTGGTGTAAAACAAAACTAGAAATCTTATTTAGTTCTGATAATCATGTCTTTGGACCCCATAAATACTATTTTTAAATGTTTTGAAATCTCTTAAAAATGCAGAAAAAATAGGGTATTACTACAAAATCGTTTGTACCTGAACTGTTTATAGACCTAGAATGCTGAACGTGGTATCAAATAAATGCGACGGCCATGGACTAATGCCCTCAGTCCTCTAAATACATCATCTGAATTTCAGTTTTATGAATATTAATGAAAACTTTAGAAATTAGAGAAAATGCATTACAAATAAGCAGGTACACCTACAAAATGATTATGTTTTTCAGCAAGTTAAAGTCTGAATGTGCTGAAAATGGCAAGGGCAATTTTCTATCATCCTTTTATAACAAAAAAGTCATTTTATGAGCATTAATAAAATATAATGGTTAAATTAGATGTTGGCGATTAACTGCCAAAGAATTGAGGCGGGGCCCCTATTAAACCAGAAGAATCTAGGCTACTGGAAGACTTAGACAGCTGAAATTGGTATCGACCGGTTGCTAAGACAATGTTCTTTAACCATATGATGTTATGAATAAATCATATGAATGGTTGTTTCATGAATTGCAACAAGAACTTCAGAAATAGAGAAAATTTGCAGAAACGTGAAGGTGTATACCAACAAAGTCACTTATATCTCCACTATCAATAGCTGTCGAATGGCATCAAATGTTACTATTTGGTCACTTTAATAATGAATTGTTGTCATGTTATCACAAAATATATGAATTATTGTCATGTTGTCATGTATACATACCACAAAACATATGAGGTTAAAGCAAAGGTACACGCGTCCCTTTGCTGGATACCCTTAATTTTTTGCTATTTACCATTTTTATCAACGTTTTATGAATATCCATGAAAGTAAATCTGATATGATTTGTATATAAGAGCACTGGGAAATGGTGCATTGTCCAAGCCCTCTAAGGCAATGAGCAGCCGGGATATAAGTGATTTTGTTGGTTTATCTCTTCATTTTTCTCTTATTTTCTCTTATTTATGAAGTTTAATTCTAATATTAGTGACCTTTATCAGATAAGAAGGTTTATATATCAGGTTACAGTGTTATAATTCATTGTCATAGCAGTCATTTGATACCAGATTCAGTACAGTAGTGCTATTAGTAACCTAGACAAAAGCCATTTTGTAAGGTATACCCTCTTATTTTCCGTGATTCTTCTCCAGTCTGTAAAAATTGCGTCAATATTCATTAAACTTAAAATAAGTTTATTCATTGATCAGACTAGAAGACAAATGGCATAGCCCAAAGCATCAAGCTGCAACTTTTATCATTCTAGGTCTATTGACATGCCAGACACTAGTAATTATGTAAGTATAAATGTTATTTTTCCGTGATTTTTCAAACTTTTCATAGTTTTTATTTATATCAATATTGATAAATATGCAAATGAGATAATTTTCAAATAGACCCAAAACATCTGTAAAATTGTCAAATGGTATCACTGGTGTATAAACTATGTGCAACGATGATAGCATGGGTCTGAAAGACGTTTTTTATGGGTTTTTAATTATTTTTTGGCCATTTTAATGTTTAAATTAAAATTCACAAATATGCAAATAAGATAATATGCTTAACTTACCTTAAGATGAAACGGCTATAGTGAAGACGCTTTAAAATGAAACCAAGTTCATTGGTCTATGATAAGTCATAACGTATAACCCCATGCGGTATTGTTAACACTGTAACATTACATGAAATCTAAATATAAACAACTTGGCGTTACACCGTTACAACTGAGGCACATCTAGCAAATGAAAACAACACAAGCATGTCATTCTTACCTTGCACATAGGTGTTTGCAGCTTTGTAATCCACAGAAACTATTACAGAAACCCTTATTTGTTTATAAATGTATATTTGCATATTATTGTTACATATGTTACACAAATTGAGAACCATCTATATCAACTTGATACAATTATGTATCACACATATTGCCCTTGAAGAATCTTGCAGACAAATGGTAGAATTATGGTAAAACAACCTATTGTTCAATCCCATTCAAAGAATACTGCAAATATAATAAGCTGGTAAAAGTTGTTATTTTTAAATAGCCGTTACACCATTACGCCCCGGCGTACAATGTGCAAACATCTCTCATTTGAATGCAAATAACACAAACATGACATTCTTACCTTGCACATTGATGTTTGCAGATTTGTACTCCACAGAAACTATTACTGAAAATCTTATTTGTTTATAAATGTAAATTCGCATATTTTTGTTACATACGTTACATACGTTATACAGATAGAGACCCATATATGTCAACTTGAAAAAAATTATGCATCCCACATATTTTCCTCGAAGAATCTTGCAGAAACATGGAAGAATTATGGTAAAACAACCTATTGTTCATTCTCAATCAAAGACTACTGCAAATATAATAAGCTGGTAACAGTTGTTATTTTTAAATAGCTGTTACACCGTTACGCCCCGGCGTACAAAGTGCAAACATCTCTCATTTGAATCAGAAAAGACTGCTCTTTAAGATAGACTATGTCTGCAAAATTCCCTAGGGGGGGGGGGGGAGCAGGACCTTTTTCAGCCAGAAGTCTAGTTTAAGAAGGGCGACAGGTCTCTTGCCCGTAATTATCGCCCTGTTTCTTTGACATGCATTGCATTCTTTGTAAGCTTCTTGAACATATTGTATGCTCAAATATTATGGCCCATCTTGAAGAACATGAACTCCTGTCGGACAGGCAACACGCATTTAGGAAATGACATAGCTGTGAAACTCAGTTGACTACAGTGATAAATGATTGGGCAAAAATCTTAGACAAAAAAAAGCCAGGTTGACAATACTGGATTTTGAAAAGGCATTCGATAGTCCTCCCCATGAACTTCTTAAAAGCACATCGTTTAGCTATGGAATATGTGGAATAACACTGATTTGGATAACTGCTTTCCTTTGTTTCAGACAACAACGGGTAGTGGTAAATAGTATTAAATTGGGCTCCGGTTGTGTCGGGTGTCCCTCAGGGCACCGTTCTCGGCCAATTGCTGTTTTCCTTGTACATTTGTATATAAATGGCATCTCAGTAGACACTGAGTCTGAAATAAGACTCTTTGCTGATGATTGTGTTTGCTATTGTGAAATCAAGAATGAAGAGGATACATGTACATTGAAACTTCAGAGAGACATTGATCGTTTAGGCAGTTGGGCTAGGAAATGGGGAATGAGATTTCAACCCGTCAAATTCAACATGATGCAGCTGACAAATAGATACAGGCTAATTACACACTTAAGAGCATTGTACTGGAAAACGTTGAAAGCATAAATGAGGGTGTAACCCCACTCCGCCCTTAAGTCCCGAATACTCTTTAATTTTTGCCCTGAGTCCCGAATAGTCTTTATTTTTTGCCCTGAGTCCAGACATATTTAAAATTGCAGAGTCACGGGTAAAGTGTGATAAAATCCTTTTTGCCTAGGTTACATTTGGTCTACGATTAGCTTGCGATAATCGTACGATGCTAATTTTTGCATTTTCGTACGGTCTCCGCAGGGTGACCTTATAATGTCCCTACGTTTCTACGATACGTTTTCCAAGTAGAGCGGGTCCGTCTATTTCCGAACGCCGGCAATTTCCGAACGATTTTATCAAGTCCGTGTCTTAGTTCAACGTTTGCTTCCATAGACTTTTCTTTGCAAATGATATTAGTTTAGTTCCTTCCTGTCCCCCTGCCTTGCATCGGCTGCTGCTGCATACAGTGGTTATATTTTAAATCTAAATTAAATAAAATGTGTTAGTAACGACCGCGCATCCGCCTTGTGCGAGTGCATCAGGCCACTTGTCATTGGGCTTAAGCTCTCGTTTTGATGCCCAGAGTTGTTATCCAATGAACTCCGCAAAATCAGCCAACCAAATAAACGGATTCTTGATTCCAATTTACCACCATCTTGACTTATAATTATTGTTATCGTCAACCGTTCGGAAATACACTGTCCAAAATTGATTAGCCGGCTAATGCCGAACGACTCCTGCCGTTGTCGCTAAGTGTGTGTATGTTTTGATGAATTCGAGTCGGAACCTGGAAAGGGACTTGATCTTTCGCGTTTCATTGTCAAATGAATTAATATCAATCTCTTGGAGAGACTAAGTGATTGGTTAGAATGCTGATAAAAATTAAGGCATTTTCAGGGTTATCATGGGTTCCTAAATACTAAAGCATTTACACTAAAGATTTCTGTCACAAACCCGCGTTACGAATCTCTGGGTATTATTGTCTTTCACATTAAAATAGTTAAGTTACAACATAAAATATCGTTTGAACTCAATTATAATTCCATCTTCATGTTTATTGTTTAAGAATATACAATTGTTCGGAATTAGACGACGCATTCGTCCGGACGACCCGGCCCGTTCGGAAATACCCGGCGATGGTCATGTAACTTAAAGTCACGTGATCAGAAGGGGTGAATGATTTAACCCTCCGCGATATGCCGCAAATGTTCGGCAATGGATTTTCTGTCATTTTGACACAAAGTAAGGCTAGACTCGTCTTGTTTTCAATTTTTACGGAAATTATGCCTTAGCTGTTCGGAAATTCCCTAACCCGCTCTATACTGAAAGGATATAAAAACTTAAAGTACCAGTCACACATCAACGGATAACACGACTGGACGACTAACGGATAGTAAAAATTCAGTTTTTTTCCTGTCCGTTGGTGTCCGTTTCTCGTCCGTCTCTTGTCTGTTCCTCGTCCGGTTTATACGTTCCTTGTCCGGTGATGTCCGTTTTGTCCGTTGTTATCCGGTGATAAATTTTGAACATGCTCAAAACTTGGAACGGACGCCACCGGATAAAAATGTCCGTTAGACGAATGTTAGCTATCCGTTGGTGTGCGTTTTGTCCGTTCAATGCCCGGTACTTATCCGGTTCCTGTCCGTTCGTGGCTGGTCTACCGAAGCCGCGAACGTACAACTACCGGACATGCAACGGATGAAACGGACGACAACCGGACACTAAACGGACAAGAAACGCATAAAACGTTCGAGTAACGGATATGAAATGATGGTGTATGAAATCAAAGCAATTATGTCCACATTTCGTTAAAGTTAGATGATTTGTTAATTCTATTTTAAGACTTTCAAGTGAGACGACAACTTGGAATTTATGCTTAAATGTAAAATATCTTTGGATTAAAATACCATGGACTGTCGTGTAAGAGTGGCACTTGCGTGTCAGGCAGCCCTTGTTCAAAGCAGGTTAATCGTCTGGAAGCATATCTTGATGTGCACGAATGTGCTTATCAAAATAAATGCAGGCCGCGGAGATGGTGGTGTAGGGCCTGGTTGAGCCCAGAAAGGAGGCGACACTTCCGGCTTTACGACGTACTAATGACAGAACTGCGGAGGGAAGACCGAAAGTCATTTCTCAACTTCATGAGAATGCCTCCAGATAAGTTTGATGAGATCCTCGAACGACTTGGTCTGAGAATTACGAAGCAGCGGTCTTATTACAGAGACCCTCTTGTCCCAGGACGGGAGCTAGCCATTACACTCCGGCACCTGGCTTCAGGGTCAATTTTGCTCGATTTGCGATGTTTCAGTGCGTTCCTTGGGCGTTCCTTGGATTGCCGCTTTTCAGTACGTTCTTCGATTTCTGGCGTTTCAGCACGTTCTCTGGATGGTCGCTTTTCAACACGCTCCTGTGATTGTGTTCTTTCCTGGTTAACAACTAGATCTAATGGTTCGTCGCCCTCATCTTCACTTGGATTTAGGAGAGGGGAGGAGATGGGGTCGTTGAAGCTTTCTTCCATGCTCTACCCCTTACCTTTGCAGCATGTTTCGTGAACTTTCCCCGCATTGGTGGCATGAAGTAATGACCCAAAAATCTGACTGCCTCGATTTTAATACTCGATTTGCAAGGAAAAGGTGATATACGTTCATTGACCGTTCATTGACCGTTAGAAGAACGTTTTGTCCGATTCTCGTGCAGTACATATTCGTTTTGTACGTTACGCATTCGTTACTCATTCGGTAATATGCGTTAGTTATCTATTTATTCATTGTTTTAAGAGAGTAACACAATTAGCTTGAGAGCTATTCTACCTTGTGGCCCTCTTTAAATAAAATCATACAAATATATACACGTTTAGCGATAGCGTCCGTTCGTATCAAGACTATTTCCACCACCGGATAAAATATTTTGCTAAATTTCTATCCGTTCGGCGTCCGGTGGCGCTATCCTTTCATATGTGACTGGTACTTAAGTCTTGTCTTTAGGAAGTTCCTGCCATTAACCAATAAAAACGTTTTGTTTCTTGTTATGAAATTTGTCTTGAAGAGCATTTCTGCTATATGGGTGCTTCAAATTTGAAGAAATTAACTTAGGGGACTGTCTAAGGTTAGCTTTTTGATGCAATGGTCAAAATCAGAGTGTTTAAGTTTATTCATCAAATCTAATAACTTGGTGTATGAAGTCGTCAAGAATCGTAAGTCTGTATGATTTATGTCTCAATCCACTGCACTATTAAGGAAATGGTCCACAGATAACCTCATGCATCGAAAAAGCACACTAAAGAGTCCTCCGGGGGGCGTTCTCAAACTGACGTCATTAACGTAGCCATACTTTTTTTATTCTTTTGCTTTTTTTTTTTTTGCAGAATTATTCTTCGATTTGCTTTTAAAATGGTAATATGGTATCGCTTTTTACACTGCAAGCAGTTTTTCGTAAACGTAAGGCGACCCATGCTTTCTGATGAAAAGAAAAGCATTCAAATAATCATTCAATTAACAGGTATATCAATTCTTGATCTAATTAAATATCTGTATGCAAAACTTGGGACCTCCATTCCTGACGTTGCCGTGACGCTCCCAATAAAAAGATATACAGTTAGAACACCGAAACCAGATTTAAAATTTCAATGTCGATGAAGCAAATGCCTCCTCTGAATTACCATAAACACGAACTTTAATAATTCATCAATAAAAACCTTTTTCAGGCGTTAGAAAACGTCGAAATTTACTTCCATGTTTGACGTTAAAATCGAAACTTCACGTTTATCAGGATAAAATTTCAAATTAACAATATTTTGAGCGTATTCTAACAACTTTGATCGCATGCGCTTATGCTCATTATCTAACACCAGCGAAACCGGTTCTAATCATGACCCGATGAGCGAATTAGGATGATAACGTCAATTTGACGTAACTTTATTACATTTGACGGAATGTAATTTGTAAAATTTAAAATGTGAAGCAAAGATCACACACTATCACAGTCATAATATACCAAATGGTTATATTTCAAATGAATTTAAAAATAAGTAAACAATACCTAATGTTGAAAACTTAAGTTTCTTATTCCCTTCAGTATATAGGTACCTATTTGTCAATTTAGTTTTTTCCCACCTCGTTTTTTGGAGTGGGAAGTCGGAAATTGTAGGGACTCCTCGTGGACATCGCACGGACGGGCTCCGTACGATTTCCACTTAAAATTTGCGGATACCCTACGATTTCCCTCCGATCTGCATACAGTTCTGATTCAGAAGGTCGGCGAGGGCAAGAAATTTTACGATGGCCGTATGAATTGTTAACATATACCTAGACACAAATGTCGTAGCCCAGAATCACCTGCGATGTCTAAAAACCGTCGGGAAAATTGCAGACCGAAAAATCGTACGATGGTCAGTACAAATGTAACCTAGGCATTAGTTATGTCCTTTTTCTCGTATGAGTTGTGTTCATGTCGTATGGAAATGCTCTTGCGAGGCACACGAACATGGACAATGAAATATGAGCCACCTAATGAGAAAACCAACAATCTGCATATGCGAAACCAAAGGCGCAGATCAGCTTCGCAGTTACTGCTGATCAGCGTCTTTGTTCTCGCTACATGGGTAGTACAGTTCCACTACTTTGTATATATCCGAAATTTCCAGTCTCTAGCCATCTTCTGTGACTGTACAGACCGGGTTGTGTCAGACCTGTTCGAAAACCACATTGTTGGTTTTCACACGAGAAGGCTCAAATAAAACCCCAAAGTACTGAGAGACGTATGGAGCCATCGGCTCGGGTGGGCTAAAAACTAAAATAAAAACAAAATGTTTTTAAAGTGTGAAATTAAATAAAATAAAAACAAAATATTTTTTTAGAGGTTATACATTTCGACGTTGTGGGATTTGAACGCACGTTCCCCGTTTGTCAGTCACATTTGGACAAATTATTTGCGTCTTTAACCACTCGACCATGTCATTTGGGCCTCTTTGTATTATAGAAAGAGTATGATTCTATGAAAATATACAATTTCAAGGGAAAGTACTCATTTTTTCTGCTTCTAGAATAAGTCCATAGAACATGTTTCCTACAGTAATTGTCTCAAATATAAATATATTTTAGCATATTAATATAAATTCAGATTTTACAAACAGCAAATACGCATCTCTAATATCTACAACAGCCTAGTTTCATGATAAATAATGAAATTTTAGTATACCTTTTTACAGTAATATTTGGTTTATTCTTAACCTTTGCCCCGAGGTATATGCGTTTAACCTGGTATTATACCAGTTACTTTGCCTTCTTCGGCGTCATGCTGTAAGTGATATCTGTGCCAATGATTTAAATCCGAGGCCTGCGTATCGCTATTGCACAACAGTAAAGTGCTGGAGAAGGTTCTAGTTCAGCACAATGTTGAACGACATTCCGCTCGGGCTTAGCTGAGCGAAGAGCGTTGGTGCAATGCCTTCGCTTCAACTAAGCGGTTTCCTCGATGAGGGTCCGCACATTTGGGTTGGGGTCAGGTCCTTTGGGAAAGGAAAAGGGGCTAGTTTATATGATGCGTCGGGAATTATGTCTGGGGATAGGTAAGTGGTTTGGGGCCGGGCTTCTCAGTGGGATGGATATTGGTTGGGCTTGTGGGTTGGGATAGGTAAGGGTTGGGTCTGGGCTTGTGGGTGGGCATAGGTAAGGGTTGGGGATAAGGGTTGGGTCCGGTCTTGATGGTGGGATATGTTGGGGTTGGTTTAGGTTATGGGATGAGTCAGGCTGGTTGGTTGAGGGATCAATAAGGGGTTGTGTCGGGGCTTGTGGGTTGAGATAGGTTAGGGATGGGTAAGGCGTCGGGGTATTGTTAATTAACTTGGAATTCGAAGTTGGTGACTGCCCATCTTGAGATTGACAGTATCAACTATCAATGAACGAGGATATAATAATTAATTCACTACTAACGTATTCATGACATTCTTTAAAACTTAGCTATGAAACGTCTTTGTGAACATTGTTGTACAATGCGCCTTTAAATTCCTGCATGTACGAGGTAAATTACGTTGACCGTGACGCTTGAACTCACGTGACGGGTTAAAAGGGGCACCTAGATAAGTTTTGTCAAATTTTTCATACATGTTAGCCTTAAGGCCAATTTAGACGATGTGCTTTTTCTCATATATTGTGTGTGCATATGTGGAAAACATACCATCTTAATTGAGATAGATATGCACTTCTATGTTTTAGCACGTGTGCTAAACATATGGAATAGAAATGTTTTTATCACACGTTTTCAGTGGCAAATCAGTTATTATTTATTCGGTGTATTTTGAAAATTTCAGTAATTTAAGTATTGTATATTTTTGTGTTTTGTACACATAAATACAGTATTCTTATTGACTTTTATTTCCTTTGGAGGTTATTTTTGAAGCACATGTATGAGTGCCATGATATTTTAATGCTGGAAAAAAGTCCCATAAAATGGAGGCAGCACATAAACATAGATGTTGACTGGGGCGTAAAGCCTTAATTCAAACGAACAAATAGAAAGTGTCAGGTTCACAATACCCTTAGTTCTAAGGATATGTGTTCGGTCCTGATTGCAGCAGAACATTTATATCAATACCGAGCGAGCGAATCCATTCATTGATTTTATTTACATAGCTATAACTATTATAATAATTACAACAAAGCTGTTAAGGAGAACGCAATATTTAATAACAATACCTTTTAAACAGAAGAACTGGTCAAAGCAAACGTTTTGGAGCAAATTTTATTCAAATCGGCCAAGGAATAAGTGAGATAATTACATTTGAAATTTTGGAACGAAGTGACTTTTGGCGGCCATTTTGAATATTTAATTTGAAAACTGTAAAATCTTAAATTTTGAATAAAATTAATATTTCAAAAGTTGTATGATGAAATATGGCTAGAATTGATAGTAAATCAATAGTAGAAAATAGTCAAACAGACTTTAACAAAAATATTAATAGTGTTTCATAAATAACGAGTATGCATATCTAATTAGAGCTTTATGGCGTCATAAAGCCTCATGAATATCCAAGATAGTCGCCTCCTTGAACACTGATGAATATTCAAACAAAAATAACTTTCCTCATTTGCATCCGACTTTGAATAAAACATGTACCATATTGTTAAGGAAAGCGAGTTCTTTCATTTATGATACATTGTATTTCAACCTTACCTTTCCATATAATGAAGCATCTCGGAAAGGATATGACATGAAAATATTTTTTTTCAAAAATACACCATTTTAAGATTATGATTCACAATATGCTAGCTGCTGTTTAGTCTCGATTTGTTTGGGGATGATGTATATCAGCGAGCCGATTCAAATACACCACTTGAAGTTCTTTTTTTCCTCTCATCAGGAAAACATGTCCATGTATTGAATACCCCCTTAAACCCCACTTTTATATCAGTGGTAAAACTGGGGTATGCAGGGGTATACCTATTTTTCTTATTTTTGCTCCAAAGCATAGATTGTGGGTACTCGTTAGAACCGCCTCGGCGAGGCGGTTCTAACGTGTACCCACAATCTATGTTTTGAGCAAAAATAAGAAAAATATAAAAAAATGTTCAGTCAAAATGTTCGTTTTTACAACAAAAAATTTTCTATATATTGCATGGGCAAGGTTTCGTAATGTAACTAAAATTACAGTGGCGGATCCAGGAATTCGTAAAGGTGGGTGCAAATCCACCAAAATGGAGTTCGTTTTCGACATTTTACCAGATTTTTCATAAATTTCCTCCAAAAAAAAATGAAATAATAATTTGGTCCAAGCGAACCCCACGAACCCCTTTCTTAATCCGCCACTGAATTAACAGATGAATTGAGAGTGTTCAGTGGCATTGTCGAGTCCAGCCCTATCAGGCAGTAGAGGGTCAGGAGAGCGTGGTCTATCTTCTAGGAGAGAGAACTGCTCCGGAAAATGGAGGTGGCGCTGGCCGTCTGTATCCATAGCGACCATAATATCTACGTGGTTCTGCATAGTCTTCTAGACCCAAGACATGCGTTGGACCTGCTTGTACCACGATGTTAACTGTAAACACATAGTAAACGTTACAGTATGAATGAAGGGCACTGAGATTATCTGAGAAGCAGAAACCGGGTGAAACAGTTTCATGCTGTGCCTTTTTATTTTTTCTTATAAGCTCCGATTGTTCTCATACGGTATTATTACTTATTTTAAAACTTTTTAAATGGTGAGTGTTAAAGTTTCAAATATAATTTAAAATCGTAGTGAAGCCGTGGATTTCATTACATATATGACAGCAAATTTCATACAACTACCAGTGCCGCAAAATCATTTTTCTAAAACAACTTTTTAAGCAGCTGCTCCTGATCACGAAAATAAAATGTACAAAACAAGTCATCAGGAAAACATCACGGTCCGCGTAATGTATCCCCCCTTAAACCCCACTTTTATATAGCAAAACTGGGGTATGCAGGGGTATACCTTTTTTTCTTATCTGTGCTTCAAAACATAGATTTTGGGTACTCGTTAGAACCGCCTCAGCGAGGCGGCTCTAACGTGTACCCACAATTTATGTTTTGAGCAAAAATAAGAAAATATCAAATATTTCTACTGAAAAAATCTCTGTATATTGCATGGGCATGTTTTCGTAATGAGAATGATTACCATGTTGTGGTCCATTTGCTTGGATGTCCCCGGCTGCACCGGTGTGTATGGTATGTTGATAGGACTGCTGACTGGGTTGAAGAAATGGGTTATACGAGCGCGCCTCTTCTAAAACAAGTTTCCAAGCACTGAAACGAAGATCGTGTTAAGATTTCGGGTATTTGTTGGACCTTCCGCATATGTATAATGCAAGCATGCTCACTGATAGTCTTCATTGCGCGCATATATAGTTGATCAAGATCAGAACGTGGGGCTTAATCGACCACCGACTTCCGTCGTACTTGATTGGACGAGGCAGCTTCGATTGGGTCACACCTAATAGCGCATGTCGGCTCGGGTATGAAAGCTCACGTTGAACCGAGCTGTCATCTAGTCTTTTCGGTCTGTGGTATAATTATGTGGTCATACAGTGAAATTAGTGCTGAGAGATCGCAAGCGTTTTGGAAACGCTTAAACTTGTACTGTCTTGTGTTTAATTCTACTTTAAATCAAGGCAATATTTTTTCTTGTTTTATTTACTCATATGTACTCGTATACGTCTAACGTTTTTATGGGACATAGACAAACAGTATAGTCCCAGATTTGACGCCGCATTCCATCAAGGCTATTCTGTTTGCTTACAGGAAATTCATCGAAAAATGGAATAAAACTTTAAAAATCACACCTGAAGCCCCTAAAGATTAAAGTGGACTCACCCAAATGATAACAGTGGGTGAACCCATTCGTCATTAATGGGTTAATCTACTTACCACAAATCATCAGGAGATTCTGCGCATAACTTCCATTTAACTTCGTGGTCTCCTGTCACGGTCTTAATTTTCAGCATTAAAAGACACGCAGGAGGGACCCTCTCCGGCGGGCTGTATGTACAGTCCTAGAAATAAACGGTTGCGGTCTGAGTGAATTTATTTAAATGCATTTTAAGTAGTGACAGGACATAAATCTGCTATCCTATTGCCATTATCTTTCTGTCTTGTAGTCTTAAATAATTGATACGACTGATGCTTTCGTTGTACATGTATGATAGTTTACGCGGCGTCCCATCTGGGGCTATTCTGTTTGCTTAGAGAGTTTTATCGAAAAATTGAATAAAATTGAAAAATCACTCCTGACGCCCCTAAAAATGAAAGTGGACTCATCCAAATGATAATAATGGGAAAATCCATTCGTCAAATAAGGGTTAAAGATTGGAGTAGGAAAGGGAATCTAAGACAAACTCCCCCCCCCCCCCTTTTTTTCACAATCTCTGGAAATGAAGTACACTCGAAAAGCGAAATTAAAAATATCCATTATGTTTTACAATGGATTATGGTGGAAACTTTCGATACCTTCAAACTCCTTAAAAAATGGGTACAATGTCGTTTCGAAAAACGGCGCTCGTACAACCGCCGGAGTTCGGCCTGTTTTATGAAGGTAACATGTAGCATTTTCGAGATGCCAATCTTCGTAACTAGAGTAACTGAGTTGTAAGTCGAACAAGTTGAATTACATTAATACATATGCGCAAGGATCAACTCCACATGCATTTTAATGCACTCCGATTTGTTCGACTTACAACCAAGTTACTCAGAATGACATGTCCAAAAATGCTCATTGATACATATGTGACTTAAAACGGCTTACACGCTCGCCTGTAAATATTCCGGTACAAACTGCGTACAAGACTTTTCTGTCCTTTGGCTTGTTGCTGTCAGGCGAGTCAAAGTGCATCAATTCTCCATTCCTGTATAGAACAAACCAGCTCCTCTTCCATTTACATAGAAACGAACCTGCGGGTAGATTACACACAACATTTATGTGTACATTGTACTTTCAATGCAAACCTACTACATTGCTTATTAAAGCCAGGCTGTTTTCGTATCCAACATACGCTACATGACCATTTCAAACTGTCACAGAAAACGTAATAGTCCCTTAGATGACCCAGGTAAAAATAAAATTCGCTGCACCCCCAGAGGTACCAAGGTTGCTATATACCACATTGTAGGTATTTTTATGCTGAATTCAATGCACAATGTTGTCAGTCTGGTAACCTGTGCAGAAAGTTTGTAAACACGATTTTGTAGCCAGGGTATGACAAAATCTATTTTTTCCACCAAATATGAAAACGCGATCATAGTGCTTCCCTGTTTCATGTCTGTAAGTTACTGAAAGAACTAATGATATGTCTATTGACTCTAAAAGTATTAGAAGAGTGGTTGTCTGTGCAGAAAGTTTGTAAACACACTTTTGTATATGGCCAAGGTATGACAAAATCTAATTTTTCTACCAAATATCAAAACTTGATCGTAGTGTTTCTTTATATTATGTATGTCACTTGCTAATGGTTCTGATGACTCTTAAACACTTGAAGACGCATGGTAGCACCGACGAAAGTATATGACAATGAGTTGTTATGTTTCAAGGTTGACATAGGGGGTACCACTCCTTTGAAACATATTGGTTTTTGGGTGAAAATCGAAAATAATACAAAAATGGCTAATTTATGCATTTATAGTTCATATCTATGGCTATTTCATGATGTATGATTCTTTTCATTCTGCATTAAAAAAGCATACTAGTCGATAATAATAATAATAATAATAATAATAATAATAATCAAAAGAACACAATTGCATGTATATTCAATATCCATAACTGTTACAGAGGAATTAACACATGAATTATTGCAATTGTGAATGGAATGTTTTTTAAAAACCTCAGTGACTACAAAAAAAAACTGTTCGATACTGTTTTTCTTTTACCAAAAATCCCAATATTTAAATCATTGAATTTGCATATTCATGAATAGCAACCTATGTTTTGAGAAATTGACTTTCCCACCATTATCATTTGGGTGAGCCCATTTCCAATTTCAGGGGCATCAGCAGTGATTTTGTTTTCATTTTCAATGAAATTCCTTTTAGCAAACAGAATAGCCCAACACATGTGGCGGTACATTTGGGGCTATATACTATTTGCACATGTCCCAAAAAGGACAGCAGGCTTATATTGTTTGAGTTAATATACGAAATCAGAAAAGAGTAGCAGAAAATTTGGAGTACATATAAAATGACATGTTTTTCACTTGCTGCAAGGACATAGCAATTTTACATTAATGCCTAACGTTTTAAATCATTTAATTTGTACACTCATGAAAATTTGTATAAGAAATAAGCAAATGGAGAATCATTTCGCCAAAAATAGGGGTACTACTTACACAAACACTTCTTCCTGGGCTTTTTATAGACCGGGGATGCTGAAAGTGGCACCAAATGAATCATATGGCACTGCACTACAGCCTTCAAATCTGGTATAAGAAGCCCCAGATTTTCAGTTCATGGATACTTATGATAATTATAGTATTTGGAGAAAAATGACAGGTAAATTAAGTGTTTTACCTACAAAATAACTTATGTATCTAGTCAAAGAAATGCTGATAATTGCTGAAAATGGTATCAACAGCTTGCTAGGGCAATATAATATCACCATATGCTTTAACATATAAGTCATTTTATTTTTTGATGCATGAATATTCAATAAAATCTTAAAAAATGGGTAAAGATGCGAAAGAATTAAAGTGGTATACCTATAAAACCAAATGTGTATCTTGGCTACCGATAATCCTAGACAGCTTAAATTGCTATGAAATGAATGCTAGGACAATTTACAACGACAATGCTGTATATAATCTGATTCTTTGTTTCACAATTTTTTATGAAAATCTTAGAAATAAGAGAAAAATCACGAAAAATGAAGTGGATATACCAATAAAATAATGTATAAAATCATGTTATCATGTGATAACTATGATCTCACAATCAGCACAAAAAAGACAGAGGTTGTACACCAACCAGCCCCCGGAAAACCATATAATGAACCAACCATCACTGTGAATGGGCAAAAACTGAAAGTTGTTGACAAGTTCACCTACCTGGGAAGCACATCTCTCCAGAGCAGTGCATATTGATGATGAGATCACTGCCAGAATTGCAAAAGCTAGTGTGGCATTCGGAAGACTCCGTGCAAATGTCT
The DNA here is from genome assembly GCA_964017185.1 of Rugalucina vietnamica. NCBI lineage: Eukaryota > Metazoa > Mollusca > Bivalvia > Lucinida > Lucinidae > Rugalucina > Rugalucina vietnamica. The sequence goes on from OZ024875.1 coordinate 48,955,743, forward strand.
GGGAGCGAAATGGAATCAAGCTTGACACCAAGCTGAAAGTCTACAAGGCTGTGGTACTGCCAACCCTCTTGTATGCATGTGAGACCTGGACAGTATACCAACGCCATGCAAAGAAACTTAACCATTTCCACTTAAGCTGTTTGAGAAAGTTGTTAAAAATCAAGTGGCAGGACAAGATTCCAGACACAGAGGTCCTGAGGAAAGCAGGGATGCAAAGCATGCATACAGTCTTAAAGCTAGCACAGCTAAGATGGACTGGCCATGTTATAAGAATGCCTGATGCGCGACTTCCAAAGAAAGTTTTCTATGGAGAACTACAGGAGGGAAAGCGCCCTCAAGGTGGCCAGAAGAAACGCTACAAAGACACCCTCAAAGCCTCTCTGAAGGATTTCGAAATACCAATGGGGTCCTGGGAACAGACTGCACAGGAGCGATCAAAGTGGCGAGGTCTCATCAACAAAGGAGCAGCTCTCTATGAAAAGAAGAGAATCTGTGAAACTGAAAGAAAGCGAAGAGAGCGCAAAGCCAAAACAAATGTGCCACCAGCAGACTCTATGACATTGACTTGCTCTACTTGCAACCGACAGTTTAGAGCCAGAATTGGCCTAGTCAGCCATCAAAGAACTCACCAACACACATCAGCACTATTCAAGAAATAATGATGGTCTTTCTCATTAGTGAGAGACGAACTATCAATGTATAAAATAGCTACCAATACACCCAAAGAGCTTAAATTGGCATCAAATAATTGCTATGACAATGTATCATTGCCATGTGGTCAGATATACACAGTTTATAAGATATCAACCAAGATACATGTTATTCTGAAGAAGGATAATCTCAAATTTTCTATTTATACCCAAACAATTTGAAATTATATCCAATAATTACAAATTTTATCTAGCATGGTTTCTTTTGTCAGACAAAATGGACAAAAATTCATGACCCTAGTACTTTTTGTCCCATTTCACCGCTCTAATGCTATCGGCAGTAGAGTTCGGAGTGATCTTGTTAGTATACCCCCTTCATTTTTTGTTCTTATAAATATTCATCAAACAAAAAAGGGACAATTATATCAGATGCAATGTTATATTGATTTGTCCTATCACTCCTTTGATACTAATTTCATCTCTCTAGGACTATCATTAACCAAGATACATGCGGTTTTATAGCTACACCACATTCTTCCGCATTTGTTCTCCAGTTTCTAGAAATTTTATAAATATTCATGACACTAAACTCAATTGACATTATAGCGTAAGGCGATACAGTATAACCCAAGCATATTCTTGATACCATTTTCAGCCTTTAAGAATCTTTCTTTGCCCAGATATAAGCCTTTTAGAATCTTTCTTTGCCCAGATATAAGTTGTTTTGTAAGCGAACCTGTTAACTGTTTCCATTTTCTTCTCAATTTCCTCAAGTTTAATTAACATTCATGAAACTGAAAATCAGCTATGCATATGTCTGGCTTGAAGGCAAAAGTGTTTAGCCATAGTATTCATTTGAATCAACTTTTAGCATCCCAGGGTCTATTAACAGCCCAGGAACAAGTGATTTTGTAAGAATAACCTCTATTTTTGGCAATATTTTCTATGATTTCTTATGTTTAATAAATTATCATGAATTTGCAAATTCAATTACATGTATTTCAAATATTAGGCAAGTAAAATTTCTATGTCCTTGCATTACTATTGTACAAATAATAGTATTCTGGAGCATGTTGTTGCTTGGGATATGAGTAATTTGTAGGTACATTCCGTTCTTTAGAATCACATTTTGGGTGACTGTGGTGAGGGTGACTGTGGTAAGTATTCATCTTTGCATCATGCAAATGTGTTCATTGTTGAGGACAGTATTTGTTTGCATTTAGGCATTCCCTCTGACCAATCTGGCAGCCATAAAATCTGTGCAAGGTATATGTCTTATTATCCACCCAAACACCTTCAATGGCAACAGTATTTCCTTTTTTCTGTAATTTTAAAGTTTTAAATTAATATTCACCATTATGAAAATGAGAAAATATTCATTTAGGCCCATGACATCAATAAATTTGTCAATGATATTACTGGTGTAATAACAATGTGGCACAATGATAGTTTGGGCCTGAAATTAGTTTATTAATGGTTTTAATAATGAATCTGTTATTTTAATGATCTAAGTAAATTCATGAATATGTAAATTGAATAAACTTACCATAGGCTTCTATAATACCCATTAGCATGGGTGCTAATTTAAACTTCTTGCACACCGGGACTTTTTTTTTTTTTTTTTTTTTTTTTTTTTTTTTTTTTTTTTGTATTCGTGGGTATCAAATTGTTCATTGGAACCCATGAGTTCAAAATAGATTTATCCTCAAACATAAACTGCACTATGTAAAAATGCATGATTTCCATGGCAACCATCAACACGATTCTCTATAATGGCGATATACCTACCAAAAATGATCGTATCTCAGTGGTTGCTTATCATAGACCACTAAACATGGTCTTATTTTAGAGCTTTGACATACAAATGTTAAGAATGACATATCAATGAAGCAGTTCATAAATATATTGCCAGAGTTTCTGGCAAATGCATTTTAGCAGACCGATGGCACCAAATAAATAAATAAATAAATAAATAAATAAATAAATAAATTATTTTAATAATTAATCAAGTTAAATGTTAACAAACAAAGTTCAATTCAGCAGCCAAAACTATATACCAAATTTAATTCAAACAGAGCCCCAATACTACTTACATGTATAACTTTTAAATACATCTACAATTAAAGGAGGCATATATGCATACCGACAAGACTTGTTAATATACTCTGAAGGAAGAAGTTGTACAGTGTAAAAATAAGATTTAATGAGCCAACAGGCTGTTTCTGTGCGTCAACAAGAACAAAAATGACAAATTAAAAATCCCATTTTACTGTGCACAAGTTACCCCACCCACCAAAGACAAATTAAAGTATTTTTGGTATGGTTTCTGCAATAAATCGATTGAAATGTATTCATTGTTTATTATCTAACCAATATTATAACATTTTTGTAAATTTTAGTTCATACATCCAAAAGAACATTGTTTGGAGACGATTTTCGTTCAACTTATGGATTTCACGTACTTTATATTTTCTCCCACCCCTTCCCTGCATTTGCGTGTTTACACGAAACCTGCACAGATTTACAGCTTGACAACATTGTGCATCGTGTTCAGCATGCTTCTAGCTTTAAAATGATGTATAGGAACCTTGGTACCTCGGGGGGTGAAGCGAACTCCGTAAATAGCCCACATATTTTATTTCATCTAAGGGACTATAAGAACGTCGAACTATTTCAGTTTTAATAAGAGTGATACATGGAACGTTGTACATGACCCTCGTAGACTGAACAAAAGATTTTGACTTGCAGCAACGAAAAACAAAATAATGTTCGGATTTCGTTGCCAAAGTCGCATTGGTAAAAGCTTCAGCTTACATGGCTTATGCACGGGTGGACACCAGGGGAACTACCCGAAATCGCGTAACATGCCCATCCAATATACAGAGAACTTTTTGTTGTAAAAATTGGAAAATTTGATAGTTTTAATGTTTTTGCAATGCTACAAACACTGATTGTCACGGGGATTGCCGAAACGGTTCTAACGAGTAGGCTCTACTAGCAACAATCTACGTGTATATATGTTTTGGAGCAAGCCCGAAAAATAGGTATACTCCTGCATACATTAATAAGTTTTGCTATGTAAAAGTGGAGGTATACTGGGGTATACATTTCAGTTTTATGTTATCCTGTCAGATATTGATGCTCGACAGTGCAACTGAACTTGAATTTTTTGATAATATAATTTTACGATTACTCACTTTGTCTGAATAACCAGCCCGCTTTAACTATGCTTGCCATTCACTGCTATATTTAATGTCATATTATCCAGGTATTTTACACATTTTGTGTATTTTAATTCAATATGCAAATGCTAAAATAGGTGACCGGGCTGTAACCTCTAGATATTGTAGCATATTCTTGAAATCCTCAATACAAAGTGTCATCATCGATGAGAGACACAGGTCTATGTCGCAGTGGTATTGCTCGATTTTGACCTCAGGTGCGTCAAAGATTGACGAGTCTACTTTAAAAGCACGTGAAATGTAAATCAGTACGAAACGCCGCTGGTTTTCCGTTACACTTCGGTTGCAGTCACAATAACGGCTATATTCTCTTCCGTCACTCAAACTCAAACTCGAACTCAACTCGCGAGAGTGTGGCTGGAGTATGAGTCGAGTGGTATTACATTGAGTGTGAGTGGAGTATGGATTTGGTATGCACAGCTGTCACTCAACCATCACTCACCGGAGTGTCAGATTTTCATTATAAAACAAAGAAAGTTGAAATCTTATGGACATTTGATGTTATTATTCTAACATCAAATTAGCGAAAAAGACTCTGACTAGACGCCGCATAGTGCGGTGAGCTGTTATCTCATTTTGATGTGCACGCATGGTATCGTATTTGCTTATACTCATTCCTTCTTGTTTGTTTGTTTGTCTGTTTCTTTGTTTATTTGTCTTTCTTTCTGTGTTGCTCTTTCTCTCTCTCTCTGTTGTTTTATTTGTCTCTATCTCTCTCTCTCTCTCTCTCTCTCTCTCTCTCTCTCTCTCTCTCTGTGGGGAATGGGTAGGTGAGTAGATGGGTGTGCGTAAGGTGGAGGGGGTGAGTCTGACAGCGATATCTAGCACAAAGGCTCAAATATGTCTGTATCTGGATGTACAATGTTGACCACTCACCTAAAATATGGATCATTGCTTTACATATTTACATATTCAAAATAGTCGCAAATGACATGCCTTGGGAAAATCGAAATCTGTTCTAGAATTCGCGACCCCTCTCAAGAAAAGATTTGTCCCGAGCGTAAAGCTTGGTCCGGGTGATGTATGTAATCTGCTATTATTGGGCTTTTTCGAAGAAAATGTGACGAAATAAGGGTCCGAAAATTTTCGAGTAGCGCTCGAGTGAGGTGTCGCCTTCACTCAACGTTTACTCGAAATTTGAGTTGAGTTTGAGTGTGAGTGGGACATGTGCATACCAAATCGAACAGTTATGCGCTCACACGAGTGACTGATCAGATTATCTGCATGAGTATGAGTGGAGTATGCCTCGAGTGTAGGTTGTAAGTAGACCCGTCGAGCTTTCTGAAGTGTTTGCGAAAACAAAATAACCTGGAATCCTTTTTTTATAACCTGGATTCTTTTTTTTTTTTTTTTTTTTTTTTTTTAATGTTTATGCACTTTTTTTTAATGTTTTAAAAATACAGAGTCGATTAATTTCTGACCATTACCTTATGGTCTATTAGGAGCTGTGGAAATGTGACCTGCTCAAGGTCTGAGCCTATTTAGAACGCACAGTCGAACCTCGGGTACAAAATATTTATTAAATCCGAGGTCGAACGCTCTCATGGCCCCAACTTAAAGCTCATTTCAGTTCGTTTTGTCCACCGGTGTTCAACTGGTGTTTTTCTTCTGCTCCAGATTTCAGTAAGTTATTGGGCGCCCAGGGATCTTCATCGTCGGACAGCTTACTGAATCTGCGAGTCCTCGTTTTTGATTCATCATGGAGGTTATCATGATTCATTTGTCCATGATGATTCATTGACTAGTTAAAGATTCACCACGAGGATCGAACAACTAACCACTGCAGAAGCTGAGGGTGAGGTTAGGTACCTGTAAAAACGGTTTAAGCCCCCCCCCCCCCCCTAATAATTTTATATTACTGATCTTTCCAAGGCGATACATCTGTGGTGGCTCTAATTGTTTTATGTTTTGTGCTGTTTGAACCTTATGTACGTTTTCACATTTTTAGTTAAGTTCGGGTAACTGAGTGGCCGCCTATTGGGAAATAGCTGCGCACTCGGCTTACGATATGTTTTGTTAGTATAAGTACCTATAGGGGAATTCAATATTCGAGCACCAAAGGCCTGTTTACAGTTAAAATCAAAGACAACCCAAATCTGTTTCAACATCGTACTTCAAAGAGTATGTAATCCCTTTGTAGTAAAAAATGAACTAGGTTAACCTCAGGACAGCAGCATCAGTGAGCATAGAAGTAGCCAATAATAGGCTGCTAAATCTGGAAGATAAACCTAAGTCCCGCCCATATATTTGTGTGACAGCAGCTGGTCAGTTGAACAGTGGTAAAATCAATTAAATATTTACATGCTTCAAAATATTTAGTCCTCCTATAATTAGATCAAATTGCAAGATTAAATGTTGCTCTTATCTGTTATAATGTGCTTTTGTACCTGTCAACAAAACACATATTTCATGTACTAAACTGAAATAAATTCAGCCTCTGACAAGTGAAAATACAATTTAATCAGAGGTTAGGTAGTTGTTCCTTCAGTGGTGGCAGGTAGGTGGAGCTAAACTTGCCCTAAGTAGATGGCTATTTAGCTAAATCATTTGTTTTGAAACTGAACTGTTATATTGGTGCTATTTTGGGAATATCAAATTCTTTCATCTTATGATGAGACATCATCCAGGTGTTATGTCAGAAAACCACAAAAGGTGCTCGAATATTGAATTCCCCTATAAGTGTCAATTTAGTTTTTTCCCACCCCTCGGTTTTTGGAGTGGGAATTTATTTCTGATTGCGCCATTTCCCGATCACCGTTCTTTTTATAAATGGAAATTTGATCAAATTAAGCGAACATATCATAAGTTAAAGAACAACTCGAGCTACGTCGAGTATGAGATGTTTTCTCTCTTTAGGTTAGGGCATTAGTATGTAACAGTTTGTTACATACATTACCATAATAGAATTTGGTATTAATGTCACCACTTTCGTCATCTGTACGCGAATTCCATAAATACTGCAAAAAGTTCATAGAAATATCCTTGGTTTAAGCAATTTGGCCTTTTAATTGCTTGCAATCAGTTTCTACCTTTTTATACCAGAGTTCTTGTGGTTGCCGTGTGGTGGCCCAAAAAAGTCTCCCCATACATCCATTTAATGCTCTTATTTTTCCAATCCTCGTGGATTGCTTGCAATCAGTTTGCATTTGCCTATCTCTGCCTTAACATACCAGAGTTCTTGTGGTTGTAATAATAATAATAATAATAATAATAATAATAATAATAATAATGTCTTTATTTAAAGAGGATGACATACTTAGTACATAAACTAATCTCACATATGGTCCTCTTAAAAGTAAAACATATATTGACATAGTTATATACATATGTACAAAATGTGTTGTCTGTGAGACCTATCAAAAATATGTACAATAATTGCTTTTAAATGAGGCATGTGTAGCGGCCCAAAAAAGTCCCCCCATACATCCATTTAATGCTCTTATTTTTCCAATCAGTTTGTATTTTCCTATCTCTATCTTAATATACCAGAGTTCTTGTGGTTGTGCCGTGTGGCGGTCCTAAAAAGTCCCCCCATACATCCATTTGATGCTATTATTTTTCCAATCCTCAGGGATTGCTTGCAATCAGTTTGTATTTTCCTATCACTACCATAATATAGTGGTTGTTTCGTGTGGCGGTCCTAAAAAGTCTCCCCATACATCCATTTAATTTTATTATTTTTCCAGTCCTCAGGGATTGCTTGCAATCAGTTTGTATTTTCCTATCTCGAAGATTCATTGACTAGTGAGAGAATCACCACGAGGACCGAACAACTAATGTTGTTAACCACTGCAGAAGCTGAGCATGTAAAACTAATTTAAGCCTGTCAGCAATTATTACTGATCGTTCCAATGCGTTACTTCTGTTGTGGTTATTATTGTTTTATGTCTTGGTGTTCAATTTTTGTGCTGTGCGTTTTCATATTTTAGTTAAGTTTGGGTATCTAAATGGCCACTGTTACGATATGTTTTTTAGAATAAGTACCTAATTGTCAATTTAGTTTTTCCCACCTTGGTTTTTGAAGTGGGAGTTTCTTTCCGATTGCTCCATTTCCTGATCATTGCCTACTTCTCGGATCCATAAGCTTATTGTGTTTATTAGATCCGAGCCTACTTGTACCTTTTTAAGATAGAAAATTCTTAATGCCCCCACGCCTTTCTCTGGCAATGCAAGGGGCGTAAATCTATTACGTGATATATATAAAAATTAGACATGCACTACCTCCCTTCCAATTGACACACTCCTAGCCGCACCGCACTGAACTACATTTGGTAAAATCCAATACCAACTCCTGACGGATTCTGTAAAATTTTGACAACTTTCACTATGAAGAAATGCTCAAGCCTTACCTAAAATAGAGCGGCTTATATATAGCTCTGTCACACATTCACGTATCAGCGGCGTATCGCTCGCGTATCTATGAGAATTTCGATTACGCCGAAATAAAATCTGTTGTATTTTGTTCGAGCGACGTATGTACCACGTACGTGTGACGTTCCTGCTACGTTCCCGTGACGTATCAGTGACATATCTATATTCGTATGGAATTTCGCTTTCGTGTGTACGGCGTATCATGGCGTATGTTTTGCGTACATGTGACGTATGTTTGGCGTATAAAGTGTACGTGTGACGTATCTACGGCGTATGCACTACGTTCCATTCATTATCTGCGGCGTATCTGATTGCTTTTTAATACCTTTAAGAAGAAACGGTTGTGTTCCCTTTGTTCATGCAATTCGCACATTACAGTTATCAATTATCAGAGGTCGAAGATGCCACCGGAGAAATCTAGATTAACACCGAAGAAAAAATCCGAGATGGTGGTGGTGGTGGGGGTGGGGGGCATCTCCAAGCTCCCCATCCTGGTCGTAAGACGACATGAACAAAGACAGAAGCTACACCAAGCAGCCATGAAAGAACCCTGCACGGCACCCCGAACCCGGTGAGAAACATCTGATCCATGACTTCGGAAAAACGAAAACATTTATATAGAAGCATTAAGATTCTCTTGGAACGCCACAAAATATTCCTAATACTCCTAATACTTCACACATACTCCACAGCAGCGAAACGTACGTAGCACATACGTAGCATATACGCTATTGATACGCGAGATACGTCACACGTTCGTCGCTGATACGCCGTAGATACGAAAAGAGAGTCGAGCGGATACGCCACACATACACCACAGATACGAAAGGTACTAACCTTGTACATACGTCACGGTTACGTGCCATGTTAACCGCAATGCACTAGTGGCGTATCAGGAGTATGAGCTACGTATCTACGGCGTACCTACCACGTTGCTTTCGTATGTACGACATATGTGTGACGTATGTACGGCCGTATCGGACCTGCCACGTACGTGCCTCGAATTTTTAAGTGCACACATAAAAAACGTATCACCTCGGCGTATCAGGAATATGAGCTACGTATCGAGGAGTATGAGCTACGTATTCTCACAGTATGTACGACGTACACGTGGCGTACCTTTCGTATCTTGATACGCCGTAGATACGTGAGTCGATACGCAATAGTTCGACAGCGGTTTAATAATGAAAATGTGACGGTGAAAAACAGTCAGAGTTAGCTAAAAAAAAAAAATAAATAAATAAAAAAAAAATAAATAAATAAAAAAAAGTCGTTTGGTTGTCTTTCCCATTTTAATAATTGGACCTATTCCCAGGCTCTCTCTCTCTCTCTCTCTCTCTCTCTCTCTCTCTCTCTGAAGGAGAACAAAATGTGGTCTGGCAGATACAAACAAAAAATATAAAATACTAATATTTAAGAAATGAATTTCATTTTTCTGGTGTTCATGGAGCTATGAACCACAGTGGATCGTATGCAAAGTGAATGAACGCCAAAGGGGTTCACAACGAAAGGCGTCCCGGCTGAGGATTGAACCCGGAACCTCTGGGACAGCCACTCACCCCTGTGCCAGTCCGCTCCACTTACGTCCGGAAGTAGAACACCGCGCCTTTGTCTGTAGACATTGTTTTACCCAATATACTAATTCGGTGCGGTACGGTATATCTTGCAAGCGAAGGGAAGCAACTCATGTATTACCTGTCAATCACTTATGACGTCAGACACTGAGACACGCGCTGTTGGCGAGCACCTGTTAAAATCAATTAAACGTCAGTGAAAAGGCGGGGCTTGACGTTTTTGGGCACGATTTGAATACACTTTTCGAGACGCTTGCATGGATGGCTGAATTACCTGGAGTAAAAACATAAGTATAAACTTCCGCTTGGTCGGCTTTTTCAAAAGATTGCGGATTATGATGCGTAAAATAACTCAAACATGATTGATGTCTCTTTTAATTGATACTTAATTGTATCTTTCCTTCAGGGATGGCTACGTTTTACAAAGGTTTCGACGCGCGTTTGTTTAGTTATCAGTTTTCGTGAGTTTTAGACATTTCTTGGGATTAGCCCCTCTGTTTTTATCTTGTGCAGGGGATTACATGCTCTTTTCGCAGGATTAAAGGATAAAAGTCGGTGGAGTTCCCTGGCCCTATCATGGCGACCTGTGGCCTGCCTGCATCCCCGAGAGAGATGAGACCACAAGAGCCAGGGGTAAGAAATTTCAAGACAAAGTGAGCTAAAAATAATAATAATAATAAGCCTAATAATAATCACCTTGCTAGGATAGACATTTTCTGAGGCATTTTTAGGAAGACATTTTTTCTTTAAATTTATGGTTAAATACCTGTCATCCATTTTTCAGTCATGTCAGACCGTTGAAATGATATCACTACCATAGCCTGTAATACAGGCAGGACGGAGTCAGCGCTTTAAAAAAAGGAACTCTCAATTCAGAGTCTTGGTGCTCTACCTTAAGGCCACAAAACTCTGCACCTTGTTTTCTTTTGACCATTCCCACATCCACTCCATTTAATACTCTTGATCAGCTGTATGGCATATCTAGCAGATTCACGTCAGTGAAGTATACATGCTTGAACGCTATGGACAGTTGGACACATAACAACAAAACAAACAAAATACAAAGTATTATCCTTATGAATGCTACAAACCAGTATATGACATCTACCACCTGTGTGAGTCCCCAAACAGTTATCTTCGTGGTAAAGTCTTATTGGATATGCTAAATGTTTTTGTTTAGGTTGCCCGGCCAGCAGGAATGGATGTAGGGAAGGGTAAATCATGTAGCCGCTGCAAGACTGCCTGTCCAGGGTTTGAACTTCACTACTGGAGGTAAGATCTGCATGTTCTACCCTTGAAGACTTCCCAGGGTCTGTTGAGTCTTTTCATGGACAATTATTTTAAAATAAGTTGTACAAGGAATTTTATGGCATCAACAGTTTCTGCATGTTAATCTTACATGTCCAAGTATTACATGCTGGTTGACCTATTAGATATGTGTACAGATTTTATCCTGAAGAATTTAATTATAATGCTTGTCAAAGAGGATCATCAAATAATGAAATCTTATATCTGTTCTTTATTGAGATTTCTTATACAATATCTTAAGTGTAAATATTAGCCTATTATTAAAATTTATGTATAGGTTTTGAAATATGTAAAATATACTGAATAGGTGCATGTTTGACATATCAATGACAATTTTAATTTGAATGACTTATTCTAATACCAATTGCAATCTTTAGACTTATTCTAATACCAATTGCAATCTTTAGTTAAAATCATGTCATATCTCAGTGCGTAGAATGTACCAAGTTCATTTGGTGGTTAATTTTGCCCAAATTTACACTATCACTCTCTGGCACATGTAACCTAGAAAAAATAAAAACATGCAGAATCCTCAAATCATGTATTCGCTATGATTGTGAAAAAATTGTATTAAAGATGTTAAAAACTTGGGCCTAAAAACTTCCCAATTAATCATTTCATTAGGAAATGCTGGTCGAAGTAAATTTAATACTGTTCAAAACTATTTGCCCTTTTTTTTGTGGACTGGAAACCTGTCAAAATTCCTATTTGATTATGTTTGAAGCTCACACTGTTGTGTTTGACTGTGGGTGTTAATGCAAAGATATTTGACGCATAGTCACATAGAGAGTGTGCATAGTCAGCTGTCTGTTTACACATCAACAGCTGCTCCATATTGACTGTTCGTGTCTTTGTTCCCAAAGAAAGTCTTGTTTGCATACTCCCATTATGGTTATTTTTACTGATGGTAAAAATTTAACACATGATCAATTGTGGTCAGCAGAATTATAGATTAAAGGTACTTTGTGTCATGCATACCGAGGGAATGTCTTGCTTATTTTTCTGTAAATATCTCGCAAGTTTGGGTGCTGTTTAAAAATACAACTTAAGCAGTTCTTATGAGCACCCATAATATAGAAATTTATGGAGAATTGACAAAAAAAAAATGTTGTTGTTTTTCACCATCTTTGTCTGTTCTTCATATGATCATTAGTTTACAATAAATTCAATCTCATTTATATTTGAGAGGGGGATATTGGTTAGAAATGCCTTTATTGATTTAATTCAAATTTTGTGCAAGTCATTTGAAAGATGACATTATACCTTCAAAATAACTTTTGTTGAGATTTTAAATTTCATGCAAATCATAGCCTTGAAACTGACAATTGTTGAAGAAAAAAAATATGTAATTCTGATTTGCAGAGAGTCTAGTTTTAAACCGAGCGGTCAGCCACCACATCAGAAAACCAACTACATGTATTTGTCTATGCGAAAACAAAGATGCAGATCAGCTGTGCAGTAACAGAACAGCTGATCAGCGCCTTTGTCTTTCACTACACTTCTTCTTCTTAAATCTGAAATTTACTGTGACTGTACAGGCCTGTCTGTGTCAGACCTGTTTTAAAACTCAGATTGTTGGTTTTCTTGTGCGAAGTCTCAAATCAGAATGCTTGTCAGTTGAAGAGGAAGGCCAGTTGATCTTATTGTGGCCTTTCTATGGTGACAGTACTGTTTTGATATTAAACATCAAATTGTCGATCTTCTAGCATTCATTACGAATACAATGTATATAGAGATTTTTTTTCACCTGTAAAAAATTTCGATATTTTTCTTATTTTTGCTCAAAACATAGATTGTGGGTACACATTAGAACCGCCTCGCCGAGGCGGTTCTAACGAGTACCCACAGTCTATGTTTTGGAGCAAAAATAAGAAAAATAGGTATACCCCTGCATACCCCAGTTTTGCTATATAAAAGTGGGGTTCGAGGGGGTATACATAACAAGGACATGTTTTCCTGATGACTGAATTAATCTGTTCCAAAATTTGAGACAATTACATGGTAAGGTGGTGGGTCCAGGTCATTCTTCTTAATTTCATATTAACTTTCTCTGTTTCAGTATATGTAGATTTAATCAGATCTTATCTTGATGTCAAAAAGTTGAATGAGTTCAGTGTTGGCATTTAATTGTGGCTAAAACAATTAAGTTGCTTGACATGCTGGTATGCATTTGTTTTTCAAATACCTGAAGATCATGTTTACTTTTTTTGCATGCAGAACAATGGAAGTTTGCAAAAAGAATGAAAGAACTATACAGGGATACTTCAGAGAAAGGTGGGGTAAACACTATATGTAGTTGAGTTGGGGAAAATCTGTAGCAAAATGTTTTTTAGGGACAGCATGAATTTGACAATTTTGTAAACAAGGTTTCAAGGTACACCCATATTTATAATCACGGTAAGGTTACTAAAAGACTCAGAGAAGGACATTGCCTTGTGTCAGACTTGAAGTTCCAATGTTTATTCCTGAGGTTTTCCCACAAAATTGTATCCATTACAGAAACAAGCAAATATTTGGTCTAACTGTTTGGCAAGTTTTGTCAAACTTTCTGATAGTTAACCATGTATTTATGCAAACATTCGGATTATTGCCTACTCTGTAAACAATGGCAGAGACATTTTGGTTTCTTATCCAATTAAATTGAAAAAAGTTTGCTTTACAAGACAAATATTTGCTTCTGAAGAAAATTTAATGGTAACCATATAGGTTTAAAGTCAGTTTTTGAACTTTACCTATTCAGTTGTTGTCCAGAGCAATGTCCCCATACATCGTTATTTGATACGGTCCACTTGCCTGTACATGTACTTGTAGGTGCAATTTTGCTCCCTAAAGTAATACATGTAGTTTGGCAGAAAGTGCATATTTTTCTTAGGTTACTTTTTCTCATGTAAGTAGTTTTGGAAAGAAGGCATTTTTGTTTGCTCAGAGGTACATGTATAACAGACTGTATTCTGTTGTACATTTTTATTGCTTTCTTACTTACTGCATTTCACATGGTATGCCATAATTATGATTGACATTTTCATTGACTCAGGTAGTGACTTACTTTCAAAGTAACCAAATATGACAGTAATTTCTCTAGTCAACTCTGTGAATCCCTGGCTGAACATATATAAAACAGCAAAGCCTGACAGTTGACATGTTTTACTGGGCATTTACTGGCTTGGCTGAGAAACACCCATCTGGTGGTATCTACACACATATGAGCTGCCTAATGAGAAAATCAACCATCTGCATATGCGAAAACCGCAAAGCTGATCAGCGCCTTTGTTTCGCTACACATACAGATAATACAAATCCTTTTGTACTTAAGTTCAAAATTTCAAGCTTCTAGCCTTTTTCTGAGACTGCACAGACCGGTTTATGTCGGACCTTGTCGGAAACCCTGAAGACTGATTTTCTCGCGTCAGGGGCCGTATGATGGATGTCATTCATACAGCCATGTCTGCTGATGATGGTGGTATCCTTTTTCCAAGGTGGCGGTATCCAACACAACAGAAACCTCGGTTTAAAGTCTCATCCGAATGACTGGAAATGTCCATCGATACTCGAACTCTGGACCCCTGCGTTTCAATTACACGGCACATTGCAAGGCCTTCGAAATAAAAATATAACTGAGATCCTTTAATAGCAGCAAGCATATTAATGAAAAAGGGGATGGGCCATACCGCGGCTTCGGCTACTCAAGCCTCATCAGTGACCCTTTACATTTGGCAACATGGAGCCGAAGAAAATTACAGTATTAAAATTTGAAACTTTCAATATGGTAGTCAAAACAAAGACTTGAATTATCCAAAGGAGCCAAATATATCCTTGAACAGCAGCGAGCATATTAATGAAAAAAGGGATGGGCCATACTGCGGTTTCGGCTACTCAAGCCTCATCAGTGACCCTTTACAGCCAAAGAAAATTACAGCAAATTTGAAACTTTCAATATGGTAGTCAAAACAAAGACTTGAATTATCCAAAGGAGCCAAATATATCCTTTAACAGCAGCGAGCATATTAATGAAAAAAGGGATGGGCCATACTGCGGTTTCGGCTACTCAAGCCTCAACAGTGACCCTTTACAGCCAAAGAAAATTACAGCAAAGGACCGTTGACTATATGGCCTGTATACGCCTATACTTTAGCAGCCCAGAACACTGTTATTAAGCTCCTGATGCTAATCCTTTCTGTCGAGAACAATACTTCAATGTCTTGTGAAGCTATTTATGCTAAGATATTTGTATATTTTGTCATTATTTAGTAGAAATCTAAGTTCCAGTGGGGGAGGGGGTCTAAATTTCATAAAAACAAAAGATTGAAATTTTGAGATTTTTTCTGCATGCTCACAATTTTTATCACTAGTGTTTCTATTTAAAGTTGTGTACCCAACAGATACATGCAGGAATCATGCAAAAATCACCAAAATTGTTTAATTTGTTTGCAATTTGAAATGTAATAAGGAAACCATTTAGGAGGTACCTGTACCTTTGAAATAATAAATTACCGTATTTGTTATAACGTTATAAACGAAAGTGGCACAAACTGAAGTTTCCAGTCTGGAATTAATTCAAACTCATAAAAATTTCAAAGTTGCATGTTGCTTTAAACGTGGATCATTACGTAAGAACTTCTGCATTATTTTACATGCAAAATGTAATTACTCTGGCCCAAAATTTTAGGATAATTTTTTAAAGATGATCATGGCCAATGTTGCATAACAAATACATACACATGTCCTGTTTTATCTAACACGGCTACCTATCTCCACAATTCAGTAAAGCATACATGTATAATCATTGCTTGTCAGTTTGCTTCTGTAAATTTGAGGTTAAACGTCCAAGTCAACATTTTCAGACATGGCCGGAAGCATACACCTATACCTGGTAATATGGGAAGCAAATCATGTAGTTTGCTTTATGACACAACCCAGAGCTACATGTTGTAGGGCTCGAATCCAGGACTCTTATTCTGAGACCGATGCCATGCATAATGAGTCTGTTAAACATTTTGACTGATTATCGGAATTAATGCTTAACGTCCCAGTCAACAGCTATGGTCATGTCGGGACTTTGCCTCCATTTTATGGGACTTTTATCCAAAATTAGGATGTCATGACATCCAACAAATGCTTCAAATATAACCATCCAACTAAGCCGACAAGGCTCATATGTATGGTTGATTTGACTTGAACCACTTTTCCTGGGCAGGCTCAGACCTGAGCGGTGAAACCAGTAATCACATGGTCAGCCAGTAGCATAGAAGCCTAGCCTGGAGGCACAAGCAGCCCATCTTTTTCTTCAGGCCCCAATGGGCGTGAGGCCCATATTGCCACCTGACCACCCTTGGAAATCTACCTTGTGGCTGTTTGTTGCAACGCTGAACTGAAAACCCTGTCCTAATGACTGTGGATTTATTTAACATTCATAGTTAACTATGTAGGTAGCAGGGCGTGAATAAATGAAGGGTGTATTTGTACAGTATGTCTCCAAAATGTTGTAACACAAATTGAACAAATCATTTTATGTTTGTGCCCAAATTATGAAAAATAGTTGTGCAGCATCCCAGTTCAACTTAACTGCATTTCAATTATTGTATATGATTGTCCTTTAATATTGTTTCAA
The DNA here is from genome assembly GCA_964017185.1 of Rugalucina vietnamica. Lineage (NCBI taxonomy): Eukaryota > Metazoa > Mollusca > Bivalvia > Lucinida > Lucinidae > Rugalucina > Rugalucina vietnamica. The sequence continues at coordinate 48,972,496 of OZ024875.1, forward strand.
TTTTGGTAACTTTATATCTGCTAGTTTTTCCTGAATGAGAAACTAGGACTGATAATCATATTTGGGCTCTCATTTTTGGGCTCTAGAGTATCGTTCCCCCCCTAGAGCCAGCACGCCACTTTCATATATTGTGTGGATAATGATAACGCAAATGCAGGCAAAAGCTTTTGTTGGCTCTCGGGGGGGGAACAATACTTTATAAAAACTTTTCCTGAATTCTATATATTTCATATCAAATATGATTGTTCAGCCCAAAATAAACATCCTGGGTCATCAAAAATTTAATAATAAATTCTTCTATCACACAGCCCCTTATTCAGGGAAGCTAACACGTGAATAAAGAGACTGATGGCCAACTTTTATTTTTCCTTTAAACCATAGGCATTTTTGAATGGAAATAGTCAACGATTCTTTGAAACTTTCAATATGGTAGTCAAAACAAAGACTTGAATTATCCAAAGGAGCCAAATATATCCTTTAACAGCAGCGAGCATATTAATGAAAAAAGGGATGGGCCATACTGCGGTTTCGGCTACTCAAGCCTCAACAGTGACCCTTTACAGCCAAAGAAAATTACAGCAAATTTGAAACTTTCAATATGGTAGTCAAAACAAAGACTTGAATTATCCAAAGGAGCCTAGCAAGGCCTACTATTTTAAGCCTTCATGACTATATTTAACTTTTTTATAGCTTCAACCCTTCAATGTATTATTCTATAGCTATAACTGTAATGGAAAAGTTCCATGTAGATATCCATCCGAGAAAAAAAGAAGTCCGGTTTTAAAAGATTGTTTATTCGTCAATATGATTATTTTAGGATGTAAAGCTGTAGACATACAAAAAGTAAATAGATTGTTTTTTCAACTGGGACACTTAAAAGTTTGAAAGTTACTAACGTTTCAAATTAAAAAGACTGCTTAGAGGCCATGGGTAGTGATTCGGTCGGCGGTCATCAGTCTGCGGTCTTTGCAAGCCTTAGGCATATTCGTCCCCAATTATTTCGATACAAATTGTTATTTCGGTTTCTAATCTATAAACGACATGCTTAAGACATGATTTCTATCATTGATTATGCCTGTAGTGCCTGTCTGTTCTTCATAATAATGATAGTTCATCGCGGTTTGTATTTAGCGCTACACTGCCGTGGTCACTTCAATAGTTTTTTTTATGATAACCTCGAAGGTACGAATGAAGCCGCGATAGCCTGATTCTCTTTTCTCTTCTAATCAAGGGCGGGAAAATGATTCGGTATCAATTAAGCATGGCACTGGTTCCTATTCCGAATATATTTACATATAACATAAACCTGATAACGGGAAACCAGCCGATAATGGCAACTATTTTTAGATTATTATTCATAGACCATAAATATTAATGATAACATGAGTAATGCCGTTAAAAGTCTGTCGACCCCATTAGCTCAGTGTGTTAAGCATCGATCTTCTAATCAGACTCTTACAGGTTCGAATCTCGCCGAGTATCCGCTATTCATTTTTTTTTTTTTTTTTTTTTTGTTATCACATTTCTTCATTCATTTTTATTCTTCCTTCTTTATGGAGTCTATTTAGCAGTACGCTGAAAAAAGTTGTTCAGTACTGGCGATAACTGGTAGACCCAGACAGATGAATGTTGCATTATCAAATGAGCCGCGTCACAAGAAAACCGGATTTTTGCCTATGCGAAAACAAAGGCGCAGATCAGCTTCGCAGTAACTGCGAAGCTGATCAGCGCCTTTGTTTTCGCTACACGGATAGTACACTTTCTGTTCTTATTAAATCCGAAAGGACATCTATGCTTTAGATTGGGAGACTCCCTAATTAACAAATATGCCACTTTCAAAGACAAAAATGCGTAGGTCTTTATTATTATTGTGGTCTTGCATGTTTTGATTGGCAATGACATACTTTATGTCAGTTTTAACATTAATTTGGGAATTCACATTTCTAAGCATTAATGCAATACGCGTACATTGAAAGCAAATTCATTTTTGAACCTGTACTGTATCTCTATAAATACATCTACATTACCTAAATATACTCACACTGACACCGGTTTGACAAGAAATACGACTATGGATGTTTACAATTCTACAGTTGATGTCTTCAAAATTGTCCATAACATAACAACTGTACTTATTTTAGTGCATGAAAATTTCAGAAAATTATACATTTTCGCCTTGCTGACCCTGTTCCCCCCCTAGACCCAGGATGCCACTTTGATATGATGTGTGAATGTGAAAAACACATAAACTGACGAAAGGGCATGCTGGGTCCCGGGGGGGAACACACCTAGAAATAAACTATAAGATTATAAATTAAAGATCTAATGCACTAAGCTAACATTTCTTTCAAAATGAACTTAAAATTACAAAACAAAAAACAATCAATGTGTGGATATTGTTCAGCATTCATATGACAAACAAGTTCATATTTGTTTGCTTGAAAAGTGCTGTTGACAAAGAATGCAAATCAGTTCAAAATCTAATGGTTCATTTTTGCCAAAGATGGGGTGGGTTGTGAAAATATTTAGTTGCATTGTCTGGATTCTGTTTAATCAGCCAAGCTGTTTTGTAAACGAAAGTATATATATTTCTTCTCCTAAAAATGCCAAATTCAGCCCCATAGTCATAAAATGAAAATTTCGTCCTCCCAAATCTGAGATTTAGGGACTTTTTTACATCTAAGGCATAGATGTCCTTTCAAGCTTCTGTGCTGCTTCGGGGAATGGTCATGTTGGGATGTTGCCTCCATTTTACAGGACTTTTACCCAAAATGAGGATGTCATCACATCCAACAAGTGCTTGAAATATAACTATCCAACTAAGACACAAAATGCTTATACGTATGGATGGTTTGACTTGAAATGTTTCCTCGGCAGGCTCAGACAAGCGCGGTTAACCAGTAATCAGTCAGCAGTGTATTTAGCTTTACCTGAAGGCACAAGTAGCCTATATCTATTTCTTTAGGCCCCAATGGGAGGGGGGCCCATAGTCTCTATGGTGAAAATAACAGTCACAAATGATTAGCATGTGTCTAAGGTGTGTACAGGTCGTATAATAATCTCAGCATGCTGAAAATTTTGGATTGCATGTACTTTTGTACAGTTATGTTAAGCACACAATACAGTATAGGCGCGTATCAAACGTTTAATGTAACGCGTGTGGAACTTATTCGTATAAGACACATACCCGAGACACGTCGAGCTTTAAGCATGCTGCATGCTTAAAATACTTTAACGTACACCAAGCGTACAGAACGCACATGTACGAGGTTTGTGGACACCTTGGCTAGCAGGAAAAGTAAAGTGCTGTTGTTTAAGTTTTTTTGTTTTTGTATAAATATAAGCAGCAATATCTTATGAGCATATTTGAGGAATTTGTTTCAATTTGAAGTATCAACACGTTAAATATGACGTATTTTCTACTTAAGCGTACGTAGGGCCACACGGGACAGGTGCCAAAACGTCAACAAAATGTGACGATTTTCATATTGTGTTTTTTCCCTGTCAAACGGCACTTAAATATGTTATAACATTAAAACATTTCGTCCTCAAACCAAATAACACTGACTTCAGTTTCAGAAAGATTCCGACTTGGCGGCGGTGTTGTTTGATTCATGTGAAAAAAATCAGAAGCAGACCGAAAAATCTGTTTGAAATAATGGCGTAATTTGACGTCGGAGAACAGCCGACGCCGATTGTATGTTTCGTTAAGGAAATCACCCACAGATACGATGAAAATGTTACAAACAACAGAAACGTCATCGGTCTGTCAGTTACTATTTAGTTCTCAGTAGTTGTGGCACAGACGATTTTCAGCTGCTCAGAAGTCCACCTATGATGATAAACGGAAGATCACCTGTCTGGCATGCTCGCCGCAAGAAATTGTTACACATGTTCAACAGGTGGACGAACAATTTTGCGAGAATTGGTACGGCGTATCTGCATTTGGCAGCTGGATACACAGACATAAAAATGTTGATAGCCAAGGATCTTTTGTTTAAGAAATAGATCAGCTCTAGCAGTGAATTGTTGAGTAATAATTCACTGTTTGGAGGTCAGTTGTAAAGAAGATCAAATCACGAGCGCGTAGCGCGAGTGATTTATCTTCTTACAACTGACCGACAAAAAGTGAATTATTACTCAACAATTCACGCACTTGAGCTGATCTATTTCGATTCTAACAAACAATAAACGGAATAAATGTTGCTGAAACCGTCGATATCGTTCAGCTTTCCGCCATTGCATTCCAGAAGTCCCGCCAAATATTTGACTGTAATGCTAGTATTTACACACATATATTACGTTTCTTGTGCGCCAAAACAACGTTTCACCGTCTAACGCTGCTTTGTGGGATAGCTGACGTCACAAATGCCGCAAAGTAACGTCACGCTTATTCGTCCAGTGAAATTGTTGCACAATATAACACGTTTTTTTACCATTGGCTATATGGGCGAGGTGTGTTAGAATAAAAAAAAAACACCCTGAAACAAATGTATAACGCGCTGGCGGCTTAAAATGTCAAGTAACGTCATATAGAGACGTTGACCTTTGCCCCGCACTCGGTTCGGAAGTGCAGGGAAAAGGCTGTAGATGACGTGTTTTTGTCAGATTTCAATAAAATTTCTTGTATATTTGCTTATAAAATACTTTTGCAAAAGCAGATATATTCATTTTTCTGTTGAAAATATAAATGGTGTACACGAACTTTTCTGACAAACCACGTATGTATGTCTATGGAAATACATTGGTTGAAATTGCGGCATATTTTTCCACACGCTCGGTGCGCGCTTTGTCTTATACGTTATTGACTGCGATAGAAAATTGAAGCTATTGATATGACACTTGTGTCATATCTTTTCTTGTCGATATATTGATCTCTTTTTTTTAGCAGAATTTTTGTTTTTGGTTTCTTGGAATGAATTGCTGTTGTTAACCTGCAATTAATCTGTTTTGATGGCACCCCTCAGCACATCTAAGCAAACAATCATCTTTTCTTGTGTTCATGTTTTGATCTGCTGCTTATGCTTATCTTGTGTATTATCATGACATACACTGCTATGATAGCCTCGTAGTTGAGAAAACCAGATTTTTTGCACATGCGAAAACACACATGCAGATCAGCTGTGCAGTAACTGCACAGCTGATCAGTGCCTTTGTTTTCGCTTCCTGGATAGTACAATTCCTCTGCTTCTTAAACCTGAAATTTCAAGCTTCCGGTTTTTTCTGTGAGTTTACAGACCGGTTTGTGTTGAACCTGGTCACAAACCCCAAAGACTAGTTTTCTTGCAGTGCTTTGATAGCCTGGGAGATGAGAGGCTAATCTATGATGGGCTGAGATAAGCTGGGGAACATAATTCCTCCCAAATGTTTAATACTGACATGGTTGTTTGTGTTTATTATTGTGCTGTGGTTCAGTTTATTATGAGTTTCAGTGTGTCATGTGAAACCCTGCTTTTAAAATAGATATGCAGACAACAAAAAGAAATGCACATGATACATGTATGTAGCATGTCCAATGGTGTGGTAATCTCCTTGGATACACTTCTTTAAACATTAGTCATGCTCACTTGTATATGGTCTTTATCTTCCTTTTTGGGCAGCCCCTCTTATTCTACCCCCTCCCTATCTTTACGGGCCCGTTACTCTCCCTGAGACTGCTTGCTTCAGGACTCAACAAGTTTTGCATCCTGGTAAGTGTTGCTTTTTCCTGAGTCACATGAATGCTGGTTGATACAGGATTCAAATTGCATGGACACAAAGGGGAAAGTTTTGGCCCATTACTTGACCAATTTATAAGCATTAATAAGTATATTTCATTATTTTATGCTATACTGTACACATTTTTGGGCTCATTAAAACAATTTATATTTTGTTTTATGACTGACTGTTGTCATACCCATTAACCAAGCTGGTTTGCTTAAACAGCATTGAACTAGCGGTACAAAGTATTTTTAAAATCTGTGGATTTGGGAGTTGATATTTCAGACAAGAGTATGCAAAAATGTTAACAAAGTCCTGAATAATTGGATGGTTGGTCTATTTAATGGAAAGCTCCAATTTAATGTGCATTGGGGATGGATTTTCCCCATCAAAATAGCATGATCACAAGTTTAGATTGAATCCATTTTCATAAATTGTTCTTTTATGTGGATTAAATTACAGGTTTTATGGGATTTATATTCTCTGGCCCTATTGGCCTGAGTGACCAAGCTCAGTTTCAAAGGATTGAAATTAATTTTAGGGCGGATTTGACCTAAATAAAAGCGTGGCTTCACTGGCTAAAATTAGCTAGTCAGTTTCCATGATTAGAAATGGTAAGGAACAGCGATTTTGGTATATAACAACCTTTGTTATACTTTTGTTACCACCTCAAAAATATGCATCATATGTAATCAAAGTCACTCCACTATATTCTGGATGTACAGTTCAACCTCATTATAACACGTCTCATTATAGTGCAGTTTTCAATATAACACGGTCATGTCATGGCTCCCAAATTAATTATTTTGTTATATGCCTATTGTAAATAACCTCATTATAACACGGTTCACCTATAACACGGTCTGTTTCCATGGACCCCAAAGATAGCGTTATAATGAGGTTGACCTGTATAGTGTCTTTCTGGTAAATATAATTTTGATTTAAGAATTGTTGGAAATAAAAAAAAATAAAAAAATTTTGCTTTATGTTCTCAGTAAACAGCCTAGGTGATGTCCGGGCTGTCAACTTTATAATATTAGCAGATAACCATATGTAGTGCAATCCTTTTCAGCACATGCCCAGATAGAGTTTCATACACAAGTGGCAAAAGGGAGCGTGGTGGCGTAGTGATAGAGCATCAGACTCTGAATAGAGAGGTCCTGGGTTCATTCTCCACAGGCTTAATCGTGTTGTGTCCTTTCAAGAGCAAGACACATGAACTCCCTACAGCACTGGTTAAACCCAGGAAGCATTGGCTCCGTCCCAACATGACTGAAGTATTGTTGACTGGGGTGTTAGGCCTCAACACAAACAAAAGCTTTTATCCACAAAGATCCTGTTTTCTACTATAATACCAAGGTTTAAAGTTGGAGAACATTCAGTCATGTTGAAAAGGATATGAAATCTCATGATTGACCACTCTGACACTTGTCTTTCTAGCACACATCAAGCAAAGTTTGATGAAAACAGACTTCATTGTCCACAGATTGCAGGCTAAATTCAGGAAAGTTGAAACCATTGTCAAAATATTTTATCTTTTTAACAATCCGCCATAATGGACATCCTGTCCTTCACTGGACAAAATTACAGCCTAAACTTTTCCCTTATGTAACCTAACACCTGTCTAATGTCCACAGTTTGTATAGATTGGGGACCCATTGGATAGTTTGAGATTTCTTTGGAGATATTTAATGAGCAGCGACATGAGAAAAACGGTCTGCAGGGGTTTCCGAACAGGTCTTACGCAAACCGGCCAGTGCAGGCACATGAGATGGCTAGAATATGGATATTTCGGATTTGGGAAGAAGAGGAATTGTACTATCTGTGTAGCAAAACAAAGGTGCTGATCAGCTGTGTAGTTACTGCAGCTGATTTGCGCCTTTGTTTTTTGCATAGGCAAAAATCTGTTGTTTTTATCATGACACAGCTCAAATGGTAGAGCCCAATCTTAGATCTTTTGAGCCCCGTTCTGTGAAAGTCTACTATAAATATGCAAGATAAAAACATGGGCGCTAGTCAGCGGTACTGCTGCACACGAGCTGAGATTGGTATGTTTTTCCTTTGGTGCATTTTTCTATACATACACGAGTACAAAATTTCATGACATAAGGTCCGTTAAGAAAACTAAGACGAGCCTTGTTGTGATGGAACCTATGAAGATAGGATTTCTTGCGTCAAAACTTATTTAAAGACAGTCTTTATGTCCATTTAAGTATTAAATAGATGGTGGAGGACAGTCTTGAAAGTTAACACTGAATCTCTTGTCAAGATTAATGGGCAATTACGCATTTTAAGTGTCCTTCTAGAGGCGTCATGAAGCTTGGCGTCCAATCTAAGTGGACCCTGGACAATGTAGGTTTCACAAATGAGCCGCTTCGTGGGAAAACCAACAATGTTGTTTCCGAACAGGTCTAACACAAACCGACCTGTACAGCTACAGAAGCAGGCTAGAAGCTTGAAAGTTTGGAGTTAAGTAGAGGAGAAATTGTACTATCCGAGTAGCGAAAACAAAGGCGCTGATCAGCTTCACGGTTACCGCGAAGCTGATCTGCGCCTTTGTTTAGGCGCTGATCAGCTTCACGGTTACCGCGAAGCTGATCTGCGCCTTTGTTTTCGCCTATGCAGATTGTTGGTTTTCCCTTGGGGCGGCTCAAATAAGGGTTTCACTGGGTTTTTGACAGTGGACACTGGCATGTGAAAAATTTCAGAAATTTAGACTGGCTACTATTCTAGCTTGTTCACTATTTTGTGAAGAAAAAACGGTTGTTGGTGGCAATTTCTAAGAATTCAGTGATCAAATTAGTATTCATGGTGGATGTGTTGTAAATAAACAGTTGAGCTGCCTCATGGGAAAACCAACAATCTGCAGAGGCGAAAACAAAGGCGCAGATCAGCTTCGCGGTAACCGCGAAGCTGATCAGCGCCTATGTTTTCGCTACACGGATAGTACAATTCCTCTACTTCCTAAATACGAAATTACATGCTTCTAGCTGTTTTCTGTCACTGCACAGGCCAGTTTGTGTCGGAGCTGGTGGGAAACCACATTGTTGGTTTTCCCACGAGGCGGCTCAATTAATTACTGGACACACAGTCACTTAAGTCTTATCTAACACCTACTTTCTCATCAACTGGACCACATGTGAGCCTGCTGGATGGATATGACCGTGCTTGGCATGCTTTAGATGAAAACCAACAATATGCATATGTGAAAACAAAGACGCAGATCAGCGCCATTGGTTTCGCTTCACAGATAGTACAATTCCTCTACTTTCTGAATCCAAAATTTCAAGCTTCTAGCTACAATGTATAGCTTTCTTCTGTGTTTCAACAGCTTGGTTTGTGTAGGACCTGGTCGGAACCCAAATTGTTTGTTTTCTCACTCAAAGGCTCCGTTATTGTTGGTGGTGCTGGCTACAATTTTGAAGTGTATCGATGAGGTTGAAGAACGGCAGAAGAACCACATTTCCAAATGGTTCTGCACCAGTCATTTGTATCCACTTCCCCCAACCTACGGGGAAGGGTAGGGGAATAGTAGGTAGTGTGGGAGAATCACTTTTTGATTGTCCCTGCATTTGAGGGGAAATGACAGGGTTTTGATGTCAGGCTTCTTACCTCAGGGAGATTTTCTGCTGTGAAGGGCAGGGCAAAGAGCATGATTTTGACTGCCCCGTTTGTCCCCTGGAGCTTACAGCAGGTCACTGAAAATTGAAAAGTCATAATGCCCCATTCTACCCCATAGGTGTGTGTGTGGGGGGGGGGGGGGGGACATGGCTTGCAATGGACTGGTGTATTGGAACTAAATGTCCTTTAGATATGCTTATCTATCAAAAGATGATCATGTTATGCATGACCCTCTTATTACTTCCCAATGCTTTGATCTGTGAAATTGCATTTGATAATAAATGCACACATATTGTAGATCAATCTCATTAATTTTGTGGATAATTCCCAGACTAAATATATTGCACCAGCTGATAAGCATCTGGGAGTAATTAAGGGGCCAAACCCATGCTGCACATTGTGCATGTTCCCATGCCATTGCATGTGCAGCTTATAAAACCACAGAGAGCTGAGTGGCAGGGAACCTTGCTTTATGTTGTACATGTATGACAAGAATTGCTTCCATAGCTTCAGCAAGGTTCATCCTCTATGATAGATAGAGGTCACATTCTTCTAATCATTGTGGACATTGGAAACAGATTATTTGAGCCGCGACGCGAGAAAACCGGTCTTCGGGGTTTCCGACCAGGTCTGACACAAACCGACATGTACAGTCCCAGAAGCAGCATAGAAGCTTGAAATTTCGGATTTAATAAGAAGAGAAAGTGTACTATCCGTGTAGCGAAAACAAAGGCGCTGATCAGCTTCGCAGTTACTGCGAAGCTGATCTGCGTCTTTGTTTTCGCATAGGCAAAAATCCGGTTTTCTTGTGACGCGGCTCATTTAAAGCTGGACACTGTTATGATTTTAATTCAATGTCTGCGTGTATCTCTTTGATAACAGTAGATTTTCTTGTGGCAAGGCTTGTTTGTTTTCCCATAGATGTGCATGATGTACACAGGGTGTAAGGGATATTAGGGATTTCTGTTTTCTATTAGTTATGGATTTTAAACCCGATTGAAAGGGCTGGGAGTTTTACAGCCCACCTGATGAGGAGTTTATGGCCCCTCTTATTGTTCCTAATCCTCTTGAAACTGTTGTGAAGGACCAGGATATGTCAACTGTTTACTCTAAAACTGACCAATACAAGTAACTGGAGAGGAGATAAGGAATTTATGACCTTACTTGAGAGATAGGAATGAAAAGTGATTTGTTTAGAGTTCAAACAATTTTCTATTGAACTTGGGAGTTCAAAAATTAGTGATTCAGTGACTTGGAAAATTCTTAAGCAGTGATGTGAAATATTTATGGTGTTTGTAGGTATAAGACAAGGATGTGTCTTGAGTGATGTCTTTTATGTGCAATTTAAAACAATTTTATTATTCATTGGGGAGTGAAATTGAATTTTTTAAATTTTTGAAGGCTCAGTTTTGATTCTGATTGGTGGCCAGTTTAAATTTTGACCAGGGTGACATATTTTGGTGATAAAAATCAGGATTTGTTATTTATTTTATAAAGTACATAAGGTATATAAAGGTATCAAACAAAAACAATCTATCACTAGCTAAAATATTAGGTGACATCATGGATCTTAGAAAACCTAGGACGCCACAGTTCTTTGGTGAACATTATAGACCAGGCAGGCCTTGCCTTTCGTAAGTATTCACTAGATTCTCTCTCTCTCTCTCTCTCTCTCTCTCTCTCTCTCTCTCTCTCTCTCTCTCTCTCTCTCTCTGTGGCATATAAAGATTCCTTAGTCAATCTCAAAAGATGGAAAAAGGAAAGGATTACATGAAGAAGATAAAAGATTAAAAGATGGTTTCACTTGGACTTGTAATATGTGGCCTTATCTGTTTGCGGACATAAGAATTATGTCAAAGCTATTTACTGTCCTGCTTTAATAAAGTCCTAGAAGGTGGTCCCCACAATAAGCAGATAATTTCTAAGCAAACAGTCCTAATCTGGTTGTGTCCACAAGGACCACAACATATGAACCTGTCATAAGAAAACAGGACTCTTCAGGGGGTTCGACCAGGTCCAACATAAACAGGCCTGTACAGTCTCAGGAAAAGATGAGATGCTTGAAATTTCTGATTTAGGAAGGAGAGTAATTGTACTTTGTGTGCAGTGAAAACAAAGACGGTGATCAGCTCTACAGTTACTGGCTTACTGCACAGGTGATCTGCATCTTTGTTTTCGCATCGGCAAAGATCCGGTTTTCATAACTTTTTAGGCATTTCAGACATTATCTTGGTCCAGTGCTAATCAGTTGGCTAATCAGGCTCAATGTGGCCTCTGTACATAACAACACAAACTTTTGTTAATAATAAGACATTTTATTGACATCTTGCATTTGGATGATTTTATGTTTGTTTCATACTTTGGTGCTGTAAATATGATGTGAGCCGCATCGTGAGAAAACCGGATTTTTGCCTAGGCGAAAACAAAGGCGCAGATCAGCTTCGCGGTAACCGTGAAGCTGATCAGCGCCTTTGTTTTCGCTACACGGATAGTATATTTCCTCTTCTTCTTAAATCCGAAATTTCAAGCTTCTAGCCTGCTTCTGAGCTTGTACAGCCCGGTTTGTGTCGGACCTGGTCGGAAATCCCGAAGACCGGTTTTCTCGTGTCGCGGCTCATGTAGTCTCTAACTTGCCCACAAAGGTAATTGGTGGAAGTTTTATTTACTGATCAGAAAATTGTTTTGAATCTTTTTTAGTGATCATCATCTTCTGACACCATCTGCATTGGCACCTGAACCTCCTTTTGTAGGCCTTGGAAAGTGGTCTTTGGGATAGCATGTTAACTCATGTACATGACATGTCAATCTAAGGGAGAAAGTAGCAAGATCTGTCGGTATGAAGCAGAAAATGAGAAAAGGGGAAAAATATCATACAGAATTAATTGCATAATTTGCATCCCAGTATTAAAACTATAAAAGCTCTTATATTGAATGTTTTGTCTAGTAAAATTGCATGCCAAGACAACATTTAATAATGCTTACTTTTTAACAATTTTATGACAGTATTTTATGATACAAATTCCAAAACAAGAGAAATTATTTTAGAATCATAAAATGTTGTTGTCTGAGGACAAAAATGATGAAGAATTGGTTCTGCTCCATTTAAAACTGGGAGTTGCACAATTGTTCACAGGTGTTTGTGAATATGGGAATGTCTGAAATTAGGAGTGACTGAATGCATGTTGTTAATTGAGTCATTAGGTAATAATGCAATGAGAAATTATGAAAATGATTATAATTCAAAAACCGGATGCACTCTCAGGTCTAAGACTCTATATATTATATGTCTATATGGAAAGGTTAAGTCCAAGTTGAAAGTTACATCAAGTTGGCCTTACTTTCCATATTAACATAAGTCACTCTGATCTGAGGGTACATCTGGATTTTGAATTTGTTCTTCCAACTTATTATGCATCAGATGTCTTTATCAACGATTGCTTGTGACACTGATCGGGCATGAAAACTTAAATACAATACATAGCTGCTCTTGTGCCCTAAAGGCATGGTATAAAAGTATCCAGACCAGCCCTGTCTCCCTATGTACCAGCGTGGCTAGACAGCTCAGGGGCCATGGACAACTAACTCCCATTTTATGAGGTTGTAAGGGGGTCATATTGAGGCTATAAGGGTATATAATGAAGATGTTTGACATAGGTCAATTTAATAAAATAGTAATTATACCTGCTCTATAACTGACTAAAAAATTAATATCAAAGTTTGACTGAAAAATCTAGAAATGAAAGGTTGATAAAATTGTTTCATTTTAAATAAAACAGACATATAACTGTTTTGAATGTAATGCATTCATATTCAAGGGAGATAACTCATTAATTATCAGGGCCGGCTCATGCATTATTTCATTCTTTTCTGTAATTTGAGAAAACATAAATAATTTTACATTCACATTACTAATAATTTTGTAAAAATGCACCAACATGGTATTATAATTTATATTGTATGAATCTTGCAGGGTGGAGAAAATGTTGCTGTATGTCTGTCATTCTGTTTGTCCAGGGCATGCGCGGATCCAGAAATTTTCATGAGAGGGGGTCCAACGAAAATGGTAATTTTTGGTCACAGACGAGGGGGGGTCGAACCCCCCAAAAGTCCCGAAATTACTTTTTTTTTAGCTAAAATTCTCAAATTCCAGGGGGGGGTCCAGACCCCCGGTCCCCCCCTCTGGATCCGCGCATGCAGGGTCCACAGTACGTCTTTCCAAGATTGTCAGATTGTATCCTTAGATCACACTCTTCCTTCCCAGGTGGAGATAGTGTATGGTCAACTTCAATATAAATTGGAACACAATTCTGATCAAGCTTCAGGGCTGGGTCTTGGTAAGAATGGTATGAAAATTGTTTTGGCAATCAAATTCTAGACAAAACAGAACCGATTTTAATGGAACATTGAACTGATTTTAGGTTAAAGCTAATCATAAACAGTATTAGTTATCATAATCACAACATCATGCTGTCAAATCTTAATAATGGCAAAGCTGGGTACAGATATGAGTCGCTTCTTGAGAAAGTCCGTATTTTGGGTATCAGACCGTATCTGACTCCAAAATAAATTTAATGTTATATGGATGATGGCTAGAGTCTTTAAATTCCTCATTTAATGTATAGAAAAGGAGCAAATATGCTGTTCGGCTGCAAGGTTGTTGCACAGCTGATACGAAGATTTCATTTGGGCATATGCTATATATAAAACAGAAATTCTCATGGCATGGCACAAATTTGACAGATTTTTATGAAACCATTAAATATTTCAGATAAAAGTTCATGTCTTATGATGGCACCCTCTAGAATGCCCTTCAGTTTTGAAAAATATGGTATGCTAAAAATGTTCAAAAAAAAAATAAATAAATAAAATAAAATAAAATAAAATAAAATGTATTGACAAATTACATCTCATATTTTTCTGCAAGATACAAATTGCATTTCATAGACTTGTCTGCCATCTTTCTAATTTGCAGGGCTCACAGTTTCACGTGTCATTTGAGTGTGTTTCGGAACTGATGGCTCAAAGAAGCTTTTAGTTCTTAGAATATGAAATCAGCATTTACAAATTCATGTTGAAAACCAACAAGAAACATTATTATTTTTAGAACTGTTTTCGAATTACCTTTATTGATGAGAGATAAACAAATCTATAAAAACTTAAGTAGAAACCCAAACTTTGATGAGCATACAAAATGCTTGTTTCCACGGCAACGCAAAGGTAAGCATCTCTTGAACAACAGTTGTCCAGGGATTTGATGTAGAAAACAGTTGCACCGTCAAATGAGCCTCGGTGTGGGAAAACCGGTCTTCAGAATTTCCGCCCAGGTCCGATACAAACTGCCCTGTACAGGCACAAATGATGGCTAACAGCTTGAAATTTTGGATTTAAGATGAAAAAGGATTGTACTATCCATGAAGCGAAAATAAAGGCGCTGATCAGCTGTGCAGTTTCTGCACAGCTGATCTGCGTCTTTGTTTTCGCATAGGCAGAAAGCTGGTTTCCTCATGATGCGGATCAAATAAAAAACATGTCTGTCTATGATATTCACTGCTTTAGCTGATGATAATGATATACCTGGTGTTACCTGGTCTGAGTAGAGCTAGTGCATTGTGATAACTATGCTTTGGTTTTATAGCCTGTAAAATTAGTGAAATAGGCATTTTTTTTAGCTTTCTGAGAATGGGCCTGGACCTTCTGGTAAAATATATAGTGGGTTACAAGGCTTGTTGAAGACTGAAGAGCTTATGATTATTGGTACACACTATATAACCCCCACCCCTTTCACTAGGACCTGTGCTTTCAATGGTGCAATTCCAGTTTTGCTACCTTGTATGAAAGGTGTACCTTGAATGGGCGGGGGTCTAAATTTGATGGCCATGTTAGCATGACAAACAAGTGATGTACAAGGGGGAATAAGGAGTGAGCATTTATGATTTAGATCTGCTTGTTCCAGATAGTGAACAGGCTTTTTTGCCAGTTTGCTTCTAATTAAAGTTTGTTTGTGTGTTTGTTTGTTTGTTTATATATATGCTTTACGTCTGTGGTCAACAGCTCATGGTCATGTTGGGAGGGTTAGATAGTTCAAGGTGACACACTGTTCCTGGGCAAGCCTTCAAGAGCCAGGTTACCAGTACTTATTACACATTTTTTTTCACCACTAGCTGACAATTATTCCTCTTTTTGAATAAGAGGAAGTGAAGAAATGGTTGTTAAAATATTTTCACGGCAGAAATGTGCATGTTGTGAGGATCTATTGCAGGACCGCTTCAGATACACTCACACTTGGTCTCTAAAATGTGCTGTAGCTACAAAATTAGGCTGTTTGCTTGATGATTATTGGTTTATTCCAGGCCAGACCAAAAATATACCAGTTTAGGCACCAATTCTGCTAGGGGTGTAACGATATACCGATATATCGGTATACTGCGGTACGGTGCTCGAGGTACGGTATACCGGTACGCCCATACAAGGATTCCGGTATATCGTAACACAGTTCGGGTTTTATACTAACACCCAAAATAATCCAAACGAGTACAACCACAGACTGTGTATTTACAATCGGTCCTGCTATCGAATTTTTACAGGTAATTAGCGTGAAACCAGTCCAATACATGTGCGTATTTGCCTCCCCTGTTGAGCTGTCAATCATGTGGTTATTTTTGGAACATACATCTATTTCGGCACTTTAAAACAACCTGACGTCGCATAAAAATTTTGCATGTTGTTTACAATAATATCAGTCATAGATGTACTACAAATGTTGTAAAATTGATTCCCATTCTAGTGCAACAAAATTTGGCTTCGATAAGAAATTGAAAATTGACTTTCCTGTTTGTACGATATATTCAATACGCATTGCGATATGCATTTCCCGTACCGCGATATATCGCGATGCGGTTTTAGTGGGCGATACTCAGCCCTAAATTCTGCTAGAACCTGCAAATTTAGTGTGATTCTTCATGTAGGTAATAAAATTATGAATGAATGTGACACCTGATACCTTAGAATGTTTGTCATTGAGTTTTATGATTATTTAACAACCTTGAAAAGGCACAGATGTTGATACCATAATGTAACAGAAACATTTTGCTTATGTAACCATTTGACATCAATCATCTGTGTATTCAAATAAACAACTCCATAAAATTTGCCCTAAACCTTCAGTCAGAAATTAAGAAAAACAACAAATGATTGTGCGCCATGAGCAATTTTGTAGCCAGCAACTTTGGGTTCATGACATACCCCAATAGGGTTTGTACATGTATTTATGGAAGTTCCTGTAATAGCAACAATGTCTCGGAACCGGCAGAACCTTACAGTACCTGAGACCAGGTTTTCTTTTGCAACAAGCCAAAATGTAACTTAAAATGCTTTTTAACAGTACCCAAGATGTTGTCAATGAATTTTATGAGAGCCTTCCCATGAGAAAACCAACAATCTGGGTTTCTGACCAGGTCTGAGTAGCCAGACTGTACAGACACAGAAAACATGTAGACGCTTGGAACTTCGGATTAAGAACATATAGAGGCATCATAGTGTACTCTTTGGAGTGAAAACAAGGCTCTGATCAGTTAATTAATGCACAGCTGATCTACGTCTTTGTTTTGGCAAATGCAAATTGTTGGTTTTCTAATGCAGTAGCTCTTTTTATAGCCTTTATAAATAATTTATACAGTTTATGTTGTTGACAGCATCATTTGAGCCGCCACATGGGAAAACCAACAATCTGCATATGCGAAAACAAAGACGCAGATCAGCTTCGCGGTAACCACGAAACTGATCAGCGCCTTTGTTTTTGCTCCTCGGATAGTACAATTCCTCTTCTACTTAAATCAGAAATTTCAAGCTTCTAGCTCTTTTCTGTGTCTGTACAGCTCGGTTTGTGTCAGACCTGTTCGGAAACCACATTGTTGGTTTTCCCACGAGGCGGCTCATTTGTGGTCTGATGAGCATGAATTGAAATGAAAGTTTTGTAGTTTATGAATGAAATCATAATTTATTAAATTTTGAATATATCCTTGAGAAATGGTTCATTTTGTGAACAAATCAACCTGCCTATTTTGTTACAAACAAGTATGAGCATCAGACTCTGAATCAAGAGGTCCTGGGATCGATCCCCACTGGTGTCACATTAATGTTGTGTCCTTAAGCATGGCACATAATACTCCCTGGAGTTAATATTCAGGAAGCAGTGGCTCTGTCCCATCATGACTGAAAAATTGTTGACTGGCTCCGTCCCATCATGACTGAAAAATTGTTGACTAGGATGTTAAATTTCAATACCAACAAGTAGGCTGCCATATACACATGATCATAGTTAAAATCACAATGCTGCTCTTAGAAACGTTTTAGCTCTAACTGATTTTTGGCATGTATGGTCTTGTCTGTTTGCAATGAGTTTTTCTGTTCATTATCCACCAATTAATAAACAATCATTGAGAATTTTTGCTTATTCCTGCAACTGCAAGATGATCAATAGCTGTTTATGTTACTGGGTGTCTGCTGCCAGACTGCAGAAAGAGTCTGAAAATTCTATATACAGCTCAGTGGAGAAAATTCTGGCTTTGACATAAGTTTTTTATTGGAAGCTGAGTTGAATAATGTACGGTGACAGTACCCAGAAGGATTGATTCTAACCTGTATCATGTCACCTGAGACGTTATCTGACTGGGATGACCAATCAGGTCCAATGAAAACACAGTATTGTTGTTTTTCTAACTAGCGAAAAGGTATCCCAATATCAGGGAAAAATATAGGCCCCCATTTAAACTTGCTCACCAATGTGAGTAAAAAAACTGTTGGAGGGTCAGACTCTTGCCAGTGCTGTGAGTTTGTTTTGTATTCGGCATTTCAGTCATTTTCACATAAAGTAACGGAAATGTAGGTTGGTCAAAAGGCGAGTGCGAATTTTGCTTGGCGGGTGTACTTTTAAGGTCACTCGCCAACCTCAGCGAGTGTGAAAAAAATCCTGCAATATAGCATACATAAGCCATAGCTGTAACATACGAGCCACCTCGTGGGAAAACCAACAATGTGGTTTCCGAACAGGTCCGACACAAACCGGCCTGTACAAGCACAGAAAAGAGCTAGAAGCATGAAATTTCGGATTTAAGTAGAAGAGGAATTGTACTATCCGAGTAGCGAAAACAAAGGCGCTGATCAGCTTCTCGGTTACCGCGAAGCTGGTCTGCGTCTTTGTTTTCGCCTATGCAGATTGTTGGTTTTCCCATGAGGCGGCTCATACATACAGGTTGATGAGCTAGATCTATATTTCTCATCACTTTGTTTTCACTGTAATATGTTGATGACTATCTTCCAAAAACAACAAACTTTTCTCTATTCCTGTTGTAGCTCCAAGATGTTGAAATTTGCCGTTAATCTGTCTATACAATCATCAGATCAATAAGCGATCTTTCTAAATCTGTTGTTTTATTTATTTTCTGTTTTGTTGGACAAGCGGCTTTCACCTTGCTAGTCAAACTTTGGTAATGATCGAGAATGGTTGATACAGAAAATGGCTTTTATAATTGGTGTTTTGCTGGTTTGCATCCATGGAAGGCAGTTTGGGTCATGTTGGTTTCAGGTTAGTTGTCCTTAGGCCATACCTATTCTGGCTTAGTGGGTACTCAGACATTAGAAGTCTATATGACATTGTGGTAAAGTCTTGTGTTGTGATTTGAGAAAACCAACAATTTGGGTTTCTGACCAGGTCCGACGACAGACCGGTCTGTACTGTCACAGAAGAACGCTAGAAGCTTGAAACCTTGGATATAAGTAGCAGAGGGATGGTACTATCTGTGTAGCGAAAACAAAGACGCTGAACAGCTTTGCAGTTACTGCAAAGCTGATCTTCGTCTTTGTTTTTGCATATGCATATTGTTGGTTTTCTCATGATGAGGCTCAGTTTATCAGGCTTCTCCAGTCTTATTGGAAGAGTTAAAACTGTGGTCTTGCCTCAGACTACCATCTTAATTTTGCATTTCTGGTATGGACAAGTACAACATAATCCTTGAGCATTTACATTATGTACTTTATAAGCCTTGTAGACCATTGACCAGGAAGTTCCCAGAAGATCAGTTCTCCTGGAATCTGGAAATGTTTTCATAATTCTGTGATAGCACCATGGCTCATGCTGTGAGTGATTGCTCGCATGGCAGGTCTTTATTTATACAGACATTATTGCTATTTCTATGCATTGCAGGGATCTGATTATCTGCCAAAGACAGTAGGTTTTTTGCCATCACATTGATGGGAAAATTACAGTAAAGACAGAAGATTCAATTGTTGATTCTGAAGTGAGCCCATGCCACCACAACCTACATTTCAGTTCAGAATTAGTTCATGGTCATATTTCAAAGTAATTGACTGAATAGATCCCCCCCTAGACATGTAGGTAGAACTACAAGTTTGTCAAATTGAATTGTTTAAGAAATAGATCAGCTCTAGCAGTGAATTGTTGAGTAATAATTCACTGTTTGGAGGTCAGTTGTAAAGAAGATCAAATCACGAGCGCGTAGCGCGAGTGATTTATCTTCTTACAACTGACCGACAAACAGTGAATTATTACTCAACAATTCACGCACTTGAGCTGATCTATTTCGATTCTAACACACAATAAACGGAATAAATGTTGCTGAAACCGTCGATATCGTACAGCTTTCCGCCATTGCATTGCAGATATCCCGCCAAATATTTGACTGTAATGCTGGTATTTACACACACTTATTGCGTTTGTTGTGCGCTAAAACGACGTTTCACCGTCTAACGCTGCTTTGTGGGATAGCTGACGTCACAAATGCCGCAAAGTAACGTCACGCTTATTCGCCCAGTGAAATTGTTGCACAATATAACACGTTTTTTACCATTGGCTATATAGGCGAGGTGTGTTAGAATTTATATTAAAAACCAGTAGGTCTTGTGGTACTCCTTTATATGATAAATGCATGCTGATCAGAATGCCTAGATGAGCAGGTGAACTGTCACCATACACAGATTGAAGCAATCAGTTTACATCAGGATATCATTGTCCATGTAATGAATAACTCCTTAAACCCCACTTTTAGACAGAAAACTTGGGGTATACAGAGGTATACAATTTTTCTTATTTTTGCTCCAAAACAATGATTGTGGGTCCGAGGCAGTTTTAATGAGTACCCACAATCATTGTTTTGAGCAAAAAATAAAAAAAAAATAGGTACATGTATACCCAGGCAAACCCCAGTTTTCCTATATAAAAGTGGGGTTTAAGGGGTATACTTTTCAAAAACATGTTTTCCTGATGGCAGTTTTTACATGGCACAGTTCTGTTCCAAGATAGCAGTTTTTTCCTGATTTCCTGAGAAAACAACTTGTTCCAAAAACTACTAGCCACATTATCTGAATGTTTGTACAAGCTTAATTGACCAGTGGTGTTCTTGACACAGTACTAATTGTCTTGGTGAGAAATGGATCAGGGCAAAATTCCTGGTATGATTGAGCCAAATAAACATAGTATGGTAATATGCCATCATTGCAGGTAACAGAATGCTGTTAATGTATTTTGTGATATTAGCCATTATGCTATAGAAGCAGTTGTAGAGGGTTTGGTCCTCATAATAAATTTGTAGTTGCAAATCATTTCCACATGTAAGATAATCCATGCGCAGAGGGTTTTGCATGAATTGATGACTGACCATAGCACAGGTATTGCCAATTAATTTACCCAACCCCCACCCTAGTGAACACTTAAGCTCTTCTGCAGGGATCTAGGTCAAAATAATATGATGAAAAGACATCGATTTTTCCTAGCCAAGGAAAGCCACAAACAGGCATGGGATGAATATAATGTAATTGTAATTAATTACATTTCAGAATGGCATTGATCCCAGGTCTGGCCCAGGCTTAATTCTCAGCCTTCAGATGACCTTATTTACCACTGGTTGGGCAGGATATTTTATGTTTTGTGGATAATAATTATATGGTTATATTATTACCACATATCTATACAATTATCTATTCGGTTAGATCATATAATGATCAGTAGCCAAAAAATGATGGGAAAAGGTAGAAAGATCAACTCATCCTTCATGAAATATATGTGATAAAATCTTCTTCAGATGCTTCTTAAAATATTTTTGAAACATTGTAATAGACTTGATAATTGAGTGATTTGAAGTGTTGATTTGCGAATCATCTTGGAGATAGTAAAATTGTGAAAAGTTGAAGGATGATGGCTTTTGATAGGAGATCTGTTACAATTTTGATTCTAAGAATATTTTAGTAGATGTTGACTGAGTTGGTATGTTTTGAGATTGTTCTCCCAGAATATGATGCCATTTAGAGCGTAGAACTTCTCCATTGGAATCTGAAATCTAAAATTGTATTCTATATATGTTTGAAAAGAGATTGAAGGTTATCTTGACACAAATGTCTTCTTGAATCATGCAGGCAAATTTGCATGTTGCAACATTTCTTGTCTATTTTTGCTATGCATGTCATTCAGAAATTTGCCAAATTGCATGAATAATTCCATGTTTTAGGCCTTATAAATTATTCAGAAGCTATATCTGATATCCATTAGGAAACATTTACTTGCTTCTTGGTGAAGATAGAGCATATAAACCCATCTAGTCTTGTCAGACTGGCATGTGCATCCATATTCCAGACATCAATAAACCCTATGATATATGTTTTTGGATGCATGATAAAACTTGATTAGCAAAGCTGTTCAGAAATTAGAAAATAAAATAGAAAAGATAGACTGTAGCACTGCTACATATGTAGCTTTCCTTCAAATAATTTTCTAGCAAATTGAAATAATGGATTTGCAAAGGGTTTCCTCCCTTTAGTCCCCCCCCCCCAGGAAAATTTCTCCAATCATAGTTAAGGTGTCCAGCTTGTAATGAAAAGAGCCCATAGATTGATGCACATCTTTTGGTCATGAAAATAGGGCACTCTTCCAAAAATGCACTTGTCAGATAGTTGTGAAAGAAATCTGCAAATGAAAATTTGAAAAACGATACATTTCATATCATCTTTCTGTCCCTTGACTTTCACTAGTTAGTGAAATTAAGTGAATGGAAGAAATTTGTTGAATGACCTGATCAGATATCAAAGTTTTCAGGATTGATGGTCATATTCAAACTTTAAATTTGAAACCTTCCTCTTTGTCATTTATTTTTCTGGCTCATTTACCTCTTAAAGATTGAATATTAAAATGACATAGAGTGATAAATCTAAGTTTCATTTTGTGCATCAGTAAAGCAAAACTTGTCTTTAATAATTATATGTACCTTAAAGATTCTCTAAATGTTCTTGGCAATGACAATCATACCTGGAAGAGGCAGCCCCTTATGTTTGAACTTCTTTTGTAAGTTGGTCTTTTTGTCAATTATGCTGGGGTGCAGCAAACGTGGCCTGGGTGTACCAGGGTGTGTGACCGGCCAGGAGCAAATGTTTCTTGCTCAAGTACACCAACAGTGCCAGTGGGGTTCCAATCCGGACCTCTTGATCCAGAGTCTGATGCTTCTCTTGACAAAAAAAAAAAATGGCTAAAACATGCTTGCAGTCCAAGATTAATGACATAAAAAGCAGAAGCAACAAATCATCTCCCAACTGCCAAGAGTTATTGACCACAATCAGTTTAACCAAATACAGGCAGCTTTTTATTGTTTAATTATCTGGCAATAAAAAAGCTGTTCCTCAATAAAATCAGGAACTCATTAATGGTTATCAGTGTGATTGGGCTAAACTACAGTTTAAGATAGATCTAGATAGAATTATGGTAATTGCTGGTAGACCACAACTCTAGGTTGTTCTTTATACTTATCCAACTTGACAAATATCATTAGGTCCACCCTGATGTTGTTGCTACAGTTTATTCAGTAACTCAACCTGCTTGGAATGCAGATCTTAGGCACAGCTTTTACTTGTTAAAACTCATCTAAAGTATTGTTGATTTGGACATTGAGCCACACAGTTTACATGTATGTTTTCATGTAGACCTGGGGTAAATGTAATCAGTTATTGTAATTGAATGCAATTTTCAATAGTAAACCATTATCATGGTAACCATGATTTAGCTCAAGTGCATGTAAATAAAAATTGTTCGAGATGCAGTTAGGATTATATTGAATACTTTTAAGTTGTTTATTTTCTTAGCAAATATAGTCACCTTTCAAAACTAAACAGATAACTAATTACGACATCTAAATAATTGTGAGAGTGGATGAATATAATGTAGACTTAAATTTGAAAATTTGCAAGTTTTAGTGAGTATGTAAATACATTACTAAATAATTGTAATTATTCTTCACTAAAAGTTATTGTAATGCATTTGATTACTTTTCTAAGTATTTAGCCTTAGGTCTGCCATGCAGTAGATCAGTTGTCAATACATCATTTTGATTTTGGATAGACTTCTTATGCAGTCTGGCAGTCTTAGACATTTACATATGGGCTTCTTCATGGGTTAATGTGAATTTTAGTATATGAGCTGTCACATGAGAAAACCAACCATCTGCATATGCGAAAACAAAGAAGCAGATCAGCTTCGTAGTAACTTTGCTTTCGCTATATGGATAGTACAATTCCTCTTCATCTTAAATCCAAAATCTCAAGCTTCTAGACATCTTCTGTGACTGATCAGTTTTTGATCAGTTTGCGTTAGACCTGTTTGGAAATCATGTTTTTCTCATGACGTGGCCCTTTTTTTTCTTTTTGTTTTAACCTTGATATTCATAATCTGAAATTTTAAGCTTTCTAGTCATTTTCTATATATGGTGGTATTTTGGACCTAGTTGGAAATGTGGATGACAAGTTTACTTGTGATGAGCCTCAAATATAAAAGTCTGTAGGATTGAGCTTTTCAGAAGATACAAATTATATAAAGTTATTTCCATTTTCCCATATTCGCTGTCATTTGTAATATAAGTAGCTAGATTTCCTGGATTTTAACTGATTAATGTCCAGTCACATTTGCTTGGTTAAGAGGTTGTTTAATGATTATTTTAAACATGCTAGTTGACAATTTTTAATGATTTTGGGGACAGGATGGCCTCTGCTACTTGGATGCAGGTTTGAAATTTGGTTAAAGTACAATTTGGGGCTAAGTTGTTAATATTGATCATGACCTTTAAATGTTTCCAGTCATCTTCATCAATTTGGCAGAATTTATTGACATATCTTGTATATGGGAAAACAGTCTCCCATTCCTCTTGGGACAAATATCAACAAATTAGCTCTAATATTGATGTTTTCTGCAGCTAGAGACTTCAGATCATTGTAGTCATCAAATCATTGTTTTAGGTCTTTTATAAATGAGCTGCGTCATGAGAAAACCAGATTTTTGCCTATGCGAAAACAAAGGCGCAGATCAGGTTCGCAGTAACTGCGAAGCTGATCAGTGCCTTTATTTTTGCTACTCGGATAGTGCAATTCCTCTTCTACTTATAGCCAAAATTTCAAGCCTATAGCCTGCTTCTGTGACTGTACAGGCCAGTTTTTGTCGCACTTGGTCGGAAACCCTGAAGACTGATTTTCTCTCGTCGCGGCTCAAATATTGGCATTCTTGGGAATTCTAGGGGTGGTAGTCATAAATGGACAAATATGTTGGAAATTATTCTCGGAATTTTTAGATTAAATTGCTGTTTTGAAAATTGAATAAATGTTAAAATAAATAGATAAATAAATAAACAAATAAATAAATAGGACTGGATTTAATTTAGAATTTTAGTTGTTACTGAGGATTATTTTTGTCATTTTGTAACTTTTAGAAATATGGTGGTCTAAGTGTTTTTGGCACTTGCCTGTAAAAATATTTTGAAAAGAACCTTGCATAAATGGGGTATTCTGTATGTTGTTTACTTTTAGCAGATTGCAAGTATGCATTACGACCTATTACCTACCTAATTCCTCATTTATTTGAACCAATGAATGGAAGTTGTCAATGGATTGGAAATATTACACTTTCTTGTATAAACATTACAGAATGAAATACCCCACCCTTTTAGTCATTAAATGATACACATTTGACAAATGTCACACTTCTTTTGTATAGGGGCTGGAAAGAACCAAAAACTATATACATTCCATTTGGATTAAGATCTTTGTACCCCTCTGTCTGGGTCATAATAGGCTATTATAGGCACTCATGTGGTTAACCAAATACAAAGACAAAATAGATACATATTGTGCTTTTCTGCCCATTTTGAAGATTAACATCAACAAATCGGCTTGTTTTGTGTATTTGTAAACCTTGAGCATTTAGATTCTGCATGAAGGTGGAATAAATAATTGGCATACTTTCTACTGCTTTTCCATAATAAAAGTATAGGAATGTGACGATTTAGATAAAAGCAAAAAATTGTATATTTATTATTATTTATATTTAGCATGCTTTGGATAAAACAATGATTTTTGGTAAGATTTGAATTTGTCACTTATTTTTGCCCATTTTACATATTGTGGCAAGTTTTGATCCAGTCCATGGCAGCTGTAGAAGTCAGCAAACATGGCGTCAGCAGTTGTGAATATATGAGCCGCCGCTTAAGAAAACCAACAGTATGCATAGGCAAAAACAAAGACGCAGATCAACTATGCAGTAACTGCACAGCTGATCAGCGTCTTTGTTTTCGCTTCACGGATAGTACAATTCCTCCTCTACTTATCTGTATATCCAAAATTTCAAACTTTTAGCCTGCTTCTGTGACTGTACAAGCCAGTTTGTGTCGGACCTGGTTGGAAACCTAAATTGTTGGTTTTCTCATGCGTAGGCTCATATAAGTATTTCCATTGTCTTATCGCTTTCGCCCTTTTGTGTTAGGGCTTCTGTGTAAAAACCACCATCAAAAGTATTATTTATTCACAGAAGGAATAAGCTACTCATAGTCTTTAAAGATCTTTTACTTGTACCCTTTCATATTCTTTAAATATTATGTACCATTTACTTTCCTTATGTCATGACATATTTCAGGTTGGTAAGCAATTTATATGCCACATTTAGTCCTGTTTTAACGATTATATGACTGATTACCCAAATTGTGTACCTTTCGCACCTGTAAATTGCTATAATTCATCAAAATTTTGTTTTCTTATTAAAATCTCTCCAACTGAGTATGTCTAAGACCTGCTGTTTTTGTCAGTCAAACCTATGATGTGGAAAGATTGATTAAAACGCTATTTTCACCATTTTATGTAACCAGAGTTTTGATAGGTACAAAATAGATTTACCAGATTTATTCTCAATATTGATGGCGATGCTCATGTTACATGTCCCGTTCGCGTTTTAAGTCCCACCCAACTGCTATGTTTTGTGTTGAGTTTTGTTGTTTATCTGGAGTTTAATGTCCTGCCAATAACTAAGGTCATCGGTTATAAAAATTATAGAGATGGGAGCTGTGTTAAGTCTCATGCATAAGGCAATTAAAGCCTGGGCTCAAACTCGCAACCTCTAGCTTAACTGCTACACCAGGGTCTGGCTTCATTTTGTTGGACATGGTCTGAAACATAGGTTTACTCTTGATGGGTTCATTCCATTTTCCAGTTTCTATATGAACAGGTTATCAGTTCAAATCTAATAGAATTTGTTTGTTTACTTTCAAATGTTTGCTTTTGAGTGATTACAATACATCATTCACATGTGAACTTCTTGAAATTATCCTCCAAATAATATGACTGTGTACTTAAAGATGGTAATGTCATTTTAGTGTAGGCAAAATTTTTTTCCTAATGGGATATTCTCAAAAATCATGAATAAAATCTATGGATATGTTTTTGACAAAACATATAATTTAATGGTCTCAAAAGTGATAGGTAGAAAGATAACATCTTGACAGCTCATTGAATTTTTTAATTCTTTTCTGTCAACTCTTTGAAAACAAAGTTGTAAAATATGGTTTGATATATGAAGTTCGTTTTTTATGTCAACTGAAATTTGTTAAGTTCATTAGCTTTCAAGAAAGAGTAACTTCAGCTAGATTGCACTTGTACTACAGTTGCTGACTTGACTCTTATAAAAGTTCTGTAACTTACAAGATACAAGAGATGCAAGAATTTTTATTTAACCTTCGTTTATAACAAGCAACATAAGCTACATGAGCTATTTTCCGACAAACTTTCTCATTACTGACCCGCAGTCCCTGGAAGAAGATAATATTATGAGAATTTTCCCAGTTTGGGTCGGTGCTTCAATGTTTTTCGCAGTTTGGAAGAATGATCAGTTACTTTAATCGACCCCTAGCAGGGGTTTGATATACTGACAAAATCATTTCACTGTGTTGTTCAACAGTTTGTCACCATAATGTGTTGAAGCTTTTCTTAATGTGTCAAACTGTACTAATGTCCTAGCCATTTCCCTCCAGTTTCTAAGCTACTGGACATTTTGTGCCGCATCATAAGAAAACCAACAATGTAGTTTCCGAACAGGTCTGACACAAACCGAGCTGTACAAACACAGAAGATGGTTAGAGGCTAGAAATTTATGATTTAGAAACTAGAGGAATTGTACTATCTATGCAGTGAAAACAAAGTTAGGCTTTGCAGTTACTACGAAATTGATGTGTGCCTTTTCGCAAATGCAAAATAATTGTTTTCACATGACACGGCTAAATTTATCAAAGTTTCCCATTGTTATTATTGTCCCTTCTACTTCCCAACCCCCCTATTAAAGAATAGCTTGAAGTGGCTAATGAGATTTAATATCGGTCAGCCATGTCATGAGAAAACTTGTGTTGCATCGATCTATTTGAAAATATTGTGCATATCAGAATGCACAGCAAATGCAGTAGCCATGCAGTTGATCTTCACCTTTGTTTTTGGTATTAAAATTAACATACTTTTTTGTTTGTCGCCATCTCGTGTGGTTGGATGGCCTAATTCATGATGGACCCAGGGCTCGAACCCCAGCTGGCTTTACTCATGCCGAGGCTATAATATCTTCAATGGACAAAAGGGGACTAAAGGCTATTTTGTAACTATTTGTACAAAGTTTGGTACAAAGGAGCCGCAAAAGTTTTACGACCTGGGGACAGACTTTGTGGTTGTCAGGGAAACAGATTTATAGCTAGCCTAGGGTCTAGAGATGCTATCTGAACCGCAGCACGAGATAACCAGATGTTTTGCATGTGCGAAAACAAAGGCACAGATCAGCGGTGCAGTAACTGCACAGCTGATCAGGCTTTGTTTTCGCCACATAACGAATCCCTCTACTTTCAAAATTTGAAATTTCATGTCTATTCCCTGTGCAGTTCAGTTTGTGTTGGGCCTGGTCGGAAAACCAAATGACAGGTTTTCTGGCGATGTGGCTCAGGTATTGTTGTTTATGTAATGTGTGAGAGATAGAGAGAAAAAGTAAGGAAAATAAGGAAAACTGCAACATCATGTAAATGGATTACACCTTTGCTTTAGGTGTGTTTACAGTGTATGGCACTGGATCTTTGCTTAGAGATCAGACAAATCTTCTAATCAGGATTATCTGTTTCGAGTAGCGAGATATTGTCACTAACATTGGGATCAGGATTATAAAGTCCCTACTCTTGTGTAAAGTCAACTTTGAAAGTGAGATTTTCTAAAGTGAATTGCGCAAGTCGGATTATAATACAGACATTGCGGCTTTGAGTGTTCCAATAGGATTTTATCGGAGGAACGTTTCAAGTTTTGTTGAATGTTTAAATTACGAATGTGCTTGTGCGGTTGAAAGTCGAAAGTTTGATATCGTATTTTGAAGTTTAATATAGGATTAGGATTGCGAAGCGTGGTTTGAAGTAAATTGTACTCGGATTTATGTACGCTGTTTATAGATTGTTGATTATTTGAAGATCACTTGAATTTATGGAAAAGGAGTTTATTATTTAGTTTAATTGTGCTGTTGGATTTTATTGTTGATTTAATGGTCTGTACAGTCGACATCAAAAGTTTATGTTGATTTGCATGATCAACTTTCGAATTCACCATGTCTACCATAGATTGAAGAAATGTTTTGGTTTATACAGTGATTGTTAAAGAGGTAGGTCTGGATTGAGATTACATCAGGAAAACTTGTCCGTGAAATGTATACCCTTTTAAACCCCACTTTTATATAGAAATACTGGGGTTTGCAGGGGTATATCTATTCTTATTTTTGCTCCAAAACATAGATTGTGGGTACTCGTTAGAACCGCCTCTAACGTGTACCCACAATCAATGTTTTGAGAAAATATATTAAAATAAACCGAATTTTTCCAATGAAATTTTCATTTTTTAATGTTGAAAAAATTCTCTGTTTATTGCATGGGCAAGTTTTCGTAATGATTATTCTCACCTGCAATTGAAACCTCTGTTATAACATCAGGAAAACATGTCCTTGAAAAGTATACCCCCTTGAACCCCACTTTTATTATAAAATCTGGGGTTTGCAGGGGTATATCTATTTTTCTTTTATTTTTGCTCCAAAACATAGTTGTAAGTTTTAATGTGTACCCACAATCTATGTTTTGTGAAAATAAGAAAAAGATATCAAAAAATTTTTACTGAAAATTTTCTTCAATTTTCTTCTTTTTTTCACATGTATAGTGCATGGGCATGTTTTCATAATGAGTATTTTGCCTGTATCAATATTCAAAATAATTTTATGACATGTATTGAATTGCTCATTTTTGCACACTCCTTTTTGATTATGTTTCATGCGGCTGCATATTTTTAGCTCACCTGAGCCGAAGGCTCATAGGTGAGCTTATAGTATACCCATGCTCCGGCGTCCGTCCGTCCGTCCGTCCGTCCGTCGTCCGTCGTCCGTCGTCGTTCACAATTTCAAAGATCTTCTTCTCTGAAACCACTAGGCCGATTGTTCTCATATTACACATACACCATCTACAGGTAGGGGGAAAGAATAATTGTGTTTTTTGTTTTGATCGGATAAGGACTCTGGTTGCTATGGCAACTTATGCTTCCTATAGACTTATAATGGAAAAATGTGAAAATTGCCAGTTTTTGCTGTCTTATTGGAGATATTTGAATTTTGTTTTTGCAGAAATGTTTATTGAGTAGTCCTCTACGTTTCATGTGACTTTTGTCCTAATCCTTCATTTTGATTGGTTGCAGGGGCCCCATATAGGGCAAAATTTTGAAAAACATTCAAAAATCTTCTTCTCAGAAACTGTCAAGGGGATCAAGCCTATACTTTGTATACATGTTCCTGACAGTGGCCTCTACATAATTTGTGTTTTTTATTCCAGGCGGATAAGAACTCTGGTTGCTATGGCAACTTAAATTTTCCATAGACTTATAATGGGAAAAGTGGAAATCGGCTATTTCTCCGCTAAAATTGCAGACATTTGAATTTTGTTTTTGCAGAAATGTTTATTGAGTAGTGTTTGACGATTCTTGCGAGTTTTGTCCTAATCCTTTATTTTGATTGGTTGCTGGGGCCCCATAAAGGGCAAAATTTTGAAAAAAACATTCAAAAATCTTCTCCTCAGAAACTGTCAAGTGGATGAATCCTGTACTTTGTATACATGTTCCTGACACTAGCCGCTACATAATTTGTGTTTTTTATTCCAGTCGGATAAGAACTCTGGTTGCTATGGTAACTTTAAGTTTCCATAGACTGATAATGGGAAAAGTGGAAATTAGCTATTTTTTGAAAACTATTGCAGCCTGAGATCTGAAAAGTGGTAGATGCAAACAACTAATGGATTAGATGAAGGTATATGATTAATTTAGGTCAAGGTCATCGCTTGACCTTGGCCGGTCTGTCGTCCATACACACTTTTCAAAGATTTTTTTCTCTGAAACCACTTGGCCAATCAAAGCCAAATTTTGTATGAAGCATCTATAGGATGTATATATAAATACTCCAGGTCACATGACCAAGATGGCCGCCATGCCCATATATGGTAAAACCCTTTAAATTATCTTCTTCTCCAGAACCGGTGAACCGATTTCAACGAAACTTTGCATGAAGTATGGATGACTCAAGTACTACAATGTATATATAAAACATGACCCTGTGGTGATCTTGACCTATTTTATGGCAAGGTCAACATAGGTCGTCAATGCATTTGAATGGGGAAAACTTTTAAAATGTCATTTTAAGTGAAAGTCTTGCAGGAAATGGGCAGTAGGACTGAAATTTAATGATTCTGAAAAAAAGGACCCCAGGGGCTTATCTGCTTTTAGAATGTTATTGAAGGGGAAAATCAGCAGGAAATTGGCAAATGGACAGAATATTGATTATTCTGAAAAAAGAAAATGGCCCAAGGGCTTCATCTGCCCCTGCACTGGGGTTTAAATACCATAATATTCAAATATGTTTATTGGTATATGAAGCAGATCTCAGGTGAGCGTTTACAGGACCATTGGTCCTCTGGTTAGTAAGACTGACCAAATGATATGGTCATTTGATATTTAATTCAAGCTGTTTTCCTGGTATCTTATTCAGAGTTCATTCAATGTTTTTCTTTCAAGTATAGAATTTCAAAAAATATATAAATTGATCCCTATCTGCATCATTGATGCAGGGTGACAGGGTACACTGCTCGTATGAGCTGCACCACATGAAAACTGACCCCACCAAATAAGCCACGAGAAAACTGGTCTTCGGGGGTTTTTGACCAGGTCTGACACAAACTCACAGATCTGTGCAGTTTTAGATGAATGCTATATGCTTGAAATTTCGGATTTAACAAGAAGACGGATTGTATTATCTGTGTAGCAAAAACAAAAGTGCTGATCAGCTGTGCAGTAGTTACAGCTCATATGGTAACTGAAGGGTTCTTGTGTAGATTTTTATAAAAAAATGTATTTAAGTCATTGAAAACAGTAACAAATGGCCTAACCTATAGCAAACTAAATGTTGCATCTTGTCTTTACAAGTTGTTGTATTGTGGTTGAATGCAGAAGGCACAGTACAAGTCATCTGGTTGCAGCCACGTGTAACAAATTAGGTGTAATAAAAGGTGTTATAAGGGGCTTAATTCTAACACACTTCACAGGGCCCTACAAACACATTGTACACACGAAAATAATACAAAACTGAGAAGAAAAGACATCTGAAAACTTGGGAAGAAATGGATAGAAAGAAAAGGAGAATAACTAATTGAAGAAAATGTAAATACTGTCACTTTCTTAAGTGTGGTTTCACACCTCATGTCTTTTGATGAAGTTTTCTTTTGTGATTTATTTGACACCATTGGGGTCACATAATTTGTTATTCATAAAATATTTACATATTTTTGTATCATAGTGTGAAAATTTGACACATGTTATAATACCTTAGTTCTTTTAGTATTCTGATAGCACTTTACCGAAATAACAGATTTGTATTACAGGATTGTTCATGTATTTTCAAGTCAGAGTTTACTAAAATAACTTTCTATCGCTATTTTCCAGAAAAATATGCCGCCATTGCAAGTGTCCACCTGAAATTCACGATATGACTTCAAGCATGGAGGACGAGAGGTGTTTAAATCGGTTAATTCACGATGTGAAACGGAATTCTACCTCGGACGATGATAGTGGTTGTCCATTAGAGGAATATTCGTGGGTGCCACCTGGATTAAAACCTGAACAGGTAAAGAAATGATTTTAAATTGAGCTGCCGCATCAGAACACCAACAATCTGCTTATGCAAAAGCAAAGGGCATATCAGCTGTGCAGTAACTGCACAGCTGATCAGCGCCTTTGTTTTCGCTCCATAGATAGTACAATGTCTCTTCTTTCTAAATCCAAAATTTCAAGCGTCTTGCCTGCTTCAGGCTGTTTTGTGTCGGACCTGGTTGGAAACCTAGATAATATTGTTGGTTTTCTTCTTGTGCAGAGGCTCAATTATTAAGAATTTTTATCAAGCAAAGATAAATATTGCTAATTTTAACAAACTGACAAAAATGTGATGCATAGTTCATTTGAAGATAGATGGAACATCCCAGCAACAGCTTCAGTCATATGGAGATTGGGCCTTATTTGAGCCACCTCGTGGGAAAACCGGTCTTTGGGGTTTCCGAACAGGTCCGACACAAACCGGCCTGTTCAAACAGATCCGACACAAACCGCCTGTTCAAGCACAGAAAAGAGCTAGAAGCTTGAAATTTCGGATATAAGAAGAAGAGGAAATATACTATCCGTGTAGCGAAAACAAAGGCGCTGATCAGCTTCGCGGTTACCGCAAAGCTGATCTGCGCCTTTGTTTTCGCATAGGCAAAAATCCGGTTTTCTCACGATGCGGCTCATTTAATGTCCTATCATTCCAAAAGCCTGCATAAGCGGGGATCAAACCAATTACCCTTCAGGTAAGCTAGGAAGGTGGCCACTACACAACTTAAGTGTAGTTTCATTTCTTTGGAATTTGGATTAAAAGAAATTTTACAAGAATCAAACACTCAAATTTCTCTAAATATGACATTGATCAGTTCCATATTCTTTGAGGGTAAACCAGGTGATCCTAGGTGTTCTGCAGTTGGTGGAATGCTGTTGTATGTGTAAGCCCGGCCATGAAAAAGCCTGTCTTCAAGGTTTCCAACACAAAACAGCCGGTAAAGTCACAGAAGAACGCTAGAAGGTTGACATTTTGTATTAATGAAGAAGAGGAAGTGTAATTTCCATGAAGCAAAAACAAAGGTGCTCACAGATCAGCTGTGCAGTTACTGCACAGCTGATCTGTACTTTTGTTTTTCGCATATATGCAAGAAAATGTTTCCCCATGATGTGATTCATCTGTAAGAAAATCTGTTTACTGTTGATACATTGATTGGAACCAGTTATCCCCAATAAATCAACAGATAATCTCCAGGTTATGGCTGAGGTAACTAGAACATGGAAACGCTAATCCTCAACTCGGCAGGTTTTAATCCTAAGTTTTCATACACTGTTACATATGCTTAGGAGGCATATGCCATTTAAGAATATGCACACAGAACTGATTAACTATCTGCAGTTGTCACTGAAATCCTATTGTCTTGCTTTAAGATGCCTTATTGTAAAAAGTTGCAAACTGTTGAAAGTGGCTAGATTAAGCAACATAACCAAGTTGCGTGTACTTTCGTGTACTTTCGCTAGTTTGTGAGAAACTTGATTTTATTTTCGAAGTAAAGTTCACTGAACCCACCATAAAACTAGGGATAAAACTTGAATCTTCAACTTCATTATAGACATTTTTCATAGGTTTGCTGTAGGTCCAGAATCTTTGTTGGAAACAGTTTTGCATTCTTTACCCAGATCATGTGGTGTGTGACATTCTTGTAGTTGTTACAACCCAGTTACATATCATAGGTAGCAGGTAACGTGTTGGGGGCTTATTTAAAATGCCTGCCTAATTGGAGGCTTATGGGATCCTGCTGTTAGTTATTGCTGGGGTATAATAACAATGAATTATCTCTATTATTATATTGTCTTCATGTGGTAAATTGGAGGTGTCAATCAGAATTGTAGTCAGAATATAAGTAGCTTTATTCCAGCAACCTGGGTCATTACGAAAACTTGTCCATGCAATAAATAGGGATTTTTTTTCACTTGTAAAATTTGAAAATTTCAT
This sequence comes from Rugalucina vietnamica, assembly GCA_964017185.1. Lineage (NCBI taxonomy): Eukaryota > Metazoa > Mollusca > Bivalvia > Lucinida > Lucinidae > Rugalucina > Rugalucina vietnamica. Next base: position 49,007,297 of record OZ024875.1, read on the forward strand.
TAGAAAAATTTGGATATTTTTCTTATTTTTGCTCCAAAACATAGATTGTGGGTACTCGTTAGAACCGCCTCGTCGAGGCGGTTCTAACGTGTACCCACAATCTATGTTTTGAGCAAAAATAAGAAAAATATCCAAATTTTGTTTTGCTCAAAACATAGATTGTGGGTACACGTTAGAACCGCCTCGACGAGGCGGTTCTAACAAGTACCCACAATCTATATTTTGGAGCAAAAATAAGAAAAATAGGTATACCCCTGCAAACCCCAGTTTTGCTATATAAAAGTGGGGTTCAAGGGGGTATATATTGCAAGGACATGTTTTCCTAATGGTTGTGTTTAGCGTTGTGGCCTGTTGGTAGAGCATCGGCCTCGGAATCAAGAGGTCCTGGCCCCGAGGTTATAAAACTTTTTTCAAGCTCAGCTCAGCTGAGCATGAAATTTCAACTGCTCATAAATGTTAAAATAGTCAGAAATTGTGGAAAATTAAGGTTCAAAACTCAAAAACTAGTAATTTATCCTGCTAATAAATGTTAAAATGCCAACAGTTGTTGGCATTTTAACATTTATGAGCAGGATAAATTTTAGTCTCTGCTGAGTTGAGCATGAAAAAAGTTTTAAAACCTCGGGCCCTGGGTTTTTGATTCCTACATGGAGCACCGTGTTGTGTCCCTGATCAAGACACATTAACTCCCTGCAGTACTGGTTAATACTCAGAAAGCGTTGGCTCCTTCCCGACATGACTTTTATCCACAGGGTTTGCTTGAAATCAGAAGACATTGTTGAGTTTTAATATTTGTTTCGTTTTTGTTTGTTTGAATTGAGGTTTAAAGTCCCACTCAACAGTTTTTCAGTCTTGTCTGAATATATAGAGCCACTGCTTCCTTTAAGGGTTTTAACCAGTACTCTGGGCGTTTGATATTGTGTCTTACTCAAGGACACAACGGGATGCTGCCAGTGGGAATCGAACTACATGTATTTGTAAAGTAAAAGCTTTTCTGATTTTTACTCTAATTGAAAGTGATTGATAATCCTAAAAACTTTCCTGTAGATCAGTGCATGTAATGGCAGTTTTCTGGCTTGAAATATGGCAGATGCAAGATAGTGTGATGCATGCCACCTCCTTTACTATAAACATTCTTAAAAATGCATTTCAAGATGTCTGTTTCAAGCAAAAAAAGATTTTAAAATGTAGAAAAGATATCGAAGTTGCCAACTTGATTAAACTATTATGAGTGAATGATACTCTAAAATCCTCTGAATTGATTTTCAAGAGAAACATCTGAATTGTTTTGTTTTGAGGATGTCACTACATATCATATTTTGTGAGGCATCCAAAAGAAAATAGGGGCCTTAAGTACCCCTTGTTTGGGATCAAGGCACAAAGTTTAATCACTCTTGTTTTGACTAGCTTTCACTTGCTCACTTACAGGTACAAGGCTTTAATGATATTGTGTCCCAGCTTTCAAACATCTAGGTAGAGGGTTATATCGGCCCCTTGTTTTGACCCTTAACTTCAAACATTTCGGTACAGTGCTATATTATTAGCCCCTTCAATTGTTTTGACTCAAGCATCCAAACATCTTAGAACAAGACTAGAATCACTTTTTGTTTTGACCCAAGCTTTTCAAACATCTAGCAAGAACATTCAGCAATGTTGGACTGTGGGGAAAGTTGCCAACACTTTGACAGATTGAGATGACTGGATGTGGAGCAGTTCTGACAGACCAATACTCTGTCAGTTCCTGAGGTAATAAAGCTGCTGGTTTATGGTGATTTGTGAGTTGTCAGTGGAAAAAACCAGGTGTGATGACCTCCTTTCTTCTCTTCTGTACATTCCATGGGTTACTACCTGGCTTTCTGTCTTTACATGACTGAAAAATTGTTGACTGGGATGTTAAACGTCAATTCAAACAAAATGCTATACCTGGCTTTGGCTTGTGGCAGGTTACCAGTAATAAGTGCACATTTCTTTCACCACTTACTGACAAATGCTCTGCTTTTAGTTAGCAGAAGAGAATGGTCATAGAAATTTTTTACACGACCAAATCGTCATTAAAAGAAATTTGTCGGACATTAGGATGGATCACTGGTCGACTTTGTAATGAATTGGCCATGCTTCTTATTGAGCTATTGTGCCTAGTATTTTGTATGATTTCTGTCAAAGTTAGTGTTCTGTTGGATTTTAGTGTTTGGACATCATGAACACTACTTCCTGATTGGAGAAACATGCCTGATAATTTTGGTGTCTGCAGTTGCCAAGTATTAGATTGTATGGCACCCGACTCTTACAGAACTTCAACTCAAGTGTGTAATGTGACGACATCGAGAAAAACGGCTTTTTGCATATGCGAAAACAATGGCGCAGATTAGCTGTGCAGTAACTGCACAGCTGAACAGCGCTTTTGTTTTCGCTACACAGATAGTATAATCCGTCTTCTGAAATTTCAGGATTCTAGCGATCCTCTTTTATTGTACAGACTAGCTTGTGTCAGTCCTGCTCGGTAAACCCTGAAGAGACATCGTGACGCGGCTCATGTGTAATGTGACGGCAAATTCTGGTTACAAAACATTACATCTCTGATGGCGTGTTCTTGGCACTATGTGCAATGTTTTCACATTGTAAAATACCTGATCTGTGTACGAGTGACTGATCTTGGAAAATCATCAGAATGTTTGGTGGCAGAGATGTCTTATTCCTGACTCCCCTGGTGTTTTTCTTTGGAAGAAATTTGAGCCTCCGCATGAGAAAACCAACAATTTGCATATGCGAAAACAAAGACGCAGATCAGCTGTGCAGTTACTGCACAGCTGATCTGTGTCTTTATTTTCGCTATACAGATAGTAGAATCTCTCTTCCTCTTAAATCCAAAATTTCAAGCTTCTATCCTTCTCCTATGACTGCACAGGCCGGTTTGTGTCGGACCTGCTCGGAACCCCAAATTGTTGGTTTTCTCATACACATGCTCATTTTGTAAGAAATATTACAAAATATTGCAAAACAACCACAGGATAATGAGGCAAACAAACTATCCATTTGCATTGGGAGACACTATGGCAGCAGCACATGTCATAAGAATGATATTTGATTAGGGTTCAATCCCCGGTAGAGCTAACACAATTTAATCCCATCTTAGGCTTCATAAAAATATGAATATCTTTTCCTTACATTTTAGTTTGGATTTTGTAAGACTGCCAGGAACAAATGCCTTCCCTTGAATGTATGGCTATTAAATTGCTTGTATTGGCCTCTAAATCTCTAATTGGGAGGCAGTTCAGATATTGTAGGAACACTAATGAAGCAATGCTTCCAAGAATGATGCAAATATTTCTTCTCAGAATTTGAGAGGCAAACTGACTTCATGAAGAAGCTAGCAGTAGTGACGAAGAAGGCAGATCCTTTTTTCATCCTGAATATCTGTGATGCAACCAAATTTCTTACAATGCAGATTGATCCATTATTGCATGACATGTGACAAAATGTAGTGCAGTGATTGGAAGCTAGATTGAGTAGACAACAACCTACAGCAAAGCAATATCACTTTGGAATAAACTTACAGCAAGGAATCAGTCAGGCTTCCGATCACTATGCTGCATTTTATCATTTGTTGTGCGATGTTGCATCAATCTGCGCTGTACAAATCACAGGTATATAGGGTGGTACCAAGGCCAATGAATAAGCTCACTGTAGTTGTCCAGTCCTGCTCATGTATTAAAGAAATTGAATCAGCACCTCATGTTGTTATATGATGTAAACAAAGAAATAGCAATATGATTAGAGAATGATTTTCATGTTGTTTTGAAACAAGTTTTTGGTGGATACTTTTCATAATGTTTTGAAATGATACATGTTTACAGATCAAGGAAAACTGTATATCCTGGGCGTTGATTCAAGTCTTAGAATGATAAGTGGGTAATTAAACCTTGGTCCTCCATAAAGAGATTGTTCATAGAGATCCATTACTCAACAAAACATCAGGCAAGGTGATAAAGATAAGTTCTCTAATACCCTTACTCATCCCCAATCACATAAATTGCTAATAACTTTTATGATCTACCATAAAATGTTGGATATTTGGATACATGATCAGCCTGAAGATTCTACATACTGCCGAGAAATGTTGTTTGTCAAATTTTATACCCACCCTCCATGCGCCGGCTCTGTGGAGACATTGTTTTATGATCAAAGGTCTGCCTCAAAAACCGTCCCTGTGGCTGCAAATTTTCATGGCCACTTTGTGCTGGGAATCACCCTCCGCACCCTACTCCATGGCACTGTTGGAGACAACGCTATTGTCAAAATTCTGCACAAATAAGTCGGCTTAGCTGATTATCCCTGGCCCCCTGAGGGGGGCAGTACTTTCAGTGACTGGTACCGGTGCATAACAGTGAAAAATGATGCTTGTTTGTTGTCATGTTTTATGTTGTATAGACATTTTGGTGTATGTCTGGTATTTTAATATATATTTTGTGTGGAAGCAGAAGCACACATGGTTTATCCATTCTGTCCCAGACTGATAGGAGGGATGAGCACTTTGTAGTCTTAACTACACACAGATGCTGCAGGTAGAGGTAGCTCGGGGCTAAAAATATAGGTCTGTGGTAGAAATACAAAGTATTAACAAAATATTACTCTATCACCCCCCCCGGCCCCCCCCCCAACAAAAAACTACTGGAGATTGAGGGAGGGGGAACCAACCAGTGCGGCAAAAGTAGCAGAGAAACATTGCATGATTGTAGTGAAATGATGGCCTAACTATTCAAACTCAATTATTACCCCTTCCCCTGTAAGCTTGAAGAATCTTCTTGATTTTGACTAAGCAGCGAAGCTGGATGACTTGATGCATTGGTTTTAGTTTGTTAGTGCACTACTTTTCAATGATCATTATGCACCAGTCATTTATAACCACTGCTCCCCAACCTACGGGGATGGACGGGGATTATGACTTTTCAGCTTTCAGTGCCCTGCTATGAGCCCCACCCCCAGGGGGCAAACTGGAGGTCAAAACTTAGCTCTTTGCCCCGCCCTTTGCAATAGAAAATCTCCCTGGGGTACGTATCTAATGTCAAAACCCCGTCATTTCCACTGCACTGTGGAGACACTTGAAAAGTAATTGCCCCGCACTTTAGTCCGGTTGTCCCCCACCCTTCCCAATAGGTGGTGGGGCAGTGGTTACAAATGACTGGTTCATTACTCTGTCATGAAATATACTGGCAGTACTTGGAGTACTCAACTTTTTTGTACCTGGCACCATTCTCTCCCCCTGTGTACAGAAGCACAGGTTAACTGTTCTGTAAGAGGTTGAAGCCGGCCATTTAGATAAACTGAAGAGATCATAAAACAGATGATAACACTTGAATATGCATCAAAACTTTTCTGCTGAAGATGTTCCCTAACATACTGAACAAACTTCCAAGAACATTCAGGTGAATTTGGTAGTTTTGCGAGGTAGACAACTTTTGAATGAATGCTGTCGTTAGCATATCTGAGCTTAAACAGGAAGTCATAGGTTTGACTGAGCAGGTCTGGTTAAGTCTTTCTCTCATTGTGTGTTTATTACAAAAGATTGCACACCAAATACTGGTTAACTTGTTTGAGAGAGTGTGATTAGGGAAAACTGACATAATTTTCACTTGTTTAAAAGGAATATTTAACACATTTGTCTAGCATTCAATCTCTTCCCATATTATTGCTGTTTCACTTTAGTCTTGACCAGCACAATTGTCAACATGATTGCCACCTGGGGAAGTTAGAAAAGAAGTTGCTAACCATGTTCTCAAATTCATTCAAATTTAAATTGCTGCCTTACAAATTGATGGTGTAATCTGTCTTCCTAGTGTAGAGGCAAAGCTGATAATGACCCATAATCAAGGTATTATGAGTCACACCATGAAAAAAATTGTCTTCATGTTTTCACCGTCTATCAACGTACACCGGACATAGCGATTGACCTATCGAGGAAATTAGGACGCGGTGCACTACGAGGTCAGTATTTCTCTGTTTTTTTTTTCGTGTAAATACCTTAAAATACTCTGTAAGTAATTTTCACTCTAGTCGCTTAGATATTAATGAATGGTTATTAGAATAACAGGTGTTTAGCAAACATCTACAAGAGCTACGAATAACAAAAATCTGACCATAATCACTGTTTACATTCTTTAGTCAGTCGCGAAAATACATGATGTAACAAATGTGTCGGTAAAATATCAATCTACAATGTTATGGAATACCTGATAGAATGACTGGCAAATCGAGGACAGTCACTAGAAATACTCTAAAGTTACTTTTGAAATTGCAATTGTCGATAATTTCCTCTTCTCCAAAGTTATCTGGTGTACCGTCTATAGCGCAGTGGTGTACCACCTATAGTAAAACACCCTTTTCGTAGTGTACGGTCTATAGCAAGATGAAATCATCTCGGATGAAACCGTTTAGTGCTTGTAAACGTTAAGTTTGACGATGGAGTACAAGTTTTTGCAATTCGGACATACCACAGACCCCAACCCCATCCTTTCTTAATAACAAAATTGCTACTTTTGGAGTATTAGATGTAATTACGTTACATTTTCTCTTCTATTTGCAGGTGACAACCATCTGATTAGAAAAATAACATAGTATAGCACACCAAAGTAACTGAAGCCGTGTTCATGTGCAGTATTTGCACCCAGGTGCAAAAATGAATTGTGCAAATCTGCTCCCGGGGGGCATGTGAAGCGTTCATATGCTCAGCGGCTGCGTGTAAATCAGTACTATGTAGCGCTTAAAATGTCGTCCTCAAAGACGTATGTATCGAACTAATTCCTCTCGCTCCGGAGTCCTAAACTACACCCGAGGTACAAAAATACACCTGGGTGCAAATGTCGCATATGGACACGGCTTAGATGACGTTAGTTTTTGAAACAAAAATTCCACAGGTTTAGTTTGGTATGGGTTTTAACGTTCCAGTCAAACTATACATATCCCAATTTTGTCATGTCGGGACGGGGCCAGTGATTCCTGGATATATGTTTTGTTCAAGGAAACACCGCGGCGGAGGTATGTATCGTCGTACTCTACCGAACTCCGGGTTGACAATTTCAAAACTGACCAATATTCTATTTAATGAATAAGCTCTAACACTTCTTAAAAAGGAAGTAAAATTCCTTAACTTTTGCATTACTAAAACGAAAAATTTGGTGCACTTTCGAACGAATACTATAAAGAAAGAAAGACTAAAAAAGAAAGAGTGAAAGGAAGAAAAAAAAAAGAAAGAAACATATGAACATATTCTAAGTAAGGACATCTAAAATAGTTGAGCAATTATTTCATGAAACAATTTCGTGTATGTTTCGCTTTAAAAGTGGATTACAACAAACTGTAAAACGATGCAATAACTGCTTTATTATACTCCTTTTCGTGCTTATTGTCGTGACATATGCTCTATTTTTGTTTGGTGTTTCTCGATTATCAATATGTAAACGGGAAAGTGAATGTCACGTCGAACGTCATGTGTAATTATTCAAGCTATTATACCTGTCTTTCTTCATCCGATTTCATACCACGACAATGCAGAAAATACTGATCTGGTCAGTGGCAATATTCCATAATTGCATGTACAATAATGTTTTATTATTATTCGTACATAATTTTAACTAAAAACATATTTTTTTCGTCAAAAAAGTCATATTTTCATAGCTATAGTCCGTACACTGCTTTAGCTATAAACGGTACACTACCATAGCAACAGACTGCTATAGACGGTACACCGGCAAGTTTTGTTTTTCATAAATATCCACAAAGCCAGGAGCAGTTGCAATGTGAAACTTCGTTTTCAAGGACGTTGGGCAATAAGGAATAGTTGCCGATGCGAAGTTTGGTCATAATTAACAACTTATAGCTCTTAAAAGTGCAGATTGGAGTTAGGCAGGTAATTGTCATGAAAAATATTAGTGATTGGGCAGGTATTTTTATCGAATATCACACATACACGCATTTCCTATCTGTATCACATAGTCACAGATAAAGATCAATGTATCAACGATGTATTTTCCATATTTGACAAGCCGACTTTGATTTTATATGAAAAATAATAGAACAAAAACTGACCTCGTAGTGCACCGCGTCCTAATTTCCTCGATAGGTCAATCGCTATATCCGGTGTACGTTGATAGACGGTGGTTTTACTATCAGTTCTGAAACAAACCTGAATGTGCAACAACAGGAGATTGCTACAAGCTTGAAATTTCAGAATAATTAACAAGAGGACTTGCGCGCTGGTTATCCAAGGACAACCAACATGACGGAGAATAACCAACGCAGATGACATCAATTTACGGCTGTAGTATTCAAATACCTGTCTGTAGAAAGTTGTTCCCAGACAGGTATTTATTACCTTATGTTGCACATTGATTCCATCTGTGTTTGTTTGTCTCAGCTGTGTTGGTTGTCTCTTGGTACTCAGTTTGACTTGTATAATCTATTAAGCGACAACAAAGTGAAATGTATACCCCCTTAAACCCCACTTTTATATAGAAAACCTGGGTCTTGCAGGGGTATACCTAATTTTCTTATTTTTGATTCAAAACATACATACTCGTTGGAACCGCCTCTTTATATTGCATGGGCATGTTTTCATAATGTAACCCGTCAATACGTTTTACATGGGCAAAGCGATTTGATAAAGAGAATGTTGCACAAATTGCTCCTTGGAGGCTGGATTTATTTATATTCAATAAGCTCATTTCTAATTTATTAGGTGAGCTAACAAGACTTTGCTCAGGTGAGCTGACAATGATAGAAAATAATTATTGTTATGTTTCATTACATTGTGTGTATATTATAATCAGTGAGAACATTACTTATTTGCCAATTTAATTGGTCAGCTGCTGAAAAAGACACCTGATAAATTCATCAAGTTGACCAATATCATTAGGTATTATATTGGTTATTCAAATGGTAAATTTGCCATAAGAGTCTAATCAGATGTCTTGCTTCATGAGCAAATTATACATAAGAATGATGACTTGTATTCTTACAAAGTTTTCTGAAAACATAAGGTTTCAACATGCAACTGGGTTTATCCATCTTCAGCTCAGGTGAGCTAAGAAGCATTTGCTCAGGTGAGCTAACATTGACAAAATTGCTGCTTTTCAATACATGGTGTATATTATTATCATGGAAAGTATTACATGGTGTAATATTTTTGATATTAGGCAATTTTCTCCCCTTTGACAATGATCTCTTCACACCTCCTATTGTAAACTTGTACACTAGGAATATATTATTGGGGAATTATCTCTAGACCAATTCAATTGATTTACCAACTCCTCAGGTCAAGTTGTGAAAGGGACACCTGATGTATTCATGAACTTGACAAGGTAAGTGCCAATTATATTGGAAACCCTTATTGTGAAATAGCCATAACAATTTACAAAGCCATTTTTGCAAGTTCAGTTGCTGGTTTTAGGTGGTTTGAATCTCTAGATGTGCTTAAATTCAGTTTGCGTTATTCAGAGCACCCTGCGTTATTCAGAACACCCTGGGTTGTATAAGACTACAGAACCTCTTGACCTTACAAGGCTTTTTGCCTTCCACATAACGTTTTTCTCCATACATCTGAGGATGAACGAATATATGTGCACTTTGTTTTTGTAAGGGTATGCCTACAATCTTCCCACTAATGCAGGTTACCTGAAAAAAATGATGAGTTTTTGTTCATATTACACAATTGTTGATAAATGATGTGTCTGGCTTTCCAATTGGAACTCTCAAGTTTTACAAGAGTTTAACTGCAAGGCTTCCTGTACCTGGTCGGAAAATAAATGGCATTGTAGAAGGTTTTTGAATTATTAACTTGCATGTGCAAAGATGTTGCCAAGTTTCACAAATTGTCTTAGAACTTTCAGTCTGCTTGCTATTGGAGAGATATGGCTGTAAGCAGGCAGTTCCAACCATGGTATACGGTATAAAGCAAACCCAAGACCCATGAAAGATACTGTCAGTACACTGGCATACCTAATTTTATGACTATAAATACTGCCCGCTTTATATGGATTATAATATTTTTGCCATAAAGAAATTTTACATTTTATTTTTACATGTTACAGCTCTAACAGATAAACAGGAAAAGGAAATAGTCCAGAGGCTAAAATAAAAAGAAAATTCCTTCCAAAACAGAGTGGTGGTCTGTAGCTAATTAAAACATTTCAAGAGCAATGATTTCAATCCTTTGAAAAAGATAATTGAGCCTGTGCGTGACAAAACCAACAATTTGGGTTTCCGACCAGGTCCAACACAAACCAGCCTGTACAGTCACAGAAGAAACCCAGAATCTTGAAAATTTGGGAATAAGTAGAGGAGGAAATGTACTATCCGTGTAGCGAAAACAAAGACGCTGATCAGCTTCGCGGTTACCGCGAAGCTGATCTTCGTCTTTGTTTTTGCCCATGCAAATTGTTGGTTTTCTCATGCACAGGCTCAATTGTTCATTCTAAAGATAACAAACAAGTAATGGAAAGCAGAATAACTTTGTATGTTAAATTGGACCAAGATTTCCTTTAAAAATTGGGGAAACAGCAACGTGTGTACATGTATTTTCTACAATTTTCCTTTGAGGAAATCAAAAGGTCGACTGAACGAAGTCTTTGCAAAACCTAAGTAAAAGGGTGTCACATACCCCAATTTTGAAGGTCACTGCTTAGACAGGTTGACCCTGTACTACAGTATACCCTCTGTAGAAATTTTAGAGGTACAGTACAACCTCATTATAATAACGCTATGTTTGGGGTCCAAAGAAACAGACCGTGTTGTATGTGAACCGTGTTATAATGAGGTTATTTACTATATGTATTATAGGAAACTAGTAATTTGGGAGCCATGTCATGGCCGTGTTATATTGGAAACCGTGTTATAACGAGGCACATTATAATGAGGTTGGACTGTATGTTGAACTTCAATGACCTGTCAGGCAGTAAAACAGAACATGTACATGTATTTTTTATGGGGCTCAGACCTATCAGATTGGGTCATTGTGGACATCTGATGACTGTAACTGCTGCTCTAAGAACCACATGAGCCGCGACGCAAGAAAACCGGTCTTCGGGGTTTCCGACCAGGTCCGACATAAACCGGCCTGTACAGTCACAGAAAATGGTTAGAAGCGTGAAATTTCGGAATTAGGAAGAAGAGAAATTGTACTATCCGAGTGGCGAAAACAAAGGCGCTGATCAGCTTCGCAGTTACCGCGAAGCTGATCTGCGCCTTTGTTTTCGCATAGGCAAAATTCCGGTTTTCTCACGATGCGGCTCACATAATTGTTCAGTAATTTAAATCTGATTGATATTTTGATTGGCAGTTACAAGAAAAATCATTCAAATTTTCTTCTAAATTCAAAATGATTCATACAACCACTATTGATTAACATGCATGGCTTTCAGATGGCGCTTTTTTGGGACGATTTCTCGAGAAATTGATAACTGTCTCTCCTATCAAACAGTTTCATCAATACAAAACTACATTGTAACAAATCATTACAGCTTGCCAGACAAGATATTCATAACATGTCAAACTGGTCAAAACAGATCTTTTTCCTGCTACTCAAAGATAGTTTCGGAGAATTTACCGTGGCAAATTAAAGACATGAGTTGCAAATTTCTTGATTTCTTCGATCAGTGTCTGTCCTACAGAATGACTGAATGTAAGCATTGATGCAAAATCTTACGGAGACTCACAATTTTGACTAATTTGTCTGATTCAGAAACATGTCTGCACTGTCACAAAGACCTTACATATAAATATGCGTGTAGTCCTTTTTTTGAATTTAGATGATTAATTCAAATGTTAACTGGCGCTCATACATGAACATAACACTAGTACTATGACAAAATGTCTCGATGTACTGTGAAGGCCTTGTCTCTCTCTCAACATAGACTTGAGTTTAATTGCAAAAAAAACGTTTTTGTTTGTTTGATTTATTGCTTTACGTCCCAGTCAACAGCTATGGTCATGTCGGGACATTAGCTGTTGAAAGGGATGTAAAGCAATTAATCAAATAAAACAAAAATTCCTTTTGCAATAAAACGCAAGTCTACGTCAAGGGACTTTCTGTACCAATTGTATCTCTGAGAGAGTTTGCTGCATTGTGTCTTTCATGGACTAGATTTGAAAAGGCTTGAAGATTCCTACCTATACTTCAGACTGTTCCCTGAGCAAAGTATAAAGTTCCAGCACAGCTAGAACAGCTAGCATAGACACCTGCTCCTCTGAACCAATCAGTTCATTAGATCACTATCATTAGAGCCGCCGCATCAAAAAACCAGCATTTCACGTATGCGAAAACAAAGGCGCAGATCAGCTTCGCCGTTACCGCGAAGCTGATCGGCGCCTTTGTTTTCGCTGCATGGATAGTCAAATTCCTCTTCTTCCAAAATCCGAAATTCAAGCTTCTAGCCTGCTTCTGTGACTGTACAGGCTGGTTTGTGTCAAACCTGGTCGGAATCCAAATTGTTGGTTTTCTCATGTCATGGCTCATTAGTCAATTGCAGTTGTTACAATGTTGAAAACTAACAAAATGACTTGTTCATCCTTCAAATGGAATTCAATCATTCACCCTGTAAATGATTAGGATTTAGGCTATGTCTTGGTAGGTAGGTTAGGACACAGAATTGTTTTTTGTGTTTTTTTTGACAGACAGATTAAACATTTACTGGTCTCAGCCAGGGACAGTCGAGATTTAGAGAAGCTGTTTTGTCATTTGGCGGCCGGTTTCCCAATCCTGTATGCTGTTCCTCTGATCAAAGATGTAATGGCATGCAGGTATGGTGAAAATCCAGGTGAGCACCAATTTAATGCCAATTAGCATTTAAACATTGGGTGCAATATGGAATTCTCAGGTTAGCATCTGGTTTCCACCAAAAAAGCAACAAATGCATTATGGCATAAACATGGAATGAGTGCCTAGAAAGTTTAGACCTACAAATCATAAGTAAGAGATGCAGAACTATTTGCTACTTTGAGTTTGACCTGTGTTGGTTGGTTGGTTGGTTAATTGATTGATTGATTGATTGGTCGGTCGATCGATCGATCGATCAATTGGTTGGTTGGTTGATTGATTGGTGCCATATTGAAGTTCTTCAATTTGCATTTCTTTTGAAACTATGACTAGACCCAGCCGCATGTTACAAGATGTTTTGGGATGTTCTGGACACATGGACTTAATTTCCCGTCATGTTTGACTATGTTATCTACAACACTATATGTTACATCCCAACGTTAGATGTTAGTATGATATGATGAAACAACATGTTTGACCTTGTGCTTCCTTCATGATCTTTATGGTATTGTCCACAATGACTCAAGAACATAGGGCCAGAAATATATATATTGGGATGTGGGGGGGGGGGGGGGGGAAGATTCAATTTCAGTGACCTTAGGATTTGCATCATGCTAGCCACTGTTGAAGAATTAAACTACAGGTCAGTGCATGCAGATGGTAGCTGACAATGTTCAGAATTGGTATAGAACAAGATGACTATTTAGTTTGTTTGTTTGTGTTGAGGCTTAACGTCCCAGTCAACAATTTTTCAGTCATGTCGGGACGGAGCCAATGCTTCCTGGGTTTAACCAGTACTGTAGGGAGTTAATGTGTCTTGCTCAAGGACACAACACGGTGACGCCTGTGAGGATCAAACCCAGGACCTCTCGATTCGGAGTCTGACGCTCTACCGCTCTACCACTACGCCACCGCGCTCCCTAAGATGACTGTTTTGAATTGTGTGCTGCTATCTCACTGTCCAAGATTCAAGAGCTTTCTAATCTCAAATAAATTACAGTTTCGCATGAAAGCTTTTAGATTACACTTAAATTAGTGTGTTTATTGTCTCCAGTATTGCATTAAATCCTGAAAATTTAGCAGCAAAAATATTGTTGTTTCCATTAGAAATGGCTCTAGGCATTTCCGTGTTGGAATCAATACTGTAGAGTCAAATCAAAACGCAACCCTAAATGGATTTGGAATTTAAATCAAGTGCACAGCGGCACTCTGGGACCAATACAAATACTGATAGAGTTGTTCATAATGAACAGAAACAAATGAGCCGCATCGTGAGAAAACCGGATTTTTGCCTATGCGAAAACAAAGGCGCAGATCAGCTTCGCAGTAACTGCGAAGCTGATCAGCGCCTTTGTTTTCGCCACTCGGATAGTACAATTCCTCTTCTACTTATAGCCAAAATTTCAAGCATCTAGCCTGCTTCTGAGCTTGTACAGGCCGGTTTGTGTCGGACCTGGTCGGAAACCCCGAAGACCGGTTTTCTTGCGTCGCGGCTCAAATTATAGAATAATGGCTGGGAATAAAGCGAAGAAAATGCTTGAATTGGCAAGGAAGACATGATTTAAAGACAATGCTAAACCAGCAGTACAGTTTTATAGTCCTCATCAGGAAAACAAGTCCATGCAATATATACCCCCTTAAACCCCACTTTTATACAGTAAAACTGGGGTTTGCAGGGATAAACCTATTTTTCTTATTTTTGCTCCAAAACATAGATTGTGGGTACTCATTAGAACCGCCTCACCGAGGCGGTTCTAACGTGTACCCACAATCTATTTTTTGAGCAAAAATGAGAAAAATATCAAATTTTTTCTGATGAAATTTTCAATTTTTTAATACAGGTGAAAAAAATCTCTATATATTGCATGGACATTAGTTTTCGTAATGTAAACTGTTCCAAGATGGTTCCATTGAGATTTATTTTTCTGTTGCCTGTTTTTTCTGTCATTTTTGTTTTTGGTTGATGCTAGCTTGATGGTTACCTCACTGGGAAAGAGCTAATCTTGCTCTTGATGCGTGATGTTAAAATTTTGATTGATGTCTTGTTTTGTCATTTCTTTCCTGTCGGTAGTGGTACATGTATCACTTCCTGGATGTTTTATTCTTACTTTTAAAATTTTTAGTAAATTAAGCCAGGGGATGTACTATTAAAGATGTGATTGAAGAAAAGAATAAATGATCTGACAACAATTTTTTCACCTGACAAAAAATTACCTGGTATTTCTTGTATTTATCAGGAACTATTTGATAAACTCTTACAAATCTAATCTTGTATCACTCCACTCATCTGGAACTACTTTATGCTCTCTATTTCTTGACAGATTTAGGTATACAGGTACACAGAAGTTGGTGGGGGGCATTGCCATACTTTTTTCAGAGCAAACTCATCCCGGCTTGGTGATGGAGTGTTCGACTCAAGAGCAAAAGGTGATCAAACTGTCCTTGAGCATGACGCAATTGCTGTGTCCCGACATCGCTGAAAAATTGTTGACTGTGATGTTTTCAAATCAAATCAGAGACCTGAGGCTGCACAAACAAACAGATGGGAATAAAAGAACTGATATTAATTGTAGTATTATGTCGAAGTCTGCAAATGACAACATGTAAATTAGTCTAGAATATGCTCAGGATTTCTTCTATGTTCCTGCCTTATTCTAATCATAATTGCATGCACTGGGTTTGGGGATATTATAGTATCAGTGAGTATACTCCCAACTCATAATGTACATGTAAATATATGGCATCTTACTGTGCGCCTATTGATATGCTGATGCGATTTCCAGGCAGTACCACTGTGAATAATCTCTTTTCATTGCTTTAATTCATTTAAGCCTGGCATCCTATTTATGGGACATAGGCAAACAGAATAGCCCCAGATGTAACGCCGCAGAATGCGGCGTTCCATCTGGGGCTATTCTGTTTGCTTAGAGGAATTTCATCGAAAATTGGAATAAAAATTCAAAATCACTCCTGATGTTCCTAAAAAGAAAGTGGACTCACCCAAATGATAATGATGGGCAAGTCCATTCATCTTAAATGGGTTTAATTCAAAATCAGGCACACAGATTTGCTTAGATCTTGATGTCTTCAATCACGCAACAAGTTTCCGCAACAAGTTTCCGATGTGTTCCATGAAACCTTTTACTGACTCAGACGTCTTGAGAGATTGTTCCGACAATGTATGGTAATTTGAGTGGTGATCGTTGTCTATTGTAGGGGGAATGTGACAGCCTCTATTGAACGAACTACGCATCACTCAATTACGGTCGTCCCCCGATAGAGCACTGCCTTGTTGAGATTAACTTAATTTTCCACGCTATAAATCCGAAGGCTAATTTACAGCTTTTCGGAATGGTTCCCATGAGTCTGGTAATGAAAATCAATGCCGTACTCATGACAAATAAAATTGTATTTTATTTTGCTCTACAATGTCTTTTCCAATTCTGGTTATTAGCTTTGTTTTCTATAATCATGAAAACATGATAATGACATGATTAATAAAAAGAATTTGGGCATCACCACTTGCTTTCTTGAAATAAAAATTGTCTTGATTTCAAATGCAATTTAATTTGGCTAAATTGGGCTTAAAGTTGTTGTGGCTGTGTGTCCATGTATCATAAACAGTTTTGCTCTGTTTTTGTCCAACTTGGTTTAGACTTGAAAGTTTGCAAAATAATCAAAAATATGTCAAAAAGGCAGGATTGAATGGACATTTGGCATTGAATAAGGAAATTAATAGGTGATATATATCAAATAAAGGAGTGCTAAAATACTTTAATTAAGGACTGAATGTAAAGATTTTGACACCCAAACCATTTAATCTGTGTCTAGACCTTGCAAGATTAAATTGTTAATCTTTTTGAAAATAAAAAAAATAACTTATATGGAAATAACAAAATTATATTATTTTGCATAAGAATTTATTCCATTTAACTACAATTTACATTCCATTCTGAAAGTTTTATATTGACAACTTCATGCCGTCAAGAACTAAACTTGTATTTCATTTAAATCTCAGGCCACAATAGTAGCATATGAGAATAACATTTAATTTTCATTGCACAACTGTACAAGAAAGTTACATGTTTCGGTATACCATATTTTTTTGTCAATATAATTTCTTCAAAAAGTTGTAAAACTGTTCTAGCATTAGTGCTTACATCAGATAAATAGTCATATTGTTTTATTTCATCAAAGAGATTGATTTTTTCCAAGATTTTATCAATTTCCTTTGATTTTCATTTCTTTTACATATATGGAAGAAAAAAATCTATGTGAAAAAGTGAGATTTTATCAAAAACTGATGTTACCTGTCAAGACCTGATGATTTGATAAGCCAATTATCTTTCAATGTGACACCTGGTTATTGGGGGTGGTGACACACTTATTGCTATGGTTGATTGCATTATAGGGGTGGGTGGCACACTTCACTGCATTGGTTGATTGGATTAGGGCACACTTTGGGTTTATATGGCTTTGACAGGATGTTTACTAGACCACTTGCTGATTTTCTGTTGTGCTGTTGATATTATTCATTCACAGTTTTTATTTTGTTGAGAAATGAAAGAAAGATGGGAGAAACAAAAACAGATGACCAAAAGCATATAGAGGTATGTCTGTCATTTTTTCAGTTACAAATTAATTAACCATCATGTTCAAATGCAGATAGCGCACAAAATTAATCTTCAATATTTTGTTTTTTTGTTCATGTGAACTGGGTGAAGTATCCAGGCATTAGTTTAATATTTTGTATTTATATTCAAATTTTGGTTATTTTGAGAAAAAGTGAGGCTGCTCAGAATGAAATTTGACATTATGTCAAAGTTTTTTGTGTGGGAAATAAATGAAAGGGATTTCAGATAAATGGAAAGAGAATTTAGATGAATAGTCAAGAGCCCCTCCTCTTTTATTATAGACATTGATTCATTTCCAACTTTTTGTAATCATAATAATAAAGTGAAAAGTAATGGTGAAAGTTTTCAAGGAGTACTTATTCTTAATGTAAGGGCTTGGGTTCAAGGGTCATTGAGGCTGATGGGACAAACACCTGGCTCCAGTAAATGACCTTTATTGTAGGGTACAGTATACTTAGGGACTTCAAAAATCCTCACTAGGTTTTACACTAAAATTAAGTAAAAATTTACAATTTTTAGTGAAGCTAAGTATATACCATTGGTATGTAACAGGGAAAGGATTATTTCAAATTCAAGCTAATTGGTCCGTTATTCAATTGTGAAACAAGTATACCTTTCAGTTTGGGATAAAGACACTATTGTTAAAACGATTGCTATCTATCCCTTCCCATACAATTTAATGAGTAGGTTACTGAATTAAAATGAGGTTGGTTTAAAAATTTCACTTACAAACCTGTATCAGATTTTAAAGTCACTTCATGAGACAAATGCTTTAAGCCAGTGCCAAAATCAAGGTTGACAGATGGCTGATTGATACTCCAACAGAGCCTGAACCCATTCAACCCAAGCTTTCAACCAAACTTGTCCATCTAAACCTAGCCTTTCAACTAACCTTTCCAGTTTTTGTATGTCTACATAGACTTTTGTAGTTTATGAAACTGGTTGATTTGATTTGAAATCTTAACAATCAACTTGGATGCCAAATATGTCAGGCTTTGAAGACATCATTTGCTATTATAAGCCACATGATAGGTGTTTTTCAGGCAATTTTAGCATCATTTTATCAGAAAACGCTAAGATTTGTGATTACTCGGATCAGTTTGAAATACCTGATGACAGGCAAAGATTGCATTTTGAAATGGTAATTTGAATGTTACAGCTTCGTTTTAATGGAAAATGTAGTTTTGTTGCAATTTTATTGTTTTGAAAGGTTTTAAACACATTCTTGTGCAAGGAAATTAGTGTTTGATATCTTATAGAACCACCTTTCTGTACTCAGCTTCATATTTTCAGGAAATGCTTTTATTGTGGTGTCCTTACAGGAGACAACACGACTGAGGACAACCAATATGCGTAATCAATCAACGACCATAGAGAGTGACTACCTTTTTGGTATCATTCCGATCTGTTCCCAGACAAGTACTGTAGATTCAGAAATATTCGCGAAAACTTAATTTTCGCCAATATTAGCAAATTGGGTGTCTTGCCAATTCAAAGTTCTCGCTATTAACGAGTTACTATAAGATTTATAGACTGTATGAGTACTCGCTCGCAAATCCAAGAACTTGCTAATAATTCGGAAATAGAAAATTTGCGAAACAAAAGTCACACAAAAATTTCCAAGCTTACAGTATTTGCATCATGAAGCCATATATTGATTTTATTGGCATTGGCTGTTCTCAGTTGTGTTGGTTGTCCATGGATACACAGTGTGTCACATAGACTGGCTACAGTCTGAAACATTGTTGTTTTGAGAAAAAACAATGCATAATCATTTATAGTGAAATTCCTTCATATATCAACAAATGCTATCTTCTTCTAATTGGATGATTAAAACTGAGCCATCAGAAGTAGATTAGCTACAAGTACTTGAAATATACTAGCACTAATTTTTAACACTTAATGAAAAAAATGTTTTAAGGACTAGAGCCAGTCTGTGTGTCACAGAGCGCATACAATTCTTCTATAGCAGGATTTCAACAATAAAACTGTATCATTATCATTATCACACATTTTTGTGCTTGATCATGGGAGAAAAAATGAGTAGTTTTCTAGCAACAAATGTTTCTTTAATTTGCTGTCACTGTAAATTACTTACTGTCAGATTCAGTGCCAAGGAACTCTGTGTTACCTGAGGGCTTGCTGAAAAATTTATCTACTTTTGTTACTCAAGTCATTCAGAAATGAGCGGCGTCATGAGCAAACTGGATTTTTGCCTATGCGAAAACAAAGGTGCTGATCAACTGATCGGCACCTTTGTTTTCGCTACACTGACAATTCCTCCTCTACTTATATCCAAAATTTCTAGATTCTAGCCATCTTCTATGGGTGTATAGGCCGGTTTTTGTCGGACATGGTCGGAAACCTGGAAGACGGTTTTTCTGGCACTGTGGCTGGAATAAGATGAGCCATTATGTTTTGTAGGTAAAACACATCATCATAACCATAATCTGGGTCGCATACATCAAAATCATATTTCTGAACTGACATTTTCACAGACCTGAAGTCTCTGGTATACTCTGCACCATAATATCATTGTGCTTAACTGTATTACTTTTAGTAAGGTCTCATGAACTGCTGAAATATGGCATCACATCATTCATACAGTTGTTGAACCATTGCTATTACATGCATCTGCTGAATCATGGCTATTACCATTCATCTGCTGAATCATGGCTATTTTATTTTCATTGTCTTTTCATGCATCTGCTAAATTATGGCAATTGCATTCATCTGCTAAATCATGGCTATTTGTGTCTTTGAATGGTTATCACATGATTCTGCTGAATCATGGCTATTACATTCACCTGCTGAATCATGACTGTTTCATGGGTATGCTAAATCAGGGCAATTTGTGTATACAGAATCATGATCATTTGTGTCTGCTGAATCATGGCTGTTTCATGGGTATGCTGAATCATGGCCATTACCATGCATCTGCTAAATCATGGCTATGAACACTAAATCTGCAGAAACATTCAGCAGTGGATCTATGGCTGTTACTTAAGTATGCTATGGCTATTCATATGCACCTGCTATATATGATGGCAATTACATTCATTACATTCATCTGTTGAATCATGGCTATTTGTGCCTGTGAATTAATAGCTTCTGTAATGTAATTTATTTGCTGAATTGTGGCTGTTCATGCAGCTGCTGAATCATGGCTTTTTCATGTAAACTACCACAGGCACTGCCCAATAAAGGCAGTCATGTTATTGCCTCTTGATCTCCTTTGCTTTAGAGCAAAATGTTTTTGTCCCAAGGGAAATGTTCCATACAATTACTTGATTTCAATATTAATCTAAACTTCATTTCTACCACAACTTCCAGCCTAACAGACAACATTCCATTACATCTATTGCTATAATGTAGCTAATTGCTGTTTAGTTGAGCAAAATGATCTTATCTTGTCTTTTATTGTTGATTTAAGCCTTAATTGGAACTGTCAGACTGATAATTGGAAGAAAAAACAGGAACTCTTGCAGGTTCCTGTTTTGTAAGAATGGCAATAAAGTGGTGGAAGTTGGGAGAATCATGCCTACATGCAAATGCAATGATATATACCCCCTTATACCCCACTTTTAGTAAAAAATGGGGTTTACAGGGGTAAACCTATTTTTCTTATTTTAAATTCAAACCATAGATTGTGGGCGCTTATTAGAACCGCCTCTAAAACCTCTAAAACATCTCGTGTTTTCGTAATGAACTCAACTGGCAAACTTTAGTGGCTTGTATTGACTCTGAGCACAAAACTCACATGATGGTTTTAAATGAGCCTGTGCGTGAGAAAACCAACAATCTGCCTATGCGAAAACAAAGACGCAGATCAGCTTCGCGGTAACCGCGAAGCTGATCAGCGCCTTTGTTTTCGCTACACGGATAGTACAGTCCCTCTTCTTCTTAAATCCAAAATTTCAGGCCTCTAGCCATCTTCTGTGCTTGTACAGCCCGGTTTGTGTCGGACCTGGTCAGAAACCCAAATTGTTGGTTTTCTCACGCACAGGCTCAAATCAGAAAGTAAAAAGAACTCTTGAGTGAGTGTGCACACTATGGATGAAGTCAGCTGCTGCCCTTGGAAAGTGCTACAACATGTTTTCCAGTTATTAATTCACTTTTGTCTAAGTAATTTGGCACATGTTGCAGTTTTAATCCCGCATGCATGCCTTTAAGAAATAAAGAAAAAGAGTATAATAAGCTGCTTGAAGAATAGAAAAACCTTATTATGGCAATTCAAAGTTGATTTTTCCCAGTAAAATATAGTCATTTTACAGTACTTACAGACTTTATTTGGAATGCCATAATTAGAAATGGAAATATTGATGATGGGCTTGCATAAAATGAAGAAATATATTTATTAATTTGTCTGATCTATCCAGACATTAGGGTGTGGAACTTATAATTACGCTATAAAAGGCTGGCTACCATTTTGTGATTCAGACATCAATTTGGAAGATTTCTGATCAATTTGCTTGTGCAAATGTTGGAGCAGATTACATACACTGAAAAAAAGTTATAAGAGGCCACTTTTCAAACTCATTTTTGTTTCTAAACCATGTTAAAAATTGCACGACTTTTTGCCAAAAGACGTGTCTTTCAAGTAAGTAAAGTTCCAAAGTGTTAAGAAATAATTTTCTTTTACTAAAGGCGTTTTTGGAGTAAAAATGCAAAAATCAATGTTTTTAAATAAAACATTGGATACAGCACACCATTTATTGAAATAAGGAACGGGTGTCACCAAAGTGGTCGTTACGGCTCGGAAAAACATCAAACATTCGAATTTTCTCTACTGGTAGAATTTTTATGCATTTTTAAAAATCGCCAATTTTGAGATTTTTTGGAAAATTCATAAATGTGCCTCTTAAACATGTTGACCCCTGTTAAATTCACTTGATGAGGCCTGGAAATGAGAGATATAACTCGACTGAACTGTTTTAGACCATTTTCGAGGACCAACAGGTCAAGGCTGCCGCACACTTCCGGTTTCAATGCCAATTTTTAACGAACAAAATAACAAAATTTGTGGACGATTTTTTTAATTTTCAAAGTTTATCAGAGTCTAGTATTTGACTTAAATAATCGCTGAAAATTTCAATGCCGTGCTGCTGATAATAACGCAACTGGAGAAGAACAAAGTTGGTATGCAAATTGCATACAAAAGCTGAATTCCTGTTATTCAGGTTGTTGTCTTCTTGCATGTACAAAACAGAAACGAAGATTCTTATTGCAGCAACACTTTTGACTTAATTTTATCTTGCATCATGGAAGTCAGTAGCACTTTCAAATAAATTGAAATGTAAAAACACAACGTCATAATATGACATTTAATTTGATGTTAATAAAGTGTGACTTTTTGAAATAGGGTACCTTTACACATGCTTCGTCTGTGTGAGAAGTATCACGCATTTTGGAATGCAGAAACTCACAGAGCCACTGTTAGACATTGGTTTATTCATATGATCATGAATTTTAATTGATCGTATTTTACTTTCTGAACTAGAATAAAAATATGAGGTGGCCTCTTATAACTTTTTTTCAGTGTACATGAACTTGCATTTCTGAGACACTGCATCAGTAAAGAAAACTTTGACTGGTACCTGCTGTATCATTGATTTAATGTCAAAGAGTCTTTGATGTTATATTAATAATTTATGACCACTGATTCCTTGATGTTACAGTAATGTTATGTAATCATTGGTGTTACAGCAATGTTATGTCACTAACTCCTTGGAGTTACAGTGTGTAACATCACGGATTCCTTGATGTTACAGAAATGTTATGTGATTGGATCCTTGATGTTTCCATGATGTGATAAAATGTTGCTTGGTCCTTGATGTCACAGTTAAGTAATATTACTGGATCCTTGATGTCACAGTTATGTAATGTCATTGGATCCTTGATGTCACAGTTATGTAATGTCACTGGATCCTTGATGTCACGGTTATGTAATGTCACTGGATCCTTGCTTTCACAGTTTTGTAATGTCACTGGCTCCTTGATGTCACAGCTATGTAATGTCACTGGATCCTTGATGTCACGGTTATGTAATGTCACTGGATCCTTGATGTCACAGTTATGTAATGTCACTGGATCCTTGATGTCACAGTTATGTAATGTCACTGGATCTTTGATGTCACAGCTATGTAATGTCACTGGATCCTTGATGTCACATTGATATAATGTCATGGAGTCCTTGATGTTATGTACAGTATGTTATGCCGTGTCACTGAGTTCCAAACATTTTGAAATACTGTAGTGCATATTTCTTGCATCCTTCTCCAAATCTGTTTCATTTGTATGCATCTGTATGCATGCAGTTTTAAATACTGAATATTGATGAGTAGATAAGAGAACCTCAAGTGGTGGAATTAGACACATCTTTTCCTAAATGCCATTAATCAAGAACAATATCTAGGGAATTTTCTTGGGTCTATGATATTTAGCTATTTGATTGATTCATCGATGCCTATCTGCAGAATATTGCACAGCAGTGGGGATTGACAGAGTGCACTATTCTGTAAAATGAGCCGCGGCGCAAGAAAACTGGTCTTCGGGATTTCTGGCTTTGTTCATCACAAACCGGTCTGAACAGGCATAGAAAAAGGCTAGAAGATTTTAAAGAAGAAGGATTGTACTATCTATGTAGCAAAAACAAAGTGCTGATCAGCTGTGCAGTTACTGCACAGCTGATCTGCATCATTGTTTTTACATAGGCAAAATCCCGTTTTCTCATGATGTGGCTCAAATAGATTGTAGAACTTTTAGTTGTTTAGTGCTCATCATCGATATCATAGGTAACAATATTTTTTAAGGGTACCTGAAGTTGAATGATGTCCAGGTCACCTTACCATGTGAAAGTACCCAGTTAGCACAAATCAATGTCAACGTATTAAAGTCATGATGTGGCATTGACATGAATTGTGACATTATGACTTCTTGTGCTTGTTGGATACAGTAACAGGGTGGAAACTGAGACATTTGTTGTTGTGATTTGTATGTGAAAAGCAAAAGTAAGCAATGACCAGGAACTGGTGCAATTAGAATCAAAGATCCACCCTAAAGCCTCAGGTCAATACCTAATCTCTCCCTCAGATTTGACAGATTTGCTATGTATGAAATCTTAAGTACCTTAACTTGCTGTCAAGTGCTGAGCTCATTTTCTAGTTAGTCTTTTTGTACAGGAAATTTGCCAGTTACATATCATCATCTTCAACCATCAGATCTGAACATGGAACTGAAGGCATGTTGTATCTGATCTTTTCTACATTTTAGTATATCAAAAGGTATTTCAATAGGAAATCAAAACTTCAGAATTAATATAAGTTGAGCCCGGAATCGAGAAAAACAGTCTTTAGGGTTTCCGATAAGGTCCAAGAAGGCTATAAGCTTGAAATTTCAGATTTAAGAAGATGAATTTGTTAAAACAAAGGCGCTGATCAGCTGTGAAGTTATTAGGCAGCTGATCTGCGCCTGTGTTTTCTCTTATGCTAAAATCTGTTTTTCTCAAAACTTCAGAATTAATATAACATGATAAGATGCTATCAAAAAACAAGTGGAGCAAAGTGGTAACAGCATGCTATCATGTTTGAACAACATTTTGAATTTCATCATGAAAAAACACCCTGTCTTGAAAAATCACCCTGCCCAGTAGGTTTCAGCCTTTAGGTTAGGCACTTAACTGGCTACTATAGTTCTCCGTTAACTTGTAATTGTTTGGATGGAACTCTCAAGCATGTTGATCCAAATGTGAGACAATGTCTAACTAGATGGTTCTTGTGGTCGCCTTAACATTAATCATTTCACCAAGATCATTTTGAGCTGGCTCATTTTTTGAATCGGTGAGCCTGAAAACAAACTATAAAATTGCAGAGTTTGAGTTAAACTCAATCTCTATTGGTATGAATGCCTTATAGTTGTCTTTGAAACATGTCTTTTATGTCATGGACCATCAGGCCATTTTTTGCATCATCACAAGAGTACAGGTCAATGGGAAGGACCCCATGTGCATCATGTTTCACATTGGCATATCATGGCTCATTGATACATTTTGATATTTTGAGAAAACTTAGGTTAGATAAGTTTATCTGTATTGATGTTAACACCAACATTAAATAAATATTGGGATGTAGACAGGTGTGCTTTGGATCTGCCAGAATTTCTGAAATTTTGCATGTGTGCCCTGCATCAACTTGTTACATGTACATAATCTCCTGTGTGCTGCTTGTATAGTGCTGACTTGATGACATTGTACTTGTAGCTATGGCATTGTACATGTAGCTATGACATTGTACATGTAGCTATGACATTGTACATGTAGCTATGACATTGTACATGTAGCTCATCATGTGCTTATATGAGCCACCTCATGAGAAAACCAACAATTTGCATAGTTGAAATCAAAGACTCAGATAAGCTTTGCAGTAACCCGCGAAGCTGATCAGCGCTTTTGTTTTTGCTACTTGCAAAGTACAATCCCTCTTGTTCTTAAATTCGAAATCTCATGCTTCTAGCCATCTTCTGTGCTTGTACAGCCGGGTTTGTGTCGGACCTGTTCAGAAACCACATTGTCGGTTTTCCCATGAGACGGCTCGTATGTAACTTCCTTGAATCGTCCCAGAACCTTATCAGAAAGCACCCCTACTGTGACAATATATAAGGTATGCTCATTCCAATGGCATCAGACCCCTAGGTCTATCATGATCACTGTGTGTTGTCTGTCAAACCTTCAAATATGAATTTTCAAGGACTGTTTTGATCATTTTAGGGCAGTCAGAGGATAATTTTGGAGAGAATGTACATAAATGGCTTAAAATAAGCGAAATGATCTTGATGGCTAAAGCTAATCCATTACTAAATATCATTTTTGTTGAAGCAAGCAAATAGTTTAGACTTTGCAATAAATCAGATATTGCTGGTGATAACCAAATGGTTTTGCTGGCAAAAACACTAATGCAATTGATTATGCACAGGCGTTATCATCAAAAAACAAAATTCTGTGTGATATGGTAGTACCTGCACGAAAGCTGAAGCCAGGAGGTGAAGATTTAGTTGAAATACAAGTAATGTATGCAGTAATGCTTGAAACAGTCAGAGGATAATTTTGGAGAGAATGTACATAAATGGCTTAAAATAAGCGAAATGATCTTGATGGCTAAAGCTAATCCATTACTAAATATCATTTTTGTTGAAGCAAGCAAATAGTTTAGACTTTGCAATAAATCAGATATTGCTGGTGATAACCAAATGGTTTTGCTGGCAAAAACACTAATGCAATTGATTACGCACAGGCGTTATCATCAAAAAACAAAATTCTGTGTGATATGGTAGTACCTGCACGAAAGCTGAAGCCAGGAGGTGAAGATTTAGTTGAAATACAAGTAATGTATGCAGTAATGCTTGAAACAAATAGCATTCTTATTCATGTTCGTAGATATTATTGTGCTGTCTTATGATATGAAGTTATAAGTGCCTAATACATGTATTTTGATTTTTGCCCTTTCAAACTAAGCTGAAGAACCTGGACATGTCATGCGACGTAAATATTCCAGAAATTGAAACCAAATTTTCGTTTTTAATTTTGCTGAAATAGTTTTGGAGTCTTATGGGTCAATGTAAATTTTCTTGAACAAAAATGTATATTTAGAGGAAATAATAATATATTTTGTAGATTATATAATCTGGAATATCGCTTTCCTGAAAAATGCTCCCTCTGAATATGACAGAAGAAAAATTCTGGCAACATCATGTTGCATTTGAGCCACCTCGTGGGAAAACCAACAATGTGGTTTCCGAACAGGTCTGACACAAACCGGCCTGTACAGTCACAGAAAAGAGCTAGAAGCTTGAAATTTCGGATTTAAGTAGAAGAGGAATTGTACTATCCGAGTAGTGAAAACAAAGGCGCTGATCAGCTTCGCGGTTACCGCGAAGCTGATCTGCGTCTTTGTTTTCGCATATGCAGATTGTTGGTTTTCCCATGAGGCGGCTCATTTATCAGAATTACAGGTGTTTTTTTCTTTTTCTGTTAATAAATTGCAGTAAAAGTAGGCAGTTTTCTTGCTTAACTAGCAATTACTACAATTGCCTAATAAACCCCTCAGATTTTTTGGATTTCCAGGAAATTGATAAAATAACAAGTGGCAGGTTCTATAAATGAGCTGCATAGGAAGAAAACCTGTTTCCATCCAGGTCTTTTACAAAAATCAAACTTTGTATGCCACGAAGATGACCTAGGATTGAAATACATGCATTAGATTTAGGAAGAAGAGCTGTTAGTATTTGTTGCATGATCAACTGTCAGACTGTTTTATGTTTCCAAACTGCATATTTAGAGATGGTAACATTTCTTATATTGGGTTTACCTATTAAATTTGCTTTTTTGGTCATAGTAACTTGTATCATCAAAACTTGGCATTGGAGAGGTCTAGTTAATTACCTAAAATTAACAAATTAGTTTGTGTAATAAGGAAATAAATGGGTTTTAGTGTCAGCCAAATGAAACAATCACTGTTATCTTCGGTAGTAATGAAGGAAGTGTTTGCTTGAACAACCTTCTTTTACATGTATGCATCAAGCGAACGAAAAATAGATGTACATGTACTGATCAACATGTGTATCAGTATTATATCTGCACTCTAAAATGCATTCCCTGACCATATTAAAGACTGTTTTACGGTTACTCATTTTTACAATAGAAAAACTCAAATGGCTTCCTAGGAGAGAAGTTAGTTGCTTTGGAATAGCTTTATTATGACAAAGCTCAACACATAATGAAGTTTGATGGAGAGTTTCTTTTGCTGTTTCAGAAGCCTCCATGTCCTAGGTGTACAGGCACTTGCCTTGTAAACCAGGGTGTCTTGTGTTCAATCCCAGGCTACATCAGTCATTCCCATGCGATACTAAATGGAGTTCCTGTCTCAATACGACCTTAGCTGTTGAGTGGAACTTAAAATATATTCTTGAGAATATTCAAACAATGTTTTCTTTTTGACATATTTTACTGATTTGTATTCTCCTTTCTACTTGCAGGTGCATCAATACTTCCGAGCTTTGCCAGAAGACAAAGTGCCGTACTTAAACAGCCTCGGAGAGAAATACCGTGTCAGACAGTTACTACAACAGTTACCTCCTCATGACAATGAGGTCCGTTACTGTAACAGCCTCAGCGAGGAAGAGAAGCACGAGTTACGGATGTTCAGTGCGCAGAGGAAGCGAGAGGCCCTGGGACGGGGCAATGTACGCCCCCTACCTCTAACTATGCAAGGCAGTATATGTGCTAAAGTAAGTTTCGTTTTTTTTTTTCTGAACAGTATAGATGCTGAATTTTGTTGTCAAGCTCTAACATAATAGTACCAATGGAGAACATTATGATGTATGGCAATTTGAGCCAAGGGAAGTAACTCACAGAAATG
Source organism: Rugalucina vietnamica (assembly GCA_964017185.1). NCBI lineage: Eukaryota > Metazoa > Mollusca > Bivalvia > Lucinida > Lucinidae > Rugalucina > Rugalucina vietnamica. The sequence continues at coordinate 49,036,147 of OZ024875.1, forward strand.
TTGGCAAATTAAGTATACACTTGTCTACCATGGTCTGTAAGGGGAAAAAAAGGGGTAAATGTTTATTTTCTCACTGATGGAAATAGATGTAGAAATCTGAAACCTAACAAATTGCTCATACCCATAATTTACATAATTTGGAACTTTCTTCACTCACTCTCTAATGTAAATCTAGACATCCTATTACAAAGTTAATGGGTAACTAATAATGCATAATTTTGAATTAATGTTACAATGTTAGATTTCATTTTATGACAAATTTATTGCATTGAGACCTAGGTTCTTGTCATGTTAGCAAGGTTTTATAGCACCCCAAACTACTTTGTTATGTATTAATTGACCCACATCATGAGAAAACCAGTCTTGGGGTCTCTGACCAGGTCCTACACAAGCAGGCCTGTTAAGCCGTAAAGAATCATGAAAAATAAAATTTTAGATTTATAATCTGAGAGATACTGTGCTATTCAAACAGTGAATAAAGGATCATAAAGAGGGCACTGATCAGACTGTATAGACTGCTCTGCTGTTTTTGCTATTAGAATAAGCCAAAGAAAAGGTTTCTCATGCAATAGCTCGTTGTGTATCATGTCCTAATTGAGCCTTCGAATGACAAAACCAACAATTTTGGTTTTCGATTAGCTCTGACACAAACCAGCCTGTACAGTCACAGAAGCAGGCTAGAACCTTGAAATTTCAGATTGAAGAAGAAGAGGGATTGTACTATCCGTATAGCGAAAACAAAGGCGCTGATCAGCTTCGCAGTAAACTGTTACTGCGAAGCTGATCTGCGTCTTTGTTTTCGCTTATGCAGATTGTTGGTTGTCTCATGCGGCGGCTCAATTATTATGTAGAATGACATACTGTAGACCTTGAAGGCAGGGTCTGATTCTTATTAATCATTTCAGTATGTCAATTCATCAAAATGTATGGGTAAAAGTCAGGGAAAAATATTTTGTTTATAAATAAAATGTTTCTCTACATTTCCAGTCTTGGTGTCCTTGAGACCTCTAATCTATAGATTTCGGTCCTGGCTATATAAAAGAACTCTTGATTGCCCAAAACGAGCATTTTAGATTGACAAAACTATGATTGTCCGAACTTAAATCGAACATAATTGCTGAAAAGCATGTGTTGGCAATGGTATATGGTGTTTTTGGCAGTCAGGAATTGATTTTAGTTTAAAATTACACATTCAGGATTGCTGCTAAAACGTTAGCAAATATACGCTGTCCTGGCCCCGAGATTATAAAAAAAATTTCATGCTCAGCTCAGCTGAGGCTAAAATTTATCCTGCTCATAAATGTTAAAATGCCAACAATTGTCAGCATTTTAACATTTATAAGCAGGATAAATTACAGGCTTTGGAGTTCTAAACCTTCAATTTTAATATATTTGGGCTTTTTCAGTATTTATGAGGAATTGAAATTTCAAGCTCAGCTGAGTTGAGCATGAAAAAAGTTTTATACCTCAAGGCCTGATCTGTATTAATCCTGCATCTCTTTTTGTATTTCAGTGTAAGACTGTGATAGTTGGAGGTGATGTTGCAGTGTTTGCTTCCAGAGTCGGGCACAATCAGTGTTGGCACCCGGGCTGCTTTGTGTGTATGACATGCGAGGAACTGCTGGTTGACCTGATCTATTTCTACTACGAGGGTCAGCTATACTGTGGTCGGCACCATGCGGAGTTGCTCAAACCACGGTGTGCAGCTTGTGATGAGGTAAAAATAAAGAAAAGTAACAGGTTTTGCTCGAGAACTCTTTGCAAAGAGATGCAAGTCAGATTACTTCTTTCAGAAGAAAAATTTAGATATTACATGCATTTCACAACTGACCTGTATCTTTGCTTTTCAGTCTTTTCCAAAACAGCTGAAAATATAAAGTCGACTAGCATGCAATGGGTTATAAGAATCTAAGACAAAATTTAAGATAGATGATAAATCAAAGAAAATTTATGTGGAAGAAATGCACGACAAATTACTTAAACTCCAGAAAATAAATTCTTCAAAATCATATGGAGTAGAAATTTCAAATAGAAACAGGAAACATAAATTAAAAGATGATATAACACATGTAATCAGATCACCTTCAGACTTCCATGATATACTTTGAAGTCACTGATTAGCAATGTTCTGCTAGTTTCTATTTATTTTCCTGGAATATGTTAATCTAGCACATATTTCATTTTTTTGCTGTATCAGACCAATTCATCCATTTCTGTAAAATTTATTTATTATAATATTTAGTATCTA